>JAODXP020000029.1:9720808-9755919 GCA_027497455.2 Sardinella longiceps
CTATTTTGATCCTCTGCGACTACACAACGTGTCTTGTCTCAGTACATTTCACAGGGGTTGTGTTACCTGTGACTCAGACAATATGAAGACCTTCACAAGGTCTTTGTCTGTCTAAAGATTTCCTTGAGGAACATCTTAAGATTGCCTTGCTTTTATTGTTTTTATGACAAAGCTCTGGAATATATCCACCCTGATTTCAACATAATGTAGCACATTTATTTGAATATTTTATTTAGGATAAGCCCCTTAAGATGACTCATCTAATTTTCGAGCGGGTCCAATATAAACGAAGCACATAAATTAATACAATGCATAGATTTTTTGCTGGATGAACATTTATTTTGTTTGGGTGAAATGTTTCCATTGCATAAACTCTTTGAGGAACAGAAACCTGCAGCTGTTACCCACAGTGACCTTTGTCTAACCCCTTGACCATAAAAGTTTCCAGACAAAACAAATAAAAAACAAGATCCGCTGCAACAGCATCAGCAATATTTAGAGTTTTTTGTTTTGTTTTGTTTTGTTTTGTTTTTTTCTGAGGCAGCTCGTCTGATGTGAGTCTTTCATTCCTGCGCAGACAGACACAGTGGTAGTTAATGGGCTCACTGGCCCCTGTAAATCTGCCCATTCTGGGCCACCCAATAACTCTGATGAGAGCAGACAGTCGCGGAGCACTGACTCAGATCCATTATGACTGAATGAGGCAAGTTTATCAGCTACCACGCACAGCACAGCACAGCACAGCACATTACAGGCGGGGACAGGCAGAGTTCAGTTCACCGAATCTTCTGCTATCAGCACAGCCCCCCTCTCAGCCAGCTGCTAATAAGGCCTGATTTCTTTCGCCTCGCCTCGGCTAGCTATCAAAGCGGGGGCAGGGACAAGTCCCAAGTCCCATAGCGGCTTTGATGAATGGCAGCGTTTTTATTTTATCTGCAGATAAAAAGTCGGTATTGATGGCACTGCTTTTGTACTCTGCCTTTCTTTTTATGTGGCTCCCAAGGGTCAGATGTGAGTCAGGGTGGTCTGACGACGGAATGTCTGGACGGAGAGCTCGGAATAGGGCGAGGCCAGGCGTCTACTGACGGTGGTGGTGGCGTGACTAGAGGCCTGCTTCAAGACAGCACCACCTCCTTACAGAGAGAGGACAGCCTGGAGAGGAAGGTGGGTTTGACACGCTTTCACACACACACACACACATCCAGATTCAGGTTCATGCACATTCAAGTAAACAGAAAGGCACTGGGGATTTTTGCTTACACACACACACACACACACACACACACACACACACACACACACACACACACACACACACACACACACACACTCTACTCCCATACACACACACCTTGTCATGGAGTAAACATAACAGGCAAATGCATACATAGAAAGACGAGTTTGAAGGAGAAAACTGAAACTGAAAATGAGGATTTTTTAAGTGGTGTTTTTTTTCCATTTTGGTCTTGGCCCTTTACAGTCAAGGCCATATTTTCCACCTAGCTTTTTGGATAAGCCTGATTGTTCCCTGTGGTAATATTGCATGTTCCTGAAAGGTAATCTGCAGGAGTGATCCCTTTCTCTTATGTAAAGCCTTTATGTAATGTACTAATTGCTTGGCTGGCACCCCGTGCCCCCCAAGTTTAATCTCGACTGGTGTCAAAGCTGATTCTGTATCTTTAAAGAGGTAATTGCAGGGAGGGCTTGTGTGTTTTTTTCTTCTTTTTCTAATAAATGTGCTGTTGCTTCTAAGCTGCACTGTTCTTACTCAGCAGGACCATTTAAAGTAGGAGAGGTTGAAAAAAATGGCTTAGGAATGAAAATGACAAGAAAAAAAAGGAGAAGAGAAAGTGTTTGCTCAGTCATAAAATACTGGTCTGTAACTCCTACGTCTACGTTCTTTGCAGAGCAAGCTCTCCTCAGTGCAAGCAGCCTTGAGGACAGGCTCGTCGTTTTCGGATTCGGGGACTTCGGAAAGCGGAACTCCCAAAGCCCCAGGAAGCGTAGAGGCCTCACCCCTTCATCAGAGGCTCCAGGGCGCAGTGGACAATGAAGGTCAATCCCAATACAGAGACATGCACTCCATCACATGTTCACATGTGGCTCGATGGTAGTTTTTTGCCGTCTACAGCACCTTATAGGCAGCAATGCTTGAAAGGCACTACCTCAATTTTAATTTTAATCTTAATTCCTAGTTTTGGGGGTGTAGTGCCTTAAAGGTACCCCTGCCTGCCCTGGAAGCGCGTGGTTGGGGGCAAAAAACACCAAAGATTTCACAGATGCCCCAGAAGCACACATTAGTACGAGTTTGGCTATACCTGTTTAGTAAAGTAGTCCATTCCTCATCTATTGACATGTGTATCAGGGGCATAACCCCTCACATGCCATATCCTGCACTCATAACCTCACCCCAACTCATATGCACAGCTGACTCTGTTGTCTCTGTTTTTTTTAACCAGCACTGTTGTCATGGATATTTGTGTCTGAGTTGCAGTATCTGAGTCATCGGGGTAATCTTTCAGATCCATAGATATAAACGGCACCAACACTAACAACAACAACAACAACAACATTTTGCTTTTTGCATACGTTTTGCATTTTTTGTATTTTGCATACATTTTGCACTCAACTCACTACAACCACCACCAATGTGTAGCACCCACATGTGCAATGCATGGCAGTGAAAAGACACATAGCTAGCTAGCGAGCTACTAAAACTGGGTGTGTTTTCATATTCTCCTGGCTTGTGTTCCTGAAGTGCACATCATGGTGTACTGTAGATTCCATTTCTAGGGAAGCACAAAAGCTCATGAAAGATTTATGATGTAGGCCCACCTACAGCATACTGTAAGGTAGCTTGGACAGAGGCATCTGCTAAATAAATAAAAATGTAAATTTAGCCCTGAGGAAAGCATTACACCTAGGTTGCATCATCCAATTGTTTGTCACCCCGTCCTGAAAATGTGTCGTATAAAATAATGAGGTCTTACTGTCCTCCTCCTCATCTTCCTCCTCCTCCTCCTCCTCCTCCTCCTCTTCCTGTGTGTAGGATCCCCTGTAGTCTCCAGCCCTTCACTGAGCCAAGAGGACAAACCTAACTTGAGGTAAGGAGATTGACTTTGTGACTTTATCTATCATCTTATTTTAAGGATAAATTCTGCGCTTTTGTCTCTTGCTATAATGTACAGTATTTTAAATTTCAATATTTTCTCTTTTCTTTCTCAATGGATGCTCAGGTCTTCTGTGCGAGGGAGCAGAGGACTAGACAGGTAAGATGTCATCCCCCCTCTAACCATTCCAAAGATATTTGTAACACTTTTTAATTGAATACAACCAGCTCATCTGGAGATATGAATATCTCCCCATTCATTTAGATAGGGCCTGCCCTTACAAATCCTAAATAACTCCCCAAAGGCCTCTCTAAGATGGATACTGAGTGAACAGACTTACCTTCAAATGGACTTTGGTTTTGGTGCCATCTCCCGAATTAATATGGATGCCATTTTAGGGTGGATAAACACGTTTTATTCCCAGCAGCTATCCAGGATATGCACTGTACAGTTCTGGGTGAAGGGTAGGAAACCGGCAATGGCAGTAAGACTATGGAAAATATTTGGAAGGTTTTGTATGCCTTTTAGGCTGCTAGCTTACTAGTTTTACAGCAAAACAAGTTGCCTGTTGTCCCTTTCAAAGAGTGGGCACGGTTAGGTGCTTCTATTATGATGTTTACTACGACCTCTAGGCATCTGGTGTGCAAAGACCTTCAATGCAGAGGTCGTTGTAAACTTCATAACAGAAGAGCCTGGAGTACCCGCGGTGTGAAAAGACCATAAAGCTTTGTTTTTCCAGGTTTGCCTATTAACCCACCTTCTCGGAATGCCCCTGAGGTAGCTACTGTATTAGGGAGGATGGGGGAGTTATTCGCCCAACACAGTGCCGGCCTGTTGCCTGCGTGTATCCAGAGTGACTCAGCAAGTTGTATTGCATTGAATTGCCTCAGAACCACCCCCCCCATCACCCCCATCCCTTCCTTTCCCCTCCCCTCCCAGGCACGCTACCACCACCATTCTAGCGTCTTCTTCCTCCAACTCAAATCCCTCTCCATCCCCCCATATTCACAAACAAGGAGCGTGATGGGGGCATGAATAAACATCATCCTCCGTGCAAAGCAGCTCTTTGTTCGGGCCAACGCTGAAAAGGCGCCGTCGCAGGATTGCCGAACTCCCCGGCAGCAGCAGCGGCGTCTTTTTACCGTCAATAAGCCCCTTTTGCTGCAGCTTGTGTTTGAGCTCGGGCAGGAGGAACTGTGACTCGGCAACATCGACAAACAAGCCAAAACAAACAAGCAAGCAATAAAAACAAGCAATTTAAAAAAAGAAAGAAGAAAAAAAAATTGGTGGTTTTCAGTCACACTGTGCTTGCAGAGAACTAATGGAGTATGGAGGGCAGAAAGCTCTCTCTCTTTCTCTCTTGCTCTCTCTCTCTCTCTCTCTCTCTCTCTCTCTCTCTCTCTCTCTCTCTCTCTCTCTCTCTCTCTCTCTCTTTCCTGTCAGATGGATGGCTGGCCGCGAGGCAGACACAGAAACAGCCACCTCGCTAAGAGTCAGTCAGTCAGACAGGGACCCAAATAGCCCACAAATAGACAGGACTACCATGGCCAGGAGGGATAGAGAGAGAGGGAGAGGGAGAGAGAGAGCAGCTGCCAAGCGTACCAGGCTACAGGAGACCACAACACACAAAACGCAAATAATAAACACAAATACTAACACAAACACAGGGGACAACAAGATGGGGCACAGGTGCAGTTTACCCCCCTCCCCCCTCCCAACTCCCCCTAGAGAGAGAGAGAGAGAGAGAGAGAGAGAGAGAGATTTTATCTGTTTGTATTGTTGTATGCCAGCTTTGGCAAATAAGTCATGCCAATGAGTCATGCCAATAAAGCTACCTTTAAATTGATAATTGAATTGAATAGAGAGAGAGCAAGAGAGAGAGAGAGAGAGAGAGAGAGAGAGAGAGAGAGAGAGAGAGGTTGCCTACTGAGGAGTGCTGGCATTCAAGGCTGGGGCATTTCTGTGTTTAGAGAGGGTTTAGGCTTGCTTGTGTGTAAAATAATGGAAATGGATTGGCTAGAGTGAGAGGGGATAAGGATAGGCAGGCAGGCAGGGAGGCTAATAGAAGGCCCAGCACTGTTGGTATTAGGAAGCAGTGTTTACATAAACACTCAAGTTTATATTGTTGATGTTGATATTGTTTAGTGCTGGGGATGTCCTACTGGGTCTTTTTTTGGCTAATGACATCCTGTGGTTGTTGGTGTGTGTGTGTGTGTGTGTGTGTGTGTGTGTGTGTGTGTGTGTGTGTGTGTGTGTGTGTGTGTGTGTGTGTGTGTGTGTGTGTGTGTGTGTGTGTGTGTGTGTGTTGTGTGTGTGTGTGTGTGTGTGTGTGTGTGTGTGTGTGTGTGTGTGTGTTTTAATATGAGCCCAGTGGGTATGTATTGCCTTGTGCTGCTTTGACATGAATGCTATTGAAACATACAGTAACCCAGCATTCTGCTGTACTTTTGATTAAAAACATCTGTGTACATCTGGGAGTTGTGGTTGAGGAGTTTCCATATCGCCCCGGGTGAACATGCTGCTCTCTCTCTCTCTCTCTCTCTCTCTCTCTCTCTCTCTCTCTCTCTCTCTCTCTCTCTCTCTCTCTCTCTCTCTTTTTGCAGCTCGGTGGAGAACAGCCCAGAAAAACTGAAGAGCAAGGTAGGTGGACCCCCCCCCCCACACACACACACACACACAGATATGAATAAGTCATGTAGCTGATATGCAGATTAATCAATGAGATGCTTTGCCATTAAACAAATCTAAAATCATTCACTTCCTGTGATTCAGAAAATATGTACTTATAAATCATATGTTATTAATCTGTGACAGATGTGACAATACAGACAGACATTTAATAGCTTGTTTACATCATGTATTTAACAGATAACAAATCATTTATACTTCCTGTCACAATTGTATGTGTTTCTTTGCGTGTATGTTGGAGATAAAGCTATCAAGCACTGATAGGATATTTAAATACAGGAATTTTAAATACCTAAATATGTAAATATTCTTAAAGGAATTATCCAGAGTAGATCAACCTGTAGCCCTCTTGTTTCACATTGCCAAGTGCTGTCGATAGCTATGAGAATGACGAATTTCGTGCAACGCAGACCAAAATGGAGTGGGGCAGTTAATGAAAGTGAAACCTAATCATTTTGATATGCCCCTATCTGTAAACGTTGGCTTCCATTTCACTATTTGGGCTGCCTTGCATTTCATTCTCATAGCTTCTAACAGCACTTGAGCAAGCAAGGTGAAACAAAGGGACTATGGGTTGATTCACTCCAAAGAATTCCTTTAAAAAGATATAACATGCCCAGTTATGCAGTATACTGTAGTAGTAGTAGTAGTAGTAGTAGTAGTAGTAGTAGTGGTGGTGGTGGTGGTGGTGGTAGTAGTAGTAATACAGGAACTTACCCAATCCAGACAGTGCTGCCATCTACAAACATGAAAACTGAAATTAGCCATACCCTTCACTTTACTTGTTTGTCTTGAAATGTCAGTGTAGTTACTGAGGTTTGGGTTTCATCTGATGCCTTGTGTCTTTAGCAGACATTTTTCACATGGCCCCAGTTCTTCTCCTCCTCAACCTACTCCTTGGTACTGTATTGCCTTTTTTTTAGTGCACTGTTTTTCACTGGCCAAGTCAATCAATGTCTGCAGCATGCACCCAAGCACACAGGCACAGGAACATTACCAAATCACTGAATCAGCACTTTCCCATCACCCCATGGATTTCTTCCGTGGACGTTTTTTTTTTTTTTTTTTTCATAATCCAGTTGTCAGTCAGTGATACAGTGATGGCTAAAATCCAAACTGGAATCTTAAGTGCAGTCCATCGATCTCTGTCTGGAGTGTGCATATTTCTTATAGACTCCTCGACTTTCAACTCATTAAACCTCTGAATATAATTATCAGTGAATTTCAGGTCAATGACGGAGCATGATCACGATCATTCATTCTCGAGGCTTGTTTACAAAGGATTATGTGGATCTACTAAATCCAGCATTTTGAAAAAAATCTCTGGATGGCATTTGGAGGGCATTTAAAAAAATATATGTATGTATACTGTTGAGGGGGGTAAACTCTGTTTACAAGGTTTTGGCTTAAAGGAGAGGTTTATAAGAATATCTGGTAACACTTTATTTGAAGGTACCTTCATAAGACTGACATGACACTGTCATTAACTATGACATGACGTTGTCAAGAATCTGTCATAAACTTTATAAACCTGTCATGACCTATGACATATACCCTAATCCTAAGCCTAACCCTAACCCTAGCCATGACAAATACCGGGTGACACTTAATGACAGAAGTCATGCCAGGTGTATAAAGTTTATGACATATTCTTGACAACGTCATGTCATAGTTAATGACAGTGTCATGTTAGTCTCATGATGGTACCTTCAAATAAAGTGTTACCGTTTTGGTTTAAAGAAGAGGTTTATAAAAATATCTAGATATGTGTAAACAGGCCCACAGTTGTAATGGATCTTCTGAGTGGCAGAGCAGTTTTTCCCAGGTGTTTGGTGAAGAATATTCTCCCCTCATTAGCTGAGAAATACCGACGCTAATTGCAACCTCACAGCTGCTTTCAGTCACCTTGGTTTCCATCGTAATTTTAATCAACTGAAATTAGTGCTTTCTCTTCGCAATTGAGCATAAGACGAGATCTAAAATGGAAATGAAAGGGCAACTGTGTGAGTAGTGTGACTAGAATACATTTTCCAGCTGTGTCAAGTAGCACATTTACATTGTTCCATTTGCAACACAGATTGGGTTTGTGTTTATTAGTAGCAATGATATACTAATTTGCTTGTTTATTAAGCAAAATGACTGGTTATTGCGCAAGAAATAAATACTGGTTACTCATAAAAAATCTGTGTGCAAACATGCTTAGCTCTAGTTTTGAATTCTGTTGTTTAGTTCCTCTAATTTAGTCAAACCCCACTGCTACAGCTAGAGTGCAGAGAGCGGGGAGGTTTATGTTCATATCCTCAGAGGAAAAGGCATTTCAGAGCTGTGCTGCTGACATCAAACAATGACAAATGCTGACACCTCTGTTTTTTTGCCCCCCGCTTAAGCAGCCAGAGTGTGTGTTTACAAGGGCCAGCCTGCAGAACCAGTCTCGCCAGCTTAGCTTAGGTCTGTGACGGGCACTGTGCCCAGGCTGATACTACTGTACAGCACAGCTCGCTCCCCTGAGACCAGCCACACTGAAGGACAAACCCCCGCTTAGAAAGAAAAAGTGTGTGTTTGAGTGTGTGGGTGTGTGTGTGTGTGTGTGTGTGTGTGTGTGTGTGTGTGTGTGTGTGTGTGTTTGTGTGTTTACATAAAATGAGAACAGCAACTTTGTAGACACACACACACACACACACACACACACACACTGTACCCCTCTTTCACTGACACACATCTTGCCTTGGCTTACACTCTCATATTCTCAGCACACGTTTTCAGCCTGTCAGATGTAGTGGAGAAGTGTGTAAGAAATCACAGCCCTGGTCAGCACATGTTGTTGTGTATTATTAATTATTAATTATATATTTTTATTAATGATAATAATAATTTATATCAACAATTAATACTGGGTATTAATACATTGCAATTAGATTTGATAATTACAGTTAATTACTGTCACTCAAATTTGCAAGATTGATTTTATTCTGAATTTCCAAAGCTTGCTTTCCTTGTCACTTTAGTTATCTGAGCTTTGCAAACTTTCCATCACACCATCAATCAGAGATCTAATTACTATAGTCACGGCTTGTCAGCTATAATCAAACATTATTTCAGAGCTCTTTGCCATCGAGAGTTTTGCTAATTGAAGCTGATAACAGCTTTGAGGGTTAGTTCAGACGAGACGCCATGTTGTGGCTGGGAGATGCAGTACACTGAGAATATTGTTGTTGTTTATTTTTTGCTGTGGTTGTTTTGTGTTCCCACAGGGCTCGGCGCTTAATGATGACCTCAGCGGGAGCAGCAGCGGTTCAGTGGAGGTCAGTGGGCTGTTGGCCGAGCCCAGGTTCTCTGGGCGCTCACACACACTCGTGTTGTCCTCAGACGAGGTGAGGGGGTGCACCATTCATCCATTCATCCATCCATTCATCCATCCATCTATCATATTCTCTTCTTCATTCGTTCACTCATTAACCCAATCTAACATTATTGCTGGCCCTTGTCAGACAATGGTAGTGTCCAGAGAAACAAAAATAGAGCCTCCTATTCAAAGGACAAAGGCCACGTATCATTCTGTATTCATTTTTCACTCGTTTATGTATTAATTAATTAGTTCATTCATTCATTTAATTCATTCAGTCACTCATTCACATACTCACTCACTCATTCACCATTCCACTCTGATCTCAGACTCATGTCCTGTAGCCCCTTCCTTACCTTCCCACACACTGCAACTCCCTGCTCTACCCTTTGGTCCTCCCTCCCTCATGTTTCTCTGAGTCACAAACTCAATAGGCAGATCAGCATTAACCTGTCTTTATCAAGCCAGCTGTTGTTGACTGCCGACAGTGTTCTGCATTCTGGGTGAAAGCTCTATCGTTTTCCAGTTCCATTGGTTATTTTGGGCATTTTCAAACCCACAATGCATTGCAAACCCTAGGCTTCATAAAGTCAGGAAGTGCCTAATTCTACTCACCTCTCTCACAAACGCCCTACATTACCTGCATCACTGCTACCACCTGCCTGGGCACCCCCTCGGAATCCTCTTATGTCTATGAGTGTGTGTGTGTGTGTGTGTTGACTGATCCTTGTTCTCTTAACTGCATTGTGTGTTTTTGTTTTTGTTTTGTTTTGCTTTCACTAACAAGCTTCCCCTTCCCTATTCCTGTTTTCACTACGCTGCGCACACACACAGAGTCTGGACATGATCGATGACGAGGTGAGAGTCTCACCGTGAGACACTGTTTGCTGGGGCTTTGTCTGGTGGCATAACGGTTGTGTCTATTCATTTACCCACTTCCTTAGAATGCTTCTTCCTCAGCCTCTCAGAGCTAGCTGTGATTGGTCGTCTAGTGGTTGTCTAAATTAAATGATAGTTCCTCATGTAAGTTCAGAGATTTTCACAGAATACTGAGGTAAACAGTGTGGGAATGTAGAGCTATTAAAAAATCACCTTTAGTTATTCAGCGATAGGGTTACAGCATGATATAGTTAAACAGCAGCAGCAGCAGTCTGTTAGAAAATCATTAATTGCACACATGTGCACCACATTAACATTACATTCATGCATTTAGAGGACGCTTTTATCCAAAGCCACTTAGAGAAAGAGGATTAACAACAATCAAGCTACCACACAATACAAGTAAATACCTTACTAGGAATGTGATTTGCTAATAGGGGTTACTGAGTTCAAAAGTTAAAAAAGAGGTAAAAAGTGTGTGTGTTGTAAGTGGGGTCTTGTAACTTAGTGGGATGGGGTCTTGTAAGTTAGTGCATTCTGATGTACTACAGCTACAGAAGTATTTTGATTTCATTTTCATAATTTCATGTAAAATTCAGCTTCTACATGTCTGAATGTTTTTTTCTGAGGTTTTTACTGACATTCTGAGGTTTTTTCTGAGGTTTTACTGACATCTTTATGTCTGTATCGGAAGGTTCTGGATGATGGGCAGCCTCCGAAGCCGCACCACTGGCAGAACCAGAGCGTCCCTGAGTGGAGCTGCCAGCAGGTGGGCCGCTGGCTAACGGGCCTGGGCCTGGAGAAGTACATCCCAGAATTCACTGCCAAGAACGTGGATGGAGAACAGCTGCTGCAACTGGACAGCTCTGCCCTAAAGGTAAAAGGCTTTCCCTAATCCATAGTCTCACTTAACCAGCCCCCCTGCTTCAGCTAAGTGAAAGTCTGTGCCTCGTTGTGTGGGCTTTGCCAAAGCAACGGTCTTTTGAAATGGTGTGTACATCTTGTTCGTTCTTCTGATTGGTCATAGGCTATCCTATTGCGTGCAGAAGCAGTTTGAAAGATAACTGCCTTGTTCCGCCCACGATCGAGTTCGGTCAATTTATCGATGCCACACTATACATTTTAATGTAGGATGCATTTAATGTAGGATGACTTGCCAGGCTACCAAAGACCATCCCTGTGTGTATAGCATGTCTACATTTTCCCACCTAAGTTAATTTTGTCTCTCTTTATGAACCTCTCAGGATCTGGGTGTGGAGTCTCCGTCCGACCGCGGGCTGATCAAGAAGAAGCTGAAGGACCTGAAGGCCATGATGGAGAAGGCCAGGCGCAACCGTGAGAAGCTGGAGAAGCAGCGCGAGAAGCTGCGCAAGAAGGAGCTGGAGCAGCAGCAGAAGCAGGGCCGCAAGGCCAGCAGGAGCTCGTCCGATACTGCAGGGGGCGCCACAGACTAACTAGCACCCCTCATGCGCAGCAAGGAATAAAACATTCCTGTTGACTCTGTTCTCTCCTGCAACTGGATCCTTGGATAAGGGCTCTGTGTCCATGGTTTTGGGGGTTGATTTAGATGATTAGGGATGAAAGAATGATCCACCAACTGTCAGAAGAGGGAGAAAGCTGGAATACACTGGAATACAAACTTATGAAATGGACCAATTTCTCCATTGCCCACCTATGTACCAAAACTTGTTTCACCCCCCACCCCCCCACTTGGAGGCATCGATTCTGGGGGTGCTTGTACACACTAAACAGGGCTTCCTTGTCTGGATGATAAAGCCAGATGCTCATTGCAGAAATATGTAGTTGCTAGCGAGCTGCCAGCCGTTTAAATGAAAATAACAAACAGAATCAGGACTCCATTTTCAGTTGAAAAAAAGTTGCTCCTTTTTTTTCTCCCCCTTACCCTCTTGATTACTGTAGTCCTCTCATGTAGCGCTTGCAACCATGTCTAATTTATTTGACATTTTTGAATTAATATATATTTATTTATATATCTATATATAGGGCACCTGTTTGAAGAAAAAAAGAAAGAAACAAACAACTACTGCATCTCCATATCAGCTTGAAATCTACCTGTACCAGTTGTCTATTAGATTCATCTCAAGCACCTTTTAGACACACTGACTGTGTACATAAAACATAAACAAAAGTGTAATATATACTCTATACAATTATGTATAAATAATGTCTAACGTGCCATTTTCTACTGAAACACAGGTATACATCTTGTGCTGACCAATGGTTTTCTGAAGTCCTCAGTGAGGTGTTTTTGTAAAGAGCACGCAAAGCTTTTAGTATTAGTAGACAGGTGGACCACAACGTGCATCTATCGATTGAAGCCATTCTAACCATTGATTGAAGTCATTCTAACAGTGATTTAGTGTGTAGGAGGTGGAGGCTGATTTTGCTGCTTCACCAAATTGAACTGGAGACCTTGTCACACTTGATTACGAATCCGCTCGCTAAGGACTGGTCTTGCAAGGGCACCTGAATGTCGATGGGAGCACCTAAGGGCCACAAGGAACGGTCGATCTTGCAAAATGTGATTCAGCGCTGGAGGATCCTTCTCTGCCTCGTCCTCCTTAGAAAACATCAAAGTCGTTGATGTGTGTGTGTGTGTGTGTGTGAACAACCTCTGCTAAATGCACCTACCTAGCTCCTCCGTTTCCGAGTTCCACTGCTAAGGAATCTGTGGATGCACCAAGCTGGACTTCAGTATACAAAGTACAGAACATTAAGAACTAGACAACAAAACAAAACAAAACAAAACAAAAACTTCAGAAAAAAAACTAACAAAACATCAAAACAAAACAAAAAAAACCTTCCATGAATGACCTGTGCTGCTTCAACTCCATTGCTACTTGCCTACTGTACCTACCCCTGATATGTGTTTCAAACTCTGTTAGACCCAAGTGCTGCCTTTTTAAAAGAGAGAGAGAAGAGAAAAGAAAAAAAAAGAAAAAGAAAAGATCTACTGTAGAGATTTTACTTGAACCTAGCCATGTCCCTCAGAGCGATGTTTGACCTCGCTCCTACTGTAGGTTGCTCCTCATGTTTTACCCATACAGAGCAGTCCACTAATGTGCACTTACTGTACTACTGAACTTACAGAACACGTGTGTGTGTGTGTGTGTGTGTGTGTATGTGTGTATATAGTCCTCATAACACACTTAGTCCAACACAACAAAGTTAATTTAGAAAAGAATCTATATCCTCATTAATATTGTTGTGCTTTGATTCATTACACTCAACATTGCAAGGCTATTGCAGTGACACACACACACAAACACACACACACACACACGCAAACGCACATACACGTATTCAAAATTACACAGATAGTACAGTGCACATTCAGAGGAAGAAAGTAAAAGACAAAATGTTTTTTATTACAGATTATCTACACACTGGAATGACCTATAACTGGCATTGCTCATTTATTGTAGACTATAGTTTATTAACGTGTACATATACTACAATATATTCAAATATACTGTATTATGCATAATGGGTACATGTAAAATGCAGTCCCCCTTTTTACTTCTCAAGAAATACTAAAATCATCCATTCTCACTTTTTATTCAATGATCCAGAGGTTTTAAATGGGTGGTATATATTTCTAGACTTGTTTTGTATATTAGCTGCACTTTTGAGTAATAACAAACAAAGAGGACATTTCAAAACGGTCCATCAGTCGCTCTCGCATCTGTAGTGTGTTCACCGTATGGAGTTTCCATACTACACCGATGTTACATCCGTGGTAGAGAGACCTAATCAGAGAGTTGTTGCTTTTGTGATACTAGCAAACTAGTCCCTCCAAAGGCTCGAATCTCGATTATTATTAGGCTATTTATTATTGTCAATAATTTATTTTAGATTTATGATTTTAGATTTTAAAAAATCATTTTATTATTAGTTAAGTATTTAACGTTATGCTTCTGTAATGATTATGTTATACCGAATGCCAAAAAAAAAAAAAGAAAAATAATAATAATAATTTCATTGTTGATATTTTCAGTATTGTGATGATTAGCTACAGTATGAAAGTTGAGAAAAGGTTTGATTACATAAACCCCAGTGTGAGGTAAATAAAAGGTTCTCTGTGATAACAGTAGGAAAGGCGAGTCAGGTGCACCTTTCTCCAGGCTAATAAAACTGTGACTCCATCACCCTTAAGCTAACACTGAGAGACCCAGGATGCCCTCGGCTGTACTAAACCTCCATGTGACTCTCTCTAGCACTACTATCAGTACTATGTTTCTCAAAGTCCAGGAAGCATGCTTGGAACGCTGCTTTTCTGAGTATTCCAAGTCGTCGTCTGTCGCCAATCACTGTTCCAATGTCAAGGATAGGCTACTTCTAACAGTCTTTTGTTCGTAGATTTTTCAAGGATGCACTGATGGAACCTCGTCTTTGTAGCGTACGACTTCCAAGGCTAGCGTTCTACCTAGGATAGGAAGCGTTCTGGACTTTGAGAAACAGTCTTTATGTACGTAAAATATAGGTCACAGAGGGAGAAGAGCACTAGTAGAGTACTAACCCTGGAGTTCTTCCTTCCTTCCTTCCTTTTTCTACTCCATGTGAAGTTTACAGCAATACTATCCCTGCCCTGTAAAAGCCACCTGTGTTCTTTTTCTACTGCATACCTGAGATGTGTGTGTGTTTGTTTGTTTGTCTATGGCCATGTACTGGTGAGATGAATTTGGGCTATGATCGCAAGCTGTCGTCCATGAATGTTTCTAGTCGTGGGGATAATCAATGGTTCTGAGCAGGGTTTTGATTGAGTGGTCACTCAATGGCCAGTGTTTGCCGAGATTTTACAATACTGTACAAAGCAGTAGGCATCTTTAGTCTTTTATTTTGACAGTTTTCTTTCTCTCTTTTTTTTTGCATCCTCTTATAAAACTAAAGTATCTGAATGGCAGCTATAGTATCTGTCACACATACACACACAAACACTGGAAGAATTGTACCTGATGCTGTCAGTATGATCATTGATCTTAATCTTGTTTGTCTTATTTCTTTTCCTTTCTTTCTTTCTTTCTTTCTTTCTTTCTTTCTTTCTATTTTGATTTTGCTTGTGTATTGTTGTTGTTTTTCCTTGATGGAGTAATTAATTCCAATGACTCAGTGGGAAGTTATGTGTGGAGTCAGGCCGCGCGCCTCATAGCATGTCGCACAACCGTAAAAGACTGCGAGACAAGACGGGTCTGCTGAGCGGTACGATTTCTCCGTTATGTCTCACCTGCATGAAGGAATCCTGGGTGCCATTTTTTGCCCTGGCTATGCTCCAGAGCCATGTCCAAACCAATCCCAACCCCTATCACTCCTCCTCCCCTCCTCCTCCTCCTCCCTCCATCCCCTCAAATCTCTCCTCCCTCGTTTTTTTCTGTTTGTTGAACGTGATGCGGTGCTCCCCACCACTGTGTGAGGATCGCTGCCTTGTGTTCCTGTGTATATACACCTCATCCTGATGACATTGCAGTCAAAGAAATACAATGAAACTTCATTCCAGAAACAAGACTCCAATCTGTGTTTTTCTTTGTGCTTATTGTCTTTGTCTAAGAGGGTGAACATAACCATAACAACATAATATAGTATAACATTTAGGGTAACACTGGCCTGGCCATTGCCATAGTACACAATTCTCATCTCCCTTGAGAGGTGTAGACCGAGAGGGTTGGTTATGACCAGGTTAGGGTAACATTTGACTTGAATCCCCAAAGGAGTGACATGACCATTGCCATAAACATCATGACGTGGGATGAACATTAAAGGTCACCCAGGCAACTTTTCGCCACTGTGTGACGTATCCTTTTTATCAGACAGTTTGTTTTGGTACCATCCCCAAATTAATTTGGATAACATTTAGTCATAATAAGGGTGAATAAATGCAAGTTTTATTCCCATCAGTCATCCAGGATAGGAAGAAACCACCTCTAAATAAAAGAAAATCGAATTACAGCATGCCATTAGCATGTTCTAGCAGTGGCAATAGTTTTGCAGCAAAAACTTGCCTAATGCCTAGTGTTCCTTTAATGACACTTTTCATTAAGATTGACAGTGTTTGGATACAGACATTACAAGAACAGAGTAATACTATGTCAACAGTCCAACATTTAAGTGTTATCAATGTTCGTCACGTCATGTTTATGACAAGCTCACGTCACACTACTGTTGACAGCGTCAAATGAAGTACAGTATAATCACATTGAGAAACTATAGTATATGGTACTATTTTGTATTTTATTATCATTAATTGCAATTGGCAGCCTTTGCTATCTTTCATGCGGCCTTCCTTGATGTCTAAAAAAGGTAATGGGCCTGTTAGTTACTCAGTTAGTCTTTATTTGAGTATTAAATTTATGTTATCACATAAATCAAAAATAAATCATAAATCTAATATCAGCTAATAGTTCACTTGCACTTGGATGAAAATTTGTGCTCTTACTGTAATTGTTAGAGTATAGAGTTTGACCACCCCAATTTAAAGTGTGTTGCTATAGGTCACTAAAACACAAAGGGATTTAAAAATATGCCAATGCCAAGCATTCCTGGTGTCCGTTTCCTAAAAGCAGTCAGTTTCCTACTTAACTGGCATTGGCAATGGGAAATGGCTAACCAGTTAGCAACTTAGTTAGTTGGCAATGAGAAATTGCATTGCAACCAACATAGCAACTATGCTTTTGGGAAACAGACACCTGACCCACAATCATGTTTACAAAACTCTCAACTCGAAATCTGGGTCAGTTGCTGTCATCTTCCTTCCTTCTATGTGACTGTATGTAGTAGAATGCCTTCCTTATTTATGTATAGGAAGCACTGAGCTTATACATGAGGTCATATGACTGCAGTCAGTGAGTGTGCACTCCCCCTCCCTGGGCTATAAATAACTACCCTAATTTTACCACAGGGGGTGAGAGTCACTCTCCTAACCAGCCTTCACGTGCCCAAGGCTTTGAGACATTCACCAAGAGGGTGTGTACTGTAGTGTAAGTGTGTGTGAGAAAAAGTGTGTATGATTTTGTGGGTGTGTTTCTGCCTGTGTTTGACATCACTACTCAGCGTCTGCCATGCAATGGGACTTATTTTCTCCTATGACGACGCTGAGGTGACCAGAGGAGGAGGAAGAGGAGGAGTGTTCGAATTCGAACAAGCGTCCATGGAGGAGGCGAGGGTATCTAGGGAGGAGGCCGCCCGGCGACTAAAGGCCCAACTCCTGCAAGCCCTGCAGCAGAATAACACAGAAGAGGTGAAGAGGATTCTCCACACCACCAGCATAGACATAGACACTGTGTTTGAGGTAGAGGACCGGGACATGGTGCTGGCCTCATATAAGCAAGGTAACATTTGCCAGGGTTTGCTTAGCACGAGGGTGACACTTATAGTAGTAGACAGTGGACACACACTTTCGATATTCCCACCACTGAGACTGTGAATCAGCACTTTTGCATGGGCATATTGCACTGCACAGTCTATGGTTATGACTGATTTTAATGGCCCTAAAACCCTAGCTGTGTGCATATAAATAGCATACTTTTCTGTCCAGGCTTCTCTGTTGTACTCAGATTCAGCCACTGAGGGGAGCCATATTCATAGATGTTGCCCCCAAAGTTATGGTGTCTGTCAGGCCAGGCAGGGGGCAGTGATTGTTTCTCCTTGGCATACTGTATGCCAGCTGTTTGTAACTAGAGATTCAAGTTAAACAATCACAGGATCCCTATTACATGAGGTCTTGTTTGTTACAGTATCACTAATCTAGGGAGGCTTCAAACACTGCCCTTGTTACATTGTAGCTATTTCATTACACTGTAGAACTTGCTTCAAATGGAGTGTAACAGAATTGGTATTCTCAAACGAAGAATAAGTCATCTCCAGTACTTAAGTAGGTCTACTTTTACTTTCATCTTTGCAGCAATTTCACAGTGTTATAAGTGTAATCCGGTGCTGACTCGATCCATCTCTCTCATTTCAACAATTTCTCTACCACCTCAACTTGACCTCTACGACCTCAAGTTGACCTTGTCATAATTATGTCCTGTAGGCTACTGGTTGCCTGGCTACAAGCTGGAGTCGTCATGGGCGATGGGCATCCACGTGTGCATGATGTACAACTCCTTGGAGTGTGCCATGGTTCTGCTCGAGAGAGGCGCAGCTATCAACCGCATGCCCAACGGCAAGACGCCGCTACACGTGGCCTGTGAGGTCTCGTACCCGGACGGAGTTGCTCTCCTCATTAGCCACGGGGCGCGGATCGGCAGGCTATCGCTGAGCGGCCACTCTGCCTTGCACTACTGCATCACCAGAGAGTCGGTGGACTGCGCCAAGCAACTCATTCTGAAAGGTCTGGAGGTCAAAAGTTTAGGGGATCAAGTCAGAGAAACATGTCGAAATGGAGATAGTTATGATATGAATTAAATTAATTCATCATGAAGATATGATCATAATGTCAGGTGCCCATCAGGTTTTCATGGAAAACCTGTGGAAGTCTCAGATTTTAATTCTGAATTTTGTTTTGAATACGTAAAATACCATAATGCATCAATTATGTTCTCTTAAAGGGCAACTTCAGTCATTTTCAACAAGAGCTCTATTGCTCAAGCTACTTGAGATTAGCCAATACTGAAGACGCAAGACATTTTGGTCCAATCATATAGGTTTCCTAGAACAGAGAATAATCACTTACAACTAGCCAAATGGGGCAGATTTTTAAACTGTGTTTGCAGCATCTAAACATGCTCCAAATATCACCCCAAAAGCTATGTAACTTCCATCAGACACATTACAACACACCACTGTAGTGTTTATGACTACAAATGTCTGACAAAGTGGTTAAAATAGTGTTTTTATGCAGTGTTTACAAAACCGTTTTGTAAACAAACAATGTTTGGCTGCTTGCATAAACACACAGTTTTAACACTTTTTCAGCCATTTGTAGTCATACACAATACAGTTCTGTGTTGTGAGGTGTCTGTTGATACTTCATAGTTTTTGTGGTGACATTTGGAGTATGTTAAGATGTTAAAAATACAGTTCAAAATTCTGCCCCATTGGGTTAGTTGTAAGTGATTATTCTCTGTTCAACGAAACCTATATGGTTGGACCAAAATGTCTTGTCTTCAGTATTGGCTAATCTCAAGTAGCTTGAGCAATAGAGCTCTTGTTGAAAATAACTGAAGTTGCCCTTTAATCTATCTGCATCAAAGACCACATAGCAACATGTAACATTCCTCTCAACAGGGCTCGAGGTTAATATGGCAAGCCAAAACGGTGACGAGGACACACCACTGCACACAGCGGCTCGCTTTGGCATTCCCGAGCTAGCCGCACTGTACCTGGCGCATGGTGCACATGTTGACGTCAGCAACTCGCGCTTGGAGACACCACTAATCACAGCTGCCTACTGGGCCTTCTGCCAACGGGAACAGCTCTTCAGTCCGGACCATCACCTTGTATGCCGCATCCTTCTCGACCACGGGGCCAAACTGAACTTACAAGAGGAAGATAACAAAACCGCTCTGCACAAGGCGGCCTGGAACGCTGACCATACGCTAATAGAAATGTTGCTAGGAGCTGGGGCTGATGCCATGACTATGGACATGAACGGCTGCGGGCCAATCCAGTATTTGCTCAAAGTCACGCAGGTGCGCCCATGCTCCTTTATGGAGCGTTGCTATCAGCTATTGCTCAACCACGGGGCTGCTCGAATCTACCCGCCACAGTTTCACAAGGTAAACACGCCTTAGCCCTCTTCCCACATATTCTCTTGTAAGGATGGATGTCTGCCAGGTGTACGTTTCCCAGGAGATCTTGGGTTATGAAAAGGCTACAAAAAACAACATGTGGGCACAAGCCTGTAGTGTAGCAGTGTTTGAATGGCAATAAGGTCAACACAAGCCCACAAGAGAAGAAATAATAAAAGATAAATATATGAAAAATTGTTTTGTCTGAAAGACGTATTTCATATCACTTTTTCCACCTGTATTTTGCCTTGGTTGGCATGGCCGTTAATGCCACAGAAAGGGCTATGTACTGTACAAACATAACACCATGTGCTGCTGTCCTTTCTTGGGGAGATTATGCAGGTGAAGAGGGTGGAGAGTGTCCTTAAACCTAGGCACACATACACACTGTCTTGGTACATGTATGTTTACATAGACACATAAGGAAAGGGGAAATCTGTTTGTTTTATAGTGAGTTGCGGTTGAATACCTTGTCACAGCCTGCTTTTTATTTTTGTTTTTAAGTAGGTCCTGCAGGCCTGCTATGATTTCCCCAGAGCAGTGGAGGTCATGGTGAACTCCTACGAACACATCAAATCCACCAACAAGTGGAGGAAAGCTATCAGAGAAGAGACCTATGAGGTAACTATCATGTCATGTCCTTCCTACCTTAGGTTTTTAGCTGGCTTAGACTCTTGGTGTTTTAGCCTCGGCATAAAGTCTTTTCACAAAATAGTGTACTCTTCTAGAAAAAGACATAAAAATGGCACAAAGTGCACTGATTTAAAGTGATGGTCTGACATCATTCAAGCAGAGCCCTGTTGCACGAGCATGCTGACTGCACAAGATAGTATTGGTCTATGTTGTACCAAATTCAGTTGTTTTCATACCCACTGAGAATACTCAGCAAAGTTAATTCACTCCGAATAATCCATTTAACCCTGCTGTTGGTCAAAAATGACCACTTTTCTTTTTTGGCAAAACTTTGTTTGCTCACAAAACTCACTTTTGGACAATCTATTTAACACATGTGGTGTCCGGGTCAAAAATGACTGGAATATTGTATAAGAAAATTGATGGGTGACACTAGGCTACAGTAAATGTACAAACAAATTATAAACAAGAATGACACACAAGAGAAGGGTTAAGTACAACATGTACACAATGTTTTACAGTAGCTATGTTTTGTTTCTTCTCTGACAGCTGCACAAAGAGTTCTATGACTCAATGTTTGCCGTGTGCTGCAACACACCCCGCACGCTGATGCACCTGGCACGCTGTGCCATCCGTGCCAGTCTGGGGCGACGCTGCCACAAGGGTGTCCACGAGCTCCCCATCCCCCCGGCCATGGCACGGTACATCCTCCTGGAGCCAGAGGGAATCATATACTGATCTCTGACTGCTCAATGGCTTTTTTGCCCCCAACGCAGCACAGCCATCCTGGAGCCTAAAAGGCTGACCATCCTGGAGCCTAAAAGGCACTACCTTAACCCTATTCCTAACCCTAACACCCTCAAACCTCATCCTAACCCTAAACTGAGGGGAGTAGTGCCTTAAAGGCAGTGCTGCCTGGAAGGCACTGGTGAGGGCAATAAATACCAAAGACCATCCTGGAGCATGTGAAAAGAGTGTTAAAAGAATGTTAGAAGAACATCTGTAAGCCATATGAATGGAATCTGGTAGTGTTATAGCTCAGAGTGGAGCCGGCCTCTCAGTGGTATCCTCCTGTGAACGTTCCTGGGCTGGTGCCAAGGACTAGGAGACAGGGCTGTTTAAAGACAGCTTCAGCGTACCCAATTGAACTTACAAGTATTCTCGGCAGCACTGTTGACTCATACAGTACCTGTATGCCGAGCTGTGTTTCAAGTCAAGTCAAGTCAAGTGTTTTTTTATTGTAGTTTCAAACATAAACTACTACTGCACTGTATCCAGTGAGACGAAATGACATTTCACCATGGATCAAATGGTGTTACTTTTAAACTATATAAAAAGACATTCAAGACAAGGCTACACATTTAGGGCAGCATTCTCACAGGTGCTTAAGTCCAAAAGAGTGCTTAGCTCCATGCATTGCAGCCTGCACTAAGCATTTTGTTGGACTTAAGCACATGGAAGAATACTGCTGTCAGTGCATGTATGAGGTAAACATAAAGTGCGGTGACTACTTAAGGTAGTGCATTTTAGGACAGGCACAGAACAGACAAATCAAGACAGGGCATGAGTAGGCTTGTTTTTATACTGTACTATAGATCTCTTTATTCTCCCTTGGTCTTTCTTGCAATGCTGTAAAAGCACTTAGCTGCTGAGCAAACACAAGCACACATCCAATAATGTTACTATTAGCTGTCTGTCAGATGTTTTTAGTGAATACAGGAAATAGTTACATTGATTGATAGTTAATGTAATGTAATTGATATGCGATTGTGAGTTATAGATTTTTCTTTGAAGGGCTGAGAGGTGACTTCAATCAGGAACAGAAGCTGATCAACCCAGTGAAGTAAACCGCAAAGTAAATCTTAAAAAAAATGAAAGCTATTCCTATATCTTATGATTGTATTGTTTTTTTCAAGAGCTACCTCTCAATGCTGTACCATTATTGTAGGTCCCCAGTGGATATCAAACTCTGTGGTAGTGACTTATGGATGTGAAGTAAAAAATATATGCGCAGCTATCTATTTCAGGTCAGGGTCAGACAAAGATGGTGATGATGATGATGATTATTACGATTATGATGATGATGCATTTCTAATGTTTCACACAAGAAGCAAAGGATAATAATAGCATGGCATCACTTTGGAAACCACGCAATTCAATAGAGGTGACTTTTCCTGTCAATTAGTTCCGTTTTTGTTAGGAGATGCCAAAGTGCACTTGCAAAGGTTTGACTCCTCATCTCATCTTCCTGGAGGTGGAAGGTAGCGCCATTTTATTTTGCATAATAAGGACTCCACACAAAGCTAATGGAAGCCTCTTTCTGCTTTCGTTCTTTCTGTCTTCCTGTCTTTCTTTCTTTCTTTCTTTCATTCACTCTTCTTCACTACGGAGGTCTTGAGATCCTGAGGCTTGAAATTATGCCCGAGGCTGAGTGCCTGCTCTTTGTGTTTTTGCCATTCAGTAATAATAATTGCTCCTGACTGTATCTTAAAAATCACAGGTAATATGAAGAGGTGAAAGCCATTTACTTGAAACTTCTGAGTGCTCCTGATTAGCTTGTCTCCCAAGAACTTCTTCAATGAATGGACAGCATGCTGTGAGACTTTGTCTCATAAATTAAACTAATGCCTAAAGTACTTGACCCTGATTACAACATGGATGCTAGCCGCCCTTTTAGGCCAAGTCTATCTCTGCACTTGGGTAATGCCCAGTCTAATGTTTATACTGAGAATGTTTAAGGCAGCACAATGCACATCAATTTGCCAGTTTTTGAGGTAGAATTTTATCATCCAGCACAGCAGCCATACAGGACATGTGGTTTTGTGGTCTATGCTGAAATAAAGGACACAAATTAAAGATGAGGGATGTTGTGGCTCAGTAGGATAAAGCACCATACTCTAAACTTAAGGACCCGGAGGAGTCCAATCTGAGGTAATTTTTCTGATCCTTCTCCATCTCTCACTCCCCACACGTCATTTAGGCCGTTTCTGAGGTATACTGGACAGGTGGTGGTGTGGGCTGAGCAGGAATAAAGGACAGAAATGAGGGGTGAGGTGGCTCAGTAGGCTGAAGCGCCATACCCATAAACACAGGGACCCAACTATGAGTCTGACCTTTCCTGAGGTCATTTCTTGATCTTTCCCATCTTTCCTCATCTCTCTCTCCCGATCATTTCCTATCACATTGTACTATCCTATCAAATTAAAGGCAAAAAGTCCCAACAAATACAAGTATATATTTAAAAAAAAAAAAAAGATGGACAAAATATGCTGTTTGGTTTTTACAATCAAATTGCAATAATTGAACTGGTAGTGCCTCATCTGTACTTGAATGACTCAGTTGAAACACCACAGACCAAGACTACAGTAGCAGTCACACAATAAAGTATTTAGACCTTGGCAGGGATTGATTGGGCTTTATCAAATTTGAAGTCTAAGCCAGCTAAAAAATTAGTTGGACGCTGAGAAAGGTGAGATGATTGATTGTGTGTCCAGGAAAGCTGACAAGCACTTAAGTCTGAGACCTCAGCATCTAAGTCAGCACGTAGTGAGAAAGTTGGAAGTATGACAAACAACAAACGCTCTCCATTCCAGAGCCTCTTAGTTTGATAAGATGCCATTTCATATTGTCTGAATCTCAATACGCCTCCTAGGCCCTGAACTCTCTGAGACCTAAACTGGTGTGAATAAACTCTGTGACTGACTTGTTCATGAAATATTTGGATTTATGGGTCAGGGTTAGGGTGACGTGTTGCATTACAGCCTGTTATGACATTAAGATTTTATGATATCAAATATACAGTATGTGATGTATTCACATGTAATATCATGTTTTGAATATGACAGATGTATCTTTGAGTCTCATTAGTGGTGCTGTCAGCTCCAGGGACTCCAGTCCAGTGGTCCACTCCAACTCTTTGTCCCCCTCCAAACGGTTGCTTGGCATCAACCAGTAGCTCCCCACCAACATGAAAGATTTTTGGGGAAAAAATGTACATAAAGCTCTGAACATACAAAATGCACTAAACCTGTTAAAATACTGGAAATTAAGATTACGCCACTGTGTAAACTTGCTGCTCTGTGTGGTAACCTACAACCCAGTTGTACTGCTCTCTGATGAGAGGTGATGGCTGGTAGTGTTTATGAAATATTGTACCAAACTATAGTCATAGGCCGTGAGAGGTCAAACTATAGTCATAGGCCATGATTCATTCATTCATTCATTCATTCATTCATTCAATCAATCAATCAATCAATACGCCAGCCCAAGTCAAGCCGATTTGAATGTGTAAAGAAGTGAATTATACAGTATAGTAAACCTAAACTCCTGATAGATCACTGTGACAAATAAAATCCTCCAAAACCTTCAGGGTGTACTTTTACAAAGCAGGCCACACTTAGTGCAGAGCAGCCCGGCTGTTATTGAGGGGCTTGGGGGGATGAGGATGAGGCCTGGCCTGCAGGAAGTATTCTCTCTCTTCCCCTAGCTGGCTCACTGGCACCAGAAGCATCTGGAAGCCATGATTCTCCTAGCCGAGATGGAGAGAGAGAGAGAGACCCACACATCCACTTATCATCTCTATGGCTGGAAGAAAGCTGAGCCCACCAACACATAACTTAAAAATGTGGTGTGTGTGTGTGTGTGGGGGGGGGGTTAATGAGAATTAAAAGTCTTCTGTCGCTACATCCATTTTGTCATCCTATAGAGGCTTAGCCTGGCCATTCCTTTCCTATGCAATTCCGCCTGATTCTCATCTCCCTTCGGTACTCTGTCTGGGATTCTGGCCATTAGCCAATCAGCGAACTTTGACAATGCAGTGCAAGAACAATACAATGAGGCTATCAGTCAAGCCTGATCCAATCTTTTTTTGAATATAAACATCTCCAGTAAGCAAACTTTTCTCAATAGCCAGAATCCCACACCCTCATATGAGGCAAAGTGTAGAGTAGACCAAAGGGCTGGTTATGACCAGGCTAATAGCACCTCGATTTTGCCTCTCTTGATAACGGGTAGCAACTGGAATCAGAGAAGATGTGTGCTAGGCTACATCAGTCTGGGGGCTGTTCTTAGGACACTCAGCCTTGGATAAAAACAGTGTGGGACATTGTAAGGATGAATGACGGGTCAGCCCGTGCTCATAGATCTTAAAATAGAGAAGTGTTTTGTGAGTGTTAGGCTCAGGTGTCACTGTGAGTATGTGTGAGAGTGTGTGTGTGTGTGTGGACTTGATGTTCGCCGCACAGTGGAGCACCAGACAAATGACAGAGCGGCAGAACTGTGCGTTCCGTGCCCGTTGGCCGCGGGCCAAGAATAGGCGTTGACACAGAGCCAGAAACAGCTCTCGCCCGCTCACTGAAAACAAGCAAGAGGTCACAGAACACTGAGAGGGGGAAATAAGGACCTCTAGACTGGAAGAGGAGAGAAAATTACACATTGAAACAATCCAGATTCAGGATCCACTTTGCAAATGGATGCGAAGCAGGGTTTTTTTTTCCAGACCATAATGTGATAAGTTTGAATAAGGGAAAATGACTCTTGCTAGAGTGAATAGCTTTCGAGGGAACATCATGTTCTTTACATTGCAGTTGCTTCACTCCCCCTCTACACACACACAGACACACACACACTCATTCCAGAGATATGATGTGTTCCATGGTTGTGGCCTAATAGGATAGACATAGGATAGGAAAAAAGGATAGACAAATAATACTCTTTCCTCCTGTTTGTACTGTAAGAAATAAATCAACAAATCTGAAATTGGTTTTGCAGAGAGACTCGCCTACATGAAGGCAGCTTGAGCATTAATATGGAAAAAGAACATTAAGTGCAAAAACTGATCCTGGCTTCTTCTGGATGATCATTGGAAACAAGCGTGTGTCATGTGATTGATATCATATTATGAAAAAGACAACAATGTGCTGATAATGTCTTGTACAGTAGCATATGGAAACAAAGGAGCAGTTAAATGGACCCAAATAAATTCTCTAATAAAAAAAGGATACCTCAAGCATTGGTGAAAAGTCACCTACTGTTCCTTTAACATGATGTTCACCTTCTCACTGGATACATCACCGACTTCATAAGATCCATAAAACAACACAGGATGTTATCAGGTCTAAAAGCCCAAACACAACAAGATAGAGGATGACTACCGTTACGCAAATTTGTGTTTGTTTGTTTTTTGTAGTAAGTCCAAAGGAGACAAAAGAACAAGGGACAGTCTTCAAGCAGCTGAATTTTAATGAGTCACTCAAAACCAGCATTTCTGTAATTCCCTTGAGGAGTAATGAATGAAAATCAACCGTTTCATTCCTTTGACCAGGCACATGAATATCACATACAAGCACACAAACACAGCAATCATCGGAGTGGAAAAAAAAAAAAAAAAAAACTAAACAAAAAAACACAATGAGTGCAGCAGCGATGGTTTCTTCCTCTACAACCTGAGACCATACAAAATAGAGGAATAAACCGTTATCACAATAAAATGACAAAGGTAAAAACTAAATGATAGCAATTTTGAGACCTTCAGGTTTCTTTTCATTTTAGAAAGTACATACTTTGCTACAAACGTCTAATGTATCTTTCAGGCCAAAGGTTAATAAGGTTATGGAATATAAGCAAAACTAATTCCAAATGTGTTTCGCACTACAGTTTTTCCATCAAAACAATTGCTCAAGGCCCTTCCATTGCTCTTTGAGCAGATCATTAAAAGCCTCTGTTGCAGTACAAAGCCTGCAGCAATCAATACACAGTTGATAGGTTCACTTCGCACACAGTACAACTTCACAAAAGAACTGTACTCTTTATTCAAGGTCCCCCACTTAGAGAATGAAATTAGAATTCAATAACAGGTGTTATTTGCATTGCGCTGACACGGGTTAAAATGCATTTGATTCTTATTGCTCTGTCAAGATTGGCAAATGAAGAAGTGTCCTTAGGTGACATGGGTGCCCACACCCTGGTTGAGGCTGCAGAAACATGTCAGCAAAGAGAAGGGAAAGCAAACAATCTTGTGGTCAAAGTACAAACATAATGACAGACTCTCAGTGACAGACTTTAGACATGGGCAACCCGATGCTGGTGTTGTCTACAAGATACACACAAGATAAGTGTGTGATTGTTTACTTTGACTTTAAACCGTTAAGAAGTACTGTATGTGTACATGTGAATATGATCTCACAGGCTTTACTATACTAGACTCATTGGGCTTCATTCACTAATATCTTCTGAAATAAAATCCTAAATTTGTTGTTGGGTCACATTTAAAAACCAGTATTGGTGAATAGAAATATTCTTAAAAACTGTGTAATTGGGATTTAATGTAAGAACAAAATTCTTGGTAAGAATGGTTGGTGAATGAGGCCCATTGAATAGCAGGAGTGTAATGAGATAATGAGCTGCTCTCCCAATCATTTTACTGTAATCCTGTGATTTGAATTAATCAGGAGGTCTAGCAAACTCAGCAATCAGGCAGCTCCTGGGTGTCAACACAACCCAAAAATGGCTGACAGGGGACAGGGTGGAACATGGCATGGAGGACTGTTTTCAAATATCTGGTTCATATTGCATATTTTTTTATGACTGACTATTTTGCAAAACGGTTTCATTCCTGTAACTTTTTAGCTTGGCATTCAAAACCCCCCTCTGATACAGATAATTTAAAGTGCCAAATTAAATAAATACAAAATGGAGTGTCTTGGGGAAAAAAATACAGTTGTTGGTGGGTCCAAACAAAAAAAGTCTCAATTTTGAGAACCTAATTTATAAAGCATGAATCCCTTTGTATCCATAAGTGAATGCAATACACTCCTAGAGCTCCCAGGCTTCAACCACTGTTCTGCACACATAGTTCCTACTGTAAGCTGAGTTTTAGCCGTGATTACAGTCTAAAAATAGTTAACATTGCAATAAAAGGCAGAACTTTTTGTTAAAACACGAGCAAAAAAAGTTTTTGTTTTTTTTCTTTTGCTGACCTTTGTAACAGTGGGACCATGTGTTCAGCATGGGCTGCTCTGCTCCACGGCCTAGCAAAAATGTGAGAATTCTATACTGGCTTTCTTTATTGTGTCCACAATTGAACTACTTAGACATCTGGCTTCTTATATGGAATTCTGATAGTTATCAAATAAATAAATGGGATGCTTAATCTAGACCTCTACACTCTCCCTCTATCTTTCTCTCTCTCTCTCTCTCTCTCTCTCTCTCTCTCTCTGTCTATCTCTCACTTTAACAACACATTTTCATGGTGGTGCCTTTGTACAATTCACTGATTACTGTTGATACTACTGTACTGACTGATGGTACTCTTATTCCTTATAGCCATCTTATAGTAAAATATAGCCATGTTTATAAAATCACCTAGTTTGAAACATCAAGGTCTGTTTTAAAACTGCTGTTTGATTTGTTACTTTGATTTAGGGCATTCATAAGTAATATTATGCATGTGCAGGTTTGTTGTGGTCAGTGCACATAACAATTAAAAAGAGCAGACGAAGGTTTTTGTAATGTGTCCAGCACCATAGTTATCAACACAGTGGCAGGTTGTCTTTTGCAGTACAACAGTATCATATCACTGCTGCAAAATCCAGTGATACATCTTTGCATTGAAATGACCGATTCTCAAGTAATTGAAATGTGTGTCCTACCAGACAAAAACAAGCTTATCTTCTGAACTCGGTTGGTGAATATAGTGTTAAAATGAGTTGTTAGTCAGAGCTAAAATGTTAATAAAGATCAAAATTGAAAGTTTAAAATAATGAAATAAAATGTGTCTCCTAAGATCTCCAAATGTTCCATTGTCTTATGATGGTGACATTTTTCCGTCACCCGTCAAAATTGCATCTTGCCACGCTACTTCTAATAATTATAATGCATGCAATACCCCCTCCATGATGGATCATACAGAAAACTGTGAGGTGAGACATCAATGTCTCCACATTGCACTGCATCCAGGCCCATAGCTTGCCTACTCTAGGTCCTCAGACTGGAGGTTGGGAAGACGAGGTGAGAATCCGTTTCTTTTGCTCTCTTTGCATCATCACACGTGGTCACATGGTCACATGGTCATCTGCGCAATTCTTCTACACGCTGAACTCATACTTCCCCAGTTTCTTGGGTTCCTTGCTGGGGATGCACCAATCATCAGCCTCGGTGGCCGTCTGGTAATGCCTCAGGGCAGACTTGTTAAAGACAGGGAGCCTTTCCACAGACTCGGAGGATAAGGCCTGTTAATCAAACACAGAGCAACACGGCATTTATTTTCTCTTCTTCTCCAGGTTGGACAAAGCTCTCTTTCTGCAGGTCACATGGCTTCATTACACCCTTACTCAAGATTAGACTCGTAACGTGAATGATGCAATTTCTAAATTAGGCTAAACCCTAAAATAAGCGACCTCAGCTCGGTCCATAGACGGTTCAGACCACATATTTCTGAGGATTAAGTCTGCCATAAACACTACAGCCAAGTTCAGTTTCTTCATACAAAGTAAATATATACAGTTTAATGTAACATATAAATATATCATTTATACCATTTTATCACCCGGTGGAATGGAATACTGTTTTCTGATTGGCTGTCAGGGTGTCCGTTATTTCTAGATAACAGGACACCTGAGGCATTGTTGGGTTAAAAAAGTCTCACCAGCGTTCTATATCAATGCTCTTTAGAATGCAGCCTTGCGGATCTTCTTTCATATGAAAATAGTACCCCAACCGAACAGAATAACTTCTTTCTAAACGGAGCCACGTGTTTCTTTTATGTTTTAAACACTTGCTTACCATCTATACGTTTTAGTTGCAACCGGGTGATAAGCGGGATAACGGCCTTCGAGGTGTCCCGATATCAGAGAAATAATGGACTTCGCGTAGGCAAACAGCCCTTCGGCTTCGCCGTCGGGCTGTTCTTTGCCTTCGCGTCGTCCATTATTCTTCTGATATCGGGACACCTCGGCGGCCGTTATCCCTTACATATCAAGTAATACTGTACAGTATATGATAGTGTTACCTTAAGGTATATTAAAATTATTATGTTTGATGACAGTGCCGACATGCATACATTTGTGGACTTGATCCCATTGTGATTAAGTCACAATTTACTACCCTACATTGAATTTAGTTTGGATGCACACTCAGATAATTAACTTTTAAGAGTAGAGCAAGCCTGTTTTTTCCTAACCTTCAGGTATATGACAGCAGATGTTCCGTAGCCTTCCATGGAGTAGAGCTGTAGATCCCCCTGGAAGTACTTGGCATAGAGTCGAGAAATGGGAAGCCCGTAGCCAAAACCCGCCTGCAGAGAAAAAAACAAAAAAACAAAAAACAGTTGAAAACCTGAATGAGTGAATAAGTAACTGTGCACTTTCACTCACTTTCACTGTAAACCTGCTAATTTACAAGCCTGTCTACTTAAGAATAACTGGTTGTTAAACATTGTTAAATATCTTGGCTTGATATTATACAGTGCAATGTCAGTACTAGGGTAAACAATTAACCTGACCCAACTAACAGCCCTGAGAAAAACACAACTTTTTATGTAATTCTTCAAAACAAACTGGAAACGACTGTTAAGTAATCTGTTGACCAGAAAAGGTGATGGTTAAGTAGCCACATTGCTTACCAAAGGAGCGTTGCGAGCATTGTCAATCACAGGGCTTGGGGCGGTGGTGTACATGTAGCTGAAGAGACGTTCAATCTTCCTCAAAGGAACTCCACCACCTTTGTCTGACATCTAACAAAATCACATACAATAGGGGCTCACCAATTATAGTCTTCACAGCTGATATGGGGTCAATGATGAGTGAATGAGTTTACATATAAATTACACATACATTACACATACAGTACATGTAAATAAAATAAACTAATATTCATTATCGGATTACTGTCGTTATCATGAGAAATCCGTTGAACACCTAGGTTGTCAATGTTATTTCATTATTTTACATCTGAACTTGTCTGTGCATGAAACACAGGCACACATAGGAACTTGAAGAAATCTGTTAACAATTGATCGCTTTACACAACCTGTTGTGTAAACATCATGAAAACAGTGATTTATTGTGATCATATAAATGCTATCATTATAAATAAATACTGCATTCAAATAGTTGCCCTGCAATAAACTTACTTTTATTGTCAGGTCTTCACTCCCGAGTGATACTCTAACCTTAACTGGTGGGAGAGATGGGCTGTCTTCATGGGTCTCTACGGTAGCTCGCATGGCGTTCTGTACAAAAGAGGAAGAACAGTTTACGCCTTACGCCATTTGATAACACTGATTTATTTGACCAAGATGAGACAAGCCTGAGGCTTAGACTGTGGTGAAAAGCCCTGATTATTTTGGAAAGGAAATAACATGGCATTTGGCCAATACAAATACTGCATCAGCCTTCCTAGTTTATTGTGGTTAAAAACATGTCTGGTTGAAACCAAAAGTACATTACTGTGTGAAGACTGTTATCTTCACTGATGTTGGACAAAAAGATTTTTTCTTTATCATGTCTTCTCTGACTTTTAGTTGTGTAATACTCTGCAGGTGGGGTTAATTAGTTGATACACACACACACACACACACACACACACACACACACACACACACACACACACACACACACACACCCTGTACCTTAAAGAGCTCAAAGAGCATGTGATAGAGATGAGAGGGAACATAGACAATGTGGAGAGGCCCTTCGGAGGTTTTGGCTGCAACAAAAGCAGAAATGGAATCGGATCAATTTCACGAACAAGATAAGGCGATATGCAATTGTAGAAGCTACAGTTTGTGCTGTGTCTGTATCATAATCTACATGAAGTGACAGAGGTCAGCTGCTTAAGTAGTAGGCCTACCGATAAGAGTGGCAAGGTATGTGACTCAACTCTTTCCTACAAGTAACTCAACAGAACTCCATGTCTGCACTGATGACAGGAAAAAGCACAGGAATCTTATGTATGATATCCATGACATCTCTATCTGAATCAACCTAGCCTAGCTTGCGTGACCATGTTCAGAAATGAACTGTGGTCTGGCAAAGCAAGCATTGCCCGGGAATTCCAGGCAGTATACATCTAAATATCTATCAAAATCTATCAAACTTCTATCTATGTTATGGGACAGAGCTGGACAGAGTCATTGTAAGCTCGCCTCCTTCAGCCTGCTCGATTCTCATTGGGTCCTAATTTTTCTGGGTTCGAGAGTTGAGGAAATTGCCTCTTTGGCCATACTGACTTGATCGCAAAATTTCATGTAGCGATATTATCAACCTACAGTATAATGTATAATGTAGACCTATCTACAGTATAACACTGCAAATAAATAATACATCTAAACACTACTGGCAGGATTCTTATTGCAACCAAATGTTGACAGTTACAGTATATCTATTTATCTCACATGATATTATGTAAACAATGAGAGTATCAACAGGTGGAGATGCAAGACCAAGCAACACAAGCCGGTTGTGAACTGACAGACACCTTATCATGAACAAGTGGTGTAACCAGTGTGATGTGATGCAATTAAGAGTGTAGTCAGGTATATTAGTATAACACTTTACATCATAGGCAAAAAATACAAAAATGTTTTTGCTAGAAAGAGTTCAATGAGACACTGGCATTCTAAACATGCAGAAGTAACAAACCAAACATTGAAAGTTGAAGAAATATTGCCAGAATATATTCCTTCTGACAGCTCAACTCATGCTGAGAGTGTGCAGACTCTTTTACATGCAATTGGATAAACCAACATAATTGCAGGCTTCAAGCACGAGTGGATGGTCAGATTCCATGCCTACAGCATGTGAACTGTGGCATTCACCACAGCGCCCACGCCATCTGTGTGTGTGTGTGTGTGTGTATGTGTGTGTGCCTGCCGTCTGCACCAAAGCAGTAGGCCTCAGTGTGGGGTTTCCGAGCACGACCTACATGATCTCCACAAACATGCAGAAGGTAAACACGAGTGAAACGAAAGCCTCCTCTCTACGTACAGCACACGTCTGGAAGGCATAAACACGAGCGGAGGACAGTCAGTGTGCGATGTGTTACGATAATCTGGTCGGACAACTCCAAACTCACCATGCACACAGCATACAAAGACTGACAGACTGAACTGAAAGATTTGACTGAGAAGAGTCTCTCACAGTTCACTTGCTTGATCTCCATTTCGGGGGAGGTCAGGTAATACTGCTCACATAGCATCTTGGAAGTCTCATAGGCATCTGGCAGCCAACAGAAGGGAAAACACACACACACACACACACACACACACACACACACACACACACACACACACACACACACAAACGCACACACAGACGCACAGGTGAGCCATTCTACAGGTGACATAAGTCACCCACTTACATGTACAAGACATACAGAAGTAGCACACACAAACCTACTGTTCTTGATGAGACATCACTACATCGACATACAAAATAATAGTCACAAGAGGGAAAATCCAGATTAAGTCAAATGAACCAACAGTCCATTTCAGTCCATCTTTGCTGGCCCAAAGTTACTTTTAATGAGCTACTCTAGATGACAGATCTTTCTTAAAGTTATAGTTCAGCGTCATTCAATTATAGCCCTTTTGAATTAGCTTGCTGAGTGCTGAAGATAGCGAGACAAGCAATGGTGAACAAGTTCTTTACATTAAAGGAATAGTCCACCCTGTTATAAAATTAGGTTATTCAGCCCCTTATCTGGTGTTACATATGTGGGTAAAAGCATTTTTAGCTTTAGCTTAGCATAGGCGCTGGAATGTAAAGTAGCCAGATATCAAATTTTTGGCAACATTGAATTCCAGTACCTATGGTAAGCTAAAGCTAAATTGTAGTTGCCGGACTAGGAAAACACAAGCACTGAGACCAAAATGCTTTTACCCATATGTATATCTAACTTCGAGTAAGATGGTGAATAACCCAATTTCATAAAAATGTGGACTATTCCTTTAAATCAACAGCATCAAAACCCTTTGAAACTGAAAGCAAGATTAGTGCTGCTGTTGACTTAATGCAAATTGCCAGTCCGCATTTTGCGTTCGATTTATGTTGTCTTTGATTTTTTGCTATCCTTGGTATCTACAGCAGGCAGCAAGCTCATACAACAGGGCTTTGATCGAATGATAATAAACTATATCTTTAACTTCTGATCTCACTGTGCTAAATTACTCACAATAGCCATCATAAGCATCTTTTCGCTTATCATCACACAAACAACACAAACCTCTTTTTTATTATCTGAAGTGAATCAACACGTAGCCGTAAATCGATCTGGTTTAGTTTTGACATGCCCCATTCTGTTACCGTTAGCTGCCGTTTTCGGTATCTCAGTCTGCTTTGCACGAAATTCAGTCCTGAGGTGACTATCAGTAGTGCTTGGCACAATAAAACAGCAGGGCTACATGTTGATTCACTCCAGATAATTCTTTTAACTTATCTGTCAACTGGAAGCTACATAAATGTCAGATTGTTACCTTTAACTACCTCCACCACGTCACAGTTGGGATCAATGCTGCCTATGTGTTTGGGGTGGGCTGGGTTGGCGCTTCCATCAAATATGAGTGCTGTAAACAATACAAATTAAATGCATGTCAAGGTTACATTTACATGTATGTACAGTATGCTCTACATGTACAGTATGTAGGTCAGAGGAAGGACGGAAATGTCTGAAACATAACACAACAAATAAAGCTCTGGTGTGCGAATTATATAAGTTGAT
>JAODXP020000029.1:9756019-9768519 GCA_027497455.2 Sardinella longiceps
TTGTGAAAGTACAATTAATCAGGATTCCCAACAAAGAATGCAGACTCATTCTGAGACACACAAAGGGAGAGTGTCGAGCCCATCTTATGAAATAAATGGAGCACAATCTCACGAGGTAAACATGAGGCAATATTAGGGGACATTACCTGCGGATTCGAGGGTATTGTTCTCATCGTGAGAGAGTATTGACAATCACACATACAGTACATGATGTAAATTTCAAACTTCCCCTTTTTTGCTTTCCAATCATAATTCAGCTTTTTTAAAGGATTCTCTTGAGATGTTTAAATGCAAATTGATGACAGCGTGAAAATGAAAATTTGCTTCTGAAAACTACACATTTAGAAAAATTATTTACTTGTGTTTTGCAAATGCTAGCTCTACTGTAAACAAATTGGCAAAAGTTGGCTTATGGGAAAGCCGAACTCATGTCCTAGTTTTAGCAAACCTGACTAGGTCATGACCATCGGACCACATCCACTCCCAAAACAAATGATCACATCATTATGAATGTTTTTCTCTAGCGATAATTTTCAAACACAGAACACATTGAACAAGCCAAGATATACTTTTATTTTAGGCGCCTGGCCTGCCGGTAAATGATTCCGTTAATACAGCTGGAAAATTCATTTTTAGCTCGGTTGCCTTTCAGAGCTTGGCACAGCTGCTAAGTCCACTTGGGCATACAGTAACCTACAGAGTCCAAAGACCATTGCAAACAGTGCCTGTGATCCTCATTATTACCACTTTGTTACCACATTAAAGCCTATGCACAGTCAATTAGACCTCTCAGTAAAATCAAAACCTTTCACCCCTTGACTAATCCATAATCATGATCGACTGATCCATAATCAAGGGGCGTGATGACTCAGACGAAGACACGGTGGTGTCGAAACGTTGGTCAGTTTTGCACCAATAAGACTGTGAGTTTCATCAGTGTGCTGCTGGTTCTCTTTTACAAGATGCGTGATATGTCTGTACAACTGCATAATGACCCTGTTTGAATGTGTCACATCATCTCAATATTTCTTCTTCCAACAAACCACCAACCATAATTTGAGTTTCAGTTATGAATGGATCATGAAAACCACAAACAAAAACAAATAATGGATACGTTTCACACTGACACTAATTAAAGACATTTTGCTTGACAAGTTAAGATATCTTTAACGCCTGTCTCCTGTCAGTGACAAGGCTGGCAAATGATAGCCTAATGTAGCTGTTACAATCTAATTTGAAGATATGAGGCAAAAGGTCACTAAGTAGTTATTTAACACCTTCAGACATGACCTTGAGACCTGGCAATCGAAAAACATCAGGCAAGTTGTGTCAGTGTGGGTTGGGTGGGTTTCAATCTGGCTCAGTTACTAGACTGAGAATTTGACAGACTGATTGACTGAGTCATGTCTGAGGTTATGGAAAAGTAAATCTGACTCGGAACCAATGCAATGTACACCTGACTGTGAACTACTGCTTCAGCATTTCAGCTTTACTAAAACATTACTGCAATTTCATAATTATTAACCAAAGTTTAGATAATATATATCGATTTCGCTTTATCTATGAGGTTAATACCATACATGGGTGAAGGCTATGCACGGGAATGCATTACTTCTCATCATTCTACTTACTAATGAAATTGTGATCAGATTATGATTCAATTGGTAATGTTTAGTAAACTGAGATTAATGTGATAAATGGGTAAGGCAAATACACGATTTTCTTTTTTTAGTTTGCATAAAACACTGGCCTGTTTATACAAGGTGCAGCTTGTATTGGAGAAATTAGTATAAAATACAGACTAACTTGTGACAAAAGTTCAAATTAATAATTAATTATGATTCAAATTGTAACAGCGCATTTCAGGAAAATTTAGTGCCTTGCTATAATTGTACAAAGTGATTGATATGCAGCTTGATAACACAGGCTATAAAAGGGAGATAATTACACCTTGATGATACAGACAACATATCAGAGTTCAAAGGTCAAGTAGTACAGTACTGTTGAGAGGTCTCCGCCTTAGACAGCCATTCCGGTCTGCCAAAATACAGGCCTACAGACTATTATGCAAGACTCATCAAACCTCTGACCTGAATGTCTGACAGACCACACTGGCATTTGATCTAGACCTGTACATTCACTTATGCATTTTCTTTATAGTGTCTGTTAATTTTGCCATTGCATGATTCTACAAGAGAAAAACAAACAAAACAAAAAACACCAAGGCCATTTGCCATTTGTTTTCAGGCAGATGATGTACTGTGGATGATCTACTTTGTGTCACAATGAAACAGAGATGCCATACTTTAGTTTGGGGAACACTGCCTCCTTTGATGCCCTTCCAGACCAGGGTGTTGCACTTCCAACACCATCACTAAAGCCAAGTGTGGCAGCAGCTTTTTATATGCAAGAGGTTTGTGTCCATATTGTCGTAAATCCACCCATTTCATTTACAATTTGTATAACATTAACACAAAACGTATTGTCATTAATCAATAATTAATAAGCATACTCATTACATTGTTATGACAACCAGAAATAGTGGAAATGAGTTGAAGGGAGACTTTACTTGAGTCAAACTGGTGGGAAATGCACTTGTGTAACTGCAAGCCTACTGACCCTTTCAAGCACATGACCTACACAGGAATGGCCTGAGTGGAAAAAATGGTGATCAACACTAACCAGCTCTGGAGCAGTTGTAAGGATGGGGTTTGAAGGAGCTTGTCTGGGAGAAAGTCTATCTCCTTCATGATATTTGCTAGCCTAACAGGAAGCTCCTGGCGTAGAAACATAAAGGAGGTCTTCTCGCAGGCGTTGGCGGATCCTGCAAGGAACAGAACGCACAGCGATTTTAGTAAACAATGTTGCCAAAGGCTACTGCTGCGCGGAACCTGTTGGCCATAGTCTATTTGTGACCAAGTTCAAAGACCATTCTTTTGTCAATGTGAGGCATGTCAATTTAATGACGTGTCCTTTAGTTTACATGTTGATCACAAGTTGAAACAGCAAATTGTGACTGCATGACATTTTGCTATGGCCCAGGCTATATGTCAGAAAGTGTTGGCTATGAATTGAAAGAAGTAACACGTCAACATGGCATTAATGTATGCTACATGCAGCTCTACTAAAACTTACCGAAGTCAATGAACTGTTTCATCGATAACGGGGAAGGTGAAAACTTGGAAAAGCGGTCCACTTGTTTTGGTATGTTCGACTTTGCGCTATTCAGCAAAAGTTGTGCAAACTTCATTTTGATTCTACGTTACTTCAACTTCCAAATAACCTTGAATATGGTGACAGATGTCTGTCGGCCGTAATAAAAAATCGTTCTTGCGGGAAGGAAGAAAAAAGAAAAGGCACTGTATAATATTCCTTGATCAATGTTTCTGTACGGGGGAAAAACGTCACGTTACCGGAATCTTCATCTGAAAATTGACGTCCCTCCGCAATTAGCCTTTATTTTCATGAAATACTGTCCCGTCCATTGACAAAAACACTTCCTCCCCTTTTCCTCTGGTGTTTTTCTCCTGGAGTCCAGCGTGACATTCGCTATAATAAATTGACTTGCACAGAGCGAAACTACTGGGAGCAAGGTGCCATGCCTTGCGCTGACCCTATTGCATGGAAACTTGCCTGGTACGCACGGTCTTGTTTTGTTGAATCTTTTCAAAGGGTATCAGCTATCAAGTAGCCTACTTCTCACTCAGTCTACTACTACAGGCTATACCTTGTGGCAACATATAGCAAAATGTCTGTTATTGTCTGTGCACATGCGCAGAAGAAATATAGAGCACAGGTCGTGGAGGAGGGTCTCGGAAGTGTTGATAAAATATGGGACATACAGAACAAAACAACAGCACAACGCGCATTTCAGGTAGCTCTCCAAGATCCCGCTGATTCCAATAGCAAATGCCAAAATATTTACATATTTGATTGACTGTAATTGGCTGATTTGTGACAAAAACACCTATATAGGCTACAGACTATCCACCACTGGCGAGTGAGTGTTTTTTTGTTTTTGTTTTGTTTTTTGGTTTAATCTACAAGATTTACTGGAATGAAATACATAAGTGATGAGCTTTACACCTTTAATCCTGGTAACATGGCACCCTCTATAGCCCATCAAGGGTAGTGCACCATGGTTCCTTTCTGACCCCTTTTCATGCATGGTTCCCACTTCCCATCCCATCACAATAGGTTTTCTAGGGTCTCCTCCAATGTTCATCTAGTCTACTTTATGTTCAAAATGGGTAATTTAATTATCATATCTTCTTATCATATCCCCTTTCCACAGATTAAACTAAGACCATAGGCCATTCTATTCCGTGGCAATCAATTCAATTCAATTGTATTTGTAGAGCGCTCAAATACAGTGCATTGTCTTGCGGCCCTTTACAGACAATCAGTCTATGCAAGGACAGTGAAAATAATTAGGGACTAGGGATAGGAACAATCAGGAATATGCGGGCATGCAGACTGGCCATAGGGCTTACGGGGCAATACCTGGTGGGCCGATGGTCATTTTTGGGTCAGGACTGTGATCATTTATTAATAAACTCTCTTGAAGGATATTGGGTTAGTCCAATTAAATATTTCATGTTCATGCAATGTGTCCAACTTACAGTGTTATTTTAGCTTGCCGTGAAGCTAGCCATGATTGAACAAAATCATGATGGGCCACCAACCATGTCCAAAAATGTCCGGTCCAGGTCCATTTTTTGGTCCCACTAAGCCCCAGGGATATTGCAATTTATCCCTGGTCATTATGATACCATTTGATAACAAATGATACTGTTACTAAGGTTAAGAAAAAACAAAAAAACACTCTTCTTCACCTTCAGATACACATTTCAGATTTGTAGAGTGATAATTAGACTCTATTTAGAGCTAACTGGTGTGGTGATCTATTGTGTTGCCACATCTTTCCCATGTGTGTATATGGCTTCAGGAATCAGTGACCAACCATGCATTATTGCAAAGGGTGCTGGACATGTAGCCTATTCCTCTATATCAGTGTTTCTCTAGCTTTTTCACACCGAGGACCATTTTGCCCACAAAATGTTTTTCGGGGACCATGGTCACAGGCTGGGACAAGTCATTTTTACCCTTACCTATACCTTTCTCTTAGTATTATGACACCAGTGCAACAGTGTTTTTGTATAAAAGTGTATGTCTCTGCTTTTTATTTTTTCTACTTGTAAACATCTAGCCTGCCTATTTTGGACAACAGATGGAAATTAAGCCATTGTGCTATAATCTAGCTAATTTCCATGTATGCATGTTCATTAATGTGCAATGTCCTGAAAAAATAAAAGTAAAAGTAACTAAGTACAGTAATGTTTAGTAATAACATTGTTATACCATAAGGTCGTTACTAACCACCCCAACCAATTTAATAAAGAAAAACAAGGTTAAAGATATATAGCCTATGACCTTGTTTTTCTTTATAATATTGGTTGGGGTGGTTAGTAATGACCTTATGGTAGCCTGTAACAATGTTATATGGCTGGGTCATTAAGTGGAATTGGCAAGGACATTTTTGCAATATAGTAACTTCTTACTTTCTTTGTCACACTTTCTTACAGGTAGCCGGCATTATGAAAGAGACGACTGTAAATTAACTAGACTTGGCTACTATCGGCAACTCCAACCAAAATGCTTTGAGAAATTACTGTGTAGGCTAAATCCAAAATTTGGAATCACATCAAAATTCGCTAGATGGCAGCATTGCAGCGGGTTTAGAATGTCGGTGTCGTTTGACAGCATGTGTTGACGGTAAGGTGGGATTTCCTACCATGCAGACATAAGGCTCCCATAGAGGTTGGCATCATCTGCCGGTGCTTGGCGTAGCCTACACAGTCTTCCAGAGATGTAGGTTGCCTTCCTTAATTGCATAGAACAGGCTATTACACTCACGCAACGTTGGTGTGTATAACGTAATAGACAAGTTTAGACTGTCGTTATGATTAGACATTACAGTGGCATCATGTCCCAATAGTAGCGCGTACAGAGGAGGCGCGGTAGTCTTGGGCAGCGTGAGACAGCATCTTTGCAGAAGAGCACATCGACTCCTCAGGTATGACAGGCTTTCTGGTGACGTAGCGGATCCAGGACATTTATGTCATATTTTCATATAGCACGTTGTAACGCTGTGTTAGGTTATATTGTGAGACAATGTTGCATTGTGTGGGAAAAGGGGTTACAATTCAAACATGACGTCATGTTCATTTCATAAGGATCTATCAACTGCTAGTTAGCAATTAGCATGCTATTTCTAATTTGACTGTTTCCAAGAAATGTCACTACTCATGTTGTCACCTGGATCACGAGACTCAGATGCATAGTTTACGTTTGGTAGCCTAACATTTCTGTAGGCTACACTGTATATTTTAAGGACTTGGTTTGGTATAGTCAAGCCAGAGCAACGGCTTACAAATTCTCTGAGCATGAAGAATTTTAGTCAGCTTTGGGCAGAATGATTGACAGACCCTGACACTGAGACATAGCCTAGCTATCACTTTCGAAAGTAGAAAATGATGGGGCCATGAGCATTGAGCAAAAGGTCGAAGAAAAAGGCATTGGTGATGTTAGGTTTAGCCTAAAGCACCATGACCTAGTTTACATAGCCTAATATGATTCACACCACTGCATTTTCATTGCCCTGGGGAGAATTAACTTGTGCTGAGCAATGTTAAGTATGCTGAATATTTTATGGTATTTTATCGTCCATTTGGCATATGGAGAGAGGCGCTCTCTCTCTTATATCTCAATTAAATTCAAATGCTTTATTGGCATGCCTAATCATGCTGTACTACCAAAGCATTCACAGAAATATCACACAAACACACACACACACACACACACACACACACACACACACACACACACACACACACACACACAATTGTACTTTTTTTTGTATTTTGTGTATTTTATGTGTGATGTTCTTCTGTCATTTTCTTTAATAAAGTTTTGTTTCTGTCTTACATGATCATGTGTTCTTTTTTGTTCTCAATTTTCTGTGCATTCAGAACCCATATCCAATATGGGACATAGCCTATCCCATAACCGTTCAAAATATTTTTTGAAACAAAAAAAATGTGCCCACAGCCCACCTATATACAGTACAATTGTATAGGATCATTTAATCCTATACAACAAATCTTACAAGCATCATCTTTATGTCTGTTTTCATCCTTTCACCAGCATGATAACTCAGTAACTCAGCTACTGTAGCCTATATGCTGCAGTGATAGGCAGCTATTGACTGCTGCTAGCTTCTTACTGTAGGCTAATGCCACTGAATCCTTCCCACCCAGCCTCTTAGTTCTGGGATGCTATAGTACTGGGACCTAGAGTCAAAAATGCTCAATAGTGGATCAATGGTGGTATTACAGTTACATGGGGTGACAATAGTGGATCAATAGGCCTAGTGGCAGGCCTATTATTGCAGTGGCATGGGGTGACAGTATCGGGGGAAATACTATATCTGTTTAAGGCATATTTCTACTGCTTTTCTTATGCATAAAGAGTTGCTTTAGTTGGTCTAAAATGAATTATTCAGAGTGAATGAACTTTTAGCTGCTTCTTTGCTGTGTTGCAATGCTGGTGGTTGGTGTGGGAATGACAGAATTTGGTGCAACATTGACTGAATAGCGAAACAGCAGCCAAAACCAACTGATGAGGGCAAGGAAGTTTTGTTTTCTTATATGCCCTCATCTCTCAGTGTATTAGCTGCCAGTTCGCAGATTCGCTCTACGTTGTACCAAATGCTGTCTTTATTATACCTACCAACAGCAAGCAGCAGCCTCAAAGAAATGTGACTAACTAACAGGCCCTGGATTTCTCCTTTAAGGCAGGTGTGAGATGCTCTAGTAAAGCAAACTCTTGTTGTTTCACACCCAGTAGCCAGTAGACAAAATGGCTGACAAAAGTGACCTGAAGGCTGAGCTGGAGCGCAAGAAGCAGCGCTTGGCTCAGATCAGAGAGGAGAAGAAGAGAAAGGAAGAAGAGAGGAAAAAGAAAGAGGTGAGATACAGTAGGTGTCCTCATGCCATTCACACACTAAAGCTGAAGGAGACTAGCCTGGCGATGCCATCCTACGTACCTCCGCTAAACATTTTATCTCCGCACGTAGTCTGGACCAAGCCCCCCTAGCTGCCTTTCCCTTGGTTACTCTACGGTTTAGCCAATCAGCACACAGTTTAGAGCGATGTCTCAAAATTTTGTAGTCCCACAGGATAGGAACGCGTTTGTCATTCCCCCCCCCCCCACTTTCGAATTTCATTCACAAAATTGGTACATAACATTAGCATCCATGATCTTGAGGATTTATTGGCACTACGATGTCAAAATAGATCAGAACTTGCCAGAGATCTGTTAATACTGAAAGCGGAAGTTGTAGGCGTGAGAGCCAGGCGAGAGAATACGTCATATCCAAACAGAAACCTATTTCAATTGCGTTGGGCCAGACTGTATGACATAGTCAACAGTCACTATTGCCCAGGCTAGAAGGAGACGAAGTATTCTCTCAGGTTCTTACTGTAAGTCCAAAAAAGTGCTTATTACAGGCTGAAATGCATAAGCACTCTCTTGGACTTAAACACATGGGAGAATACTGACCCAAGAGACTGCACTTCAGGGAGTTGAGGATGTGAAGAAAATTCAACAATATATCTGTGTGTGTGTGTGTTATTTGTGTGTGTGTGTGTGTGTGTGTGTGTGTGTGTGTGTGTGTGTGTGTGTGTGTGTGTATGTGTGTGTCCTTGTATAGAGTGTGTGTATTATTTACTGTAGAGTACAGTAAGTGAGTGTGTACACATGTGTGGCAGTCTGTGTGCCATCCTGTTAGTGTTTTATTGACTGCAGGGGGTATAGTGTGTGGGGTGTATCTGCCTGTATGTAATGCTTGCATGTGCTTATGTTCACTGTTTATGTGCTAGTGTGTATGTCTGTATACCTTCCTGTTTTAATGAGTGTGATTTTGAAGTGGGTCTTTGTGTGTGTGTGTGTGTGTGTGTGTGTGTGTGTGTGTGTGTGTGTGTGTGTGGGGAGAGAGAGAGAGAGAGAGAAAGAGAGGGAGTGTGTATGTGTGTATTTTCTAAGTTCCGTCGATATTTCATTAAGTTTATGAAGTGGTATGGTGTAGTGATGCATATATACAGTACTTGCATGTATAGTATATGAGTCTCACATTAGTATAGAGACTGTGTTTGAAGACCTTCATGTCTACAGAACTCTGTATGCATTAACATGAATGTGTGTTGGTGTTTTATGAGTACATATGTTTGCGTGGGTTGCTTGAGTGTTTGTGTGTTATGTTTATGTGTATGTACATGTGCTGACATGTGTCTGTGTTTTCTTGTTTGTGTCCAGTCATCTGCACTTGTCTGTCTATCTTCCTGCCGTTAATGAGAGTTAACAGTACTTGTATGGGGTGTTTGCAGGTTTATGTGTGTGTCTGTATGTGTTTATATGTATGCAAATGGATGTGTATGCTTGACATGTGTGTGTGTGTGTGTGTGTGTGTGTCTGTGCATGTGTGTGTCTGTATATGTATGCAAATGGCTATGTATGGTTGGTGTGTGTGTGTGTGTGTGTGTGTGTGTGTGTGTGTGTGTGTGTGTCTGTGCATGTGTGTGTCTGTATATGTATGCAAATGGCTATGTATGGTTGACGTGTGTGTGTGTGTGTGTGTGTGTGTGTGTGTGTGTGTGTGTGTGTGTGTGTGGTGACGTGTGTGTGTGTGTGTGTGTGTGTGTGTGTGTGTGTGTTCACACACAGACGGAGACCAAACAGAAGCCAGAAGCGGCCCCAGTGGACTCAGACCTGGACCGCAAGCGGAGAGAAACAGAAGCGCTACTCCAGAGTATTGGCATCTCCCCTGAGCCCCCTTTAGGTGATCTATTTTATATGTATTCACTGATATGTTTACATTTTTTAACCCTGGACAGTGAAGAGAGGACAGGACATGAGAGAGAGAGAGGATGTTGTGTAGAGTGTTGAGTAGTGGGTGTGGGGGGATGATGTCAGACATTGACACTACAGAAGTTTTGGGTTTCAGGGTTTGATTCTCTGATGAAGGCATGTTTGCCGAGTTTTTTTTTTTCTTTTCTTTTTAATGGGTTTAATGTAACTTTTAATAATTGAGAGTGCTTTGGAGCTCCTTGTGTTTTTCAACTACATCCTTTACAACTTCCCCAGTTTCACCTTAAAGGAAAAATCTAGAATCAGTTAGCCCACATTCTTGCTCTTTTGGGCTGCCGAGTTCTATCAGTATAGGAATATATAAGAATGAAACAAAGTTGGTACGAAGTAAACTGAATTTGTGAAGTGGCAGACAGTTAACATACTGTAGATGGAGGCACAGGAAAACAAAAGCCTCCTTGCCCTCAGTAGTTGCTCTGGCAGCTGTTTTGCTCTTTGGTGGCTGTTATGCCAGCTGTCATTCTTATAACTGTCATTCTTATACTCGGCATGTGAAACAGGGATGTGCGTCGATTCACTCCAGACAATTCCTGAGATTTGACCTTTTTTTAGGCCGCATTATATGCACAGCATATCAAGTAATTCTGTGGATTCTTTTATCTCCTGTCCTCAATTTAGGTTTTCAGGTCATGACTTCTCCTGAATTGATATTAATAAATCATAAGCCTGAGAGTTGCAGACTATGCATGTAAAAGTGTGCATTCGTTAAAGTCTTCATGTGGACCCCTGGGGTAAAGATCAGGAGGTGGAGGGATGTCCTCTGATTGGACCTTTTTGGCATCTGCTGATGCCACTCTGGCTTCACACTAATAGTGACACCTAGTGGAATCATAATGTAATGACATACTTGACGATAACATGGGTGGTCTGGTCTGCATGTTTTCTGTTATCTATGTCTCTCTATGTATCTATTCATGTTTAGTCTATGAATTTCTAATCCTTGTTAAGGGTGCACCATAACATCCCATCATCTTGTTTTATGTTTTTTTTACTTGATGGTGATAATAATGATGATACAATGATAAGTGTAGGAATTACTGTGATATGACAATATAATTATTATAATGAAGATGATGAGTCATGAGCTGGCGGACTGTAATCCAGCTGGTAATCACTGACTTTAAAGTGGAATGCCGGCGTTGTGCGATTGTAGGCTGTATTGTAGGATGATTTAATTTAATCATAAATAAAATGAACCAGGGGAAAAGAAGGTTGATACCAATGGAATTTTCACCTCACATGAATGTCGGACACATGCCCACATAGATATACAACCTACATCTATCTATCTATCTATCTATCTATCTATCTATCTATCTACAGTATAGTATCTATCTACCTATAATCAAAGTCTACCAGAGTATTGCTTTAACCAGTTCTCATCCAGTCATCATCACACATAATTGAAAAGAAGAGTCATTGGCTGTCAATTTATTGCTCATTAGTCAAGCAAAAATAACGAATGGCTTAAATATTTATAATTAATTAAAGTTGAGATGTAGGTAAAGGTAAGCTGTAGTCCTAATTATTGTCCCCAATAATACTGTAAAACATCTAATCTCAACTCCAACATTTTTTTGTTTGTTTGTTTGTTATACGTACAGTATATAGTCTGTTTCTTCTATCTCTTTTTATATCTTCTTTTTAAAGTGTTTTATATTACCTTTTTTGTTTGTTATTCTTTTGTTTCTTTTTATATCTTCTGTTAAATTTTTTATCTTCTTTATCCTTTGTAATTTTATTTTCTATTCTCTGTAAAGCACATTGAACTGCTCCTATGTATGAAATGCAATGCGCTATTTAAATAAACTTGCCTTGCCTTGCCTTCTTCCCTTCTGATCACCTGCTATTTGTGTTTCCTCTGTGCAGTCCCTACCCCCATGTCGCCCTCCAAAATCAGCACACCAAGCGAGACTGGCAGTCAGGACTCCGTGGACGGGGGCACGGCAGGCAGGTATGTGTGCGGCTGTCTGGTTGGCATGGCAACTGCTGAAACAAAATACAAATCCAGCCTGTTGCACTTGAGTCCTACATCTGAGCTTTTGATGGGCACAATTAACCTCACCACACCACATGGAGTGTCCTAACCCTCAGTGTTTGAGTCCGCTGCAGCTGCCTTTGGGCAAGAGTGTGTGTAAGCTGCTACTGTATGACCTAACATCTTGCCACGTCCTGACAATCTTTGAAGTAGTACACCACATAATGCTGAAAGCCTTGTGTGTAGGGACCATGCAAGATAAAAGAATGAAGTCTATTTTCCTGGAAAGGAAGGAAATTAGATTTTGGAGAAATGGGAGAGCATTATGTTCATTGCATCTATTAGCTATCAGAATATTACGTAAACCGTAATCATGTAATGACAGTTTTGCTTACTTGCTTGACTTTCACTTCACAAGCAGCTTTTGACTATCAGTGCCGGCGATCCCCTCACGCAGACCACGCACTGCGCGTAGGGCACCAAGTGCCTGGGGGGGACACCAAAAATCTGTGTTTTTTGTGTTTAGGGCACCCAA
>JAODXP020000029.1:9786019-9791019 GCA_027497455.2 Sardinella longiceps
ATGTAGTGGCGATAATAGTTAGTGCTGGTAGATGTGATTAAGGAGGTGCCAGATTTTTCAGCTTCTTGTGCCCGAGAGTGGAAACTGAAGGATCAATCAGAGAACTTTCATTTTCACCAAACCATCATTTTAATGACGACTGGGTCTTGGTTGACCGAACTTAATTAAAAACAATTGGATTGAGGAATTTTACGCTGAATACAGTTATTGGCTGAGGACTGTTGCTTACCTCTAAATTTCACATAGCCTACCCATTTTCAAAACGGAAATTCTACAGTATGCAACATTACATTACATTACAGTAATGCATAATACTACCAGCCATTAATAGTGACCTCATGCATTTTTTTTTGTTTACGTCAGAACAAATTGTTGACAGCGTTTACCGTCTTATCGCGCAGGGAGATATGGTGAGCTCGGTATGTGTGTATATGTGTGTGTGTGTGTGCGTGTTGATTTATTGTACGGTATGTTCTTTTATGTTCCGCCGCGGCGCCCTCGGCCTCCCTCTCTCCCTCCCTCTCTCTCTCTCTCTCTCTCTCTCTCTCTCTCTCCCTCTCTCTCTCTCTCTCTCTCTCTCTCTCTCTCTCTGTCTGTCTGGGGCCCATGGAAACAGCTACCATGGCAGCGCTGGGGTTATCAGCAGCAGCAGCAGCAGCCCTGGAGGGGTTGGTTGAGCGGGTGCTGCGCTGCGCTGCGCTGCGCTGCGATGGGAACGGCCATTACACAAGACTACTATCTCCTCAAGCCATCTGACAGCCTGGCCTGGCCTGGCCAGACCTAGCCTAGCCTTAGCTCACCCCTAGCACTGAGAGAGAGAGAGAGAGAGAGAGAGAGAGAGAGAGAGAGAGAGAGAGAGAGAGAGATGGATGCAGGGAGGGAGATAGAGAGAAGGAAAAGAGGAGGGAGAGAGAGAGGGATGCAGGGAGGGAGATGGAGAGAGAGAAAGAGGAGGGAGAGAGAGGGAGAGTTGGAAAGAATGGAACAGAGAGAGAGAGAGAAGGGGAAAACGAAGGGAGGGATAGATAAATAGAGAGAAAGACACAGATGGAAAGAGAGAGAGAGAAAGAGAGAGAGAGTGTGTCGTTTTTGCCTTGAACGCAGGTCACATATGGAAGTGCTTGGCCAGGAGGGGTGTTGTTTCAGCTCTGTCATGCAAGAGAGCTTGTATTAGGATTAGTACACACACACACACACACACACACACACACACACACACACACACACACACACACACACACACAGGCAGGCACGCACACACAATCACTCCATCATACACACACAGACCCTATCACACACATGCATGTGCATATTTGTGTGTGTGTGTGTGCGTGCGTGCCTGTGTGTGAGCTTGTGTTGGGTGTGTGTCATGATAGATTTTGATTCTGCCGCCTACTCTCGTTCTTGATCCCTCTTGTCAGAATTAATAGGTCGGGTTGACATGAACATCTCTCTTCCGTTTGCCATCCCCCAACCCACCACCCCACAACCCCTCGTTCTTTCGGCAGCGTCTGAAAAACGGTTCCAGTTTGAATTGCATAGCCATCATCCGACTTTGGTTTCACACGAGGGGGAAACAAATGGACGGGGGGGCCATGATCCCATGTGGGTTCATATCGAAAGGGGATGCCAGTCAAAACCTTGGGTTTGAAAAATAGAGAAGGAGAGTTTGAGGGGAGTGGGGGTAGGAAAGGGAGGGGGGAGAGGGGGGGGGGTGAGGCGAAAAATCTGATATCAGAAGAAATGATGTCTTCTACAGTGGGTAGGTCTTGCCAAGTGGGACCCAGATGATTGCAATTTTCCCCCTCTACCACCATATAATAGGATACATGCGACTCGCCCTGCCAGAAAATGGCTGCCGTCCACCGAGCCGGCGTAATAACATTTGCCATCTGATGTTTGTTGAAAATCAAATGGAATATAGTTTTGTTCCTGTGAATAGCAGGACTGGGCTCGAACCCAGCTCGCCCTCCACACACACACACACACACACTGACACACACACATAAGCGCCCACCCCATTTCTCTCTCCGTTTCTGTGAACATACTCTGTAGTGAACTGGAAGGTCTCATGTTTTTCTGTGACCCCTCTCATTTCATGTAAAACTAGAGCAGTTGCTCAGTTTTGGGTGGTCTCTGCTCACCCATGGTCACCTCTCCAGGGATGTTTTCATATATTTTTGTGGTGTGTGTGTGCGTGTGTGTGTGTGTGTGTGTGTGTGTGTGTGTGTGTGTGTGTGTGTGTGTGCGTGTGTGTGAATGTGCCCAGGTTAAAGTCTAAATGGAAAAGTTACAATGGATTTTTTTTTAAATGAATGACTAAATGTCTTATCATATCGCCACAAAAACTTTAGAAGCATTTATGATCAGGGTGATGGTTTGATGAAGAATTTTGTCGAATATTCACATTCAATATCCACAAATTACAGCAGGAGTGTTATCCAAAGCATAGCACAATCTTGACATTGTATCAAAGATTTTTCAGGCAAAAGAAACAAATCCCAATCTGCACTACCATATGCAACCAGCAGGGTGCACTCTTGACACACCAACCTTTGTCAAATAGTGGCTCTCAAACCACCTTCATGCTGTCACCTAGTCCTCTTGCCAGCATTCTTCCAAATCTAACACAGGGTATTGCTACGCTTACAATTTTATATTCAAAACAAGATATTCTACACTGCATTACATACTGTAGGCTCTGTTTCATAACATTTTAGTTTGAATTCCCTGGATAGGCCTACTAGAAAAAAAAAATCTATTTCACAGCCTAAGCACGGCATTTGAGCAGCTCTTTGAAATACCATAAGTTTGTTTAATTCAATCTAAAACTAATATAGAATCGAACATTCAACGAGGATCTATAAATACCTACATCTGGATGTACATGCAAAACAAATATTGTCGGCTAAACTGATTATCTGTTCCTAATGAAACACGTTTTATTTCTCTCCCCCCTCGACTCGACTTCTTTGGTGACTTGTTGAAAAGGAGTTGATCTCACTTCTTCGTCTGGAGCCGCTGGGTTTGACAGGCGAGCAAGCGAGAGAGAGAGAGAGAGAGAGAGAGAGAGAGAGAGAGAGAGAGAGAGAGAGAGAGAGCGTTTGGAAAGTTTGAAGTCATGAGGTTTAATCATGCACTGTGGCCGGCCTGTGCATGGCGTGGCATGATGAGCGTCTTAAAGATGTGGTTGTGGGACGTTGCCAGCCCACTGGCATGGTGCTCGCGGGCCGCAGAGACGTTGCATAATGAAGCTTCATTACCCCCACTCTCTCTCTCTCTCTCACTCGCGAGCGGGGGAGCTCACCGTCCCCCGTCCCCCCACCCCACCCCAGAGCCGATTTCATTCAAAACTTTATGTATGAGCTCAACAATGATGGTTGTTTCTGTTTATACATACGGGACATGGATTATCGAGGTCAAACCACGAGGCTTTGTGTTCTGAAACGACATTGTGTGTAGTCGACTAGCGTACTAAAGCAGCCTCCAGTTAGTCTTAGGCCTACTACTGCATGGAAGTGCCAGATACATCAGCTTGGTAATTAGAGAGCTCGTTTTCAAGCGAACAGCTGAAAGACCTTTAATTACGCAGCTTTGGTTATTAGGCCTACTCTAGGCTGACAAGCTCAGCCTGGGATCTTACAACGTAAATCAATGAGATTTTGTTTCTTTTCAAAGTTCTTCTTCCTTTTATGTGACTCACATTACACTTGTAGTGTAGGTAACTGATTTTTTAACCTCTATTTTTGTTATGATTTTGAAAAAAAATAAGAAAAATAAATTTAAGGTTAACCCATATGTGATATTCAATTATTTTCTCAACACACATTATTGTGAAAGTAGGCCTAATGTGTTTAATTTTGAAGAAGGACTGTTTGATGAGGCCAGATGCAAAACCCTCTCTGAAGTATCATGAGACTAGACGCAAAAAAACTCTCCTCTCTGATTTGTTTGTTTTGAAATCCCAAGCATTTCCTGCAGCCCTGGCGCTTGGGTATGATAGGTTTTTATCTGCGTTTAAAGCCCACTATCTCTCTCTCTCTCTCTCTTTCTCTCTCTCTCACTCTCTCTCTCTCTCTCTCTCTCTCTCTGAATATTTCCAGACCCTAAATCTGTCTGTCAGGCTCCCAGAGGATGGCTCTTCTGGTTGGTTTCGTACAGCCCTTTGGCGGAGAGATAGCACCCATATAAAAGTAAAAATGTGATCAATCTCTCTCCGTTTGTCGCAACGATGACAAATGGGCGTGATGCGGAGGTTAACACTCAAGGAGGTCGAGCCCGATCCAAGACAACGTTTCCAGTAAATAGTCAGGCCTTTGTTTTTTTTCCACTTTCCTTTTGACTGGTTCTCTTTTTTCTCTCCTTCAAGCAGCAAACTTCAGAGCCTCCGAACGAACGCTTAGATTCCTGTCCAAAAAGAAGCAAAGCTTGTCAAATGACAAGAGGAGTCACCATTTAATTCTATCCATTTGCATCCGTATCTTTTTTTTTATTGTTCCAATTTACTTTTGTCATATTTAACACTTCCTCTCTGTGTCAAAAATAATAATCATACTCACAAATACTAATAAAATAAAATACTCTTTTAGTAAATATGTTTTCAAATGACCTAAAGAAGTCTTGTATTGGGTTGCAATCTACATTAGATTCACTCTCATATTGAATTTAGCCCCATGGTTAGTAAAGGTCACCTTAGCAAGTCAATATTCAGAATAATTTTGAGAAATTTGAAGAAAACAACACAAAAGCCAGAAGTCTTTAGATCTGACCAAGCAAAGTAGTTTGACAGTAGTGAGTATAGTGATAGGAAATATATGAAATAAATAGTGATATGAAATAAATAAAGCTGAATTGATATATATATATATAGGCAGTGGTTAAAGTGGGATTTGGCAGGAGGGGGAACTCTCAAATTTTGGGTCGGCACAAACAAAGAAAAATATATAGAAGAAGAATGGGATGATATTCTTAGTTTATCTAAGGTGCGTGAGAGTGTGCGT
>JAODXP020000029.1:9793519-9803519 GCA_027497455.2 Sardinella longiceps
GCAAGATCGAGGACGCAGGGTTGTGCAGGAGTGTGTAGTGATGTGACTTTGTGGTTCACTCTTTGCATGAATTTCTATTATTGTGTGTGTGTGTGTGTGTGTGTGTGTGTGTGTGTGTGTGTGTGTGTGTGTGTGTGTGTGTGTGTGTGTGTGAGTGTTCACTGCAGGAGATGGCTTATGGGCTGAAGAGCCTGATTGTGTTATTTGTTTACATGTGAGTCACAGAGACTCACACAGGAGTATCCTGCATTATCACATCTCTCTCTCTCTCTCTCTCTCTCTCTCTCTCTCTCTCTCTCTCTCTCTCTCTCTCTCTCGGTCTGTTCATCATGTACTATATGGCGTTGCCCCCCCCCCCCCCACACACACACACACACACCCCACACACCCACTCCCACACCTCCTTTTCCCAAGACTGAAATGAAAAGTCCCTAGTTGTCAGATGGCGGGGGCATTTTCCCCATTGTGTAATCATCTCCATATCCTGCGTGAAAAGCCTCCAGCTAAACAGCTTGGGCCAATAAACCTCTGGATGAAAGACTGTGTCGCATCCTCCTGCCGTTTTAATGGATGGCATCTTCTCCTGCTTTTCGTTTTCGTTTTTTGTGCACCCGTGTGTATGTGTGTGTGTGTGTGTATGTGTGTGTGTGTGTGTGTGTGTGTGATGTTTTTGCACGGTGTCATATCCCTTCTTCTCCCGAGGAGGCTCGTCGTGTCAACATCCATCTCGCCGCGATGGGTCAAACTCAGTCTCAGGCTGGCGAGGGGTAGGCGCTTTGGACGGCGTCCAGTTCAGCTTCACACAGACAAACCTCAGGTTTAATATTTCCACGTCTGGCAGACAAGCACACGTCGTCCCCCCAGCGTTAAACCACTGGGTGGGGGGGTGGGGGGTGGTGGTGAAGGGGGGACGGGTCGGGAGAAGGGCGTTTTCCTGATTCGCGGCTACCGGTTAAAAGCTATTTCACGTCGTCGCGGTGATGGATGCTCTGCAGTGGCGGCAGGTTGAAAACGAGAAAAGAAAAGAGGAATCTCGGCACGCGGTCAGACGTGGGTTTTTGTGCCGTGCAAGGAGGGAGGGAGGGAGGGAGGGAGGCAGGCAGGCAGGCGTCCCACGTGGACTTAATCCACTCCACATGGCGTGGAAGTGGACAACCTAGAGACAGCAGAGGATTTGCTGGATGGTTTGGTGCAGGGGGGACAGACCCCAGGTCATCTGTCATGGAGCGTCCATCTCCCCTCCAGCCACGTTAAGATGTTTACCCCTCTCCTCTCCTCTCCCCCTCCCCTCCCCACCCCCAGCGTAATGAAATGGGCAATTTTATTTGTCCCTGGAAAGATAATGCACAGCGAACGGCTCAAATCAGCCCTAATGGCGCTCCTGAGAGTGCGTCTCGGACACGCAGATTGCCCCCTCTCCCTCCGCCCTTCACCCCCCCACTATCATGTGATTATGCTTTGGGCGATTAGCCCGGCTGTGAGCAGTGAGCGGCGGGCTTCGTGGACGCCGCGGGGTCGAGAAAGCGAGCGGCTTCAGGGGCCAATCGGCCCTCGGTGGAGACGGCAGGGTTTCTGCAGTCGCTCTACACCTGCGGCTGGTGGAGGTGGGAGGGAGGGATTGGAGTGTATGTGTGTTTATGTGTGTGTGTATGTGTGTGTGTGTCTGTGTGTGTGTGTGTCTCTGTGTGTGTCTGTGTGTGTGTGTGTGTCTCTGTGTGTGTCTGTGTGTGTATTTGTTTGTGTGTATGTGTGTGTACAGTATTTGTGTGTGTATGTGTGTGTGTGTCTGTGTGTGTTTGTGTGTATGTATGTGATTGTGCGTTTGTATGTGTGTGTGTGTGTGTGTACTGTATGTGTGTGAGAGAGTGTGCGTGTGTGTGTATGTGGTGGGGGGGGAGTTGGAATTGAGACTGAGCAGTGTGAGAGAAACTGGGGGGAGCTGAGAGGATATGGGGGGAGGGAGGGTGTATAAAGTAGTGTTAGTTGAGGAAGAGGAGGAAGTAGAGGGGGAGGAGGAGGAAGAGGAGGAGGCGGAGGTGGATGTCATTACCTTGCCGGGTTGGAGCGAGCGTCTCATCAAGCCGAGCCGAGCAGGGTGGACGGGGATTTAATGCATCGCCCCGCCGAGAGAAGCGGCTATTAAACGGCAGGCTAGGAGGAGGAAAGCAACCTCATCCACAGCATTAAATCCACACTGCAGAGAGAGAGAGACAGAGAGAGAGAGAGAGAGAGAGAGAGAGAGAGAGAGAGAGGGGAAAGAGATAGAGAGAGCATTGTAGAGAAAAAGAGAGATACTGTAGGGAAAGAGAGAGAGAGAGAGAGAGAGAGAGAGAGAGAGAGAGAGAGAGAGAGAGAGCGCAAGAGAGAGAGAGAGAGAGAGAGAGGAAGAAAATAGACATATTTAAAGAGAGAAAGGGGGGGGGGGTGTACCTGGAGTTTAAACCTCCATTTCCCATGCATGTCCTATGGTGTATGCAAAAGACGCTGCTAATTCTCTAAGCCCTGGCATTGGGTCCCCTGTAAAGCACCCAGGGGTAGAGAGCTCATCCTCATGGGCAACAGGAGGGCAGAGAGAGTCTACAGAACCTATTATGGAACCAGCGCTTTGTGATCTTGTGTGGCGTTTTTATTTTTATTTGATCCCCACAGGGAAACTTCTCTCTTTGAGGATGAGAGTGAGAAAGAAAAAAAAAAAGGACTGTTGTTTTGTGGGCCCCGGCGAATGTCCGACAAATTTTACTGGGCTGTTGTTTTTTGTTTTAATGCCGGGGTTCAAAACCGACACCCAGGGGCAAGGAGCACCCGTGGAGGCCGAAACAGGAAGCCGCAGGAATCGCTGCGCTGATCCGTGGCAGCCGGGACTCGCAGGTCACCGGTTAACCTGTCGTCACGTAACCACGGCAATGAATCAGCTGTGTTTTGCGCTCCGCCCTAGCCACCAGTGTGGTTGAAACACTGTCTGACTGACCACCTCGCTATGGTCAAGTGTCTTTGACTCGCATATATATTCACACACTACCTCCACCCACAGACTATATTTATATATGTATGTAGGTATATACGTATGACTTGAGTATGTATGTATGTATGTATGGAAGAAACGTGTTTATGTATGTATATTTGTATGTGTGTTATATATTAGGAAAATACTGTTGACATGATATGACTATACATATCTGCTACCAGCAAAACATGTTCTGTACATAATCTGGCATATAAAAATAGATAAATACATACATATACATATACAATATATAGGTGATGTACTTGGATACGACACTGTTCTCCACACACACACACACACACACACACACACACACACACACACACACCATGCAGACACACAGACAGATAGCCTACATATAAACACACACACACACACACACACACACACACACACACACACACACACACACACACACACACACACACACACACACAGTCCCTTCCCAAGCCCAGGTCACATTAGGTCATATCCCAGCAGCAGCAGCAGAAGCCACCAGCACGAGGGATTCCAGTCCAGAGAACTCACCACTATATCCCTCCTCTTCCTACCACACTCCCTCCCTTCATCTCTCCATCCATCTCTCTCTCTTTCCATCCCTCTCTCTATCCATCCCTTCCAACCTTCCCAGCAACCTTCCCTCTTCTCTGGGAGAGCTCAGGCAAAGATCACAGAATAGAGCAACACACTGTGCTCAGAAAACATACTCAGGCAGAGAACACTGGATAGATAGGGCAACATAGTGTAACACATTCCAATGTGAGCAAACATGAATAGTTACGGCAGAGAGGCTAAAAGCAGAGCCGTCAGTATTCCATCATTACCTGGTCTTATATGTGGGGAAAAGTATTTTGGTTTCACTGTACTATACAGTATGTGTATTTTATGAAAATGGATTATTCACCCCCTTACCTGGAGTTACATATGTGGGTAAAACATTTTTGTCTCAGTGCATTTGTTTTCCTAGTCTGGCATCCCCAATTTTAGCTTTAGCTTAGCATAGGCGCTGGAATGTAATGTTGCTAAAGAGTGGCTACTTTACATTCTAGCGCCTATGCTAAGCTAATTACTATGAGCCTATGCTAGCTACTATGAAAATAGTACAATTGGGGTTTCCAGACTAGAAAAATGCATGCACTGAGACAGAAATGTTTTAGCCACATAATTATGTAAGGGGTAAGGGGGTTTCATAAAAGGGTGGAGTATTCCTTTAATACACATACGGTACACGTGTACCGGCAACTAGCAATCCAGCAACTATCGCTAACTGAACGTGGTTTAAGAAAATGAAACTGAAAGTAAGTTACTGGGAAATATCGGTCAGTTCTGGAACAACAGGGCTATAGATTGATTCACAATGAATTTCTTCTTTAAATACTTCTCCGATTGAGTTCTTTGGCTATTGCCAGGAAAACTAATAAGAGAAGAAGGGAGGAGCCCACCAGAGTGATGAAGAGATACTGGAAAGATAGTGAAAGATTGAATGATTGTGACAGAGCTCTGTGTGTGTGTGTGTGTGTGTGTGTGTGTGTGTGTGTGTGTGTGTGTGTGCGTGCGTGTGTGTGCTTGCTTGCGTCCCTACGTGTTTGTGTGTGTGTGTGTGTGTGTGTGTGTGTGTGTGTGTGTGTGTGTGTGTGTGTGTGTGAGTCATGTCCATACAACATGTGCCTTTTGTGTAGGCACATTTTTAATTAAAAGCATGAGAGTGACTTACTGGAGAGGAGAGGAGACATTCCATGAGAACTGGAATTGATTGTGGCGGTTCAGCAACACGACGCTGCTTTAAGATTTATATGAGGGGCAAATTAATAGTCAACAAGTGAACATTTGTTACTGTAAATCAGCTGCATTTCCCAGGAGGAATGTTTATGCTGTAACACTTATACAGGATAGATTATTGTTGGTAATGTCATATGAAAATATTTATTGTATGGAAGTCTGGTAAATGTTGGAAATTAGGAGATATGGATTATAAAGTCATGTTTTTTTTCCTGTGGAAAAGCCACAATTCTTGTTTTTGTATGTCAAAGTGTGTGTGTGTGTGTGTGTGTGTGTGTGTGTGTGTGTGTCTGTGACAGAATGTGTGTGTATGTGTGTGTGCGTGTGTGCATTTGTGTTTACTTCTGTGTGTGCGCGAGTGTGTACAGTATGTGTGTGTGTGTGAGTGTGTGTGTGTGCGTGTGTGATAGAATATGTTCCAGTGTGTGTGCATTTGTGTCTATTTCTGTGCGTGCTTGTGTGATAGAATGTGTGTGTGTGTGTGTGTGTGTGTGTGTGTGTGTGTGTGTGTGTGTGTGTGTGTGTGTGTGTGTGTGTGTGTGTGTGTGTGTGTGTGTGTGTGTGTGTGTGTGTGTGTGGCTGTCTGCCAGGCTAGGCCTGAGCGGTGTTCTGGATTGTGTGCTCTGGTGTCTGGCTGTGAGCCCTGGTCACATTCAGCAGCCTATGCAGCAGCAGCACAGACTCCAGCCACAGCCACAGGCCCCAGCCCTGGAGCCCCAGTGCTGCTGCAGCCCAGACACACACACACACACACACACACACACACACACACACACACACACACACACACACACACACACACACACACGGCTACCCCACCATCACCAGACTCCATCCTCCAGCCAGACTCATTCCGCCACACACACTAGCTTAGCCAGCCACCACGCTCACTCAAGAACAAAAAAAACAACACTCCCTCCTCACTCCTCTCTTGCTCTTTCTTATTCACTTCATTCCTCTCTCTGTCCATCTCTCCCTACTTCTGTTTCTATCTCAGTCCATCCCCCTACCATTTCCTTCTTCTCTACCCCCTTTTTCTTTCTTTTCTTCCCTCTCAAACGTCCTCTTCTCCCTCTCTCTTTCCAATCTCTTTTCTCCCATTACCTGTCTTCTTTCCTTCTTTCCCCACTCCTTCTTCATCTATTTCTCTCTCCCTCCATACTCTACCTACTGTATTCCCTCTCTCTCACTATCATTCTCTAACATGCTCATCATCCTCTCTCTGTCTGTCTACTCCTCTCTCATTCTCTCTTTTCTTTTTCTGCTGTCCTTTTCTCCACACTCTTTCTCTCCTTCTATTTCTCCCTCTATCCCCTCTACTCTCTCTTTCTCTCTCTCTCTCTTCACTATCCTCCCTATCCTTCCTTTTTCTCCACATGCCTCTCTTATCATCCTCTCTCTCTCCTTCTATCTCGCTTCCCCTCCTCTTTTTCTCTCCATCTCTGGGAAGAGGTGGAGCGAAGCTGTGGAATGATGTGCTGGTATTCTGTGTGTGTGTGTGTGTGTGTGTGTGTGTGTGTGTGTGTGTGTGTGTGTGTGTGTGTGTATGTGTGTGTTTGTGTGTGTGAGAGAGAGTGTGTGTGCGTGTGTGTGTATGTGCGTGTGAGTCTGTGTATGTGTGTGTGTGTGTGTGTGTGTGTGTGACTCAGAGCAGAGCGGAGATGAGCTCTTCTCTTCCCCAGTAAAAGTGTGTGTTCTGTTCTGTGCGGCCTCTCTGGGGAGTCGCTCTATCGCACCCTCATCTGTCAAATCAATCTCAGCCGCAGGCGTCTGTTTTGGATTTAGACTTTTATTCCGCTTCTTCGTTTTTTATTTATTTATTTATTTTTTAACAGTCTATTCTTATGGTGTAATTTGGGGGGACCATTGTTTTTTGTTTTGTTTTGTTTTTTGGTCATATGGACCAAATATTTGTTTTTTAGGCTGAAGCAGCAGTCAAATCTTATGAATGAAAAAATTAGCAAGGCAGGGCCTGGAGGAGTAGTGTGTGTGTGTGTGTGTGTGTGTGTGTGTGTGTGTGTGAGAGAGAGAGAGAGAGAGAGAGAGAGAGAGAGAGAGAGAGAGAGAGAGAGAGAGAGAGAGAGAGAGAGTGTGTATGTGTGTGTTTTTGTGTGTTTTCACAGTTCGGCAAAATCTGCCCTGAGGCTGGTGTTCTCCTCAGCTGTGAGAAAACAAGCAGATCTGGTGTTCACAGCTCTGGTGTGTGTGTGTGTGTGTGTGTGTGTGTGTGTGTGTGTGTGTGTGTGTGTGTGTGTCTGTGTGTGTGTGTGTGTGTGTGTGTGTGTTAGACACCAATCGTCAGCTGCCACAGAATCACTTCCTCCTGTGAACTGGGTACCCACTGTGGGGTTGACCCCAGCCAGTTAACCCTTGGCACCCGAGGGGTCAACATACACACACCAGTCTCCCCCCTCAGAGAATTTATATGTGTAAGAGTGCTGTGTGTGTGTGTGTGTGTGTGTGTGTGTGTGTGTGTGTGTGTGTGTGTGTGTGTGTGTGTGTGTTTATATGTTCTCTGCCACAGGTGTCTGTGGGGGTGTTAAGTGTCTCGCTAGCCACACAGCCTCCCACTCTGACCTCGAACCCCCTTCACACACACACACACACACACACACACACACACACACACACACACACACCCTCTGTAGCCATCTGTAGATCTGTCTGTGGTGTGATGGAGCTATGGAAAAGCAAAGGGGCTGTGTCAGTCGTGCGTGCCCAGCACGGGGCACCCTGTCTGGGGTGGGAGTGGGGGACAGAGAGGGCAGGTGCAGGCTGACCCAGTGGGTCAGAGGGGAGAGGAGACTGGGAGGCTGGGTCAGCTGGGGGCAATGCCTTAGAGACTAGAGTGGGGATATAATGAGACAGAGACAAGGAGAGATAGATGGAGAGAGAGATGGATAAAGAGAGAGATTGATACAGACAGAGAGAGGGGGGGGCGGAGGAGAGAGAGAGAGGGAAAGAGAGAAATAGAGTGAGACAGAGCGAGGGGGAAAAAGAGAAAGAGAAAGAGAGTGATGCAGGGGAAAGAAAGAGCGAGAGAAAGACAGAGAGAGAGAGAGGGGGATAAAGGGAAAGTTGGAGAGGAGGAACATCATGAAGGACAGGGACAAGGGTGAGAAAGACATAAGGAGGGAAACGGAGAGAGGAATGGAATCTCACACACACTCTCTCTCTGTCTTACACACACACACACACACACACACACACACACACACACACACACACACACACACACACACACAGAGGACAGAGATTGAGTTGAGGGAAACGGAGAGAGGAATGAGATCTTACACACACTCTCTCTGTCTTACACACACACACACACACACACATACACAGAGGACAGAGATTGAGTTGAGGGTTGGAAGGAAGAGACAGATTGAGGGTAAACAGACAGAGAGAGAGTGAGAGGAAAGAGAGAGAGAGAGAGAGAGAGAGAGAGAGAGAGAGAGAGAGAGATAGAGAGGAAGAGAGAGTGAATGAAGGCCTTTCAGCATCAGCCTGTACTGTTAGCCGTACTGCTCCTCTTCCCCCCGGTCCAACCTCACTTCTCAACATATGCACAACATATGCTCCTCTCTGGGTGTGTGTGTGTGTGTGTGTGTGTGTGTGTGTGTGTGTGTGTGTGTGTTTTTCCAAATTCTCTCTGGTTTCACAGTGAAATCTATGTAAATATATTTCCCATACTGTGCAGGCATTAGTTCCCTAGTAGTAGTATAGTGTACTGTTGTGTGACTGGGGCCCCTGCTTGAGTATTGAAGAGCCCTGGCTGACATTAGCAGAAGTGTAGTGTATTGTAGCACAGTATATTATAATGTAGTATGCAGTATAGTGTAGTGTAGGGTATTTAGGATGTTGTGGTAGGCTCCATGCACTTTGAATAGGCCTTGTCAACATTCACCGGTCAGTGATTTTGTATAATAATGATCACTTAAAAAGTATAATGACCGCTATCAATTTCAACGTTTGCTAGAAATCATTTGCATTTATCCACGGAATCCATGAAATGACAAAAAATCAAATTTAAGATGATTGTGTAGCCATATAATAAGCGGGATAATGAACTGTCTGCGACGAACTCCGGTTCAACTTCTCAGGAATATTTTCATATATTGACTGGCGGACTGCTTGAGTAATGATGGGTAGTTTAGTATAATATATAATATAATATTGTAGTATAGTGAGTAGTGTGGTGTGGTGTAGAGTAGTATATAAAGTATAGTGTAGTGTTGTGTGTCTGGGGCCCCTGCTTGAGTAAAGATGAGTAGTTTAGTATAGGATAGTGTATTGTAGTATAGTGAGTAGTGTAGTGTTGTGTAGAGTAGTATACAAGAGTATAGTGTAGTGTTGTGTGTGCAGTATGGTGAGTAGTGTCGTGTTTTGTAGAGTAGTATATAAAGTATAGTGTAGTGTTGTGTGTCTGGGGCCCCTGCTTGACTAATAAGGTAATGATGGGTAGTTTAGTATAGGATAGTGTATTGTAGTATAGTGAGTAGTGTAGTGTTTTGTAGAGTAGTATATAAAGTATAGTGTAGTGTTGTGTGTCTGGGGCCCCTGTCTCAGTGATGAGGTAATGATGGGTAGTTTAGTATAGGATAGTGTATTGTAGTATAGTGAGTAGTGTAGTGTTTTGTAGAATAGTATATAAAAGTATAGTGTAGTGTTGTGTGTCTGGGGCCCCTGTTTGAGTAAAGATGAGTAGTTTAGTATAGAATAGTGTATTGTAGTATAGTAAGTAGAGTAGTATATATAAAAGTATAGTGCAGTGTTGTGTGTCTGGGGCCCCTGTCTGAGTGATGAAAGGAGAGGAAAGGCTGCTGGCTGGCACTGGCAACCTGAACTTATTCAGGTGCTTGGAGGTCTGTTAGCCATTATCCTCTGGTCTTCTGGTCGTGCCATCAGACGCAGTGGGGGGGAGGTGGTGGGGATGGGGCTCCCTTGTGTGTGTGTGTGTGTGTGTGTGTGTGTGTGTGTGTGTGTGGTTAAGGTGTGTGGGGATTTTGGGTGTCAGGAAGCTTAGTATGTCCTGAATGAATATGTGTTTGTGATTCAGTGGTGTAATGGTCATACGGATGTGGTAATGGAGAGTGCGTGTGTGTATGTGTGTGTGTGTGTGTGTGTGTGTGTGTGTGTGTGTGTGTGTTTGTAACGGTTTCATTCTGTGTCTGTTAGCAGAGGAAGAGGAGGAGGATGAAGAAATTGCAGAGTCCAAAG
>JAODXP020000029.1:9818519-9833519 GCA_027497455.2 Sardinella longiceps
CACACACACACACACACAGGTGAGGAAACCTTTGAGACATTTTTTTTTGATCAGCAATGCGGCCATCCTTGCTTTCAGACTCCCAGTGCAGAAAATTGCCTCTAAATGGTATTTTTGCTGAACCTGTCACTTCAGACATCATCTTACGCTCCCTCGCCAACCTGGACTGTAAAACTGGTTGAGACGTCATCTTACGCTCCTGCTGAACGCAAAACTGAGAATACTGGGGAGTTGGTGATGACTGAGAGGAACAGACAGTGGGACCAAATAGAGGCAAATGTTTGGATTCTATTCTAGGATGTAAAAATGATATAGATGTATAAAAATAATATATAAAATTATATAATATAATTTATATATAAATTCCATCATGGTGTTGTTCAGGACTACCACCAAAACTTAAGCCTAATCATCCTTGTTCCAATACCCACAGTGACATTCAAATAGCCTACTCCAACAGGCGTGCACTGAACAAGACTCATTACGTGTTCCTCAAAGTCGAGGAAGCATGCTTGGAAGGCTGCTTTTTTGAGCATTCCACATCATTGTCTGTCGCCAAGTGCTGTTCCAATGTCAAGGATCCTTCTAAAGGACAGCGAGGACAGAGGCCTTTGTTCATAGATTTTTCAAGGATGCACTGATGGAACCTCGTTTTTGAAGTGTACGACTTCCAAGGCGAGTGTGCTACCTAGGAAGCATTCTTGACTATGAGAAACACTGATTCAGTCCCACAGTGGCAGCACTGCATCAGAGAATATGTAGTTCTGTCCAAATATCATCGTATATTTGTATGGCTTTGAGCAGAGTCAGACACAGTAGGCCTAATAAAGTATTAAGACTGAATAAGATGCACAATAAACAGATGGGTGGTTGGATTTATGAAGGGATGGCTGGCTGGATGAATGCAACATTTTATTGAGATGGGACCAGATTAACCTGACTCTAACAGATGGACTTGCTCTCGCAATTCCATCTGGGAACCATCCGTTGAAGTAGTTTTGGTTCGTTAGTTTCGTTTTCGTTAGTTTCGTTTTGGCTGATTGGATAAAGCATCTGTCTATCACCACCTATGCTAGTGATAGACGGGCCAAATCAACCAATCAAACCAACGAAGCATGACGTACTAACATAGGTACATGTTCTTTAGACCCGCTTCTCGTTGCCCCACACCTCAACCAGCCTCAAAGCCAACACTGAATGGACGTTTGTTTAGCAAACTCCTCCAATTTTCTTCAACGGAGAGTAGCCAGACTGAGCTGCGAGTGAAGACCTGATCAGTTTGGTCTCACGAGATCAGTTTGGTCTCACGAGGCTAGGACCAGATAGGTTCATACAGTATGTTAATACGGAGAATGTACAGTAAATATAAAGTGTCGATGGATGGATTTATGAAGAGATGGACAGATGGAATGAGAATTTATGAAGGGATGGATGGATGGATGGATAGAGGGATTGAGGCTTTATGATGTAATAGGTGGATGAATGGATGCATTGAGGTTTTATAAAGGAGTGGATGTATGTATGAATGATATTTTGTTGAGATGAATCATACTATATTACAGTCTGTGCTATTTAAGCAATAAGCCCCAAGAGACGTAAGTTTCCACTGATTTTACAGCAGAACTAAGGGGTGTTATTAGGCATTACATGAAGCAACTGTAACTTTTGTCGAAATGTATAACAAAACACAGTCCACATGAAGAGTTACAACTATTTCAAGATTCAGCCAAGACGGCTCTAAAACTATTTGAAACTATTTGGAAAATAAGACCTCAAGGACCTGGGGAGTAGATGGAAGTTGATTTGAAACAACAGTAAACTGTTTACCGAGCGCCCCCGCACCAACAAACACATAACAGCATATGAGAAGTAAGTGCATGTTCTCTCTCAGACGGCAGTCGCTTGTTCTAATATGACAACCAGGCCCTGAGAGTTGGGCTTATAGTGCGTTGCCTGGCGTCGCGTCGGCTAATTTCCCCTTTGGCAGAACTCGACCAAACTAGTCCGCTGGGACCAATTGAGCCAAATTCAGTAGCAGTAATGTAGGCAGGAGGGATGGGGGAGTGTGTGTGTGTGTGTGGGGGGGGGGGGGGGGGCCCACTCCGCGGTCTCCGCCTGCCCATTCTGTACTGTACACGGCCAGTACCACTGGCCCACTTTAGATGGGGGAACTGATAGCAAGGAAGTATGCTTTTTTTCATGGACATATGGTGTGAATATATGCTCCATTTCTTTCATTTTTCCCCTTCCCTCTTTAATGTCATGAGGTTGGCATGTCTGCGTCGTCTGACTTCAGACAAAGTGCGAGAATGATATGCAGAACGAAAGAAGGGGAGAGGGAGTTCAGATGTGTGTGTGTGTGTTTCAGCAGCAGGCCTGCGATTGATTATGTCAACGTTGTGGTTCCCGACATTTTTCAGGATTTGTCTCGCTTCTGTATTAATGAGATAAATATTCGATTCAATTTAACGATAGGAGAAATGTCAGCTGTTTGGCCGGCTGCTGTAAAAGGACTTCAAGATCCCGATTGAAAATGAAGACTCTCCTTTATGTTAAACTGCATATGCCGACTCTGCTGTACCATGAGTGGATTTTTGACAAAATTCCGCAGAATTCCCCAGATTCCCTCCTAAGCACACACGCTGGTGTGGTTTCTCTCACATTTCACAATATGAGCTCAGTTCTGATCTACAGTGACAGATTGTGTTTGGTCGCATAGTTTTACACACATACGTTTTCCACCAAGGAATCGACCCCGTGACCTGACCAACTTACTGTTAACCGTCCGCCACGGCCGTTTGAACTACCACACCAAAGCGGCACGCATGTACAACTAATAAACATGATGTTTTGATAAAAACACACACACAGGCACACACCGACGGAAGGGATGGTTTCTGCCATCTGATTGGCCCGCGCTGAAGAAAAAGAGGCTCGTGCGTGCCACCTGATAGGCCGTTGGCACGGAGCATCACCATCTGTGTGGTTGTGGCCGGAGGGGGGAGGGTTTTGGGTTCCGATGCGTTCATTAAGTGGCTGATTAATGGACCTGGGCAGCAGAGGGACTGGCCTCTGGTCACAGTGACCCACGACTCACGCTCATTAGAGCTAATGAAGCACAGGTCTGCGGAGTAGACCACTGATGGATGGGGAGAGAGAGAGAGAGAGAGAGAGAGAGAGAGAGAGAGAGAGAGAGAGAGAGAGAGGCATGGTTGGGGAAAAGCAGGGATGGAGAGAGCAAGAGAGACAGAAAGAGAGAGACGTGGTTGGGAAAAAGCAAAGGAAGGAGAGAGTGAGAGAGAGAAGAGAGAGAGAGAGACATGATTGGGAAAAGCTAGGGATGGAGAGAGAGAGAGAGAAAGAGAGAGAGAGAAAAAAACAAGAAAGGAATAGAACAGAAAGGAACGAGTGAGAGAGAGAGAGAGAGTAAAAGGAGGAGAGAGATAGAGGGGCATAAAAAGAGGGTGAGGGAGAGAGTGATTGGGAGTTGGAGTTGGAGAAAGAGAGAGAGAAGTGTAGAGCGAGAGATAGAGTAGAGAAAAGAGGTGAAGAGGTCAGTCAGTATTGCGGCTCTGATTGAAATGGTCTTTGGTCCACTCTCAGTCTCTCAGTTAACATGAAAGACCAACAGTGGGCCAATAACACATGAAGTAATGCCAGACTGCCTTCCGAAAAAAAACTGCAGAAAAAATGTGCTTCAGTCTGTTCTGTTGTGGAGAGAGAGAGAGAGAGAGAGAGAGAGAGAGAGAGAGAGAGAGAGAGAGAGAGAGAAATATGAGAGTGCCTCGTAAGCCATGACCCCGATGTACTCAGATATCGATCGATTTATTAACCAGAAAACCATTGACTTTGAAACATTCCATCCACCGCGGTGTTTAATAGAAACCCGTTCGTTCGGCTAATGTATACGATGTGTTTGGTGGCGTTGATTCCATAACATTCCGTAGCCCCGTTGGCATGGCCAACAGAAAGCCTCAGTAAGTCAGCCAATCAGTCCCAATCTATTCTCGAGTCCCAAACATTCTCCGATTCTGACCATCAAACATTGTCTCTTAATGCGTTCAAACCCTAAACCAGATTTCGTCTTTTGTCCTGAGCGTAAATAAATCCACTTTCTCTCTCTCACTGGACCGGCAACGCCACCAGACTTTATTTTTATCCCCGGAGCTTTGGTTTATTTTGAGTCCTTGTTTAAAAAAAAAAAGGAGAAGAAGAAGAAAAAAAGAACGCAGCACATCTGAAAGCCGGCACCCCGGCCTTTTTGGAAGCCATATTTTCTTTTGGGATGAGGGGAAGAGGGGGGTGGTCAGAAGAGAGGAGAGGAGAAGAGAGAAGCGTGTTTTCTTTTGCTCTGGTTTGTTTTCCAGTCACTTTAAAATGAACTCGGGGTGCATGGCTTGGCGGCTACATATGGTTTGGTGGGGAGGGACAGAGAGAGAGAGAGAGAGACAGAGAGAGAGAGAGAGAGAGAGAGAGAGAGAGAGAGAGAGAGAGAGAGAGAGAGAGAGAAAAGGAAAGAGAAGTGAAAGGAGGACAAAGAGAAATAGTGATGAAGAGAGGGAAGAGAAAGAGAGAGGTACTGTAGATGGAGAGAGAGAAAGAAAGAGAGAGAGAGAGTTGTCGCTCTGGTTCAGTAGCCACTGGACAGAAAAGCAAACAGTGAGTTACTCTCAGATCCAAGCAGTGGGGTGAAGTGAAGAGAGGTGCTGAGAGGAGCTGAGCTGAATATGTGAGAGAGGGAGAGAGAGGGGAGGGGTAGGAGAGGGAGAGAAAGAGAGAAATAGTGGGAGAGGGAGAGAGGCAGAAGGGAAGAGGGTGAGTGTGGAAAAGGGAGAGAGACGAGAGGGGTAGAGGGAGAGAGAGAGAGAGAGAGAGAGAGAGAGAGAGAGAGAGGGAGGGATAGTGGTGTCTGGCCGTGTGTGATCGCTCACAACTAATCAGCCAGGAGTCTCCACAGCACACACCGCAGCCCACTCCCACTGTCTGATGAAAACACAGGATCCCAGCAAAACACACACACACACACACACACACACAGACCATAGGCAAACACACACACACACACACACACACACACACACACACACACACACACACACACACACCCAAACCAAGGCAAACACACACACACCCAAACCATAGACAAACATATGCACACACACTCTGACCATAGGCAAATACACACACTCACTTTCAAGCCATACACAAGCGCACTCACACACAAATAATACTGTACTGTACACCTCAATAATAAGAAAATAATATGAAAAGTGGAAAAAAGAAAGGAAGGGAGAAGAGCAGGAGAGTTCAAGGCCCACATTGTCTAGCACACACACACACACACACAAACACTGTCTAACACACACACACACACACACACGCTGTATAACACACACACAGACGCACACACACACTGTCCAACACATATATACACACACACACAATGTCTAACACACACACACACACACACACACACACACACACACACACACACACACACACACACACACACACACACACACAGAGAGAGAGAGATGAGGCCACACGTCTCGCTCCAGCAACTGCTGTTTATGATTGGTTAATATGAAACTGCTGGAGCCACAATCATCTGCATTGTCTTCTCCACAGACTCACTCTCTATATATCTTGCACACACACACACACACACACACACACACACACACACACACACACACTCTACCCATCAGCACCACAGAGCCTCTGGTCTATGGAGCATCTTCACAGGGAAATGATCTCTCTCTGTTTCTTCCCCCCTTCTCCCTTTCTGTATCTTTCTGTGACCACTCTACAACTCTGTCCCTCTCTCATTCTCTTTCTCCTCACTCTCTCATCTCCTCATTCACCCCATCTCTCTCCTCTTCTCTCTCTCCCTCCCCTCTCTCATAATCTCTCTCCTCTTCTCTCCTCCTATTTCTCTCTCTCAAATTCAAATGTGCTTTATTGGCATGACTGTAGACATTCACAATATTGCCAAAGCATAAAATAAATGACAATAAAATAAAATAAAGCTCTCTCTCTCTCTCTCCTTCATTCTCCCTCTCTCTCTCTCTCCTCCAGTCTCCAGTGGTGTCTGTGGGCTTTGCGCGGTTCCATCCCAACCTGGTGGTGGGGGGGACATACTCAGGTCAGATCGCCCTGTGGGACAACCGCAGCCATCGGAGAACCCCCGTCCAGAGGACTCCCCTATGTGCTGCTGCACACACAGTGAGACTCTCTCTCTCTCTCTCACACACACACACACACACACACACACTCTCTCACACACACATACACAGAGAGAGATGAGAGAAAGGAACCGACAGACACATGCATGTCACACATGCATGTTGAGCCTCTCTCTCTATGTGTGTGTGTGTGTGTGTGTGTGTGTGTGTGTGAGAGAGAGAGAGGAACCAACAGATACATGGATGTACACACATACCAAATTGACATACCATAGTGAACAAAAGACCTCAGTTCAAAATCAGAGGTCAGTCTGTCTGCCACTGTCTGCTAAGGACATGTACCACACATGCATCAGTGCAGTACTGTAGTGCACATACACCAGCTTACACACACACACACACACACACACACACACACACACACACACACACACACACACACACATACTGTCATGCACACTGTCTACTACACGGACATGTACACACACATGCATCAGTACACGTACTGTACATAACAGCATATACCAAGCATGCAAACACAGCACAACAAACACAGACAAGACAGCTGAGGAGACTCAGTAGAAAAGGTAGAACAGAGTAAAGAGAGAGAATAGATAGAGCAAAGGGCGCTGAACAATTGAGATGTATCCTATCTCCCCCATGACCATTGACACCTTAACACACCCTATTTCTGACCAAAAATGACCCTTTGGAAAGAAAAGGTTGCCGGCCCCTGAACTAGGGAAACGTATAATTTTACATATTGTCTGTAATAGTACTTCATTTATTTTCATGAGTGATTATGTGTTCGTTTCACTTTACTTAGAGTAAGCACTCACTAATTAATTATTTCACACTAGTCTGTGATTGGTCAACTGGCCTATGTCGTTGAAAGGTACTTTAGATTGCCACAAACTACATGATCAGACTGCTGTCCACATTATAAGGATTGGTTCCAAGATCAAACATGATAAAAATTACATTCAACTAACATATTTACAGGTAATATGGGAGGCATATTAGGTAAGCATCCGTTTGGTCCCTATGGACAAGATGGCAGCTCATGGTCATTATAGGTCAGCTTTGGCTTTAGCTAAAGTAGCTCCAGCTTAGGTCAGACAAATATGTGGATTTCAGTACAGTTTGCCTTACAAGGTCCAGCTGCCTTCCTTGTGTCCATACAGAAACACACACACACACACATCCTTACCTTACCTCATACCACCCCATGCCCATAAACACACTCGCCCACTCACTGACCCAGCTGCCCACCCATCCTCACACACCTCCACCCACTTACTCTCTCACACACTTACACACACACTGACACACACACACACACTCGACCCCTGGATGCCATACATGCTGACCGTTTCCACTCCCGTGCCCCCAATAATGAGAGTGTGGCGTCTCATCCCAGCCATCAGCGCGCTGAAAGACGCCTTTGTGGGCCGCAAACAACAGATCAATGTGCTGGGCCAATCAGGGCCCAGCGCCTTCCCACAATCCAGTGCATTGGGCTGGGAGGCCAGACGAGACGCTTGGAGCCCAGTTTAAGTAACTAAGTGAGGGGCTGCTGCTGCCGGCGCTGCTGCTGTCTCAGCCCCCTGCTCATCACAAGGCACAGTATGCTTATTGTCTCTGGGGAGAAGGCCAGACATGGAGGGGAGTAGGTATGTGTGTGTGTGTGTGTGTGTTCATCCAGTACATACATACACACACGCGCGCACACACACACATTCTCTCTCTCACACACACACACACACACATAACCAAAAATTTCATTCACACACACACACACACACATACACACACTCACAAATTTAATCAAAAAATTCTGTATGGACAGTCATTCACACAGACATGCTCATGTACACATACACACACTCACACATTTACTGTAATAAAAAAGTCTGTTTTTATGGGCATTCACACAGACAGACAGACAGACAGACAGACACACACACACACTTATACACAAAATGTCTGTATATGGCCAGTCATTCACACAGACACGCACACTTGTGTGCTCAAGTTCTATGCACAGACATACTGTAGACACATAAACACACAGTACAGTAAGTACAACACACACAGCCATAGACAGTATATTGTGTATAGATTCTAAAATCTAGATTTCCAACTCTATAAAATGCAGACATTATGTAAAATGAATGCAATAGTAATGTATTGACAGTGAGTACAATGACCAAAGATTTTCTGAATTAAAACTCAGATTCAGATCTCGTCTTAGCTCCCGTTGTTCCTTGTCCCCAGCACCCGGTCTACTGTGTGAACGTGGTGGGCACCCAGAACGCCAACAACCTCATCACCGTCTCCACAGACGGCAAGATGTGCTCCTGGAGCCTGGACATGCTGTCCCAACCACAGGCAAGTCCGACCACACACACACACACACACACACACACACACACACACACACACACACACACACACACACACTCACACCTCTGCTTAAAGGTATAATCCGGAGTGAATCAACACGTAGCCCTGCTGTATACTGCTAAGCGCTACTGAAAGCCACCTCAGTGATCGAATTTTGTGCATTGCAGACCGAGTTTGCGAAACGACAGTCAACACTAACTGAATGAGGCATGTCAAAAACGAAACCTAATCGATTTGCTTTCATTTTGAAATGCCCCATTCTGTTACTGTTAGCTGCCGTTTCGCTATCTCAGTCTGCCTTGCATGAAATCCAGTGATTGAGGTGGCTATCAATAGCGCTTGGCACTATAAAACAGTAGGACTACATGTTGATTCACGCCGGATTTTTCCTTTAAGCAGCCAAAGTGTACAGTATGAATAGGCTACTGTTGTTTTAAGTCCACTGCACATGACACCACCCAGCTCCACCCAGTTTTCATAAAGCATTATAAATGTAACTTCAGCCACAGGCAATTGACCACACCCTATTTCTGACCAAAAATGGCCCATTGTAAAGAAAAGGTACTGTATAGGGAAACATTATTTTATTTATTGTCTGTAACAGTTGCTCATTGATTTTCATTGGCAATACGTTCATCTTATTACCAGTTTGCACTGAACACATATAACTCACTAATCCCTAATGTTACATCTTACAATTAAAAATTCGAAGCTTTATAATGCTGTGTACAGTACAGGCAATAAACTAAATTAACAGTTATAAACAATGGCATTAGTTATAAGATGTTATAAGTTATCTATAACAGTGTTTATAATGCTTTATAAATAGAAAATGTTGCCATTGCCCCAGCAGTGCACTTCTTGTGTTTATAATGCTTTATAAATAGAAAATGTTGTTGTTGCTCCAGCAGCGCAGTCCTTGTTTGTCTCCATCAGTTCATCAGCTCTATCAGGGAGGCCCTTCCTTCTCCTCCTCCTCCTCCTCCTTCTTGACAAGATTCATGGACTAGTGCCGTTACAGCTCTGTTACAGTAATCCACTCCCCTTTCCCCTCTGATCACTGATCAGTCCCATCCATCAATCCCAATGGGGAACATATGGGGAGCGCGGGAGGGCCTGATGGTTTTAGGGTTCCTCCACTCAGCCCACTGACTCTGGTGCGGATGCATAATGAAGTCAACAGTAATGAACTCAATCTCAGCTCAATAACAGCTAATCAGTTACAGGGGTGTTTCCCTCCCAACACACACACACACACACACACACACACACACACACACACACACACACACACACACACACACACACACACACACACTGTATACACATGTAGCAAAAGGCATATGAAGAGCAGAGGGGTCTGTACTAATGAACAGAGGAGCCAGTTTCTGTAGTGAGTAAAATAAATCTTGATAAAGAATTAAATTCAATGATGCTGCGGAATAAGACCGATTTGTGCAGTCAGTGATTATATTCCCATTCGTGCCAAAGGAAAAGATATATCTGCACACCGTTGTAGCCTTTATTAGCCTACTCATACAATGGTCTTTTTCATTTCCCTTGGTCTTTCCATTTGTACAATTCAGCTGATTACAACTTGTGTTACAGTAACACGATTAATCAATATTTTTGATACTCATGGAATCATGGAATCCATCTTTCTGAGTAACTGAAACACTTACGCATGGAGCGACTCTGCACACACTACTGAGATCACTACTCCTTCAGCCAATGGAGAGCTCTTATCCTCTAGGCTACACTGTCCACTTTTATATTCACAGATTACACTGAGTATACTGAGTTTAGTGTGTTTATCTGCTGGACCTCTTACATCCTGTGATCCCAAATCCCACCTGTAGGGCTGGGCTAAGCACCTGGGCTTTTGGGACAACAATTGGATTATGTAGACCTGGGGAGAGTGAGAGATTACTGTGGACATGCTGAGATTACTGGGGATTGACATCTTAACATGTTCTAACCCCATGTGTTTTAGATGTGGCCTGTGGGTGTCATGTACTTAAATCTTAGCTTCATTTCACTTCTGACAAATGTATTCAGGTTAAACCAGATAAAGATCTGATTAAAGACTCCATTTTTTGTCCTTAGAGATGTGGTCATGATCCAAAAGAATGATCTAGAAATGCTGGTGATTCTCATTTGAGAAGCGTGTTAAATGCGTTAGGCAGCTAGGAGCTGTCTGTTCTTGCTCCAGTAATCCAGACTCAGAGGCCTTGTTTTCGCTGTGGTGTGTGTGTGTGTGTGTGTGTGTGTGTGTGTGTGTGTGTGTGTGTGTGTGTGTGTTTGTGTGTGTGTGCAGGAGAGCATGGAGCTGGTGTACAACAAGTCCAAACCGGTGGCTGTGACAGCAATGGCGTTCCCCACCGGAGATGTGAATAATTATGTGGTTGGAAGCGAGGAGGGAACGGTCTACACGGCATCTAGACATGGCAGGTAAGGTGGGCGGAGGTGAAGAGACACACACACACACACACACAAACTGCAAACAGCATACAGCATATACAGAAGTTTGTTGTACACAGTAAATCTATATTCAGACTGATGTAAAGTATGCTTACACATAGGCCTACTGTCTGAATGCAACCACAGTGATTCATACCCAGAGACTAAAGACAAAACCCTCATCATCATTGGTTCCAGTTTTTCCTTTCACTTGCTGTCCACTGTTGCCTCATGTATAGTATAACCAAAATGCATGACTCCATGTAGACAAAGGAAAGGTCGTTGAAGGTCACATATTACGTTACTATAAGAGCGAAAGAAAATAGTTCCAGTCTGCTGAAGTGGGAGTGTTGTGTTACGTCACAATATTATGAACTTTTCAATGCTCTTTGATATCAGTGCACATTATGGGAACTCGAGTTTGGTGTGCATGAAGGGGGATTTGTGCCTCACACTCTGCTTTTACCCTCTCTGATGTTGTTGACGTCTGTGTTTACCTCTTCTAACCCCAATCCCTCCAATCTCCCCCCTTATCCCAAACACACACACACACACACACACACCTCTACACCCCCCCCCCCCCCACACACACACACACACACACTCACACCTTCCACTATCCCCGTCCCCCACCCCCCCTACACACACACACACCTCCTCTGCAGTAAGGCTGGCATCTGTGAGATGTTCGAGGGCCACCAGGGCCCAGTGACGGGCATTAGTTGCCATAGCGCCGTGGGCTCAGTGGACTTCTCCCACCTGTTTGTCACCTCCTCCTTTGACTGGACCGTCAAACTGTGGAGCACAAAGGTACCAGCATAATGCAGACATAATGTACTCAACTCATGAGTGTGTGTGTGTGTGTGTGTGTGTGTACGTGACTGACACATACATAATGCATACATAATGTACTCAACTCATGAGTGTGTGTGTGTGTGTGTGTACGTGACTGCCACATACATAATGCATACATAATATACTCAGCGTGGTTTGTGGTTACTCAACTCATGAGTCAATGTGTATGTTTTTCTATATTAATATTATAATATGTTATGTTGTATTGCAATATACGGTTGACATTTGTGTGTGTATGTGTGTGTGTGTGTGTGTGTGTGTACGTGACTGCCACATACATAATGCATACATTATGTACTCAAAATAATACTCAACTCATGAGTCAATGTGTATGTTTTTCTATATGCAATATTATAATATATTAATATCATAATATGTTATGTTATGTTGTATTGTACTGTATTATATTGTATTGTATTATATTATTGTATACTGTAAAGAATTCTAGTGAGGGGAGAATTTATCTCCACCTCCTAGTTTTAGTCCTGTGCAGGGGACTGGTGGGGAGGCGCTTGGGTACTGCACACACACACACACACACACACACACACACACACACACACACACGTCAACACGAGCACGCAGCATAAAAGCAACAGAGCTTGCAGAGAGACAGAGCAAGAGAGACAGAGAGACAGACAGAAAGAGAGAGAGAGAGAGAGAGAGAGAGAGACAGAGAGAGAGACAGAGAGAGAGAGAGAGAGAGAGAGAGAGAGAGAGAGAGAGAGAGAGAGAGAGAGAGAGAGAGAGAGAGAGAGAGAGAGAGAGAGAGAGAGAGAGAGAATTAGTGTTGGCTCAGTGGGGTAAAGCATGTAGCGGGCGCAGCTAGGTTGTCTGCCAGTCAGTCAGTCAGTCAGTCAGTCAGTCAGTCAGTGAGCCTCCAGCCCAGACCAGCCAGCCATCCAGCCAGCCAGGCTGCCATTCCCGGTGGCCAGGCCTCAGTGATTACGTGTCTCCGTGGCAACAAGCCCACCGGACTGCGGCCTGAGTGTGGCTCAACCCACAGGAAAGGGGGATGAAAGAGAGGTGGAGGGGAGAAAGAGAGAGAGAGAGAGAGAGAGAGAGAGAGAGAGAGAGAGAGAGAGAGAGAGAGAGAGAGAGAGAGGGTTTGAGTGTGTGTGTGTGTGTGTGTGTGTGTGTCTGAGAGAATGTGTGTGTGTGTGTGTGTGTCTCTCTGAGAGAGAGAGAGTCTGTGTGTATGTGTGTGTGAGTGATGGGGAGAGAGGTTAGTGTTTATGTATGTATGAGTGAGTGAGTGTATATTTATGTGTGTATTTGCTGTGTGTGTGTGTGTGTGTGTGTGTGTGTGTGTGTGTGTGTGTGTGAGAGAGAGAGAGAGAGAGAGAGAGAGAGAGAGAGAGAGAGAGAGAGAGAGGGAGGCATTGTGTATGTATGACTATGTCTGTGTGTGTGTGTGTGTGTGTGTGTGTGTGTGTGTGTGTGTGTGTGTGTGTGTGTGTTTGAGAAAGAAAGCGAGAGGAAGGAGGATGGTGGATCTTGACTGGGGTTCAAACCACACTCTGGGACGAGGAGAAGAAGAGGAGGAGAGAGAGAGGGGGAGGAGAAGGAGGAGAGGGGGAAGAGAGGGAGGAGAAGAGGCTGCAGACTCTGGGCTCACATGCTTGCCCTTTATGTCTGGAGACATGGGGTTGGACCACAGTCACCACAACCAAGAGGAGAGAGAGAGAGAGAGAGAGAGAGAGAGAGAGAGAGAGAGAGAGAGAGAGAGAGAGAGAGAGAGAGAGAGAAGGGGGGCATATCCTAGTATGTATTGAACTGAACTGCAAGTGGGAGTGATTGAGAGAGAGGGGGAGAATTACAGATTGAAAGTCAGTATACAGAAGGGGAGAGGGTGTGAGAGAGAGAGAGAGAGAGAGAGAGAGAGAGAGAGAGAGAGAGAGAGAGAGAGAGAGAGAGAGAAGGGGGGCATATCCTAGTATTGTATTGAACTGAACTGCAAGTGGGAGTGATTGAGAAAGAGGGGGAGAATTACAGATTAAAGTCAGTATATATACAGAAGGGGAGAGGGTGTGTGTGTGGGAGAGAGAGAGAGAGAGAGAGAGAGAGAGAGAGGGAGGGCATATCCTAGTATGTATTGAACTGAACTGCAAGTGGGAGTGATTGAAAGGGGGGAGAATTACAGATTAAAGTCAGTATATATACAGAAGGGGAGAGGGTGAGAAGCACAAAGCTAAATGGAAGAAGGAGGTGCTGGCTGGAGAACAAGAACAGGTCCACTAATAGTCCACCATGTAATTGGTGCGGAGAGCAGCGGAGAAGAAGAGGAAAATCTATAGCTCAAGCTCTGGCTTTGGAGGCCATTGTGGCGTAATAGCTCTGGGCTAACGGAAGAGAAAGAAACACAACACAACACACACAATACAACACAACACACACACAGTCTCTCTAGATATGCTACCTGGAGACACGCAATCAACCACAGTGTATACAGCTATAGTGAACAGAGAAGGGGGGTTGGAAATGTGTGTGTGTGTGTGTGTGTGTGTGTGTGTGTTTAGGAGAAGAATGAATCTGATTATCTTTTCATTTTCCCTAGTGTATTTTTTTTTTAAAGTGGTATACCGGTAGTTATCTCTAAACAAAGGTCCCCAAATGCAGAATTGCTTTTATCATTGCACTGTGTGTCCCCCAGCCATGATTGACACCTCCAGATGCAGCTCGTGTTTATCAGAACACCATACAGCACAGAGTGTACGCCGGTGTAGCCATGCAATTAGCATTTACATCTAGCCAATTAGCACCGCCACTTATGTCAACCTACACACCATAAACACATGAGTGACTTTCACCGCTTATGTTCACACAGTCAGATAAAACGGATACTGTTACACAGGCAGTAAGATTGAACTATAGGTAAGCAATCAAGTATCCAAAACGAGAGCTAAAGGTGATGTTATGTGTATAAAGTGTTTGGAGACGCAGACTAGGACCTCTAGTATGGGTTTAAAGATAAGATGGTACTTCTAATTTATTTATCCTGTGGGAAGGAAATTTGAGAATGGAATTTACCGCACAGAATGGAGTTGTATCAGCAGTATAATAAATTTCGGTCACCGGATTGGACCGAGTCGGA
>JAODXP020000029.1:9838519-9853519 GCA_027497455.2 Sardinella longiceps
AGAATTTGTGCTCATAGATAAATGCATACATGCATATGGCACATTGTTTGTATAGTCTATACATGCATGCATAACTTTGGCCTCACACATACACCCATGCATGTATGCTTAAATATACTCTATCTCTCTCTCTCCCACACACACACACACACAACACACACACCCCCACACACACACACTCACACACACACACTCACATACACACACACACACACACAGTTCCCCAGGCAGAGCCATAGTGGCCAGAACCCCATCACAACAACAACAGGCCCTGTGCTGCATGTGTGGGCGTCTCCCCACAACCGTCCTCTTAAATCAGCTCGCCTGACAGCTCTCACCAAAACCGCCCTCCAGCCCTCTATCTATCCATCCATCCATCCGTTTCTCTCTCTCCCTCCCTCTCTCTGTCCTTCTCTTCTGCTCACCCTTTCTCCAGTTCTCATCTCTCTCTCTCTCTCCCTCCCTCCCTCTCTCTGTCCTTTTCTTCTGCTCATCCCATCTCCAGTTCTCATCTCTCTCTCTCTCTCTCTCTCTCTTGGCCTGTCCTTGTTCCTCCCTCTCTCCCCTATCTGTCTCTTCCTCTCCCTCCACACTGTCTGTCTGTCTGTCTGTCTGTCTGCAGCAATAATCACTTCGATGTGTGGATTCTTCTTCTGACCCACGACCCCCCAGCAGCAAACCAACCCCCTCATCCAGCATCCCCCTCACACACACACACACACACACACACACACACACACTCCACCACCACCGCTATCCACACCCCACCCCACCCCACACCCTTACCCCCACTCCGCAAGCTTCAGTTCCCATGGCTTACAGATCTCCCCCGGGCCAAAATACATGCAGGATTTCCAGCTATGAAATTTAGTAGCTAACAACCCCAAAGATGCTTTGTCGAGAGAGAGAGAGAGAGAGAGAGAGAGAGAGAGAGAGAGAGAGAGAGAGAGAGAGAGAGAGAGAGAGAGAGAACAAGACATTCCAAACATCCTTCTCCTTGGCTCTCTTCTCCCCCATTCATCTAAAACCACACTGATTTGGCGATCCAGTATCCAGTTGCATCGTGGGTAGCTTTTTTTTTTTTTTTTTTTTGGCTGTTTTGTGTTCCAGCCAAGAGCTATGTCGAGCAGTAAATCTGATTGGGCCTTTTTGAATGGCACTTAACTGACAGCTACAATGACCAATCACTCGCGCCCTCCAGGAAAGGACAAAATGTCAGAAGCACAAATCTCCACGGGGGCTATAAGTGGGCGGGGCTTAAAGCTGAACGTGAGCTGAGCGTTCTTCCTCTGGAGCGAGGCCGGCGACTTCCTGTGAGCTGCTCTGTACCGCCGTCTCTCATCACTCAGGCTCTATGGAGATATAAAAAGAAAACGTCTCCCTCCTTCCTCTCTCTCTCTCTCTTTTTCCCTCTCTCTCTCTTTCTCTCTCTCTGTCTCTTTGACTGACACATTCCATCCATCGTGGCAGCGTGCAGTGAGGTCACATGTCTCTGTAATTATAAGCGAGCTGCTATGGACTCTGGACGACTCCTTCTGGCCCATTTGTCTCTGAGACAGTATTCTCCATGTATAGGAGTGTTGCTACGAGATGCAAGGCAACACACTACTAAACACTCGAACATTTAACTAGGGCATGGGAATACATTGGCTTTGACATGTACTGTAGGCCAGGTTGAAAGTGAGTGAGTAAGTGGCAGTGTGGTAATGAAAGATAACCACTCATTAAATGAGGATGAATTCTCATTAGCTACGAAATACTAGCATTGTTGTTATTATTTTAACCACGGAGCAATTGGGCTTGAGGAGGATGTCTTGAAAAATGAGCGGTGAGCTTTATTGGAAACAACAACTGACACATATACAGAAGTTAGTAACCCAAGTCTCACATTCACACACACTTCCTGACAAAGACCTACAGTACACACACACACACACACACACACACAAATTTACATAGAGCAGACACATGACCGCACAAAGGCACATACATCTGCACACAGGAGTGGACAGGCACAGAACACACACACAAGCACATGCTGTCATCCATAAAGGCATCTACACACACACACACACACACACACACACACACACACACACGCACACAGACAGATGTGGCCAGCTAACAGCAACAGTCCTTCCATTGTCAACTTATAAAGAAATTCACCCATAACGCCATTAACAGAGTGCGGACCGCCTGGTTCCAATTTGCTCAAAAGAAACATGCAGCCAATTTAACCTAGCAGTTGACTCGGGAGGAAGCTGAGCACTAATGGCGTACAGCCTGTGGTTAGGCCTGTTTTAAAGCGCCCAAGCTTCCGTATTAGCCAGCCAACTGCAGCCGGAGCTTCCATCTTCCCTTCCCTGCGACATGTGTCGGCCCGGCACACAGCTGTCATGTATAATCGCCCAGGATCCTTCCAAACACACACACACACACACACACACACACACATGCACACGCACAAACACACACGCATGCACACACACACAAGCACACACACACACACACACACATACACACACAAGCACACACACACATTGTACGTACAAAGGAGGCGGATCGTCATGTGTTCGTTACCCCTTTGTCATGGGGCTGCCTTTGCGGACATGTGTATTGTTTTAATGGATGAAGTGGAGGTTTCCGCAGATGATTTATGATGCCATTAAAGGCGCTCATTGTTATTTCACATGGCGCTGGGCCCTGCAGTACTCTACTCTACTCTACCGTACAGAACAGAACAGAACAGAACAGAAGAGCAGCCACTCTCGGCCGGGTGGGGTTGAGGTTGGGGTGAGGGTGGAGTCGACTGGAGGGCGGAGGGGTTTTGGTGGTCTTGGTGGTGTGTGGATGGGGTGTGGGTGGGGTGGTGGGTGGATGGGGTGTGGGTGGGGCGGTGAATGGATGGGGAGTGGGTGGTCGGTCGATGGAGGTGGGTTAGAGAGGAAGGTGCCCTTAGTTTGAGCTGCCTAATCCCTCCTGGGACAGCGAGGTCTTACCTTTACGGAGGAACTCAACCTGACACGGCTCGTTAAATACACCAGGTCATGAGCACACACACAGGGGCAGTGCCTGCATGGTGCAGTGACCCACGTCTCAGGTCTCTATGCCTGAACAGACTTTAGGAGGACTGCCACCTCTGTCAGATGCTCCTCTTGTTGTTGATATGCTCATTTGCAATCATGCAGTTACAACATGGAGGTGGAACCTCCCCCTCCCTTTTTGGAGAATGAACTACATTAGCATCGAGCTACATGGCTGTTTTTAGTTCCCATGGCTTATTGAACTCTCCCAGGTCAAAATACATGCAGGATTTAAGGCTATGAAATTCAGCAGCTTACAACACCAATGTTTAGTCGAGAGAGAGAGAGAGAGAGAGAGAGAGAGAGAGAGAGAGAGAGAGAGAGAGAGAGAGAGAGAGAGAGAGAGAGAACACACATTCCAATCATCCTTCTCTCTGAGGCATTTGCATTGATTGAGCTACATATGAGCTACGTGGCAGTTACCTGGATGATAGCCATGTACTGCACTGGCAGAAATACAGTATACCTTCAATTATGATGAAATCCTATTTTCCAACTATTGTCCATGTCCTTGCCAACTCTGAACTCAAACAGTGATGTATAGCGTACTAGACCTGGAGTCTTTTATCCATTGCCCACTGCTGATTACAGATGAGGGAGAAAGGTGTACTCAACTCAATTAAAGTAAATGGGGTTTGGGTGCATAAAATAAATACTGGGGAATAATGCAAGACACTGAAAATGGCTTAGGCCAAAACATTGGACATGCTTTCATTAAACAAGTATGAGTTATAGCCAGAGAGTGTGTTTACTATGTCATCATCCTCTGATTATGCTATTTCCCAATTCTATCTTCTACAATTCTACAAGTCAAAGTAGCTCTGTTCAAGGCATACAACACACCACTTTACACTGCACACCTGTGGTCGTTTTACAAAAAGTTGACCATGCAGAAACTACAAGTAGCATACAATGATGCTCTAAAAATCCTACTCGAAGTTCCCAGAGGAGGGAGTGCTAGTCAGATGTTTGTGTCTGGAGGAGTAAGCACACTTCATGCACTTTTAAAAAATTTAATGCACAAGTTTTCAAAACGCCTGGATGATTCTTCTAATAGTATCTTGGTGGCACTCTGTAATCTAGCTGTGAGTAGCGCAAGGTATACATCCAGGCTGAGAGCGCACTGGATACAATGTCTGTATAGATTTTAATTATTTTACTTGTTCTGTTTTTCTTTTGTTGTTGTTTTTTTTTGTATGATTGTCCTGGTCTGTGTTGATGTGTTTCTCTTTTTGTTTGTACTATTTATATTATGTGGATTATTTGGACAAGTGTCTGGCGAATAAACTGAATTGAATTGAATTCTCTCATTGAGGTACCCACTGCGAGTGTGACTGTAGAGGGAGCACAGGCCCTCAATCGGGTCCGATGGGCATCGGGTGGCAAGGAGGTGGCAGTGGGCGACTCCGAGGGTCGAGTCTGGATCTACGACGTTGGAGAGGTAAGGGATGAAAAGCGGTGTGTTTAAAGTTTAAACACTGTAATGCTCAATTTGTGTTTTGTGAATCACCTTGTAACAAATTCAGTCCAATGTGTCATACTCAGAAGTACAAATATTCTCCTGCTATCTGATCATTTCGTCTTCCGCTGGATTCATAACTTCTGTCGACTTTCAGATAAGATGTCTACTAGGATAACATGCTTTATTTCCACTGACAAGTCTATTGTGAACACAAAATCCTCTCTATTCACAGAAACTCCTGCCTACCATTCAGTTTCACTCTTGCCTTTTAAGAACCACTCTGTCATTGTGTTCGTCAGTCAGCAATCTGAACGTCAGTCCCATAAGTGCTGGCTGCACATGAACCAGGCAATGAAAAGCTTGTGAAAACGTCTGGAAAACCGAGAGAGAACCAGACTCCTTCTGTCCAAGCTGGAAATAAAAAAATGTTCAAATTTGAGGCTGTTAAAGTGGGAGCATGCAATCGTATATCATATATAAAACCATATAGAGGAAGCCTTGAGGATTTAAACCCAGCAATGGTGGCTCCCCTGGGACGGTGCGGTGGTTGAGCTTCGGCGTGCCACGGGTGTTCGAGCGGACGGCTTGTGCTGTTTACCGACTCCTCCGCGTCGCCTGGCCTAGCCTTCGCCAGCGCAGGAGTTTGATTTCTCGTTCTTTTTCTTTGCCCTCCCTCTAATTCCCGGTTTTAAACAGTCGCCACATGATCCAACCACCAAAGCAGTGTGGCCTGCCTCCTTTGCTCCTATGTTTGCTATACACTCCGCTCCCCACTTGTGTGCATTGTGTGTGTGTGTGTGTGTAAGTGTATAAATGTGTGTTTATATGAACATGTGTGTGTGTGTGTGTGTGTGTGTGTGTTTGTGCTGTCCTGTCCCCACTTTTGTGTATTGTGTGTGTGTGTGTAAGTTTATAAATGTGTGTTTATGTGTACTGTACATGTGTGTGTGTGTGTGTGTGTGTGTGTGTGTGTGTGTGTGTGTTCTGTGCATCCATCTAATTTTAGCCGGCCTCAGTGTGGTAATTGGAGAGTGTGTGGGGTTTTATGTGTGGTCTCACTAGGGGTAGATGATAAAGGTGGGTCCATCAATAAAGCCAGCGAGGTTGAAGGGTTTTACATCTCGACCGAGAAGGGTCTTTATTTACCAAAAGTTCCCCATAAAACAGAAGGGGAAGGAAGGAAGGAAAAGAGAGAGAAAGAGAAAGAGAGAGAAACTATTTTGTTCATCTGACATAACCAAAGGAAGGAGATGTGGAGGGCGGCCATGGTGCTTTAAGACCCCAAGTACCCACTTCTGTCTACCACCAAGGTCCTTTGGTGTTATATTTAGTGTGCCGCGTTAAATATTTGCTTTGGAGAGCAACACTGTGTTTTCTCAAGACATGAATCAGACGGCATATGGTCACATTGTTGTTTTCAGCGTTTCTTCCCCCCCGCCTCACTGTGAACACAAGCCATGCATGTCCAGCCCAGCAGTTTGGTACAAGCTCAAGAAGAGATGACAAGCACATGCTGTTTTCTCTTATTATGGTCTGGAAAGTTACTTTTTAGGAATGCTCAGTGTTAGCTAACTTCAAGTACTATATACAGCACTACTATAGAGAGCATATATATTTATGTTTCTCTAATATAAAAAAAATATATTAAACATTTGTGCACTGATTGAATGAATAATTAAATAATATAATTAAAAAAAATAGTAGCAGTAATAGTAGTTACTGTACATGAATAATTGAAACAAAAGGTTTTAGGCTGAAACCTATTAAGACATCTATCCTCCTATCTCTGACTTTGCACTTGAGCTAGATTTGGGGAGGTGTTTAATGATGTCTCCCCATGCATATGTGCCCACGTGTGTGTGAATGGGTGTGTGTGTGTCTGTGTGTGTGAGTGTGTGTGTGTGAGAGTGAGTGGGTGTGTGTGTGTCTGTGTGTGTGTGATTGTGTGGCTTCGGCGATGTCCTCATGAACACTGCTGATGTTGGAGGATGACCCCCCGGTGGGCTCTTAAAAGCTCTGGGTGCCTCTGGTTGAGAGAGAGCGAGATGGCTGACGTACGTCTCCACCCCCACCCCACCCCCCCTTCTCCCTCCCTCCGCACCACTGCTGTTTAATTATACTGCGCGCCATGCGGTCGCAGTCTGGGTGGCAGGCGGGCGGGCGAGCAGGCAGGCAGGCGTCCTGCTTCCCCTCATTTGACTTTCAGAGTGAGACGCACGAGAACGAGCACGAGAACGAGCGGTACGCACGTGGTGATGGTGCGACGACGCCACGCCGCGCTCCCCCGTAATCTCTCCCCGTGCTGCTTGCTGGAAACTGACACGATAAACACTTCTGTGCTCAACCCAGGGGGGGATGTGTGTATGATTGTGTGTGTCAGTGTGTGTGAGTGTGTGTGGGGGGAGTGAGGGGGGCTGGATCGGATGAGCCACAGGGTGCATTGTTCTATTTTGAATCAGATGCATACGGTCATTTTCTTGCCTTTGTATTCCTCCCTCTTCTTCCCTTTCTCCCTGCTCCTCCTCATCACACACACACATGCGCACACACACACACACACACACACAGTCTCACTGGTATCAGATCCGAGGCGATGAAAGTGAATCTTCGTCAGCGTTAGTAAGACGGGAGCCCTGCTTGTGTGGCGACGGGTCTGATGAGCCATGTCTCTGTTTGTCATTTGTTTTTTTTCTCCCTCTCTCTCTCTTTTTTCCCTTCTCCCCGTTTTTTTTTTTTTTTCCTTTCTCTCTTCTTCCTGCAGCTGGCGGCGCCACACAGCGAGGACTGGGCACGCTTCGCCCGCACACTGGTGGAGATCCGTGCCAACAGGGCGGACGGGGAGGAGGAGGGCCCGGCTGAGCTGGCATCCTAAGTGCGGGGCCGGGCCGGTCTGGGCCGGGCATCAGCGGCAGGAGCGGCGGCAGGAGCGGCGCTTGGCACCACAGACGGCAGGCATTCTCGGCCCTCACACTGCCCCACTCTGGGCTCTGTTCTCCCAGCCTTGTATGTGTGTGTGTGTGTGTGTGTGAGTGTGTGTGTGTGAGTGAGTGTGTATCTGTGTGTGTGAGTGAGTGTGTATCTGTGTGTGTGTATCTGTGTGTGTAGTTGTGTGTGTGTGTGTGTATCTGTGTGTGAGTGTGTGTGTATCTGTGTGCGTGCACAAACAGACCCCCTCCCTCAGCACCTGGTGTGCACATGTCTGCCTGTGTAGGATTGTGTGCGTGTCTGTATGTATGTGTATGATTCTGTGTGAGTGTGTGCATGTGTATGACTGGGTGTGTGTGTGTACTGTATGTACATGCGTGTGTATGTATGTGTGGTTTATGTGTGTATGTACGTGTGTGTGTGTATGTATATGTATATGACTGTGTGTGGGTGTATGTTTATGTCTGAGTGTGTGTGTGTGTGTGTGTATGTATATGACTGTGTGTACGGCGTGCGTGTGTGTATGACTGACTGTGTGTGTGTGTGTGTGTGTGTGTACTGTATGTACACGTGTGTGTGTGTGTGTGTATGTGTGTATGTACACATGTGTGTGTGTGCTGTCTTCACTACTTCCCCACTGCTTTCTTCAGATCCGACTGAACATCCGGAATAAGGAGAAGCTGCAAGAGCTTAGGCCTACTGTAGTCCCCATCATCCTACTGTGCTGTGGGAGTTCATTCCAAGGTCACACGCTGGGCTGCATTTCAACCACTAAACCCAGATCAACACTCATTATTACTCTGATTTATTGATCTGTTTGTTCATTGGTTTGGGTAGCCAATTGCTAATCGACCTTAACGGCAGTCGGAAGCCGAGTATAAGCTCAGCGCTAAAGAAAGAGAGAGAGAAAAAAAATAAATAAATAAAACAAGAGCTTTGGCCTTCCTCCAAGCACACTTGTACAATTTTATTAGTCGTTTATTTATTTGTACCGTTTCAATGCCACAGGCTTGGCTTTACGTGTTTACTTAACATTGTCATGTGGTAGCCATATTGTTGTAGAGAGAGAGGAGAAGTAGGAGAAGCGAGCTAGCATGTTTGTCGAGCGTTGAAAAGCTCATGGAAAAAAAGGTGTCTCATACTGCAGTTGTGTTTTCTCATGTTCTGTCGTTGCTTGCGTGTGCACCTCCGTCTGCATGGTTTCAACCACATACAAGAGCATCAGATTGTACGCAGGACTACTATGTACTCTGGTATTTAGAAATGCTATTCATGTTAATCCTAAGATGCTGTATTTGTCATTGCAAAAGAATGGGGCACTGCAATGACCTTGCTAAGGCTATTGGCTAACTGTCGTCTTAAGCTAAATCAGGGAGACCAAATGAAAGCTTTCCTGATTTTCTGTGTGTGAGGAACATAAACTTATACTCTTTGTTATTAACTTATATTCTTTATGTTGAAAAAAACAAACTGTGAAATGATGTGATGATGGAACTAAGTGCAATATGTGATCCTTCTGCTACCCTGTGACGGACTGCCAATAAAATATGGCGACCCCAATCCCAACCCTTCCCTTCCAAGACACGGGACTTCATGTTGTGATTTTTTTTATTATTTTTATTAAACACATGAGTACAAGTAGATATATAGAATTGCTGCCGTACTTACAGTAAGGCACAAACTCCTTACACACTATAGACATTCATTCTACTGTTTACAGTACATCCAGTTTGCTGTCGCCCCTGGCTGGACCTTCCAGACCAAAGGGTGACACTATAGTGCAATTTTAAAGACGAGTCAACTACCACACCATGAGCAATTACTACAGAAATTGTAACAGCTGAGTTACAGTCTCACCTTGCCTCTACGGTAGAGCATCATAGGTGGGTGGACAATGAAAAGGACATAATATTCAAGTGCTGTTTTGTTTATTTTCTTCACAGTAATGTGTGTGTGTGTGTGTGTGTGTGTGTGTGTGTGTGTGTGTGTGTGTGTGTGTGTGTTTTTGCTAACTCGCCTACTATGTTTACCACACATTCCAATGGCAGTGTGCGATGTGACTCTGTTGCTAGGTAGCCTCAAGTACACAACAGAGTAAACATTATAGGTTCGATTCTGAAACTAACTTTACAAAAATACTCTTTATTCTGACATCAATATCCTGACATACTTTAGCTACATTCAAACTCACCGAGTCACTTATTGCATTGAGATACATACCTATTGATATAGGTCGGTTCAATATTTACTGTGATTATTGGTTTTCATTGAGATATACATCAGTGCATCAATGATCAGCATATTTTTGGGGGTCATGCAGTACTTGCCACTGTCAGTGATGTAGAAATCTGTTCACTGAGATTCCAAAATACATAAGATTAATTTTTATATCCTATATTTATTTATGGTATTAATTCCACACAATAACTCTTCAAAGTATACAGTGCATCTGAGAGCCTCCAGAATGAGCAGTCACTCTGGAACTACTACATGAACCAGTAGAAATGCTTTTTTGGATCGCTTTGTGCTTGTGCAAACAGTCTTAAACAGCCTTATGGTTGGAAGCATGGGATCAGAAATTTCTAGAATGTTCTTTGGAGTGCACACATCCCTTTTTGTTTTGACTTTCAGAAAGCTATGATTCTCCTTTTCTCCCTTTTCTTTCTTTTCTTTTTTTTTTTTTGTTGTTGCTGCACTAAGTACAGCGGGGCGTAAAATGATGGTTTAGTGTGACGCTGTCCCTGGCAAAGACAGAAACGGGCATGGAGTTTGGTATGTGCGTCTGTGTGTGTGTCTCTGTGTGTGTGTGTGTGTGTGTGTGTGTGTGTGTGTGTGTGTGTGTGTGTGTGTGTGTGTGTGTGTCTGTCTGTCTGTCTGTGTGTGTGTGTGTGTATGTATGTGTGTGTGTATGTGTCTGTGTGTGTGTGTGTGTCTCTGTGTGTGTGTTTGTGTGTGGTGGTGGGAGGGGGGGTTCATGGTGCCCAGTGGCGCCCCCCATTGACAGGCCTTTGGAGGTTCAGGGGTGCCCACAGGAGGTGAAGTCCGGGGGGACGGGCACGCTGAAGCGTGGCAGATGCAGGCCAAACTTGCTCTCGATGCCAGCAAACGTGGCCACGGCCAACCTGAAACCACCAATGTGGTCGGGGTTGGGCGCCGGGAGGCTGATGCGAGACTTGGGAGTAGGCTCCAAGCCAGGCGGCCTTCTGCGGTGCAGAAACAGAGACAGAGAGAGAGAGAGAGAGAGAGAGGAGAAAGGAAGAGAAAAAAGTCGCAGGAGAAAGTGAGAGAAAAGAAAAAAAAGAGAAAAATAAAAGAGGGAGAGAGAAAAAAGGGAGGTAGGGAGTAGAGACAGAGAGAGAGAGAAGAGGGGAAGAAGAAAAATAAGAGAGGGAGAGGGAAGACAGAGAAAAGGGAGGTGGAGAACAGAAAGGAATGGAATCAACTGAAAGGGGGGAGACCTTGTGCCTCGCACACTAAAAATAAACAAATTAATCGAATATTGAGATCGCAAAAAAGGAGGTAGGGGAGAGCGAAAGAGCAATATTTTCCTTTGAGCAGCGGAGACTGAAATAAATGGGTAGCCCACAATGGTTTTATGCTTCTCTCTGTGAAACTGTTCCAGGAGGGGCTACGGGAATCCTATTTTCGGGCCCAAAGAGACTCGTTTTAGCTCAGCGTGTGGATGTCATACAGGAGCTGAAGAGGAGAAGTGGTGTCCCGACTTAAATTCTTTGGTCAGCAGTCATGATGCATGTCCTTGATGGTGCCGACAGTGCCAAATATCTTCCAGAGGTTTTGCGTCCAGCAGTACCAGCAGTTAGCTAAGCCCAAGACATACATGCTCCACAGACTCTGTGGTGAGGATTCTATAAACAGACGGTACCTAACTCATAGGTGTCTTCCAACAAGACTAGAATTTTCTCTCTCTCTCTCTCTCTCTCTCTCTCTCTCTCTCTCTCTCGTTCACTTTTTTTTTTGGAGGCATCTGAGGTAAAGGGACTTTGTCTCCATGGGAAAATGAGGTCATAGAGCCTCTAAAATAGCAGGAAAAAGCAGCTGTCAAACTCTTTTCTTTCAGCCCCAAATCACTGAGCCACAGAATTATTGCGCCCCCCACCCCCAACCCACCTCACCCCAGAAAGTGAATTTATACGAACGAAATGTCACGTCCATTCCTCAAAGGATGGGCTGAGTTGTCAGCTGACCATTTCCTTTTTTTTTTCTTCTTTTTTTTTTCTAAATATCATCTGGTCTTGTGGTAATGCTAAATCTCTCTAGCGAGAGGTGGCCACAAAAAGCTTTCAAATCACTTCTCCCCTGTGCTTTAAAAAGAAGGGAGAGGAGGGGCTTTACCAGTAAGTCCCTATGCAATGGCTGACGACAGTGAAGGGCTCGGGGGTGACCTTTAACATCCTTTTTCAACCGGAGAGGCTCATCAGGCCATTCTCTGGCGTGACCTTTTGGGTTGCTAGGGAATCACTAGTTCATTGTGTGCCATGATTTTGAAACTTAGAAGAAAAATATGAGCAGTGGTTACAGGCCCTGACCAACAATCAGGCAACCAGGGTTTCGATTCCCAAGTCCGTGTCGCTTTGGATAAAAACGTCTGCTAAATACCTTGCTAACTTCACTTTGAATCAAAACAAAACTTGAACGGATAAACACGAATGCATGCTAAACACACACACTCACTCACACACACACACACACACACACACACACACACACACACACACACACACACAAAGTCAGCAAAGCAGTAAGAAGCCAAGACTCACTGTCCCCCAAAGTCGACGTAGAACCATCTCTGCAGGAGCTCGTAGGTCACCAGCGTGACTCCAAACTGGGGCGAGGAACGGAAGACTCGAGCTGGAAGGCAAAATCAATTATCGTCAATTAGCGGGGGCTTCACTCAACGCAACGAGACGACTGCAATCAGAGAGAGCCTCTAATGCCGTGGCCTAATTCAGGTCAGGTCTCACCTTGAGAAAGCCTCGACAGATGCTTATGAACAAGTGACACAGCGCTCAGCCAATACTTAACATAACTCAGTAGGAATTAAAAACTCTCATGAGAAAAGAACACTAAACTGAACCTAGGAACTTGGAACCTAGAACTTGGGTCTCTTTATGACCGTGTGGCCTTGAGACCGCTATTCTACTGCGAGACAATGCATCTACTGACGGCAGACCCAGAATTCCTCAGTGTCCCATTGAAACTCTTTTACCTCCGGCTCCTTTCCAGAAGGCCCGAGGGCCCTCTTCCTGTAGAATCTTCCAGAAGCAGTCAATGAGTCCACTGTAAGTGGTCTGGCCCGCGCGGGCAGCCACTTGTAGCCGAGTCTTGATAACATCAGCGGGGGTCACCAGGGAAGCGGCAGGCATGCCTACGAGCAAAGGAGGGCGCATTAGCGAAGGTTAAGACAACCGGTAGTGCAAACGAAAACCCCTTGCCAGAGTGGTTGCCTGGGAATTAAGACCCAGTTCTTTGCCGGCGGTTAAACGTACTTCAGCCAGCGCACAAACACAAACATTCACAGAAGCGAAGCATTAACACCATGTCATAACATCTTAGAATAATTTCAACCACATATACCTCAGAGCGGCAGACGTAATTGAACGGCGGTACTGAAATACAAGCAAAGCTAACTTTTCCCAAGTGTCCTCCCTTGTTGTACATAACATAAACCAATCCATGAATCAGCACAAAGTTGATGACTTTCAGAAGCGTTTCAGAGATGAGCGAACGGCAGATTCCTGTGTCTGTGTTAAGAGAGTTAAGAGAGGCGCTTGTGAAATGCTTGCTCCTGTCACCTGTGTTTGAAAGGTGTCTGAGGACCATTCAGACAATGCAGCGTGACGAACGTCCGGCGTTCATCTAGACTGGACCGAAGGTCCGTGGTCTAGGACCCACCGCTGCTACCACTTCAGCCTTCAATGGCCTCAATCATCGAGCGCTTATTTTATACACAGAGATTCATCACCATTACAAACCTCTTTAGAGCAGAGGGAAAGTTGTTTATTTCTCTTCATGAAGAAAGCTACTTTTACTTAAAGTCTCGCCCCCATTCTGAGACACACACACACACACACACACACACACACACACACACACACAATATCAAGTACCACACATACAACATAAACAGCATACTAACTTCTGGCCATAATTCTGTCTGTTTTCCTTTCCCTTTTCTACCCTTCCTTTCTTTCTTTCTTTTTCACATGTACTTTCCTTCATGTCTTTCCCCGCTAGTTGAGTTGTTTATTCATAGCCCAAGTGTTTGAGGTTGTACTGTGAGAAGTGGCTCCACGGAGAAATGGCACAGGCTACGTGTGCCGTGTCCATCAGCAGACTAGAGTCGGCCAGATACCGAGGGCCTCATGTTAGCTTAAATACACCCTTCAGCCCATTAAAACTGTGGCATTTATTTAAAACGTGTCTCCTCAGAGAAAAGACAGCAAAAAAAGTTAAAACTTTGAGGAGAGGCCTAGCACCTCAGAGTACAATATGTGTGTGCCAAGCGTGATCTTCAGTCAGAGACACGTCCATCGCTAGATAGACCATCAAAAAAAAAAAAAAGAAGAAGAAGAAGACATGCGTCTGTTTGCCGCTCCCGCCGGGTTAAAATAAATAAATTATGAAATGAATTGAATAAATTGAGCGCGTAATTCAATTTCCTGAGTGGACTGTAGATCCATAATTGCCTATTTGTGCCTGACCACTGATTAATGAGAGTGTGAGTGAGTGATAAACGCTGCCGGCCAGTGACGGGTGGAGAGGCTCCGAGCCCAAGGAAAAAAAAAAAAAAACGAAGCTCCCAGCAGCACAAAACCGCTCAAAATATGAACCGCACGGAGCGGCGAAACGGGCGAAGCGCTCGCGACGGTGGCTTTTATATGTCTTTTCCATGTAAGCGCCACCAACGTCCAATCCAAGTGGCTCAGTGGGCTGAGTGAGGGAGAGAATGGGAATGCCGACACATCTATCAGGGAAAAGCGGGATTGGGGGGATAAATATTCGATTCTCTTTTCAAGTGGAGCTCCAAACCATGCTGGCTTGGCTGCGACTGTCGTCTATTAAAAACTGTGTTTTCTTTAAGATAAACCACTAAAGTCAAATATTAAAAACAACATTCGATCGAGATCATATTTTATATACCGGGAGGAAAGGGGGACTTGTAAAAAAAAAAAAAAAAAAAAAGGAAAAGAAAAAAAGAAAAGAAAAAAAAAAAGTTTGGCTGCCATTCACCAGTATTGCGGAGGAGATCTGTTTATTGCTCTTGCAGCGCTGGTGTGCTTTTTAGCTTTTTATCTCCTTTAACACTCTCTCCGCTGACAGAGGGAGGGATGGAGAGAGAGACAGTGAAAGAGAGAGAGAGAGGGAGAGAGAGAGAGAGAAGCTGCTTGCCAGCCCCTTATATATTAACAGTGGAAAAATTTCCCGACCTCTTGGCAGCCGCCTTGTGCACACTTCAAAACTCCCGAGCACCGACTCACTGAGCACTCTAATTAGGGACAACCGCAGTGG
>JAODXP020000029.1:9876019-9883519 GCA_027497455.2 Sardinella longiceps
CCACCGCTGTCACGAGCGCCGGGATGGGAGGAAGAAAAAGAGGAGGGGGAGGAGAGGGAGGGAGGGAAAGAAAAAGAGAGATGCGTCACGGAGAAGAAGAAAAAAAAGGACGAGAGAGAGAGAAAAACAAAGCGATTTGCGTTTCAAGTCGCTAACTAGCGCCTCGCTAACACCTCATCAGCTTGAGAAGGTGGAACATTAGAAGGGGAGGGCGGGTTTGAGGAGAAGGAGATCAAACGCTGGAAAGAAAAACACGAACACACACACACACACACACAGGAGAACAAGAAAGGGGGAACAAGACGGAAAAGAGACGTCAGGGAGATTTCAGCCTCGTCAGTCATGTCTTATCTGGTGGCATTTTTCTCCTGTCTCTGCGCCGGACACAAAGAGGCTGGGTTGGGGGGGTCGGTGGTGGGGTGACGTGAGGTAAGGTGAGGTGGGTGGGGTGGGGTAGAAGGACGGGGGGGGGTAGAGTGTGTGAGTGTGTGTATGTGTGTGTGTGTGTGTGTGTGTGTATGGGGGGGGGGTTGCCATGCCGGCAGGTTTAATTAAAGAGCAGTTGGGCCGGGCGCTACCTGCTCATTAGGCTGTCTCTCTATGCTGAGCCAGTCTGGAGCCAAGGCATATACCCGCCCCGCCATCGCACCGCACCGCACCACCCAGCATTCCCCCTCCACCCCACTCCCCATCCCTCACCCCCACCCCCACCTCTCCTCTCCTGTGGCTCCCGTCTCAGCCCTCATCACTGACAGGTAGCGGAGACGCTCGGCGGGAGATTCCCACACGCTAAGATGGATGGGCTCTCCACTCGAGAAAACGGTAAGGGTTCCATCTCCGACCCCATTTATTACACACCATAGTTTTCCAACCACCCATCTGTAAAAACTTTAGAGCAATCAGCTTTTAGACTCGGCATTCTGTCTATAAAATTATTATTAACTTCTGCTTGGGATTTTGTTTTTCTTCTTCTCTGGGATTGGCAAGGAAAACCATGACAGTTTCATATTTTACAAAACAGAATAGTTCTGTGTCAAAAAATGGGCCACGATGAGATTATTTTTTTTCTCCCCCAATGATTCTCCCCCCAAAAAAACAGTAACCTAGAGTTTTGGAAATGAAATCTGTGCGCAGAGCCTCTTTTCTCTCCCTCCAGAACAGATAACACTCTACTCCCCCAAGCAGGGGAGCGGCAGGCAGGGAAATTGCCCTCAAACCCCCCAACCCACCCCACCCTCCCATCCCTCCTTCTCCACTCCAGCGGGCAATAGAGAGGCCTTTGTATCATCCCCCTGGAAGGCTAGCTGAGGATTGGGAAGGGCAGAGGTAGAGGTGGAGGTGGTGGTGGTGGTGATAGCGGGGGCAGAGGGTGGGTGGGGGGGTTTGTGGAGGCAGGTACAGGGATGGTGCACAATGATCCGTGACCGACTGGCTGGCTGCCTGGCCTGCAGGCTGGCTGGCTGAGCTGAGCACTGGACAAAGTGCCTCCAGAGCCCCAGAGCCCCAGAGCCTCAAGGCCCTTGGCCTCAGCTTCAGCCCCGGGCCTGGGCCGGCCACATTAGCGCCACTCACCTCCAGCCACGGAGCCCAGCATGAAGCGGTAGGCCGACTCGGCCACCTGTACCAGCACAGGCCGAGAACCACTGCCCGACTGCTGCTCAGAGGGTGGAGTGGGGGAGGCAGAGAGAGAGAGAGAGAGAGAGAGAGAGAGAGAGAGAGAGAGAGAGAGAGAGAGAGAGAGAGAGAGAGAGAGAGAGAGAGAGAGAGAGAGAGAGAGAGAGAGAGAGAGAGAGAGAGAGAGAGAGAGAGAGAGAGAGAGAGAGAGAGAGAGAGAGAGAGAGAGAGAGAGAGAGAGAGAGAGAGAGTATACAAAACAATACAGAGTTTTCAGACAGAGAAAGAGATGGGAGTAGAGGGAAAGAGACAAATAAAAATGAGAGAGAGAGGTGTGACAGAATAAGATGAAGAGAGAAAGAGTGAGAGTGAGAGAGAGAAAGTGAAGAGTAAGATTAGTCAGGTTAGTCAGGTTAACGAGGTTAATTTCAAGCATCAGTTAGTATTATTACATTAGAACAAACAAGACAGCAGAATGCAGTACGGAAAACACATCCACACTGGATCCCACCAGACACACACACAAACAAACACACACACACACACACACACACACATTTCCACCCCCCTCAGGAATTCCACCACATACTCAGCATCTGCATGCAAATCACTCTACACCTCAACACTTCACACACGCACACAAGCGCACGTTTACAATCAAAGAGCGGGAATCACGGCGTAGCATCTTTGGCACTCTTATTTGCCTTTAAACAACAGCACCTCCAGTCGTTTGATGGCGGCGAGAGAGAAGTTGATTTGCATCAGCGCTCGTTTGAGGGGCGGAGTGCTCCAGCTCGTTTATGACGAAGCGTTCAGGCCAATTTAGCTACTTAGTTGCGCCGCGTTCCCACACCGAATCCCATCAGTTAGAATAACACTCTGGGCGACGGGGGTTTGAGTTGGGGTTAGTGTTGGTGCAGGTGTGTGTTTTCACACGTCCTAATGCTTTGGCTACGTTTTATTTCGTTTTAATGGTCGTTGTTGAGTCACTGATGCATTCTGGGTGGTGGTTGTGTTGGCCGTAGAACGATGAAGTAAAAAAAAAAAAAAAAGCAAGATTAGTCAAAAAGCGAGTGATGTTAGGGAGGAGAGGAAAAAAAGAGAAGAATAGCAGAGAGAGGGAGAGGGAAGAATAGGAATGAAGGGAAGGAATGTGTGTGTGTGTGTGTGTGTGTTTGCAAAGCCATTCAAGTAGACTCAACAACACATCCCTGTAGTGTGTGTGTGTAGTCTGTTGCCCTGTTGCCCGGCCTGACTAACACTTCAGGGCAGGGTGGGGTATGAGTGTATGTGTGTGTGTTTGTGTGTTTGTAAGTATGTGTGTGTGTGTGTGTGTGTGTGTGTGTGTGTGTGTGTGTGTGTGTGTGTGTGTGTGTGTGTGTGTGTGTGTGTGTGTGTTTGGGGCGAGGATGGAGGAAGGTTCTGGAACAGGACCACCTGTCAGGAACCCTGGAGCGCTGCCTCAGACCCCCAAAACCCCTAACCCCAAACCCATCCTCCACCCCCCTCTGTTTGCCAAGATCTCTCCCTCTCTCTCCTTCTCTCTATCTCCCCCTCTCCCTTTCTATCCGTCTCCCCCCCCTCTCTCTGTCTCTTCTCTCTCTCTCCTTCCCCCCCTCTCTCTATCCCCCCCCCTATCCTCTCTCTCTCTCTCTCTCTCTCTCTCTCTCTCTCTCTCTCTCTCTCTCTCTCTCTCTCCTTCCTCACCCCTGGAGGCTGGAAGCCTGTGGTGGAGTGGTCGGTAAGAGAGGTTGGGAGAGAGGGAGGGAGAGGGAGGGAGAGGTTGGGAGAGAGGGAGGGAGAGGGAGAGGCTGGGCGGGTGGTGGTGGGGTTGGGGTTGGGGCTGGGGAGGAGTGAGGAGCTGGATGCGGTAGGATTCTGGGAGGAAGGGAGAGGGGCGCTCTGAGGGAAGCAAGCTTGGCCTCCGGCCCTGGCGAGGCCAAACCACAGCCCAAAAGCGGCTCATTGTGGTGGGACTGGCGTCTCTACCCGGGGCCCCTGCTCCGGCCGGCCCAGCCTGGAGGAATAACTCACCCTTCACGCGTCTGGGAGAGGCGCTTCTGATAAAATACAACAGCGCACAAAAAAAAAAAAGAATACATTTGAGAAAAGAAAACATCTATTCCTCTCCTACACTCGCTTGCTTTACTTTCTAAAACAAAAAAAAAGTTGAGCACAGCAAAAAAAAGAGAGGGGAGAAAAAAAAGTAGTTCTCTCCCACCCCCCCCTCCTTTTATTTTTCCCATCGGAGAAGTTCAGGGTGATCGCTTTCTCCTACTGCTGGGCTTGCATTTAATTTATAGCCATTCCAGATTAGAATTTCAATTTTGACTATGCTGAAAAGGGACCCCCATATTTTTTTTCTTCACTTCAACGAGCCAAACCAAGTCAATATCGTATAAGTTACAGCGGAACAGTCATCGAGGGCAAAGCTAAATGGTTAACTTCAAGTCCAGGCCTGTGCACTGCCCTGCATCGGCCGCAACTACTCGATTTAATTAGTTTACATTATGAACGACTTCCTCGCTCGCCAAAATCAAAAACAAGTCTCGAGTGCTACGTTTGGCATCCGTTCCCGAAAACCTTGATCAACAACAAACATGCAGCAACATTACGCCGATGGTGGCTCAAAGATTATCTGCGGCGCGCAAACAACATAACAGAGATGTTTTTGTCTCCCTCTAAAATTGCTATCCCCCCCAAAAAAAAGAGATGCTGAAAAAAAATAACATAAAATCAAATAAAATACAAAATAAACTCTTTGTTCCTTGTTCTGAAGTTTGATTGACGTTTCTACAGCAGGGCTACAGAGAGAGAATAGAGAGAGGGGAGGATGTGGAGGCGAACGGGTTTGGTAACAGAGAACTGTGGTCATTGTATGAGGTGAGTCACCTGGAAAAAGACAGGATGTAAAGAGACTAGCAGAGAGGATGGGATTGTGGATGCTACTGTGCTGAACCACAAGCAAACTTCCCTCCCCCCTTTTTTATTGTCGTTGTTTTGTTGTTGTTGTTGTTGTCGTTGTTGTGAGCTGGATGCCTTTACCTGCCGCTGAACTTCTGCTAAATTATATGGCAGGGCCCCTTCCTCCAAGGGCGCGATCTTGTCAATGTCTGTCAATCCAACGCGTCTGTGGAAAATAAAACACACAGAAAGAACAAACGTAACTTCCATGTAAAATAGTCATTCGATCCTTCCAGTAGGGAGACCCTGTGAGGTCACTGAGTCAAGTGGTCCCGGATGACCATAACAGGAAAACCTGAGACGATCGCCAGACCCCGACATGATCTCTTTACGATCTACAGTAGCCTGAGCACTGACGTGTCACGTCCCGACGTCCATGTGATATTCCCTGGATCGCTGGAGCAGGGGTGGTCGGAATCTGCGGAGCAATCATCCCGGTGCATCCTTAATCAGCTCCAGGGGGGGCTATTTTAGTATCGCGTTGCCGTGGAAAAACACAGTCAGGAGCTCCCATCACGCAGACAAGGCAGAGGTCAGCGGAGTTCCCAGTGAGTCTCCCACCCTGCCAGTCTGACTTCGGCCCAACATCAAACACTCCAGTAGGGCTCTGGAGCTCGGCACGATGACAACAGCCGGTCGGCAGCCATAACTACATTTATTTGGTAGTTTCATTCCACCGCTCAAGAACACAACCGGTCGGCAGCCATAACTAACTATATTAGTATTCACTATTTCTATCTATCTCTCCAGTTATTTGGTTGTTTCGTCATTCCACCTCTCAAGACAACAACTGGTTGGCAGCCATAACTAGCTACAGTAGTATTCACTATTTCCATCTATCTCTACATTTATTTAGTTGTTTTGTCATTCCACCTCTCAAGATTTTCTTTTCCTGCCTTTAGGTCAATACCCAATGCTAATCAACAAGGAATAGGGTAATTCCTTCCAAGGACTTTTTTGTTACACCCAGAATGCCATTTAAACATCATGAATGATGGCATGAATGATTATAGGAAATTTCAAGAATTTAAGTTATATAACATTGCACAAAATCATTATTATGCTTCATCATGTTCTGTCATATCAAAACATGATACAGACTTGTCCTCTACCTACTATCTACTTCACGTACAATAAACAGTTAAGACCACATGGATAACCTAATACAATTGATTCCAGATTTCAGGATCAGGCTACATGTCTTGGATGCAAAATAACTTTTTGTAAACTTTGCAACTGATACCTCACCTAAACTATGCTCATGTTCCAATAGCTCATCTACTTGCTAAAAGAAAACTCCAGAACTGCGTCACACTTGTCCAAAATCAGATAATGACCGACCAGACGGCCCTCTGATGGTGGGAACCTGTCTGAGGTCTGGATGGAATGCAGGCAATCAAGGAGTCCTGATGACCCTCAGGTGGGGGTGATGACTCAACACACACACGCACACACACACACACACACACACACACACACACACACACACATGCCCAGAATACACTACCAAGTATAATCACACAGTCAAGTACAATCCTTTAGTAATAACACACACACACACACACACACACACACACACACACACACACACACAAAATACACAAACAAACAGAGTCATGTATAACACACACACACACACACACACACACACACACACACACACATACACAACCAAGCAGAGTCATGTATAACACACCCACACTCACAACCACACCCACACCCACACCCACACCCACACCCACACACTCCCAATCACAGACTCACAGCGCTGACTCACCCCCGCGGTTCGACCAGGTCGGCCAGCTGGAAGAGGATGTCCACCTCCATGGGTGTCACCTGCCCAAACTTCTGGGCAGCGATGATGAACTCCTCTGTCAGGGCAAGAAGAGAGAGGGTGTGTGTGAGTGTGCGTGTGTGTGTGTGGAAAAAAACAGAGTCAGAGAGAGACACAAGGCACAGACACAGACACATCGTGTCAGGATGTCAGGGGTGTGTGAGACTGTACTATATTTGTATTTGTTACATATTTAGTATTTATTATTTTTTTTAAAAAGAAAAGCACTGAACAGGAGTAGCACTTTGAATCTTGTGGTGAATCCAATGCAATGACAAATAAAGCTTCTAATATCTTCTACTACACCAACACATTTGAGAAAAGTAAACCACACATGTAAAGAGAGAAAGAAAACACAGAGAAGTATCGGATGATATTTGCTTTTTTGACCTAAGCATTGATTTTATGATTGGCAGTAGCCAATATTTATCTTAAGTTAAGTTACATCAATTTCATGTTAGCTAAATGTGCTATTTGCACATTTAGAGATAGTGGAAGACTTGAAAATGTTCTAGCTACTTTTTCTAAAAATAAATGCCTTTGTTTACCTGCCATCAAAGGCTATAATTAACTATAAATGCAATGTAAACAAGCTTTTAAAATGTATCATTATCTGCATCAATACTGGCCCCAGAAAATCCGCAAATTGTGCATCTCTACACAGACACAATGCCAAAGGCTGACAAGGGAAGAAAACGTGAGAGACAGACTGAGTGGAAAAGAGGTAAAGAAGAGATGGAGAGATGGAGAGGGAACAAGAGATAGAGAGAGGGAGACAGAGAGAAACGACAATCACAGAGCCCGAAGTTGAGCCGTCTCTTAACCAAGCCTTCCAATTCATCAGCAGCAGTCCAAGCGTGCCACACCCCTGCTCAACAGGTAACAGAATAGAATAGAAGAATAAAAGAGAGAGAGAGAAGGAGGGATAGAGAGAGAGAGAGAGAAAGAGAGAGAGAAGTATGTGTGTGTTCACGTGCCTAAATGTGTTTGAGCATCTATTTTCAACTGTGGACTTGATTGTGTGTGAGAGAGAGGCTATTGCATAAGAGCATGGCCGAGACTGAGTGTGTGTGTGTGTGTGTGTGTGT
>JAODXP020000029.1:9891019-10031019 GCA_027497455.2 Sardinella longiceps
CTGTATGCTCACCCACATCTATCCCCATTGCTGTAGTTTATAGACATGTGTTGTTTGTCTATGTCTGTGTGTGTGTGTGTGTGTGTGTGTGTGTGTGTGTGTGTGTGTGTGTGTGTGTGTGTGTGTGTGTGTGTGTGTGTGTGTGTGTGTGTGTGTGTGTGTGTGTGTGTGTGTGTGTGTGTGTGTGTGAGTGTGATGAGTGTGAGTGTGTGTGTGTGTGTGTGTGTGTGTGTGTGTGTGTGTGTGTGTGTGTGTGTGTGTGTGTGTGTGTGTGTGTGTGTGTGTGTGTGTGTGTGTGTGTGTGTGCACTGTGCATATGGCCTACAGTATCCCTGCTCCTGCTCCTGTTGCCGCTGCTGATGGTGTTGCTGGCTGATGGTGCTGCTGGTGTCCATGCATTGATGTTAATGCCAAATTCCAACACTGCCTCCTCATTTGGAAAGAGAAGAGTTGCTGATTGCCTCTGACCAACTCTGAGAGCATGTGTCAACAACCAACCCCAGCTATCCCACATCAGGTATTAAAAAGACTTTCTCACACTCACACACACACACACACACACACACACACACACACACACACACACACACACACACACTCACTCACAAACACACACGTACACAAAAGTAATCCATCTGCCAGAGCCATCAAATGGGTTCTCTTTCAAGCTCGCTCCAGATTTCTGGAGACAACAAGCGAGGGAAGCCTTTCACGGTTCTAATGGGCCCTGACTCAGGTTGAGTCACTGGGCGTTTGGGCTTCATCAAAAGCAGTCTGGAGAGCTTGGAAGAGCACAATGGCCTCGTCTGAAACCCGGTGTGAGACCTCAATAAGACCACGAGCTTCTGGGAATCCACAGAAAAAGGTCTGAGCGCCACATGGTATCCATTTTCACGTATAAGATAATGCAATTAGTGTCATTATGTTATACTGCATAAAAAAATCATATTGAGCGCCACACTTGAGGGCCATATATGGTGTAAACTGGTGTGTCACAAAGGGAACCAATCTGATATGCATAAACTAACAACTAGAAAAGCGCTCAGAGAGCGCAGACCTCCGCCAAGGCAATGTGGTCACAGACACAATATAAATTCCAGATCATGTTCTGGATCACCGATCGCCACCAAAATCGAATCAGTTCTTGCTTGTCCCAGTATAGACATTGTCCGAAAATTTCATCCAAATCCGTGCAGAACTTTTCGAGTTATCCTGCTGACAAACAAACAAACAGACAGACAGACAGACAAACCAACACAACCGAAAACATAACCTCCTTGGCGGAGGTAATAATAATAAACAGGGGGCGCCCTGGCTCAGTGAGCTAATGGGTTGTACCATGAATACAGGGACCGGGGTTCGAGTCCAACCGACTCGAGTCATTTCCCAATCCTTACCCATCTCTCTCTCTCCCACTCACTTCCTGTCACTCTCACTACTTTCCTATCGGATTAAAGGGAAAAAAACCCTAAAAAAATATCTTTAAAAAACAAATAAATAAAAAATAAAAATAAACATAGAAGAGATGACCATATTAAATCATAGTCATGACAATATAATTGATGGGTCCCCGGACAGAACAGACAAAAGTCACAACAAAAATACTTGAAATCCAGATAAGTGTAAAATACAGAGTGACTGGGAAACATGGGGCAGCAGTAAAAATGTGTGATTCTTTTAAACATTGGAACAGAAAAAGAAACAACTGACAACTGACAACTGACAACGGATCTCCTCACAAAGTGGAGAGACACACACAAGTGACCCAGACCTTCTAGTGCTCGAGCAGGCCCCACTTGTCACTCATCACCAAGCATGGAGAAGAGTCCCAAATTGAGAATGACTTTAATAATATGTTATAACAATGTTGTAATAATTCCAACCATATAAACCATTAGCCTTAAATGAAGACATGGGGCTTTTGAAGCTCAGTTTCGAAAAAGGGCTGATCTAGATTTAGAAGTTCGCAAAAAGCGTCTCGCATGGTCATGTCGTGTGTGGAGCAGTCAAAACAAGGGGAAAAACTGAGCCGGGGAAGGAAAAGCGGAGGAAGACGGAGAGGGAGAAAAAGAGAGAGGGAGAGAGAGAGAGAGAAAACAGAAGAAAAAAAAAAAGAGATGCTAAACTTGCCAGATCCAGGCACTGGACTCCATCAGATTCGGGCGAGTGCCACAACCACACAGAGCAGCAAAACAATTGTGGCTCTGAACCTCACAGTTTACAGTTTTTAGCCTCTTAAAACCGTGAATGATTGAAACTGTGTGTGTTTCACTTTTTTTAGTTTTCTTCTTCAGTTTTTTTTTTTCTCAATTTCTTTCCTTTTTCCAATGAGTCGACCCACCAAAGAGCAATATCTAAAACCACCACAGCATTTATTGTTATTTTTAATTGTCCTCGGACTCGAATAAAAACTTTTGACGAGGCACCTCTGTTTTGGCAGCATAATGGAAACCCAGCATTTGGCAGGGACTCTATGCCACAGATATGTACTTAAAGAAAAAGAAATAAAAGGATACTCTGAAACTCTTACACACACACAACCTGGTGGGAACAAAAAAATGCAACAAAATCTATCAGTGCCCAAAATGTTCCTTTTAGAAGACCATGATCGATCTTTGTGGAAATTCATGAGATGTTCCTCTAGAGGACTTTCTAGTACTGTATGTCCCTATTAGGTTTCTAGTAGGTTCTTCAGTACGGCTAAGGAATAACTCATCTGTGGCACCTTTGGCTTTAAACAAAGAAGCTTGAAGTATCACTATAGAGAAACTGGTTGTATAGGCCTAGGCCTGCCTGCCTGACTGGCAAAATCTGTAGCTTTTCCTCAAATTATTGCTAGAACCATATTATTGCTATGGCACCATTGCTAGTACACAATAACACATCGGTACACATCCCTGCACCTAAACCGCCTAAGAGGCCCATCATGACTCTGGTATGCTTCAGATTCCCTGTAAGCCTGCGATGTTGGTAAGCCGCAATATCAGGCAAAAGAATTTGCCTTTTTGTCCGCTGTCGGCCTGGCGTTTTTGTGCTGATCTGCAGCATAGCCTGGGCTCTGGACAGGGTCCATATCAATGAAATGCTATATTATTATTATCAATATCATTATTAACCGTCTCAGTTGAAGTCACGGTCGATTGAATTCAGCCAATATTCAGACATTTCAAAGGACACTGTAACATTCCTAGGTTCTTAGAGAGAGAGAGAGAGAGAGAGAGAGAGAGAGAGAGAGAGAGAGAGAGAGAGAAACCCTCTATGTTACATTACGTTGTTCAATAGCTTTTTCTCTCATCCTAGACCTGAGTTATGAGAACATGCACTAAAGAAAGCCATTACATTTCTCCCACACTGGATTAGTTCACTGACAAACAGCCATGAAATCACTCCAATAGACGGCAATAAAATGAAGTGAGAGCTGTAAGCCAATTTCACGTTTAATCCTTGCGTTACTAAACCACTGGCCTGGTATGAAGTACTCGAGACAACTGAAGTCAAACAGGGCAAAACCTTAAATAAAGGCGACGGTGAAGAAAAAACACCCCGCCCCGACTTTTAACGTTTAATATCAATGCATAGCTCTCACTGTCGAAGTATTCCCCCTACAAGACATATGGTCCATGTTAAGTGTAATATAAAAAGCTCATTCAGATATACAGAGCACCGGTGCAAACTTGGCACGCTCTAACCCCATCCACCTTCACAATCCACCAAACCCCCCCCTCTCTCTTCCCTCTCTCTCTCTCTCTCTCTCTCTCTCTCTCTCTCTCTCTCTCTCTGCGACTGATTTTAGGTCTAGACGGTAGATTGGAAAATGGCTAGCACACTGCCGCAAACACAAGAAAGCATGCAGAGGCCTAGCCAGCAATCCCGGGGCTTAACTGAGCGAGCGAGCCAGCGAGCAGAGTGGACTAACCCTACCTGCTCTGGACGAGTCAGTCGGTAGGACCACATGCAGGGGTGGGGTGGGGGGTGGGGGTTGTGGGGTGTGTGTGCGGGGGTGATGGGGTTACGTCAGCTAATGGGAAACAAATGCCACGCGTGTAACACAACCCCCGTGTTTCATTAATGACTAACTAGGTCAATGTGCTCGCTCGTGTTGTTGGGGGTGGTGGTGGTGGTGGAGGGGGGCAGGGGTAGGGGTTTGATCAGCTCCCTGGGAACATGGAGGATATGATTTGGTGTAGAGTGATATCAAACAAGCTGATCAGCCCCGGCTTCTTTGTGACGTCTAACAATCTTTGTTTTTTCTTTTTCTTTTCTTTTTTTTTTTAAAGATGAGAGAGAAGGGAGATATTCTGGGTTTTGTGTCAGTCAGTCTCTCATGTCATTCCCCATTCCCAACCTCCAGTGACCACTTCACCTGTACTTCATGTACAAGCAGTATGCATTTGCCACTGTAGTAAGCACTTAATTTAGTATGCCAATACCTTTGTACTTTGGAATTTGAACATTGCATTCATATCTAACATATTTGTTTCTTTTTCTAATATACATGTTTATATTTCACTAATCAAAAAATGTCTATAGTGTAAAAAAAAAGTACTTTAAGCCATGTCACTATAAAAATGTTATCCACCTCAGAGGTTCCTCCTGGGTTTTATTTATTTATTTATTTATTTCTGCATTTGTTTGTCAGCTCGGTTACACACGTGTGTATTTGTTGTTGTTGGCTATGCGGGTGTATTTTTCACATCTGTGGCTGGTACTCAAGGGAGCCTGATGAGCCCAAAGCCCCCCAACCACAGAGGCCTTCTGGGGGACTTAATTACATCTTATCCCCTGTGAGGAGCAGGTAGACACACTGCACTGTGGGGGACTCAGGAGCAAGAGAATAGGGACTGTCAGGATGGGGAAGAGAGAGGAGAGGGAGGACCAGAGAGAGCGAGGGAGAAAAGAGAGGGAGAGGGAGTAGTAGTGAGGGATAAGGAAAAAAAGAAAATGAGAGAGTCAAAAAGGAAAGATGGAATGAGAAGAGACAGGAGGGAAAAAGTGTATGGGGGGCAGTGGAAACAACAGTGACAGGAGGAGAGGAGAAGAGAAGAGAAGAGAGAGAGAGAAGAGAAGAGAAGAGAAGAGAAGAGAAGAAAGAAGAGAAGAGAAGAAGAGAAGAGAAGAGAAGAGAAGAGAAGTGACTGAATGCCAGAAGGAGAGGACACACAGCAGCACAGGCCCGACTCACCAGCAGAAACTGAGTGAACTCTCCGTAGTTCAGGTGCTTCTTGTGGTCCTTGCCGAAGTGCAACTGCACAAACTCAGAGCTCCAGTTGAAAGGGATGTGCTGGTGGTTGGTGGTCTGGCTGAACACTTGCTTGACGTCCTCTGTAAAACACACCAGAGGAGTCCCACTCAATTTAGTGTGTCACTGAGCAGACGCCCCGACTCACTCTTGGCAAACAGAAGGGGGGAAAAAATGCTGATTATCTTCCAACAGATAAACTGTGAGGAAGACAAAGGCCATTATGACAATCACTTAGCTTAGGGGAGGACAGTCTGTCTGTCTGTCTGTCTGTCTGTCTGGCGTGTGAAATTAAAAAGGTGCTGTACCTGAGACAGTGAAACAAGCCCATTTTTGCATGCCCCACTTATCTGTATTCAAATAGCCAGTGGAGGGAAACTCAGATGATGTAGAACAACACAAAAGAACAGCCTGTCTGCTTCTGATTATGAATAAAACAAACAGTTTAAAACACAGCAGAGACCGAGGGAGAGCAAGACAAAGGGGGAGACTAAAAGAGAGAAAGACAGTGGGAGAGAGTGGGAGAGTGAGAGAGAGAGAGAGAGAGAGAGAGAGAGAGAGAGAGAGAGAGAGAGAGAGAGAGAGAGGAGGAGGAGGAGAATTCTGCACAGCCCATACTTCTTTCTTGGAGCGAGACATCTTAAGCAGGTTTTATGCTTTAATGAGGCCGTAAATGCAGAGCATTACTGCAGAGCAACACAGTTCTCTCCTGGCCCAGACCTGCACTTAGATTCTCAGCCTTTATGGAGCTGTCAACACTCAACTTCTCCTTTTTTTCCCTCCTCCTCCTCTTTTTTCCCCCTCTCTCTCTCTCTCTCTCTCTCTCTCTCTCTCTCTCTCCCTCCTCTCTTGATTCTGCTTGGCGTGAGTACAATCACACATTGCGTGCATTCTATGCGGCAGGTTTATGAACTCCATTTCGGCTAATTATTAAAAAATAACAACGCCGTAATATTACGTTCACTGCATAATTTGAACTTCCAAGATTTTTCCACATCCACCTTTAAGAAATCCATTTACCTACCTACATAAAGTAGGCTTCTTTGAAACATATATATATATATAACGCAACATAAAACCAAAATTACAAACATGACAGTAGGCATTAGACGCACCTATTTATTACTTGGAAAACAAGAGTGGCTTAAAATAACACAGTGAGGCCATTAATGCTTTTTATATAGTTATAAAGTGGCGAAGTTGTTTTATTATTGACACAGAGAAGCCGTTTAATCAAAGGAAAGCCTAGAAGAAAACCCTGTAATGCATCACGATAAAGCGACTCTGACAGGACAATAATCTCAGTCACGCGTTATTGGCGCTGCACTAAAAGAGTAACTGAATCTCAGACCATTGTAGATACTGCCGTTTAAGACGCACAGCATAGAAGGAGAGAGAGTGCACAACATACCATTAAAATATTCCAATTAACCTTTACTGGCTCTGAAAAACAACAGACCTCTTAATTAAGCTTGGAAACGTCACAACGAAATCTTTTAATTGAGCCTTTTAAATGCAAAAATTTACATATATGCATATATAATCACGCAAAATGATCTTACTCCCCACCGACTGCAACAATTAGAGCTAAATTTCCTTTCTCCCTACCTGTGCTCGAGTTGTGTGCTTTGCATTCCCAATCACACATCCCCCCCACCCAACCTAACGCCGATCATCCTGGGAAGGTGAAAAATTCGAGCTTGTTTAAATCAATTAGGCAAATTCGAGAAAATCGCAACGTGTTCAAACTGCCTCCAAAGGTGCCGGTAGTGGAGCATTAAGGTAATGCGAACCGTCACAAACACCCACACTTTCTCCCTCCTGATCGGAGCTGTCACCTCCCCGTCACCCTAATGGTGGGAGTTGGAGGGAGCGCTTGTCAGCTGAAAAATAAAACGGTCTTTTAGCTTTTAAGAAATACATGTGCAAGGTGAAGGTCTGTAGAACCAACTCAGCAACTCTATCCTCACACTTATTACTGACACTAGCTTGTATCGGAGCAAAACATTACAACATCACAGACACTAATAGATGTGTGTTATGAAAAAGAAAGTTGAAAAGAAGAAGAAAAAAGGATGGCCGGGGGCGCCGTGGCTCGGTGGGCTAGAGCATCATACCATTACTCCGGGGGCCCGGGTTCGGGTCCAACCCGAGGTCGTTTCCCGATCCCACCCCATCTCTCTCTCCCACTTGTTTCCTGTCCATCTCTATACTGTCCTATCCGATTAAAGGCAAAAAGCCCAAAAAATATCTTAAAAATAAATAAATAAAAAGGATGGCCAAAAGCAATGATTACGCAAGAGGTCGATTAAGGCAATGAGCAGAACAGGAGGAAGGTGGTGTCCTTACCAAAAGTGGCCACCCCATTGCCAGTTTTGTCAAACAGCTGAAAGGCGACTATGAAGAGGGCGTCGGGAGCGCAGAGCACGGACTCGAAGGCCAAGAATTCCTGAAACGAGATCAACCTGATAGACAGAATAGAACAGAAAGAGAGAGTGAAAGAGAGAGAAAGAGAGAGAGAGAGAGAGAGAGAGAGAAAAGAAAAGAAAGGCAGACACATAAAGCAGTCTGTTAGTCCAGCCAGGCACTGCGTTGCACTGCAATGATTGAGTATCATTCACTGATTACTCCCGCTCATTTTGAAACAAACAAGACCCTTATTTCTATTGTGAAACACTTGACTCTGGGATTGTTTTGTTCTCTTCTGTAATTATTGGCATGAAATGATGATGGAGAAAAGTGTTTAAACAACCAGTCTGGTCTCGGGCCTCGAGCTTGACTAAATGGCTAAACAAATAGCCACCGTAGGCCATCTATCTGAGGCGATCTCCAGTCAAGTGTTTCTCCAATCCGTTTCTCAGTTGTCATTACCTCAGATACTCACTGTTGCAACATGGAACCAAATCCCAACTACATTATGGCAGGAAGATGTGATTATTTGCACATAAGGTGATGGAGTGTGAAGAAAAAAATAGTACAATTTCAAAAAAAAAAAAATGCTCTCTCAAAATTCTGGGATTTATTTAATGCAAAAAAGCGATAGCCGCCCCAACATAGCTGAAAATAGATGAAGGTATTTTATAATGTAAGAAGAATTACATTTTTAGAATTACATTTTTATTACTGTACAGACAGGCATTCTTCAACATGAAAATGTTAAGCTTTGAGCTTTTCCGAGGCGCATGACAACACTGCAGCTAATAGTATTCAGCAATGGCCAGCATGGTTAAATGCAACTGGAGTGCAAAAGCAAAAAGACATGAGCTAATCTATCAAAACACAAACATACACACAAGTAAACAAGGCAGTCACATAAACAGGCGCGCACACACACACACACACACGCACAAACACACACACACACACAAGGTGATAGGGGACACAGGAGCGCAAGAGAGGAAGCAAAAAGGCATACACACACACACACACACACAGATCCTAGTTCACACCACTCATCAGCCAACACTATTTGAGCACGGCCATGGGGCCCCTAGGGGGGACCGACGCAATCTACTCTTCGCTGAAGTTCAGCTCAAAGTTGCCACGGCACCATTATGAAATTCACAAATGGATACAGTCATTACGCGGGGTCAGTCCTAATGAGCAGTCCTCCATGTGTGCATCTCTAATTTATTTCAATTTCCAGGGAGCAATGATTACATTTTCGTGGCCATTCTAATTAATTTTGTTACTGATGAAATTCAAAAGTGGAGCTGAGAGAAAAGAGAGAGAGAGAGAGAGAGAGAGAGAGAGAGAGAGAGAGAGAGAGAGAGAGAGGGGGAGGGAGAGAGAGAATCGTTTGCCTCCAAAGCATCAAAAATCAGGCGTATTGCAGAGTCGAGAGTAATTGTTTTATTAACTAAGCTGGTGGTTTTCAGCATAAAGTCCTGCTGTTAGGGAGTGGGAGGAGAAGAAGGGAGAGAGGGAGAGAGAGAGAGAGAGAGAGAGAGAGGCAAAAAAAGAGTGTGAGAAAGAGGAGAGGGAAAAAAACACGTATCAGCGTATCAGGACACGCATCAGCAGATCAAAACAAAAGAAACAAGCACAAACGTTGCTGCCTGTGCCTGACTCATTTCAAGCAGAAATATAAATATATCTATAGAAAAAAATAGATGAGGAAACAAAAACAAAACAAAAATGTAAACAATGAAAAGACGAGAAACATACATGCACATAAAGTGCGTTTGAACATTCTACCAGGGTCTCTTTAATATAAATGCAAATAGTTGGCACAATGTCACACAAAGACTACAGATCTGAGTGTATATGAAATATGTATTAGGGTGAAGGAGTGGACACAGAGTGTATCGGTTTCACTTCAACTGACCCAAACCATGACTCTTTATCCCTGGCCAGAGATCAAATGTGTTCTGACCAAATATTCTAGAGCAGAGGACTCTAGAATCTTTGGTTCTGGCTTTTGGGGGCTTCACGCATACCAAAACTATAACCCACATGGCGGACATGTATCCCTGGTGCCTACGCTGAGGATGAAGTACATGATGGTTGATTAGCAATGTCTTGACTACTAGCATAACAACAACCCCAGAGCAGGGGTTAAAAGAGAAAAAAAAAAGGAAAAAAAAAAAAAAAGATGCAATGCCATAGCTCTGCAGGGTAAACCAAAGCAAGCCTCTCAATAATCAAATCAATGTCGAATCTCCTCCAACCATCAACTCACATGGCACAGGACCAACAGTCTTCTAGCATCGCCTTGCAGGAAGACAGACAGCACTAAACAAACTTTTTTTTTTTTTTATGTGCACAAATATATTTGCACAGCGTGGCAAAGTCAGGGTTCAGACGCTTTTCAAATCGCCAGGGTTTGCTGTTGGTCTTTACTATCTACAAAACACACACACTACACAAACACACACACACACACACACACACACACACACACACACACACACATACACATAAACATACACACACACTAAGAGATTGCATAAGAGGCCATTGTGGTTCCCAAACCTATTGTCAAATATTTCCCCCTCTCTCAAGAAGGGAGGAGAAAGAGCAAGCGTGAAAACCAGAAATAAACACATTTCCATTTCACTGACAAGCGCTGTCCTCTAAAACCTTGAGCGAGAACAGTGGCGGTGGGGGGTTTTCAGGCTTAGTGTTCATGCCTCAGCCCCCAGAAGCACGTTAGCTGAGGCGACATCTGACAGGTGAGCGCTAAGTGAACGCCTTCCAAGAAGCCCCTTCCTCTTTCACCCCCCCTCGTCCCTCTGTCACCAAGCCTGAGAGCCGTTCTGATAGAGCGAGGAGACAAGGCTTACAGTACAGGACAAACCTAGTGTGAATCAATTCCTTATCCTGTACGTTCACACCAAAGCTACTAAAGCTACAAAATCGCTTTTTGTAGCTCAAAAAAGCAGCTGCTAAAAATGTCTGTGTTCGCCTAAATCGCTCTATCGCTCATGACGTGCATGTTGTCATCCCATTAACATCGCAGCGTTTAGATTTTACAGCTGAATATACAGCTGCCATAGCTCATTTGCATAAAGTTAACCGGGTTTTTTTTAGCTTTTTTTAGTCGCTCAAATCGCCCAACTTTTAGCTGGTAGCTTTTGCCGCTTTTATCGCTTTTGTCGCTCTTGCCCATAGAAAGTGAATGGCTTCCAGCGATTTTACAGCTTTAGTAGCTCTTGGTGTGAATGTATAGTTAGGCCTATTGTTTCAGGTCACCGAGTGCTGTCTGTAGGAAAAAGAATGAGAAAATTTGATACAGCAGAGACCGAATAGTATTAGCAAATCTATGGAATCTATGAGGCATAGGAAAATGAAACTAAAAAGTGAGTTTTTGTACCTCATTCTGTTAGTGCTACCTGCCAATTCCCTATTCGGTCTACGTTGCCTCAAATTTTCTTGTTCTTTTTCCAACCAACAGTACTCAGTAGCATCGAAGAACAGGATTATGGATTGAGTCAAACAAGAGTTCTCCTTTAAACGGAATAATTGGTAGGGAAAGAGTGATGGCGTCGGAATATTTGGCTTTTTCCACCCCATAGTGCACCTCTACGGCCTGTCGAGCGCGCGCTCACATTCACGCATCCGGACTGCTATTTTCCCAGCGTGATTTCTTTACAAACTTTTAACCCCCGAGAGACTATGGGATTTCACACTTGGAAAGATTTTTCCATTTATGAACAAAAAAAAAAGAGAGAGACATACTGACAGAGAGAGAGAGAGAGAGAGAGAGAGAGAGAGAGAGAGAGAGAGAGAGAGGGGGGGTGGGGAAGTGGGGAGGGTGGGGAAGGAAATAGACTGAGACATCTTCTTGAGTCAGCAGGGACGTGTACATCTGCAGAATGCCTGATTTCCAGCCGTTGGCAGGATGCCTTTCTCAGAGGCCTGGCAGAGCAGGAGATAGAACTGATTCAGAGCCTGATGGATGTCCCCCATATCACTTGATTTACTATTGCACCGTGGGAGGGGAGAGAGGGAGGGGGATACAACAAACCCTGTTTGTATTTAAAATGCAGAGCAGATTATTACTGGTGACTCAGTTCATTCACACGTGAACATGACTCCATCTCAAACAAAAAAAAAATCTATTTTCCACGAGAGACAACATATTGCACCTGCGGGAAGATAATCAAAGGACTGAGCTTTGTTTAGAAAAAAATAAAGTGGCCTTGACCTATTGCTATGTTCTGTACAGTTTTTTTATCTTGATTATCAGTTTACAATTGTGAATGTTTGATTCTCAGCTTAGAATTCTGATTGTTTGATTGTCCGGAATACAGGGAGGATAGCGTCTATGCCGTTCAACTGTTTTGCACAACAGAGACTTGGTTACAGTCCAGAAGTGCTTAGTTTTTCCTCACATATCCTGGCAGTCCTTTTTATAAACGCATTAACATTCAGCTCATCCCGTATTCACAACCTCGTAAGCATAAAGTAAAAGAATTCCGATCCATAATTTTTTCATTCTCAAAATCAATTGAAACACTAACTGATATAACATTTAGTCCAGGTATTTTCTCTGTCACCCTGTTCAGCATTATTTATGTGAAATATCTGATGTCTCTTTTTTGGTTGCATTTTTTTTTTAATCCACCCCAAATAAACAAGGTTTCTATGGAGCCTGCAGCCACGGGATCCTTTGATAGATTTTATCCTGTAATAGCTTTCCGTGCTGCCATTTATCTATCTCCCGAGCGAGCCACACAATGTGGTGAATGGCTGCACAATTACAGCGGAGTGAGCACGAGCGTGAGTGTGTGCTCTGGTGTTCCGAGTCTCTCCCTGTTTAAAACGCTGCTCTCCCCCACTCTTTTACACACACACACACACACACACACACACACACACACACACAGACACACACACTCACTTCTCCGTGCCCACCACACCCCCTCCTACCCCCTCCTATGACCACATGCACTCCGCTCCGCCACACGGCGGCTGGCCCAGGTGGTTACCTAGGCAACGCGTTTTTCTTTTTGACTTACCCTACCATTTTATTGGCTGTCATTATGTATCATTAAAAACATACATATTAATGTAAAAGAAAGGAGCACGAGTGCAGGGTGGAAGGGGCTGGAGAGGAGGAGAAAGGTGGGGGAGAGAGAGAGAGAGAGAGAGAGAGAGAGAGAGAGAGAGGGAGGGAGGGAGGTTACACTGAGAGAAACATCAAAAAGAATGAAGGGTTGAACCTCTGAGTCTCTTCCTTTACTCACATGAAACGATAAGGACATTTTACTTTGTATTTACTGGCTTCTGCCCAGAGGGAGGACAAAAAAAAAATAACAACATGCTAATTTTGGATGTGCCTTTGGTCAGATTGTCATATTCACTGTGTGTTGTGTACAAAATGAAAACTATGGTCACCTTTCTCAATATCAGCGTGTACTACATCCATTTCAATAAAACAGAAACCAAAATCATGCAGATGGTGATATACGGAATGTAATAAACACCAACCCCTAAAGCCTTCTTTGTTCTACACAAAAAATGCCACTCAACACAAACACACACAGACAGACAGGGAGACGGAGAGAGGGAAAGAGATGAGAGAGAGAGAGAGAGAGAGAGAGAGAGAGAGAGAGAGAGAGAGAGAGAGAGAGAGAGAGAGACCTCTTCATTGACCCACTCCAGCTGAATACTGACCCATCCTTTGTCTGGTCCACCACCCCCGCCAGCAGAGCAGTGGCCTCCCTGGACAGGCGGATGTCTGTGTGTGCGTGGAGGAATCGTGACACAAAGTCCTCTGGGGACATGTAGTACTCATCATTCTTCTTAATGCTGGCATACTGCAAAAAGATTATTTCGAAGACGACACAATGCACTCTGTGTGAAAGTTTCACTGCAAACTGTTAAAATGCAAAGCATGCACACAGCGCAAACTTCTGTTGAGGTTGCATTACTACAATGTAACATGAAAGTGATGTAACATTAATAACGGAATAATAGCCAAAGCTATTCTCAAAATAGTTTAGAACATAACCTTGGAATTGCTTCTTACTACAGTCTACCAGCAGAGCAAACAGGTAGCTGGTGAACAGTCATTTCACAGTGAGATGGAGATTCTGACTGAAAAAGACTTCTTTAAGATTCAGGATCACAGCGGGCAAGTCTCTTCTGCCAAATGGCCAATGTTATGTGGAGTTGTATTGTGACGATGACTCACCTTAAGGAAAATGGCCTTGAGGTCGGCAGGATCAGCCCTTCTAGGCAGAACAACCTGTCGAAAAAAAACAATAAAAAGGGTCAAATGAAAACGGTGCCAAAACAAAAATTACTAATTTATTGTTCTTCTTCTGGGTTTTTACATTATTCAACAAGGACCTGCACTGGAGGTTGGCTGCATTCCAAAACTAAACCTTCAGCATTACAGTTAGGCTAATATCAACAAATAGATGTTTTGGCTGTAGAATCGCGTTACACACACTGATCACTTGGTGATGTCTTCGGAGTTCTCTGACGTGATGCGTTTTGACAGTGGCAGACAGCAGTTTGGCATTATCAACCTAACAGTTGTTTCTGATTATACTTATAAACATGTGCGGTCTCACAGCATCCAGGAAGAAATTATCGCGCTTACTTCAGGCTGGCAGCAAAATTCAGACGAGCTGTCATTCCAGTTCACGTGAGGGTGGGTGAGTTGGTTGGTGCGAGCGCGCGAAGGGGAATGAATATGATGATAGTTATCTCGAACCGCTTGAGAAAGTGTATCAGTGTTAATGCACTGACTTACAACTTAGTCCTGAATGCAAGCAGGGCCAAACTGCTGGCAACAGTTGTAGGACACAGTGGACACTTGTTGGAAAGAGTGTAATTGCACGGTGGGGTAACTGCACGGAGCAGGACTCCTGGGTAGTTGTCGGGATTTATCGCATGTGGCAAGTTAGTTATCCACACATATGTCCCAATGTCATTGAGAGTGGCTAATGTTATCCTCGGACATTATCTTAGCAGGCTAACTAGCCATTCATCCCAGCCACTAGAATGAAGCTTAGCAAGTAATCTGGTCGGTTATTTAAGGTCATGTACTTTTTAGTGGGGTTTGTGTGTGCAAGGAGGATGCATGGTAGATATGCTGTCTAATGATGAAATGACCTCATATAAAAGTTATGTCTTTTCTGCATGAAAAGGGGTCTTACCTTTGCTGTCATGCTTAGCAATCTTACAATTCGTTCCCCAGGATAACTTCCTTGTACGCGATGACGTTGCCATGGAGATCACGTGCGGGAGCTCAAGTCCGCTGCAGAAAAAAGCAGAGGGAAAGCGGCTCAAGGGTCCACGTGGTGTTGCAACTACAAAAAGGGTTTGACGCCTGAAGTCTAGATGATACAAGTTATAGGTAGGTAAGAAGGTCAGAAATCTACTGTTTCTGCAGATATGGTTCATATTTCAATTAAAATACACCCACTACCACTGCATCACACTTTGTTGTGGGCTTGCCTTTTACAACCCCCATTCAGCATTTAGATAGTTTATTAAAATAAATGATAAAATGTGTAAAAATAAAAACACCTTATCTCTTTCTGTCATTCGTTTGGTCGGCATTATGTTCTATGTAGCCTTTACAGGCCTATCCTTTCTGACAGCATTCCACTAGAGCCAAAGCAAAAAGGTTAACTTTACCTACAACATAAAAACAATTTAAAAGGGATCAAAGGCCTCTAATGGTAGATGGTCTTCAAGGAAGATGCACTTGGGGCTCAAAATAATTCATAGCTTTTTCCCAATAGCATGTAGGGTTCCTAGTACAGAGCAGTGTTTTTCACAGCATGCGTCCAGCTCTTCAAAAATGGGCTCCACTAGGGTGAATGTGTGTCCCCAAAATATTTATGGCAAGAAAGGTTTATTGGGAGGAATTGCTCTAAGTAATGTTTTATAATAACAGAATGTAAAGCCATCTCTGAGTCCCAAATTATGTTGAATAAGCACTGATCATTTTCAGAACTAGACCTGGCATTTTCAAATTGAAACATTCCTGCAGATTTGCCTGTGGCATTTCACACAAAATAAGGGTGGGTCTATTCTAAACAGGAAGCTACTTGCATATAAATACATATCTGAACGCCACTGAATTATATACAGAATTTAACATATAAAACAGCACATTTCAATATTTTTTCAAAGTCCATTCTCAATGAGGACCTCACTGAATGTCAATTAGCCTAACTTGCGCTCTCACTAAATGCAAGTTGTTGAAAAAGACAGAGGATACAGACTGTCTGGGCCTCGGGCCACTATTTCAAGTCATCTAAACTCTGTTTTAAAAATAGCAGCACTTATAAACAAATGATTGAGGGGCCACTTTGTAGCTCTTGTTGTCGACCACGGGTCCCTCTATTAGTGGTCATTGAGAAGGAACCCTGAAGGTCGTCAGGGTTAAATACTTTCTATTTTTAGCAGTAGAGACATCGCAGTGGGGCCTTTGAGCGCCTTGTCTTTATTTGAAATGCTGACAGGTTAATTGTCCTTTCTCAAGCACTGATGTCAATGTGCAGTGCGGTCCCACTTTTATGGCGTCAGGCTGTCAGTCAAGCCTGTTGTCTGCTCTGTCACACATTTTTCTGTGGACTGATACAAAGTTCAGCAGGTTTTGTGATTATTGCTCAGTTTTTCTCTCTTCCTGTCTTCTTCAAAACTGTCAATATTGAAGGAGTATGTTAAACAGACCTATAAAAATTGGAGTGCTGGATTGAGTGCTTCTCTTATTTTGGAGAATTGATAATCATTCTGATTCAAACTGATGGATATTTTGCCATCACTCTCTTCTTAGCTAAGTTTAGTCTGTATTCTCTCTAACAATTCATAGACTAAGCTTTTGCAATAAAACATTTGTAATATGCTGTCTGGACTTATTACCAATAACACAATATGCCATCACTATGAATCATGTGAGGATAAAAAAAAACTTATCATACTGAAAGACATTAGACTTATGCTACATAAAAATATATAAAGCACAGTGTACTGTATATAGATAGGTGTGTCAATATTTATATAGCCTTTGACAGAGCTTTTTATTGTTTACATTGAAGCAAAGCAGTGTTTGAACAACAGCCAGCCGATTTACTTAGCTTGTCAAAACCATGCAGCCTTTATAATATGACCAAAAGTATAAACAACATTGACACTAGGCCAAGAACTGAATATGAACCAGTACTGGCAAACGCAGGTCCTCTTGGGTAGATCAGCTCTGCCCTGTTCCTGGAATATAATTTAGGCCTAGTTCTTTTCAACTGACAGAGAATGTGAGGAATGGCGCCAGAATCAGAATGATTTTGTCCTCATCTATGGACACTATTAAATTTATATTTTCCTTGCACTGTTCTCTCTCAAAGCCCACTTTCTCTCTCTCTTACACACACACACACACACACAGAACACACACATATGCTTCAGACAGGCTAGGCTATATTTTCCATACTCATGCACTGACACACCCCACACATAGTCTGCCACCCACAACACTCACACAAAGTCCTCTCCTCTCCTCACAAACTCCAGGAGGAGGCTGGCTTCTGAACGACTCTGTTCAACGTCTTTCAGTTCAAATGAGGAGCTACACTAAACATGCTCGAGGGGCATCTGGGATGGGCCGAAGTCAAGCCCTCAGGAGAGACGGGGCGGATGCGTCCGGGGCCACTTTGAGAAGGTCCAGGCGAGCTGGCTTTAGCCGTCTTCCAGGGGAAAGGAGGGAGGGAGGGTGGAGGAGAAAAAAAATGAAGAGGAAGAAGAAGAAAAAAAGAAGAAACAAGAGCCCACACTCAAACAACCTGCAACCTGAGAGGACATGGGCACCCCTCCTTCAAAAAAAAAAAAAAAAAAAAAACCTGGATAAACGGACCCAGATGAGCCCTGCCAAACACCCAGTCCAAGCAACTCTGGTGTGTGTCTGAAAGATGGAAAGATGGATGGAGAGAGGGAGGGGAGGGGAGGAGAGGATAAAGAGAGTAGAAGAGCAATCTGCTGCTCTCTCTCTCTCTCTCTCTCTCGTTGTTGCCTTTCACAGAAGTCTTTCAGGACTTCTGTGCTTTCTCATAATTGCGAATTGCAGGGCCCAGCAAGCGTTGTGGCGGGAAATTATCGGCGGTCGTTTTGTCTTTGAACAGCACCAAAGCACATCAGCAAATCTTTTAAGTCTTTTCCGCTTCCTCTTCCGGAGGACTTGCCACCTCTGGAGTGGAGCAGTGGAGAGACATCCATACTGCACCACTGATGTGCTAATTATAATCAGTCCAAGCAATATTTCTAAAATAAAAATGAAAAAAGCAAAAGGATGAATTGGCTGAAAGGTACATCTTACTAAGGGTATTTCCTGCATTTAGATAATCTGCATTGTGTGAAACTCATGCTTTTGTTTGTACTCACATCATATTTGTGCTATAGTCCAGTCCACAGATATCACCAATTAAAAAATCTGCTGAGGAGAGTAGAGTTTTTAGATTTAGATTTGTTTTTCCCATGACGATTGTAAAATTATTTGAAGAACCCTCTGAAAGTTTTTGTGGTGAGAGATCACTTGAAAGGAGCTGACTGTCAGATATTTACTTTATTGCATAAGTCTGTGTTGCTGGGACTTTTCACTTGAGAAAGTTCTTATGGTTACCGAACACGCATGCCAGATAAAAACAGAAGCTCAAAACAAAAATCACCAAGGAAGTGTCAGGCTTTGTAGTCACTTCAATCCACTCGAGAGGATGGCAAACAACCATACTCATTGTACTGCTGAGAGCCAAAGACGAACAGCCTCAGTGACTAAACAGAGATAAAGAGGAAAAAATAGCAATGACAGGGACATTTAAGCCCTAAGATGGTTTCAACCCCACATGCTAGCACACACACAAAAATGCAGTGCAGCTCTGTGGGTGTCTGTGGCTCGTCGGTTACCAATAAGCAATGACATGTTTCATGATTTTAAATGGCAATGATTTTCAGGCCACAAACCTCTTGGCTTTAGTCCTATTTTGAAAAGATATTTAAGGATAGAGAGAGAGAGAGCTCCTCACCACCCACATCTGACTTAAAATGGTATGTATAGAGTTAATTACTCAGATGTCGTTAGCTGCCTGTTTGAATGCATGGCGACATTTCTTCTTTCTTCAATACAATATATAATCCTCATCTACATCAGTTTGTAGCTGAAAGTGGTTTGGCGGTCTAAGCAAGCAATAAGATTATGTGATGTGATGCCGTTTCTCCTTGTATGGAGAAAAAGATGCAAAAAAAAGTGATGCATCAATATCATGAAAGAGTTCATTCATGTCTGTCATCTGCCAGGGTATAGATAGAGAGACTGTTCAGTGCAATGTCATGTCACGATTCATTTAACATTGCCTCTGCAAGAATATTCTCTTCTCTATTATTTCTCAACTGAGTGAGTTAATCAGACTGAAGTAAATGAAAGATACAGTGATCCTGCTATTCTAAACTAATTCTAGGATCATAACAGACGCAGATCAAAATCTTGAAAACAAACACAGTGTTATTTATTTATATTTTTTTTACCATTAAAAAAATCTCTAGCAAACTGAAGGCAAAACAGACAAGCTGAAAAGCCACCCAAACACACATTCCTCCTCTCTCAATCTAAGGACATTTGACATAGGATAACCAATGATCTCGAGGCCCCCCAACACACACACACACACACACACACACACACACACACATGAGAGAGAGAGAGAGAGAGAGAGAGAGAGAGAGAGAGAGAGAGACGCACACAGGCAATGGTGGTGTTCCTCTGAAGAGAGCCCCTCAAGTAACCTGTGTCGTTCCCAATTTGACGGCCTTGCCTGATGCCATCCAGACACCCCATCCTGAAACACACACCAGCTCTTTGTTTGCTTGGCTAGCATTTATGTATTTCTTCACTACCCGCCGAAATCCAGGCGTGCGGCAGTATGAAATAAACGACAAATTTCCTATTTCGTTTTTGGCCAACCTCGCCTGCTTTCACTCACTGTTGACAGCGTTTGCCACTCAGGAGACAAACAGTTAAACTGAGGGAGATTGAACGCTTTGGTGCCCTGTGAGGAAACTTGTCAATCTTTCTAAAGCACTTTTGCATAGTTAGCCTTGTAAATAATAAGACTATGTAGAGAATTATTGCCACCAAATTGGAAATATACAATATTATATGGTTAAAAAAATGGGTTTAGCTAAGGCTGTCATGTAAAAATGCACCTGCGGGCACCATATGTGAGTGTGTGTGTGTGTGTGTTTGACTGTTTGAGGGCCTCATTCCTCTGCAGTGTGTTTTAGATATGCTGCCTGAGGGACAGATTTGGAACATTGCTGTTGTCTCACGAGCAGACAACCACACAAACGTGATTAATCGTTTCCGCTCCAAGCTCTGTGCCGTTGACTGGGCTTCTGCCAGGACTCCTTCAAGGCTCGGAAAACCTGTGCCTTGCTCATTTAACAGGCTTGATTTCAATCCTGTCCTCGCCTTCATTTTCACTCTACTGTGGCTTTGCAGTTACTAAACAGGCACATTGTAGCTTTTGGTCTTACTGTATATGCGACAGGTATGGCTAGCGTATAGATGAGTAATGCATGTAAATGAGGGGTAATCATCAGATTGGGTTTGCGAATTTCATGGGTGTTTGTGGAGGATGAGAAAGGTCATCAATCCTAATGTGGATAGAATTGGAAAACAGAACATTATACAGTTGTTGGCTTTAAGAATTAGGCTACATCATTTTTAGAAGATCCCTCTCCAGTAGGATTCCATATTGCCTATGTTGTTGTTGCTGCTGGCTTTTGTTTTTGTTGTTGTTGTTTTTTAAACAGGGCCTTTTTGCAAGTGCACATTTGGTTAATATCATCCACAAATTGTTCAAGATCAGTGTTGAAATCAGGATGTCTTCCCAATTGAGCATCAGAAGATATGGTGGCTTAAAGGTCACCTCCGCCCCACCTTGCATTTGCCGTGTCGGTGGGAGAACACGCATGAGCGAGACAATTAATTAATTACAATTATCGAGAGCACCTGATAATTCAGCGGCGATGATAACATTGAGAGTGGTTAATTGCCCAGCCGGGACCGTGATGTGCTTAAATTGTTCTGTTAATTTTTCTTCGCAGACTGTCCAAGGCTATTAAGTGCAATGGGACGACTTGATAAGGATGGACATGCTTAAAACCGTTGGAGGAAAAAAAAAAAAAAGAACATCAAAATAGACAACAAACTCTAATTACAGGCTATCGCTGTCATAATGACGATGGATGGAGACGCAGTAGGGAGTCCATTGAGAGGACATCATCCCATAACTGGGAAAGGAAAGATTAAAAAATGTGACTGTTGTCGTTTAAAAACTGACCCAGCCCTGTTGCACATTTTGTGGTTGAATGATGGCACAGGCATGAATGATGGCATTATGGCTCTCAAATATCCTGTCTGGCTCCTGTGTGAAGTGAGAAAGATTGCGTAAATATAACACAACATCCGATTAGTCTGTATAAAATGATTTGGGTTTTTTTATGATGATGATGATGTGATTGGCAGTCTTGGCCCTCTGCCAAGCATACTGTGATCATGATTTGTCACTTACCAAATAACAAGGAGATTGAATTTCTTCAAATCATGGACTAAGATGATAATTTGCCTGTTTTGCAATCACGTCTTCATTGCAAAAAACTGTTGATTTCACTTCACACCAATTGAAGTGCACATAATATTGAGGCCTTTATTGAGATTTAACAAAATTTTGGAATGTTTTGCCATCAAAAGCCAATTAGACTATTTATATACTGCCATATTGCACACACAAAATAAGCATAACCACAACATTTCTGGCAATGGGAACTATTATACATTATTTGGCTTTTTTTCTACAGTATTAATTTGACATATGTTATTTTCATGCTTGGTCAGCTATGTTAGGCACAGGTCTGTGGGTCTCACAGAGCTACAGCATATGCCCAGGTGAACATGTTCACTCTCAAGTTTCAATAGAAGGTTATCCCCTGGTAGTACCATGCTCATTTTCCATTGCATCTCTATGTGCTTTAACGATTATACACATTTTTTTCCCCTCCTCTGTTTTTCTTAAAGGCCAACATCTCAAAGAGACATTTTCTGCTTTGCGAAACCTCTGTGTCTAGTTATGGGTTTACAACTCCCTCTGTAGAAGGAGGGGGGAGAAAACACTTGGTGATGCCAAGGAGCAGAATGTCATAAAACTGCACCCCGCTAAAATAAACCCCCTTGCACTTTAATCCGACGTGACATTAAACCAGCGAGTATGTTTTCACAGTGACTCAGCCGCCACTGATGGCGCTAAAAAGAAACATACCCATCGCGCTCCCTCTGTATGAGAACATGTCACGTCTCCTTAAACGCCAATCATGTCTAAACGGTCCTGAAAACGAGGAGGGAATCGCTGAGCTCCAGCGGCCTCCTGTCAGGCTAGGCATTCCACAGTGCCATGATGAGTCAATCTTTTAATTTGATATTTTACTATGTCTGTGGCAAGAGGTGAGGAGATGAGAAAAAGATGGCCGCGCTGTCTACGGAGAGATGGAAACCTCCCACACAAGACAAAACGTTTAAAGCAGAGCCATGGCACAACTGTCAGATCGATGCAGTATTTCTTTACAAAACAGCTCGGGTTGGCATGTAGTTTTACCGCTACCACATTGCAAAAAAGGACAAAAAGGCATGCCACATGCTAGACTTTAGGTCATTGTTTTGTTTTTGCTCTTTTTTTTAATAGGAGAAGAAAGGCTGATGTATCGTATTTACACGCTCTATTGCATTTGCGCTGGGTAAACCCTTTGTTGTTAAACTAACTATACCCTATCATTCTTTGTCTCTCCCTTGATACTCAAGATTCAGAATTGAGGTTAACACACAATCACTTTTGTCCATGCCCTGTTGTGGTCTGTGGGGGTACACAACCCTCAGCACCCCCCACCCCACCCCCAAACACACATACACACACAACCCCCCTCACTCATGATTTTTACGTCCCTTGATAAACAGACGCACCATTGTCACGTGGAGAGCTCTCATTATTATTTTTTAAAGTAATTACACCTTATTATCTGTGTTTATTTTCGTGAGGGCCAAGTGCAGGTGTGGGACGGAGAGAGACTGTGGGTGGTGGTGATGGGCCTTGTCTGGGAGCAGTCGCCCCTGTGTGTCCCCAACACCCCACCCCCACCCATCCCCCTCAGACACACTCCTCAGAGCTCTGACCCCCCCACTTCCCCTCTAAACTCGCGGTTTGGGCATTGTAGCTGCTCTACCACCAATTTCATTGCCACAAAAGGAACGTGCAATTAGGCCTATTATTGTAGCAGCTGCTCTGTGCCTGTCCCTTACGCCCGGCCTTTTCTTGGCTCGGCTCGGCTCATGGTTGGGGAGTATGAGACCCCCACCGTGACACCAAACAACGCCCCAGATCCGCCACCACACACACAGTCGCCACCTTCTCAAACACCAGAGACTATAAATCAATCAATCAACATCTAGACGTTGTGTCAAGACTTCACACATTTAGGCCTAATTGGGTCGATTTTTTTTTTTTTAGCTGTTTTGGGTCACAATTCTGTTGTTTATATACTTTATTAAGACTGCTTAACCTAAATGATGATTGTATAAAATAGTGGTTGTTTTGACTATTTGGGTCTTTGAAAAAAGATTCTTTGGGAAGCTCCATAAGTCAAATGTCATGAGCCGTAATGAAATGACCACATTGATGCACTGATCAAATCTGCTGCTGCAACATGAAAAGAAAGTCAATGAAAAGATCTATGAAAACAACCAATCACAAAGACACAAAAGAGATAATACGGCGTAAAATACTGCACGAACCTCAGATGTATGTAGCCCCATTATCTCAAAGAATGGGGAAAATGAATTTGGGTGAAGCCACAAAGGCCCTGCTCAAGAGGCCAATCTTCCACCTTTGGCACAAACAAAATGGCCCCCCTAGTCGTCCGTGGTTGCGCTCGCTTAGTGATTATCACACCTCAACGACTTTCCAACAATTAAAATAATGACCCGGCACACAGGGCACTTACTTTGAAGGGCAAGGGGAGATTTGCATGCGTGTGTGTGCGTCACTATCCCCAGTGGTCTGCTCTCGGACCTCAGTAGCAGTCCCACAGATGAACTTGAGACATTCAAATTTCTATAATATTCTTTTCTCAATGGAATAACATGCAATTACGGATAAACCTTTATGTTTTAATTCCCCCTCCCTAAATATTTCAGATTTTAATATTTAAGTATTCATATTTAATATAAAGTTTCACGTTTATGCAGCACAGGCCTTTCAACTTCTACTGAAAGAAAAGAATTGTGCCATTATGTGTCAGTGACTGAAGTTACCCATGGGAGAAGTCATCTATTTGACTACCTTGACAACCACACAGGTGACACGAGGGTGCCATTTGCTAATGACTGAGTAACTAAGGACGCAGCACCAACTGTGTTTACACTGCAGGTAGAACATGATGGGGCAAAAACTAAAGATGCCTAGTGACAAAATATGAACATGTCGCTTTATCTCAGAGGATGGAGGGGACAAAACTGGAGAAAAAAACTCCTCTATGCAACAATTTTGAGTATGATAAATAAATGATACATTTTACCAAAACTTAAATAGGTCTGTGAGGAAAATATCACTTTGTAAGGATGCACAACTGCATTTTGTTATTATGTTTAACTGTATTTTACGATATGTAATGCCACTGTGTGCATACCACCATTTATGGTTATGAAATGAAAGCTTGGTTACAATCCTAAAACAAAAGCAGGACAGGCAAGCACGGTGGCAATTGTTCAGAGTTAGTTGTGGAGGGCATGAGGAAGTTGAATGCTCTAATTTGATGCACCATGAAGCAGTGCCTTTGCATATTCATCATATAAAGTAAAAGCTATGGAGGCTTTCTCACCTTGTTGACACAATGTACAGCTGTGACATGCATATGACAAGATCTTAGCATTCTCTCTTTCTGCTTTTCAAAGAAGAAAAGAAACTCATACCAACACAGCCCTCAGACCTAAGAACCAAACAAATGAAGAGCATGGGAGGGGGGGGGGGGACTCCCATCTTTCTCAGACACAAGGCTCCCTTTTCATGCTGAATCTCAATAGGTGTGTATGGGTGTATGTGTGTGTGTGTGTGTGTGTGTGTGTGTGTGTGTGTGGGGGGGGGAGAGAGAGAGAGAGAGAGAGAGAGAGAGAGAGAGAGAGAGAGAGAGAGAGAGAGAGAGAGAGGTGGGGGGTGTTGCAGGGCGAACACAAAGGGAGATAATAAAACATGGAGGAAGAGGAGGAGGCGGGTGGCTGACTGGTTGGCGGGTGCTGCTGGCACAGAGGCTGCTGGAGGAAGCTCTCCCGCTGCAACCTCAGCCTTACTGGCATCGATTTCAGCTCATTAAGAGCCCAGGCACCGAGGAGCAGAGAAATCATTTCTGCCGAAGGAGAAGGTGGGCGGGTGGGGTAGATGTGCACATCTGTGTGTACGTTTGTACGTGTGTCTGTGGAATGGGGATTGTGTGTGTGTGTGTGTGTGTGTGTGTGTAGGGTGGGGGTGGTGGATGGTCTGCTGCGGAACACGGCTGGGAAAATTGGCCTGTGATTCGGTGAGTAGGAGCCAGCCCCCCGCAGCGTGGAGCGGAAGAGCAGGGCCTGGTCAGAGGTGGGCAGGCCCAGGCAGAGGCAGTGGCGGGGAGCCATGCTGAGACCACCTCCCTGCCTCTGACAAACATGGCACTGGATAATCTCCCCTTCAGAGACTCGCCGCAGCCGCATGGGCCCGGGGGAAGTGCAAGTGCACAGCACACAGCGCTCGCTGGCTCTCCTCCTTAGAGTGCACAGCTCCCTGGAGGGGGGGCCCCCAGAGTTTGTGTGTGTGTGTGTGCATGCAGTGTTGTGTGGCTTCATCTCCAGCGCGCTTACACATACACATTTATATTTACATTCAATGTTTAGCGTTCTACCCGCCTGCCCTCTACAAATATATGGTATTAAGAACATAAATACAGAAAATTAGGCCTATTGATTCATAAATCTGTCTAAATACTTTATCCTTGCTGAGAGCAAGTGTGTACGTGTTTTACGGCCTTTAATTGCCACACCATTAAGTCTAGTTAAGTTTAAAATGAAAGGGGATGAAAGCTGAAAACTGCTCTGATTTAAAGACATATCTCCACTTAAAGCACATTGTGTCTATGCATGCCATATGACATTTGCTATACAAATAAAATTGACTTTGATGAACAGTATTCAGTGAATTTCTATATTCTAAATGAGCACAGTTATGCAGGGACTATTCAGCGCTCAAGTCATGTGATCTCATTCCGAATGACATTAATCAATTTAGCATAAACTGAATATCACCAATATTCCATTTCAAACTGGAATAGTCCCTACGTGTAACTGGGGTCATTGATGGACTACATTTTAAACAGGTAAAGGTAGACATTAATTGAAACGACTGGATCAAGAACTCTATTTAGCAATTTTAATATAAGAACTTACAAACTGTTCAGACAGAAAACATTAAAAAAAAAAAAAAATCCATTTGTATTTCCAGCTTGGCATGCTAGGCCTTTCCAGCTCCACACCATGCATGCAAGCCTTTCACTCAATATCAGACCCAGCACGTATTTAAGTCCATGTAATATCCATCACAGATGCAGGAACTACGACGTCTCCATCTTGTATCCATGCTTCTCCAACTCAGCTCTGCAAGGGAGAGAATTTTCTTATTTCAGTGGCACAAAATGAACCCCATGAAATCGACCGCTTGCAGCAACATGAGAATGGAGGATTTTTTTCTCCCCCCTGTAGTATTACACAATGCCCACCTAGGAGGATTGAAGAGGTCTAAATATGGCATTCACATATAGAATAGAAGATGAACAGCATAGTGTCTTTTTTTTTTTTTTTTTAAGGGGGGGGGGGGGGTTACAACTGCTAGAGAATTGAGCTGACAAAAACATGTTCATTTCAAAACCTATTATGTTTTTTCTTAACATACCATAAACAAATACATGCACCATAGAGAGAAGATCCAAAAAGCCAAAAAAAGTTAAGTGAGGCTATGACAAAATATCCAGTGTAATGCTTCTACACACACACACACACACACACACACACACATAGGCCTAGGCACAAAAGCAAAAACACTACATGATCAAACAGTGTGAATAATTCACAAGTGTTAGGAGTTCGGTTGGTGACCACGGCTGGGCAATTACAACCTCAAATCACATTCACAATTGATTTAACATTTAGCATTGATTACAATTCTTTACTTCACAATTAGCTCACAGCAGCTCACGTTTTCTTAACCCTTGTGACTTTTGTGCAGCACTCCACAGAGTGAAAATGTGTTCCTGCACACAGTTTCTCATTCAATTTAGGTTGTTGTTTTTTATTTTTTTAAGGACAAAAGATCATTCTGGATGTTTATTTTAGACTATTTTCCAATCAATTGTCCATTTTACTTATAACAATGCATCGCACTCTTCTCATAGAAAGCGCTATGGCCTATGTGTTGCCAGTATTGAGCATGATGGTAAGCATCACTTATGACACAGAGAAAATAACAAACCTAAACCATTGAATTGTTTGTAAATGACTGTTTAAAAAGAGGCTGTATCCAATTAGGAAGGTGCAATGGTGTTATGAAAAGGACAGCAACATTATTCCAGGTGCACGGTTGGTATCTTCCTTTGAACAATGTTTTGTACAAACAACAGTGCCAACCGAAATAAAAACAGATGGACAAACATTTTCCTTCCTTTCCTCTAGATAATGTTGTCTTCAACATCATGAATCACATAGCAACTTCATGTGCTGATTATAGTTATATTCAGATGACCAGGAATGCAATCACAGGTGTTGAGGAGGCACCAATGAAATGCTAGTCTAGTAACTGGTTTGATAAAAGTTGAGCCCATCGGTCGTGCCAATGCCAGTTTGTTGGTAGCCTATTTTTGGAGCTGCCTAAATGGAGCATCATGATAAACATTTGATAACCGCCCTGAAGCTACACAGTTGGAGCATATTATAGTGCATACTCTAAACTGGACTTTCTGAACTGTGCCAGTATGTCTGCCCCCACAATACCGATCTACTAGATACTAGGATAAAAGCTACTAATACCGAAAACGTATACACGCAAATAAACAAGAGTGTAAACAAATGTGTTGTTAATTCTCTTCAGAGATAGGAAGGCAAGGGCAGGCTAATAGTAACTCTACCTGAGTTGGTTTGAAAAGTCATCTTCTACATTGTCATCATCCCAGTTGTCTTCCCACACATGCGTGTCTTCATCCTCATCAAGGCCAGTCCAATCTGCAAGTAATGGTCTTTGTTAAAATTCACTCATCATCTACCGTAGCACCACTGACATAACGTTACACCCATCAAGCATTACGGTAACGTTACATGGGCTACTTACGATTAGAGGTTTGATTATCTTTAACAAATACAACGTTAAAGTAATATAGCCTATTGCTGTTTAATGGCCGCAAATTATTTGATACACAAGCCCATTATTTCGTTCTCAGATCACAGTCAGGCAAACCAAAAAAATAACAGAAATAATATACTGTCAGTTAATGTGACTTGTCACTCCAACATTCAATGTCTTGCACCTCATAAGCTCCATCATCGTCGTAGGACATGCGCAACATTAGCCGGTTAGCAAGCTAACGTTAGCTGAGTAGCCAACGAAGGGAGATTGAGATTGACAATTACTGTAGAAGTTAGACGTAGTAAATGCCTATACTATGAACTCCAAGGACACTACTTGATCACAGTCGTGTCGCCTCTTCGCCAACGACGTCTAGGTTATGGGAAATGTTTAACATGTTTGGTTTGCTTGCTGGCCAACATGCTAACAAACATTAGCAAGTCAGCTGAGTCACTGTTAACCCGAGCTCTGTTTAGCCACTCCACAAAAATAAGAACATACACAGATAGCATACATGTAAGTTTACCTTCAGCAGGAAACTCTTCAAATTCGTCATCCTCCTCCAACAACCCCAAATCAACTGTTTGTTTCTTCTCCGACATGATTAGCTAGATTTTCACGCTGCTTCTGAGTTCTGTGGTTGCGCGAATCTACAACTAGAGGCTTCTGGGATATATGTTTTGCGCATGAGCAGAAGTAGCAGTGTTGATTTTAGCTCGTCTGCCTTTCTTCATGCATGTTGGAAACTTGGCAGAGGAATCCTTGATGTTGTCCACTCAGTCGGGGAGATGTAGGTATGCAAGCAATATTCACTAGTTGTTAACCAGACCAAAACACATAAACATGTGACATTTTAGGCTACTGGAAAAGAACACGGTGAAAATTTCTACTCATTTAGCCTAGACCCTATGTGGCTACAGATTAACCAGCCTAGTTTACCCTGTTTAATTCTATTTGAGGAATAAATTCTAGCTTGCCTGATATGTGGCAATACACTTATAGCCTACATGGTTGGAAAGACATGAAGGAAATACATGGGAAATGAAATTTGCATGACTCAAGGGGACTTTTTATCAAGTCCATAACTTCAATAAAAATAGCCTATGCTACACATAGATTTATAGGCCTAAAGTATACAAATTATTTTCCTACATGAAAATTGAGGATTTCCTGTGTTAATCTTTGGAGGTTAGCCTAAATAACAATTTGTTTGGAAAATAGTAAAATGATGCTAATATGTTCTGTCACATTTATATACCTTCAGATGCCAATTTGTGGTTGTGCATTTAGCCTAGGCTACTTAACCTACAAAATGCTGGCCCAAATAAAATCATAACATGTAACTTTAGCTTTTATGCACTAAATTTAAATCCTTTCTCAGATAGGGGCCTGGGAAGCATTTTTTGTATGCACCCAGCATACCTGCGACTGCAGTTACACTGTGGCGCCTGGAGTCTTTGGGGCAAGGCTGGGATGGGGTTGTGGGGGGGGCGGGGGGGCATCCACAGGTAGACAGCAGGGCTACCCATTGCGACTCCCAACCTTTCTTCGCATCTGAGAATACCTTTCACAGACTCCCCTCCACCCCTCCCTACACACCACAGCCCCCTCCCTCCTCATCCAGGACAGTATCACTCTAAGTCCCGCACAGAGTCTCCAACCTGGTCTGGCCAGTCTGGCTGTCGTGTAGCCTGGACCTTTATCAGGACAGAGATCACAGTATGGCCTTAGGGGTGCAAGGGCGACTGAATAGCAAAGGAAGAGGGGTGGGGGTGGGGGTGGCGGTAGAGTCAGCCCTGAGTATGCAACCATCATCGCCCTCCAACTCCCATCTGGCAGATCCCATGCACTGATTAAGGACCAAGTCCCCATGCTGCCAGAGAAAGTGACAATTCACCCGAACAAGGGTCTGTCTACCTGTCTGGGGTGCCCCTGATCTGATAATCTCTTCTCATTCCTGCTGTGTGTATATGTCTTACCTGCTGGCCTCTCCACAGGTAACAATCTGGAAAATATGAAGGGCATGTTGACTTGAGAATGCATCTGTTTTTAGGCTACATGCTAGGAAATCCTGTTTTTGCAAGCTGTAAAAAATAAATAAATAAGACTTTGTGTGTAGTTGTGGTGGGAGAGACTCTGGGAAAAATGAAACAGTCTTCATTATGGATTTGGCGGATTTATACCTCCAATTAATAAGATTAAGGCCAAAGAAACATGTTTGCTTTGGTCTTTGGGAAATCCTTCTTTTGGATAGATATCCGTCCAGGATATATCTGTCAAGATGCCGTATTAAACTTAATCCCTACCAGTCACTGAGTCTAGGGCATTGTGTTTTGTGCGGTAGCTTGGTCCATTAATAATACGGTCATTGATGTCTTTGACAGAGAAGGGGGAAAAAAACACATGTTGGCTAAATTGGTTAATGGCAGGATCAAAGCCGTGCAAACACTCGGAAAATATAAACAAAACACACATCCATTTTTTCCTCCACTCCTCTTCCTCGGTTGCTTTCGTAACAATTTCATTTAACTGTCTGTCATGAAGAATTTAGGTTTCACATTTTCCCGCTGTGTCTCTTGAAAAGGCCTGTCAACTAGGGCTTGAGGTACAGTTTGCCAAAAGGCTAATGACCCTTTATGACAATACAATCTGATGTCTGTCCTCTCTGGCCCTCCCTTGGTAATCCTGTCCAGTTCTGCAGGAGCTTAGTTATGCTCTGGCTTAAGTTGCATTTTTTTTTTTATTTTATCAGGATTTTGCTGATAAATGCTATCAGCAAGACAGAAATGAAATATGGGGGGTCTAGCTCGAGTTGCAGGAATGGACAGTAGCTGTCCACAAACCTGGGAGGAGTCTGCTGATATCAGGAAACAGGGCGGCAAACAATGACATCTTTATTGCTTCGGTGGCGCACCACTGAAAAAATTTGATGTATCAAAACCTCTTACTGAAACATAAAATTGTCTCATGTTTTATCTCACAAACAAGATCAGATTTTCTACATTTTCTTGTTTAATATACACACCTGAACACATTTTTATGTGTAGTTGTAGGTATAAGGCAATGCCCTAGAAGCAGATGGAATGCGAGAATAGAAGAATATTGCTATTTTTGTGTTACTCTGTTGTTATTGTTGAGTGTTATGGGGCATTTTATCTGTTAATCTCTTTCAAATGTGGCCATAAATTCTGTTGAAAAATTATATATTTATAAATTGGAGAATTCCTGATGGAGAGCTAGACAAGCTGAAGGCAATTGAATGTGTTTCCAGTCTAAACATAACCTCGAAACAACACAACACCGTGACAAATGTGCATATCAAAAGCCAAGTGATGATAAGAAAATATAGCTAATATATTTTGCAGAGTTGGAAAATATACAAACTGTACTTTACAAAAAAAAAAAAAAAAAAAATCACTTATTGGTTCAACATTTGTTTACATAGCATAAATATATTGTTTTAACAGAGAAAATGGAAAACATACGAAAGAAGGTGTGTATATTGGTGTACTATGTAATGTTCTTTTTGCTAGCCTATATAATGATTAATTTCATTTCATCAATTTTATTTATTTGAGCTATAGCCCAAACATGTCATGGCACTTTAGAAGTGAAGTGGAAAGATGATTATATTCTACATCCTCTGTCACACAAATCACTGTTAGTTCTCAGGGAATAGACAGTTGCCTACATTATGCAGCTGAGAAGCTATAGATTGTTGATTGCTATGTTGTGTTGATCCATTGAAGCAGTGGAAAGCACAACAGTCAATGCACCTTTGACATTTTAAAAGCTATGAAAGACTCTGTATATGATAACTCTGAATTGGCTACTGCCAATATTCTTGGAACCCACTCTCCCACTCCCTACAATGGGTCTTTGTGTCAGGTGGCTTCTGTTGCATGTATTTATTGAAAGACTAAGAAGGGCCTCTCTCTCTCTCTCTCTCTCTCTCTCTCTCTCTCTCTCTCTCTGTCTTTCTCTTTTCACTCTCTCTCTTTCTCAGAATGACAGTCTTAAGTACCTGTCCTTCAACACGGGGCTCACAGACTAAGTGACAAAACGCCGCTCTCTAATACCCATCCGCTCCTTGTCCGTCATTTTGAAGGAGGATTATGAGGAAAATGAGACGGCATACCTCAGGTGATAACTACCTCACAGCCACGTAAAAGAACCAAAAGAAAATCAAAAGTGGATATTAAAGTACTTTCCTTTCCCTTTTATCTTCTCTTCCTCTCCCATGGTTAGATTTGGCCCCGGCGTGTGTGAGTATATTCATCGACACACCACTTCAACGTGCTTGAGTCACCTTTATTTTAGGGACGTAGTTTTCTGAAGTATGAGAGCACACATTTCTATTTCATTTCAGCTGTGCAAATAGCTGAATCGGTGTATCAGTGTCACAGACACAAAGCTGCGCTATATGCTCGCATACCACAATGCAGAGTTCAGTAATCTCCTCCATGTGCCTGTCGGTCCCCATGGCTCCGGAAATGCCCATGATTGGGCTGATTGATAAATGAAGCTCTCCTTGTTTTGGGGGTCTCCACCGCCCCGTTCTCCGGGCCCCTTGAGCTCTGGATTTTGTCCAGGAAGCGTCCAACAGCAACTTATTAAGTAGTTAGACCTGCGAGGCCCAGGCCCCAGCCCCAGCGCCAGCCCCAGCTCTAGCTCCAGCCCCAGCCAAGGCAGCGGTCACCTGGGTTCGCCCGCTGGGCCGGAGCTTCCGTTTCTCCCATTGGCCCAAACAGGGATCCCCCGCGGGGGTCATGTGGTATAGAGCGGACACCGCCACCAACACAGGGGACAATCCCCCTTGTTCTCCTTGTGAGGCTACAGTCGAGTGTTTGCACAGCTTGTCGTGCCATTTAGAGATGCAATTATTAGTATTCTATCAAAACACCGCCACCCACCCCCGTCCTTAAGCCACCAGTGTGTCTCCGTCCCCATCAAGCAAGCACGGATTCCCCACTTTTTCAAAAGTTCTAGACTTTGTTCGCTATTTTCTTTGACTCACTACAACTAATAACGGGAACCTCAAGGGTATATTAAGCATTAAAAAAACAAGTATTTTTTACAGCTAAACCTGCACAGAAGCAATATGTATTCAGCGGGTCTTGTGATGAGAAAGTTTGCTTTCGCAGAGTTGTCAGCACTGGGTGGTTAATGGCTAAACTGAGTGTGAATATAGTGGTGTAGGCGCGCAACTTCCCCCAGTGTCAAAGTCATTACGCTTTGATAATTGTTTCTTCTACTCCATTGAATTCCTATGCCGACACACTGCGCGCCTGTGTACAATCACTTTAAAAGTGTCCGAACACACACAAAGAAATCTATTGCGACCAAGACACCTCAATTAACGAGGAGTGTCGACACTCGGTTAACCCTGTCTTTGCCTCTCCTATATGTGAAATGTGAGCATGAAGGATGTATTAAGACTACTAAAATTAATTATGTGCTTGTCTGTTTGGACAAATGAAATCTACACACTCACGAAAGACAAAGCTTTAGGCTAACCCACATTTGGTAATATAGCCAGCATTTGCAAGATGGAAACATTTCCATGTGAGTTTTTCAAAATGGCACAGGGAAAATATCAAGTCCTACCTGTGTCTGTGTGTGTGTGTGTGTGTGTGTGTGTGTGTGTGTGTGTGTGTGTGTGTGTGTGTGTGTGTGTGTGTGTGTGGGAGGGGAAGTCATGGCAAGGAACCAAGAATAATTTTCAGGAGCAGAGCTAAAGGCGAAACCTGGGCAGCCTGGCCAATGACGAGCTTTCAAGCAGGCCAGAGCACCCTGTGTAGATCGAAGCTGAAACACTAGGAGGTGAGAGGGAAAGTGGTGATTTGTCATTTGGGCTTTTCAAAGAAATGTGAATGCCCAGAGTGCAATTTATGCTTTTTATTCTCACCCTCGCCCACCCCTTATGCACACATATGTCATAAGATACACACATTCACACTTTTTCTTCTTTCATTTTATTTTGAGTAACATGATTAAAAAATGTGGTTAATTAAATTTATGTATGAGTTCATTAGCTTATTTTAGAAGCAAGAATGAGTGTTTGCTTATGAATAACTTGTCTTTCAGAAACCATAATGGCACAAAACAACAAAACAACCAAAAAATTGTTTTAAAGGCGTAAACATCCATGTGCAAAAAAAAACATGCAAATTTAAAGACTTGCAAACGAGCGAACAAATTGTAATATACTGTACTAACAACAAAGCAAAAAAAAAAAAAAGCACTATGCAAGACTCCCACTGCGAGGAAAACAGGCTTCTCTTAGATATGAACAGTTAACTTTAATGATGCAAAAAACACCTATGATTCCTTTTAACAGAGGTGTGAAAGATTTTATATTCTCTCCTGTCTGTTAAAATATGACTGTAAACAGGTTTGTTTTCCTCCTGTTACTGAACACCGAAAAAAAAGAAGAAAAAAAAGGAAATTGATGGTTCACCCCCTCCATGCAATTGCCAGCTTTTGACGTGAACCCTCAGTGTTTTTTTCCACATGTATGCTTGGCGAGCAGCATTTTTTCGCCCAGTTATTATAGAGAGAGAATTTCGAGACTGGACCATTACAGTCATACAGGGGGTTGAGTGTGAGTTTCGTGAAGGAAAAGCTTGGCTCCATGTGCCAGGTAACAGCTTACTTTGGCCCCCAAGCTCCTCGTGAAATAGGAATTTACAATATGAAATATTTCATTTTTTTGAATCGGATATTGGAAAGTCATTTATAGTCAAATAAAGCTGACAGAGGCTTTCCAAAACAGTAGGAGTGGGGAAATGCGCATGTAGGTCGACAGAAATCATTTGCTATTGGCAGGCCTAAATTGCCTTCGTTTTTAAAAGGTCAGGAGCATAGATAGGTAGATAGGCATTTGTAGTGATTGCTTTTGAAAAACTGTGATTTTTAGCTGAGCAAACAAATGCACGGCTTGTGAAATTGCAATGTGTGGCCTTGAATCAGATACCCTGAGCCCCGTGCGTATTTACTTTTATTGGATGTTTTACCAGGAGTTGAAAACATTATACCCTTTAATTTAATCTGACTCATGCGAGTGCTTAAACAAATGGATCAAATTATGTCATGTTTAATATAGTTTGTTGTAATTATGACCAGATGAGTGTATGGTGATTGCATTTGACAGAGATTGGACCTTTTTTATACCCTGTGGTATTTACTTTAATAAGTAAATCATTTATTTGGAGATAGTGGTGATTTTTGGAGAGAGAGAAATATCTTGCCGTTTCCAAGTTTATTTACATCCACAATGAAATCCATGGAAATCACTGCACGTGATTGAATTAGCATGCTTTGGATTCTTTTATGTTTTTTTTTTCCTTTTCTGCATAGTGGGTAGTTAAATTTAATAGTTAATAGAGAATGACAAAAACTAAGCAGATTTCGTAGTTTTTTGCACACAGTCACATTCAGTACTTATTCACACACATACACACACACAGAGACTCACACACACACACGGGTGCTTGAGGGTCGAGGGGGATTCCCTGTTCTGTCAGAGCCGGGCCTGGAGATAGCGTGACCAGCGGCCGGGGCAGACACACTCGCTCGTCTGTGTGCCACACTTGTTTCCTCCAGAAGGGGACCATGGCGGGGCGGCCGGAGGGAGGGGGAGAGAGAGTCTGGACCACGAGGAACAAATCCATACTTTCATACGGGGGTGTTTGTACAAATAAGGCCTTATTCCTGCCACTAGACACCCTGTGGCGGGGGCTTTGGGGGGGGTTGAGGTGGGGGCGGGGGGACAGAAGCAGTGAGGACTTAGGCCAGGGGTCAGCGGATAGGGGCTGTCAACACACATGACATCACACCTCAAGCTCTTCCTAATCCACTCTTTGGCTCTTTAAGGTCATAATCTGTAGGCCGCTGCAAATCCAGCTGCAGACTGCCGAAGCTACTAGGAAGGTGGCGTATATACAACCGATTGGTTGATTATATGTTTGCTTCTTCGTAGATGAAAGCAGCAAATTATTACATGCTGTAAATGATTGCTACTGGTATTAGTCTCCCTATTCAGTGATCACTCACTGTTATTAGACCAATCACTATTATTTATTTTCTTACGCTCAAAAAAGTAGGCCCAAAAAGTCTTTATACCATCACAAACCTATTTAGTGTTTAGCAGTCTTATAAATTTAAACAAATTAACTGTTAATTTGCAAAAATAAAAGAGAAGCTGTTATTTGGCAAACACAATATACCACATCTAGTGTCTGAAACAGTCTCTTATTTATGGACCCCACAAACCCTAAGTAGATGTCTATTTTGGGCTTTTATTCACTGGTGTTCCTTGTATGGCAAACATGCTCCTGTCAATAACATTGTGGTAGATTCTGGGAGATTCTAGGGTACAGACCAACGTGTTATGTAGACCGACATGCTAATGGGTAAAGCTTCCAACAATGAGGCCGTATTATTTACTGAGCTGAATAGAAGGACCTGCATTATTATATCATAGTAATCATGAAATTATATAGAACTTTAAATGCGTAATTTAAGAAATATGCCTGGCATTGCACACGTCTTTGGGATTTCTTCTTTATGGGTCACGATTTTAGCGTGTTCTATTATACATACATGTACAAATATACTCTTCAAATATATATATTTAGTATTTCTCTTTATATAATATATAAAACCAAAATATACTATACTTTATGTCCAGGAAGATTATAATATAGAACTAGAAAAGCGCTCAGAGAGCGCAGATCTCCACCAAGACAATTTGGTCACAGGTGGTGTTCTGGATCACCGATCTCCACCAAAATCGAATCAGTTCTTACTCGTCCCAATACACACATTGTACGAAAATTCAAATCCAAAATCCGTGCAGTACTTTTCGAGTTATGTTGTACAGACAGACAGACACACACACAGACAGACAGACGTACACACACACGCCGGCAAAAACATAACGTCCTTGGCGGAGGTAATGAACAGGTTAATACCCTCAGTCAGGGTTGTAGAGGACAAGGTGCCTGTGTGCTCCACTACTCCATGCTGTCAAACTTGTTTCCTTATTTTTTATTAATGAATAGAAAAATATAAATAGACATATATACTATACATATATACTTTGATTTTATACTTTCATGTAAAGCCAAGATGCTTAGTGTTTGGTCTATAGGCACAGATGTAGTGGAGTAGGAATGGCCGCCAACATGGGGCTGGATAGAGGTGGGGGTTAGTTAGAGGGGAACAGACCACAGGAAAAAAAAAAGCTCTGTGTGTGTGTGTGTGTGTGTGTGTGTGTGTGTGTGTGTGTGTGAGAGAGAGAGAGAGAGAGAGAGAGAGAGAGACAGAGAGAGAGAGAGAGAGAGAGAGAGAGAGAGAGGAGTGGGGAGGGGAATTGTCGAGGCTTGGGGAGATTGTCCAGAGAGCGAACAAGTGTTATGTGCGAACGTGACGTGCCCCGGATGACAAATAGGCCCGCCGGATCGCAAGGTTCACCCAGCTGGTTGGCCCTTCTGCTGGGTGATTGATGGTGTTGATGTTCTAAATCGGCCCCTCAGATATGGCCAAGTACAGGACGCATAATGGCCAGGCTGTAGATTAGCCCACAGATAGCAGGAAAGGGGTGGGGGCGGAGGTGGGGGTGGGGGTTATAGTTTGGGGTAGAAAGGAAGGGCAGGTTCCCAGACAGCTGCAGTTTGTGGCCTCGTCTGTTGTCCTTGTTGATGCCGTTGTTTGAGGGGTGTGTTTTAAGGCACACACAAACACACACACACACACACATACACGCACCAATGCAACATCTTCTCCTTCTCCGCCTCTCTTCTCTTCTCCATCATTGCTTGTCTTTGACTCAACCATGGTCCTGTAACACACACAAACACACTCTCTCTCTCTCTCTCTCTCTCTCTCTCTCTCTCTCTCTCTCTCTCTCTCTCTCTCTCTCTCTCTCTCTCTCTGTCTCTCTAACTCTCTATGCTCCCTTCAAACACACACACACACACACACACACACACACACACACACAGTCTCTCTCTCTCTCTCTCTCTCTCTCTCTCTCTCTCTCTCTCTCCCTCTCTCCCTCCCTCCCTCTCCATAGCATACATATATGGTGATCCTTGTGTTCGGAAAGCTATGCCAGGGGTCAACAGAGACTCATTAATGTCAAAAAGAAGGTCAGTCCCATACACTCTCACCCTGGATGTATGACCAATACATCTGGAAGTCTGGAGCAGACATACACACACACACACACACACACACACACACACACACACACACACGCAAAGGGGGGAAAAGAAAGCGCCACACAACTTCCTAATTGTGCGGACGGACCCCCTTTATCATAGTTGCAGGCAGCATGAACAAACAGACTTTGATCAGAGAGCCTGTGATTGGAGAGGCTTTAGACTGAGCGTGTGTGTGTGTGTGTGTGTGTGTGTGTGTGTGTGTGTGTGTTGTGTGTGTGTGTGTGTGTGTGTGTGTGTGTGTGTGTGTGTGTGTGAGGCTTTAGACTGAGCGTGTAATCTTACCACATGCAAAGGAGAATGGTCAGAGTCATGAGAACTTCAGATGCAGTTCCGGCTATCAATCATTACAGATTGATTGCTTCTGATCTCATCGCTAGTACAAATATAACATAAATATAACATAATAATAAAAATAATGATAACACATGAATGGCAGCAGGGTTAACCTTGATTATTATTTTTGTCTTTGTTTATCCTGGGTACTCCACCCTCCTTTCAAATGAGGATAATAATTTCTGGTTTGTTTGTTTAGGAATACATTAAGCCTATATAAAATAGATTGAGATAGACTGCGCAAGAACTACAGTTTGTGAAGAGGGGAGAGAGAGAGAGAGAGAGAGAGAGAGAGAGCGATTGACCTTCCATCCATCCGTTATGCTGCCTATTTTTTTTTCCTACTAAAAAGCCAAAAATGACCACTCATATCATTGCCAATGAATGTTTTGTTCAAGAGAGTATAAAGAGTTTCTGATGATTAAACTTTGTGTTGACCCCTCGGTAAAATACTTGCTCTTGTCCATTATGTGGCTATTCGCTGTTGAGGATAATGAGTATTTTTTGAAACGGGGGGCCACGAAGTCAAAGCAGGTACTAGATAGGACGGGCTACGTTAAGAGCCTCAGAGAACTGCGTAATTAAATAAAATCAAACTAAGTGAGAGCACTAAAAATAAAGTAGAATACTACATTTTCAATGGCCAGTCAGGTTTTCCAGTGGAGTCCTCGTGCTTGATGGCATAAAAGCATCGGTCGACTCGTTAGAGTAGTTTAACGAGCAGACTCGCGTGGCTGTTGAGAAATATGACTGCCGCGTTTGAATGATGAATTAGAATTCTTACAATTGAGAATAAGGGGCGTATTTATGAACGTGTAAATAATTCCTCGCCACTAACGTAAATACCCTAGACAGCTATGACTGATAATAACACTCCGATGTTGCAAACCTACACATATATACACAGACACTGTCCAAATTTGTCAATGTGTGTGTCATTGTATGCCATTGCCACATATAAGCACATGCTGACATCCAGTATATACAAAATGTATGTATATATTTATTACTGTATGTGTCTTACATTTGTGCATTTGTGCATGTACCTACGTGTGTGTGTGTGTGTGTGTGTGTGTGTGTGTGTGTGTATGTGTGTTTGTGAATGTACGCCTGTGTGTGCGTGTCTATATGTATGTGTGGGTGTTGAGCTGTGTGCAGTCTGCTATCCTCTGTCCCTGTGTTCCTCTGTGCTCTGCATTGCATTAGTATCATAAACGCCTGGCCTGCACAAGCCTACTTGAAGGCTACTTGACTTCAGCCAGAGTATTTATGCGCGTAGGCCTGTGTGTCCGTCCCTGTATTTATACATGGGCGTGTTAGTATGAAACAACTGTTCTTTTGCTCTTAAACTGATTTCAGTGTCCCCCCCCCCCCCCCCCACACTCGCCCCTCTGTAACAGCTTTTGCTCATTTACAAGTTTTTTCTACTAATTATCTTTATTGGCTCTAGTAAAAGCGAAGTGTACACGGCGAGGGTTGGCCCTGTTTGGTAAGATAATGAGGCTACAGCCTCTGTCCTCTGTCTGCAGTGTTGATGGGTTGATGTCTCCATAGCCTCAGGCACATGGGATTGGCGTCTATGAAGTGCCTCCATTGTTTACAACCAGTCCGGACCTCCCCAACACACCACAGCACAGCCCAGCACAGCACAGCACAGCACTGCACAACCCCCCACTCACTCACCCCACAGACGAGACTTCATGGCTACCCAGCAACCCTCGGAAAGATCTGGAGAGAGAGAGAGAGAGAGAGAGGGAAAGACAGACAGAGAGAGAGGGAGGGAAGGAAAGATAGACAGAGAGAGAGAGAGAAGAAAGAAAGAAAGAAAGAAAGAAAGAAAGAAAGAAAGAAAGAAGGGTCAGAGGCATCTGGATTTTGGTGCTACATATGTGAAGGGTCTGTGTTGAAGAAGCCTCTCTCTCTCTCTCTCTCTCTCTCTCTCTCTCTCTCTCTCTCTCTCTCTCTCTCTCTCTCTCTCTCTCTCTCTCTCCGGGCATGTGTACATGTGGGTAATTTTCGCTCATCTGTCCTGTAGTGAGGCTGGCCTCCTGAATGCCTGGGTAATTTTGGTCACTCTTTCCCCCCCTGGTTGCCCCATGGGCAGCTCCCCTGGCTTAAGCAACATGGGGAGTGGAGTAGCGTGGAGTGGAGTGGAGGGCCCCACACATCTGGAAGGCTCCACATCTGAGAACCAAGCCTCCAGCTAAACTCTCACACAAACAGACACACTCACACACACACACACGCACACACACACACACACGCACCCTTACTGAAGTACTGAAGTGGAAGTGCACGCATAAGTTCACAGACATAAACACTGCATACATAAATGCACACACACACACACACACACACACACACACACACACACACACACACACACACACACACAATGAAGCAAGATTGCATTTATATTTCCTGAGTCACACACATGTATACATACGCACCAGACGGGTCATGGTTCTCCAGAGCAGCCCTCAGCAGGTGGAGTGTTGAAGAGAGGAGGGTGTGTGTGTGTGTTGGGGGGGGGGGGGGGCACTGACCACATTATGATTGTTTTTTCCTTAACACACTCTTATTTGCAATTCTTTGGCTCACTGTTGATATTTCTCTTGCTCTGTATATCTGTTCCTCTCTCTCTCTCTCTCTCTCTCTTTTCCTCTGTCCCTCTGTCCTCTCGTTAGCACTCCCACCTCCTCACACGTTTGCCATTGTTCTCCTTACCGAAAACAGCCCATTTCCCCCTCTTGTCCTCTTTTCATCTGAATGAGCAGTTTAACATTGAGTAAACTCTGTGATTGTATGTTTAGCTTTAGAAGGGTTGTCTGGGACATCTTTGAGAAAAGCCTCCTTGCTCTCTCTCTCTCTCTCTCTCTCACACACACACACACACACACACACACACACACACACACACACACACACACATACACACATAGTCTCACTCGATTCGGCTATGCATGCACACACACACACACACACACACACACACACACACACACTCTACTGGCCCAGAGTTGTTTTATAATTATTATTTATTTATTGTTCAGGAAAAACATGATATTTATTTTTCATCCAGCTGGCAAAGTCCCCCTCCCATCTCCAACCACTACCACCACCACCACCCAACAACCGCCCCAACCCTGAGAAGTGAGAACAGTGGATCAATTCCTTCCGCTGTGAAAAACTAAAAAACAACCCCCTCCCCCCAGAAAAAAAAAAAAAAACGCTTGTCCCCAAATACCAGCAGTAGTTAAGCCAGAGGACCACATACGTCGCGGCCTAATCCATCCCATAACTTATCAACATATGCTGCCTATTAATGGAGTAGGCCGGGACCTGCCGAGACGCCCAGACTCTGGTTTTTACTGGTGGCGGGAGTGAATCTGTTTGGGATTAGAGGAATAACAGTGTGGCTGACACGGAGCCGTCCAAAATGCCAGCTATGGAACCCAAACCCCAAATAAGCAACTGCAGAATTTGTTGACATTGCTCTGTAACGACTGTTCTTCGCCCAGCCGCCGCTCCGCAAAGAGCTGCTACAGCTTCGCGTCCGAGGTTTTTTTTACGACGCATGCTCTCTCTCTCTCTCTCTCTCTCTCTCTCTCTCTCTCTCTCTCTCTCTCTCTCTCTCTCTCTCTCTCTTTCACTTCTCCCTTTTCTCCTGTAATGTCTGTCTCAGTGTTATAGTAGTCATGCTTGCTGATTGTGTAAGGTTAGAAGATGACATCTCACACACTGTCAGGAAGCATTTGAGAGAATTTTAAAGTATTTTTCTGACATGCTAGTGGAATGTAGGCTAGGGAGTCTAACCACACTTACAGTACAGGCACCAAAGACCTAGAGGCACTCTCTTAATTTGCTTGGATCATCACTAACCCCAGGATTTCAGCACATGATTTTACTGCTCGGTCATAAAATTCTGTCATATTTTTGCAGTTACTGTAATCTCTTTCACTCATGACAAACTAAATATCTGTTTTAGTAGTCGCGAGAGAGTAACAACATTCTCCAAGATGCTTTGATGGAGAGGATCAGGGTTGTAGTGGGGATTTGTTTGGTGTTTTTGTATGCAATATAATGTTATAAATTGATGCCTAATAATAAGAAAGTCAGAAATAACCTATATAAATTATCTTTTTCAAGAAGTAGGGAGACTCCGTAACCCTGCGTCCAGTGCCCGCTACACTCTTAGTGAGGATGGCTCAATGGTGTTTTTTGCCCCCAACGGCACCTTCCAGGCAGCACAGCCTAAAAGGCACTACCTTTACCCTATTCCTAACCCTAACCCCCTCAACCCTCATCCTAACCCTAAACCAAGGGGAGTAGTGCCTTGAAGGTAGCGCTGCCTGGAAGGCACCGTTGAGGGCAAAAAATACCAAAGACCAGTAAGGATGTAAGGGAATAAAAGGTTGTCAGTATCTGATAGAGTGACCTGAACAAATGATCTCCTCCTAATAGCCCCCGAGAGGGAAGAGGTTCTGTTTCAAGGAGACATGAGAGAGAGAGAGAGTTTTGGCCTCTGAAGTCATTCAGACGTGGCAGGTTGCTCGGCATTGTGACCCGTCAGAGGGGATTTTGTCTGAATGACAGGGGGGTTGACGGAGGTCAAGGTCGAGGCTGCGCGCAGGGCTCACAAGGAGACTCGAGAGTGGCGTCATCCAGTCAGACCACGTCTCCGATTCCCCTGGGACTGTGGCTCAGACAGCTTCTGATGGCTGTTGTTGTTCTCGGTGAGAGCCCTTAGTTCTCTAGCGTTCGCCCCTCAGAAAAATAGCTGTGTTGTCTCCGCAGGAAACCAGATAGTCATATACCTTTAAATGCCAGCTTGCTCTTTGATCTGCTTTTTAGGAGACAACACATGTCTTGGTGGACAAATGCAGAACTCTATGAGTGGCTAATATCAATGGCAAAGGAAGAAAGAATGGAAGTTAGAATAAGGACGACTATGTTGAAACAGCGAAAGAATAGAAGTTGGACTACTTTTATTGGGATAGCCCCTTGAGATATGACAGCTCGTTTACAAGAGAATCCCGAATAAGGATGACGATGTTGAAACCGCATGTGCACAAGTAATAAGTTCTCAATTGCACAAATGTTGCCATGGTTGCAAATTTGCACGTACAAGCACAGGCAGCGCAGGTTGCTGCATTGGCTCCCAAGTTATGCCATGCACTGTTGCTTGCTTCAAGAAAAATGTCCACAGCACCTTTTAATGTATCATGGTGTCCTTGCATTCACATTTGTGTATAGTATGCATGGGCCCTAAGTGCAAATGTCACGAGTCTGTTGAAGTCCTTGGATTGCCAGAAAGGAAGAGGGGCAGAAAAGGCAACATTGAGACGTTATTACAGGTGTGTGGGGGGCTGGGGTGAAGGTAGCTGCGTGTGTGGGGTGTGCGTGCATGTGTGTGTGTGTGTGTGTGTGTGTGTGTGTCAGTACAAAAGACAGACGCGGCAAGAGAATGTGTGTAATGTGTGTGTTAGCGCAAGCGAGCATGTGTGTGCGTGAGCTTGATTACAATCCCTGTGAAAGTTAAGCTCTGGACCCGCGCAGCTTCCATCGCTAACTTATTGCCTGTTTCCTCGGCCCGCGCAGGCGAGGCCCTGGCCTGGGTTGTTAGTGCTAATGGATCAGCTCAACGCTCTCTCCCCCCGCCCCCGGCCCCCCCACTGACGGATGTCCTGTCAGGGCCGCACATGGCAGATTAGCCTGCTTCCACAGGTGGCTCTGGCTTGTGTCCTCCATGGAGGTGGTGCACCACGCTCTGCTGCTGCTGCTACATGAGGCCTGGCCTGGGCTGGACTAGACCAGAGAGGGTTGAAGCGGAGCAAGAGGTCTCAACGTTTGTTAAGTTCCTGGTTCTATTTTTGCAAGAGGAAGGGGGCCCAGAGCTATATACTGTAGGTTCTATGGGAGGGCGGGCAAAATCCCCCTTTATGATCGAGCTCTTATTGACTGATAGAACTTTTAAAGAATCTTTTCATATTGGGATGTAATGCATTTATGCAGGCAGGAAGTATTCCAGTTTGCTCCCATTGAAATGTATTATGATGCCATATCTTGCTCAGTAGCTTATTCCATGATCTTTGGTTAGTCCTTAAGTGGACCGCACACCGGCTCCGACACACAGCTGAGCACTCCTCTTACAACATTGTATTCCATTGTTTTCATTGTTTGAACTCTTCCGCCGTCAATTGTGAATTACGATTGAAGTCTATTTTGTCGGAGCCGCCCATTGACATTCATTGTTAATTTCACTGTACTAGGTTCGTTGCGAAATTGTCGAATTCGAAAGTGCTCCGCAATTCTGTCTAAAGCCGGTGTGCAGACGGCTTTAGACACCATTCCTTTGGGCGTGTCAACGATGCCAGTTTTCTATATGAATATGACAGGAAGTCTTTGCTCCAATTGAAATGTATTATGATGCGACATCTTGCTCGGTATTCCATGATCTTTGGCTGGACTAGGCTGTGCTGCATTGCAGTGCCAGGCCCCCAGCACTGACTCCAGCTCTGAGCTAACTCTGGCTCTGGCTCTGACTCTGGTCTGCTCTGGCTCTGACTCTGGCTCTAGCCTGGTCTGCACCACACCTAAGCAGCCCCAGGCTATGACCCCTGTCCAAGCTCTCCAGCAGACTAGCTGACAGGCTTGTAAAAAGTCAAACAGACTGATTGGAATGAAGGGGGTAAAAATCACAGGAATGAAAAGCATGCAGAGAGAAAGAGAGAGAGAGGAAGTGAAAGAGAGAGAAGTGGGGATAACCACAGACAGGCACAGAGAGACACCAACAGTCAGATCAACAGAGTGGGGTAGAGGGGGGGATTTGGAAGTGCACATTAAGACAAACAGACACACACACATATACAAACACAACACACACACTCACACATACTCACACGCATTCTGTACGCATGCCTGCACACACACACTCACACATGCACAACCAGAAAGAGCAAGCGGGAAAGAGAGCGCCTTGCAATAGCCCCTCGGTGCAGATGCAGGCGTCTAAAATATCCATGAAACCTGTGCACTTCCCTGGCACGGTGTTTCAGCCTTCAGCCGCTGTTATTTTTGGCCCGGTGTGGCACATATGTCATTGGGGAGAACGTGCTTAATTAGGCTACCTCAAAAGGAGCATGAAAACCAGGGAGATATTTATTAGAGTCATTCTTTAGCCACTTGTCACGAGAAGCGAACTAGCTGGGCCGTAACGGCACTCTTGGCTTGAGGAACCAACTGTAGCTCCTTATTACAGTCATATGTACAGTGTACACACACACACACACACACACACACACACACACACACACACACAAGCTCAGTTGGACCCACACGCGCCATGTCTCCGAAGCTTTGATTTGTGACTATAAATGTTCCTACAAAAGGACCATCACTCCATCTTGTCCACAGATATTTATTTGTTGTAATCAAGGGGGACAGAGTGCCTTTTTGTCCCACTGGAGTTGGCCATCCACTCCTGTAAGAGGCCCACATTGGAGTGTGTATACACAGACACACACACACACACACACACACACACACACACACACACACACACACACACACACACACACACACACACACACACACCACAGCCTCTCAGCTAATGTGCTAGAATTTATTATACCAATTTTGAGAAGCTTATGTAAGAATCGGTTTGTTTAATTTCTGTCTGAGGGTTAATAAATGATTGCGTCGCTGTTGCCGGAGTCGGAGCACTTTCGTGGCCTTTTGCATCCTGATGCTGTTTGATGAGTAATGGTTCAGTATTTTTCCATTCTCTGGTTTTGCGAATATAAAAGCCATTCTGTCTTCCTCAAAGTATAACCACTGATTTGAAGAAACGGTGCTACAAATTATCTAGCGCATTAGTCATCACCCAACTGGTTCCATGATAGATGTGAACTGAACCCCAACACCCCAAACCCTACAAACAATGCGGCGTGTTCGCATTGTGTCAAAACTTTAGAAGACTTCGAAATAAATAAATAAATAAATCCCTAAGTGCTCTCGTGTCTGGTGTAACCAGCTCCATCAACTATTATGGGAACTAATTATTGCGGCATACACAACACAAATACAGCGCCTCAGTAATGCACCTGGCATAGCCCACTGAGCGCCATAAGTCTCGAGCCCTCAAAGGCTTTACTGCCATCATATGAATCAAAGGCATAATTGGCTGGCTCATGTGGATTAAAGGGGTGTTTCACATTTTACCTATATGCATTTGTAGGTCTTTGGTATTTTTTGCCCTCAACGGTGCCTTCCAGGCAGCGCTGCCTTCAAGGCACTACTCCACTCAGTTTAGGGTTGGGGGGTTTAGGGTTAGGAATAGGGTAAGGGTAGTGCCTTTTAGGCTTAGCTGCCTGGAAGGTGCCGTTGGGGGCAAAAAACACCATTGAGCTGCATTTGTAACGGTTGCCAACCAGCCCAGCTAGCTGGTGGCAGTACGTGTAAATCCTCACATTCCCTAGTCCTTCATGAACGCTTCTAACGGCTGAGTTGGAAGCCTGGGCTTTTAGCTCCGTGGTTAGAGCGTTCGACTCCCATGCCATGGGTAATTTGTAGTTGACAGAGTGGGTTGTTCAAGTCAAGACTCGATTGCGGTGTGAATGTCTCTGTCTACTCATTTAGTATCTTTAGTACTTTATCCCAAGTGTGACTAACATTAGGGGTCAGTGGGGCAGTCTCCCGTAGAGCAACTTGGGGTTAAGTGCCTTGCTCAAGGACACAATGGTGGCAGCTGGGATTCAAACCCACAACTTCCAGGCTACTAGCATGCTAGCCAGATTCCTTAAGGGCCACGCAAAAGCAAAACAACAAGACATTGAGCGCTTCACGTTTTCCAGGTGTTTCACTTCTTTTTGTCTGTGCGCCTTGCATCAACGGCAGCAGTGATCATGTTGCATCGTTCCTTTGGAGAAACAGTTGAATTCGGCCATTGGCATGGCATTGGTTGTTCTGTCTGTTTTTCTTTTGCCATTCTTTCTCTCAGCTACAGCACGTGGTGAGCTCAAACAACATTTAAATGGAAAATCACATCTGTTGCAGTCTTACAGTTTTCCCGTTGTTTATTCTATCAATCCTGTGGCTCTCAATGAGTGAACACCGGCACTCTGATAGACGCTTTCAAAACACTGTTTTTAAAACACTGAGAAGTCTCAGCATCAAGTGACACTTTGCACGCAGCATTGTCAGGGTCTCTATATATCAACTCGAGCATTAAGGAAATTATGGCTTAGGGAAGATGTTTAGACATTGGAAATAACAGAACACCATAACAATTTTATTGTGAGGTTGTGTGATTCTTTCTGCAACATTAGCAGTAGGCTCATGGCTCTAGTAAGAAAGAAAAAAAGTTGTTTTAATATTTTGTTTTGATAAAAAATATTTTATCGCTCACTGACAATCTCCAGTCCAACACTATGAACATCAAACACATCCTTATTATTATATCTTATAGTGGTCATCCTCCACCTCGCTGCTCCTCCTCACTAACTAGGAAACAGGAAGTGAGGTCAGAGGGCCTCATGTGATCCGCTCCTCCCAGGGCGAACGACTCGAAGGGAGGCCCTGTGGCAGAGGCAGGCACTTGGCACGGTTGCCGTGGAGCGAGGGCCAGATCATTATGTTTGAGAGGTTTACAATGCTCATTAACAGCTTTCCACACCGCACCACACTGGCAGCCATGCCTGGCTCCAAACAGCCTCTGGCAGTAACTCGTCTCTCTCTCTCTCTCTCTCTCTCTCTCTCTCTCTCTCTCTCTCTCTCTCTCTCTCTCTGCTTCTCCTTCCCTCACGTCTTACTTGCTCTCCCCTGCCAGGCTGAAAAGCACCTAACCCCCTGAAGATAAAGGATTAAGGTTCGGTTAAGGTGGCGACAGAGCAAAGAGGTCTCTCATACCTTTAGCCTCCCCTGCTCTGTAGTTACCTCAGTGAAGACACAAACAGCGGATAATGAAAGGGATTGACTTCCACCTTCTGTGCGGAATCCCTCCACCTTCCCACGCTCCCAACCCAACTCAACCCTGCAAAACTCAGCACAACACAACCCACCCACCTACCACTGAGGAGTTCTTTAGCCTGTCTTAATCTGCCAGTCTTTACAGGGGCTCTGTACATTTGTGACTTGGCACCCCCAAACTGCCATGTTTATACTTGAGCCACACTAGCCAGATAGAATCCAGAGCCTGCCAGTCGTTTTCCAAGTTCCTTAGCCGCGGACTCGGGAACGCCTGCTCCCTGTTATTTCCATAAGGCCACCAAAAAGCAAACACGGAACACAACCTGTGTCAAATCGTTTGTCTTCTGACGTCTCAGGTTAAGCAGACGGCGTCTATGTTTCATCCTGGGAACGTGCATCCATCACCTTCGAAAGTAGTGCTGCCAGGAGAGTGTGTGTGTGTGTGTGTGTGTGTGTGTGTGTGTGTGTGTGTGTGTGTGTGTGTGTGTGTGTGTGTTTTGGTGCGCTGCTGCATCTCCCATCTGTCTTTAATCAAGGAGTGTCTTTACAATGGATTTCATTTGTGATTTTATAATGCGATGCGACGTTGCATGTGGTTGTTGTTTAAGTCAGATGGCCTTGCTGCTATCCATCATGGTTATAGGGCCTGAAACAAGGGGATTTGGCAGTTATTCTTGCAGATTATCTCTGCATGAACATATCTCTCTGTCTGTATGTCTGTCCCTCTAATCTGTCCGTCCTTCTGTCTGTGCTTTCGTGAATGGCGGAGTCAGTCCCAAGACACACAGCAGCTGCAGGCTTGCTGCAAATGACCCTCAATTAGCCTAGGCTTTGCCGAGGGAATCGTTGACATCGTCGCTCGCGACGACAGGTACGACCACAAACCTATCCCATCAGCCGCGCGCACACGGCACGCCACATGTCATCATGGCAAAAACACAGCATGGTTGCCACGGTAATTTGGAGGTAGGTGCCGTTACGCTTTTTAATGGACGGCTTTTTCTCAACTTTATGAGCACCCGTGTAATATGCCCTGGCCTCCACTCTCTCTCTCTCTCTCTCTCTCTCTCTCTCTCTCTCTCTCTCTCTCTCTCTCTCTCTCACTCCCCCTTTCTCTCTCCCTCTTTCTCACTCTCTCCCTCTGTTCCTCCCAGTACAGAGTGGTGTTAATTCAGCACAGAGGCTTGATGGTGATGGCTACATACCTCACCGGAGACATATGACTTGTGGAAAAAAAGACCATAACTCTCCCAAAGGGCTTCACAGTTTCTTGGTCAGTCATCTTAAGAGATCCATAAAACCCTCCCAAATTCCCCCCGCAGGACATAAAAAAAAAACTGAAAAAGAAGAAAAAAAAAAAAAACCCTGATTTATGAACCACTGGTCTCTCTGTAAGCCTTATTAGAGCTGAGACTTCTTTTCAGCTGAGAGCGGGAGCGGCAGCAACGCTTTTTCAAAGCCGGCGTGGACAGCCACAGCGACTTTGCTCCTCTCCCAGCCCCTGGTTTTGCTGGTCTGGGGTGGTGGTGTTGGTGGTGGTGGTGAGGGGGGGGGGACAATAAGAAGCCTGTTGGCGTTGCCAGACCCTGCGAGACGCCCGATGAGGAGTTTAACCGGATCGTAATGCCGACCGACCCACTAATCACCGACTGCGAAACCAGCCCTTGATAGCTCGTTTATTTATGTGTTGTGGAAATCAGGGTTATTTTCATTCTTTCTCGAATTTTAAAACATGGGTGTCAGGAGCATGGGGCTTGTATATGGCTCTCTCTCTCTCTCTCTCTCACACACACACACACACACACACACACACACACACACACACACACACACACACATACACACACACGCACACACACACACACACAGACTGATGTTTATGGAGTGATGTAAGTACTCATTTGAAGCCATGATTGACTGTGTTATTGTATCACACACTTCACTTCAAGCACACTAAGCTTTACATTTACTACATAATCTTTGGAGAGGAGTGCGTCTCTGTGTGTGTGTGTGTGTGTGTGTGTGTGTGTGCGTGTGTGTGTGTGTGTGTGTGTGTGTGTGTGTGTGTGTGTGTGTGTGTGTGTGAGAAAGAGAAGAAAAACTGCGAGGTCCTCACTTTTGATCTTGTGTTTTTATAAAGCGTGAAAGAAGCATGCAGGTCTTGTCTTTCAATGCTTTATTTGAATTGTCAGCTCTGTTATTGCCCCAGAGTATCTAAAGTGTTACTAAATGTTTGGGTTTTCCCTCACCAACAGGAGAGACTGTTTGGCTGGAGGCACAGTTGTGACGGAGCTTTTTTGGTCACTCAGCCTGTAAAATCCAGAGGGCAATTTTTTTTCCTCCCCAAATCAAGTGACTTGAATTTATCTTTCTGACGGCCGTGACAGGCTGAAAGCTTGTGTGTTTACCAAATAGTCCTTGACGGATAAAGAAACAAGGCTTTGTCTTATTGTGATCCCTCTTTTTGATTAATATGAAGAGAAAGAGACAGAGAGAGAGAGAGAGAGAAGAACTGAACTACCCTGCCCTGGGACACATTTCAGGAAAAAATGTGTTCTGCACAGAAGCCTAATAAAAGCATTATTGAACAGGCCCAAAACTTGAAAAATTGTGAGAGAGAGAAAAAAAAGGACACAGGTTTGTTTTGGCCTGTCTGGCTTGTTCCATTCTCCTCTTGTGCCACTGGTCTACAGTCACCCTTTTATTGACTGAGTCTCTTACCGAGAGCTGGGGGGAAAAAATGCCTTTGCATTATAACAGTATAGTCGGAAAAAAAAGAAATCTTGGCAGCAGTTTTTGGACAGAAAAGAAAAAAAAAGAAAGAGAAAAAAAAAAAAAAGCAGAGACGTTTCTGACCGCAACTCATAAACCACACTTTATTTAGACTGGCTCTAACTCATTATTTGTTCATAGGACTTTCTGTCTCAGGGAAATATGTTCCAGCATTTTTAGTGGGGGAAGGGGGGGGGGGCAGCCATGAAGGACTTGGATGAACCGTTGCCAGGTGTTGTTGCCATGACATTCCATTAGGCGAGCCCACGTTGCCCTCATCGATAACCAAGTGCCTGATAGAGAGAAAAAATTGAAAAAGGTGTGTCTGGGGGGGGGGGGTCATCCTCATCCACTGTATTTCCTGGACTCTGTACGTGTCATAGGGGGGTGGGGGAGTTGCATGTCTCTCGTGGTGTTTACATGAAGAGGTCATATAGTGTGATCTGTCAATCAAGGCTATGCTCCTATTTAATTTGAGTGTCGTAGTGGTTCAGTTGTCATGTTTGTTGTCAGATCTTAGATCAAATCAGAAAAAATTCCACACTCTTCATGCACTTCATTTGTGAATATTGTACAGTGTAATAGAAATATGAAAAGAAGTGAAGGGAAAGAATACTGCAGAGACCTGTTGATGTTTGGTGTAATTTAATGATAATTTAAGCACATTGTCTTTGACAGAGCAGAGCAATCTTACATGAGGAAGATCATCAGCACAGTGATGGATAAATAACCACTGAATAACACCCCCCCCCCCCCTCCTCCCCACCCCCATACACACCCTCTCATGGATACGTACCTCATTATCCAAACCGCCACACGCAGTGCAGGGGCCTAGCAACCGTTGCCATGCAGAGACGTGTATCAAACTCCACCCCTCGGCACCGTTCTCATGGAGGCGATGGCAATGATGGAGACGAAGGCGATGGAGACGAAAGGGATGGTGTTGGGGGAGTGTGTGTGTGTGTGGGGGGGGTGATGGTGGAGGGTGTGGGTGTGTGTGTGTGTATGGGGTGGTGATGGTGGAGCGTGTGTGTGGTGGGGGGGTGTGATGTTGGAGTGTGTGTGTGTGTGGTGGTGTGGTGGTGTGTGTATGTGTGTGTGTGTGTGTGTGTGTGGTGGGGGGGGGGGGTGCACCACCGTGATGTGCCACCGCTGAAATGTCTCCCCGGTGTGGGCCCTCGGTGTCGGGGTGCTGGTGTGCCCGGCTCTGACCCTCTCCTGACGGCCTCCTCATTAACCTTTCATGTATTCAAGGCTCTTCTCCCCGCCACTCGCCCCCGGCCTGGCCCACTGGGCTGTAATAAGAGGAAGCACCGGAGAGATGGGGAGAGAGAGAGAGAGAGAGAGAGAGAGAGAGAGAAAGGGATGGAGGGAGCCGCTCCATGCATATCGAACATCCAATCTGCAGTCCAATCTATTTAAAAGAAAAAAAAGAAAAAAAAATGCAGCTTCGACTTGCCAGCCACTCACACCATCCTGGTGGATGAGCCCAGATGTACCCATCTGCAGAATGACAGAAAAGGACAGAAAGAGAGAGTGAGAAGGAGAAAGAGCGAGAGAGATGGGAGAGAAAAGAGAGAGATAGAGAAATAGACAGACAAATATCTTAGCATCAGTAGTTTTGGGACTGTAGAAGATGCTGTCATTATGTGTGTTTGCAATCATGGGTGCCGAGTACATCTTTTTCTGGGGGGAATGAATGAGCCGATGGAGGTGGAGGTGTTGGTGGCATCACTGCTGCTGCTGCTGGTGGTGGTGGGGGGGGGATGGGGGTGGGGATGGGGGTGTGGTGGAGCAGCGGTGATTTGTGCGCTCTCTGAAATGCTTTCGCTATCATAGAGCCGAGCTGTTTACCACAGTGGGAGGCAAACAGCCTGGCTGAGGCTATATCACAAGCAAATGCGATGCACGGCGAGGAGAGAGGAGGAAAAACACACACACACACACAGTAGAAAGACATACATTAAGATTTCCTGTATTCAATGCACATGTGAGAGAAAGAGGGGAAAGGAGGAAGGAGGGCTGAAAAAAAAGGGAAACTGATTTCAATATAAATGAAAGTCGGTAGTCTGCATTTATGGCCACTTTGATCGGCACTTTTTTGTGCCACGAAACTACCCAGAAGGCCAGCACCGTGCCCTTGCTGGCATGTCGATGCTAATTTCCTCTCCGTTGCTAAGGAGACACATGAGGGAGCCGTGATTTTTTTTCTTTCTTTCTTTTTTTTTCCTCCTCCTCTTTCCCTTTCCTCCACTCTGGTCATAGCACTCTCTTCTCTCTCTCTCAAAAGAGCCTTTCTCCACCACTGACAGACAGCGACGATGCTGCTCTTTTAACTCTGCCTACATCTCCCAGTGTTGAACAATCAAAAAAAAAAAAAAAAAGGAAGAGGAGGGAGAAAAAAATAGAGCTGCATCTCAAATCAGGATCTCTGCAGGTTAAGAAACATCACTGATGTTGTACAGTGAGCAGTTCATTTCCTCTTATGAGACGCTACACCCCCCCTCCCCATCCCATTCCTCCCTGCCAGCCTCCAACACCACTGCTACTGCCACCACCCACATCCCCAGTCTCCTTCAGCTTGTCCCCTGCTGCGCCATTCTGCGCCGTCATTTCCCCCAAAGAGAGCTCCCTTTTGGAGTGTCAAGCCATTGCGACTACAATGTGATCCTCACTGTGCATATATTCACCACACAGATTCTCCCGCACAATAAATCAGCGCTTCGTGTTTGCTGCCAGCTCGTATCACACACTCTTAAAGTCGTAATCTAAAATCACCCCAGAGAGAGAGAGAGAGAGAGAGAGAGAGAGAGAGAGAAAAGGAAAGGGGGCAAAAAAAAACATTCCAATTCAATAGACAGATACTACAAGAACGAGAAAATACCCCTTTCATTTAGGAGCTGTCAGAAAGGAAAAGGGTTGGAATGGCGGATGCATATGACTGTTTTATAGGCTTAAATGACCCGTCTCAGTCTCCACACAACACCCACTGACTGACATCCAGGCCTTGATAACTGCCATGGGGGGCTAGCAGGGGTCCTGCCAACGTGCTGTTAGCACCACAGCCCCCTAGAGCTTGGTGGGCTACCTACATGCCACTCGTTGTCATCGTTTTTTTATTATTATTATATATTCATTATTTCTTTTATATATTTTTTTCTCATTTTCAATATCATGACCCTTTTTGAGCATGCCCATCAGGATGCCACATTTCTGCTTCTTTTACAGGTAAAATAAGAAACTTTCTAAACTACACACCAGGAAGAAGAAGTTTATGTAAACTGTCAAAGGCTAAACAACAAGTTAAGCTTTCATTCATTCATTCACTCTTCCGTTCTTTTTTTTTCTCTGCTTGTGCTGCACCATGCATGTTCATCATACTGTGCCGCTTCTGAAAACGGCTCTAGACCTACCCTCCACACGTCTGCTTAGAGAAGGTAAAAAGCCGAGGGTCTGGAGTCTTTGTCTGTGCATATGTCAGTCAGCAACTGTGGGGAGAGGTGTGGAAAGAGGAGGCTAAGCACAGAAAATGACAGGGAATTTAGTGCAGAATCCTTTTAGCAGACCACTGACACATGAATGAGTGTGTGTGAGTGTGTGTGTGTGTGTGGTGGGGGGAGTTGGGGGGGGGGGGCAGAAAAAGGAAGAGAGGGAGAGAGAGAGAAGGAGAGGGAAAAGTAGACAACCAATTTGGGAGTAATGCAACTAAAAACAGACAAGTGTAATTTCATCCATCTGGACAGATGTGTAAAAGCGCTCCTCAGAGCGGAGCGGAGCAGAGCTGCAGTCCCCCCATGATTCCCCCTGATTGATCTTCCCCCGGACTGAAACACCTATTATTAGCCACGGGCCTAATAGCACCAGGATGGCTCGCCGCTAGCCCAGAGGCCAATTCTCTGGTCACTGCTCTCTCTCTCTCTCTCTCTCTCTCTCTCTCTCTCTCTCATTCTTTTTCTGTCCTCTCTCTCACTCTTTCTCCTCAACCACCTTGTCCTCTTCTCTATCATTCTCTCTCCCTTGTTCATTCTTTGCCCACCCCCCATCTCTCTCTCTCTCTCCCTATGTTCTTGTCTTTCTCCTCATCCACCTTGTCCTTCTCTATATTCCTTCTTTCACTCATTCATTCATCTCTGTCTCTCTCCCTCACCCTCACCCTCTCTCTCTCTCTCTGCAGCTGTGGAAGCCAGGGGAATGATGAGGCTGTGTGCGTGTGTGCATATGTGTGTGTGTGTGTGTGTGTGTGTGTGTGTGTGTGTGTGTGTGTGTGTACAAATATATGTGTGAGTGTGTATATGTGCATAAAGGGACCTTGGTAGCAACTATATGGATAGAGGTGTTGCTGAATAGCTACTCATAGCTGACAGCATGAACTGAAGGATGGAGGAGTTGAAGACCAGAATGGCATTTTGATTATATATTATTTGATATTTTATATATTTATTTGGTATGTGTGTGAGAGGTTAGATTAGTTTGTTTTGTCAATGAATCTGTTACATGTTCAATTTGAACAAGGTTGGGAAGTAACCAGACACTATATACTGTATGCCAACTGAGGCTGCGTTCAATAATTCATCAGGTGCCAATTAGGAAGGGACTAAATACATCGAATCCCTTTCAAGTAAACAATGTCCGCCTTGCTGCACTCTGCAACACTGTGCTCCACCCACATGTTTTTAACAGCTGTATTCAGGCCCGCTCTCTCTCTCTCTCTCTCTCCCTCTCCCTCCCTCTCTCCCTCTCTCCTCTCTCTCTCTCTCTCTCTCTCTCTCTCTCTCTCTCCCCAGTCTTCCCTGGTATGAGCCTGTGTGTTTGCAGAGATTTGCCCTTCAATCAAGCTTCTCCTTAACACCTGGAACACCAGGTGACAAGCAGTCCTTTCCTGTCCAAGACTCTAATTCTGGGTTTAAGAGCCAAGCGGCTGGTTGGGAGAGAGCTGCAGATCATACCGGTGCTGCTGCCTCGGAATTGCCTGCCTTCCTCCCTGTCCTGTCACAAGGGGAGTTGTATGCAATTCACATGTGCTGAAGGTTTGAGTTTGAGAAAAAAAAGAAAGCAGAAAGAGGCCAAGCTGTGCAGCGAAGCTAGTAATTGTTGTTGTAAGGGACAGAATATCCTGGACAGATACCGATAGGTCAGGCATTGGGTTCCTTGCGTGTGCTAAACCAGCTTGTGTACTGTATGCTGCAACCCGTGAATAAATACAGTGGCCTTTGAAGCGGGCGTGTGAATGGTTGTGGAGAAGCAGGGCTCTGGTGAAGGATGGTATGTGGTAGCATGAGTGACGGCAGACTGCCCACACCGTGCCACTCCGTCGACCGCAAGGAACAGGCCTGGTGCACTCTCATCTATTTTCATTTTCAGAAATGCCCGTAAACCAAACGCTTCCCTGGCTTGGGTCTTCACCACTGTTCACTCTTACAAAAGATGCACACTCCCAGTGCTTTGTTTTCCACATGCACCAAGCTACTTTGTTTTATTGGAATGTAAGGCAGTTGGGTTTTTAAAATAGGACTTTCATTTTCATTCAATCATGCCTATTTTATTTTGAAATTGATTAAAAAAAAATCCTCCATCCTGACACTCACTTTTGATTTAATTAAATGAATTCATTAAAACATTTATCTGCTTTTGTTATTAAAAATGTCCAGGCTGAGTGACCATGAAAGCAACATATCCTTTGCCTTTATAAGATGTCATTGTAATTAAACAGTCCCACCACTTTGGGTTTCCTCATGCATTCAGAGGGAAAAAATCATTGTGTTCTCAGAATTATGATTGACCAATGAACAACTTAACCTAAACTGCCATTTTCCCTTTTGCAGACGTTGGTTTTCTAAGAATTTGGCATCAAACTGCCCTGCCTCCTTACCTTACCAAGGTACGCTTACTTATGTGATATGACCTTTGCACATAGCCTAATGCATTTTAATATTGATCATTGTTCTACATGTTGTGAGCAATTGCTACACACAACAAGCATAACATAGTCCTGTTTGTGCATTTTGTTCTAAAAAAAAAAAAAAAGGTTGCATTTGACAGGCTAACACATTTGGGTCTCGTTTCTTACCACAATTTTCTCTCATGAACAGTGTTTGGTTCAGGCATTCTGACAACCCCTACAATCTGGTTTCCCAGGGAAACTCGGCAGTGTTCTGAATGCAGTAGGCTGTTCCTACCGTTCTGCTACTCCACAGGTGTGAGATATTTCGCCCTCTCTTCTTTTCCGCATCAGCGCATGCACGGGTCTTGAATTACAAGCGCCTTTGTGTCTCTGTGCTGTGTATTGTTTGTGCCACTTCCTTCTTACGATTTATCTAATGTCGTGCGGAAGGGAAAAAAAGCAAGACCTGGTCGAAAGCACGCAATCCTTTCTGCTAGGGCGTATCTTTCGTTTTTGTTTCCCTGATCGACTAAAGTCCTATCCAGTTCCAGCGCGTGAAGTCATCAGATCAAATCAAATCAAATCTCATAGCCTATGCTAAGTTTTGACATAGCCTACAGGAAGGCCCGTTTTTTGGCCTTTGCTATGGGCTAATCAACATTCGGCTGCTTCAGGGCAGAATAGCCTAAAAACGACCACTTTATTCCAGTATTAGCAACAGATAATTTATTTAACAGTTTGAAGAGCGTACTATCGAGCAGTCTTTCCACGGTAGGCCTATGCCAGACTAGAATGAAAAGGTTCATACTTTGATTAGGGGTGTGCATGTTATTCCAAAACTCTAATAACAAAGCAGTCTTGGAGTAGCCTACTTTTAATTTAGATTAGTAGGCCTATATATTAATTGATGCTTCATATGCATTTGGCAAAGTAATAATTTTGATGGACTTTAAAACATGAATTTATATAGACCTATAGCAAATAAAAGTAGCCATTACATTACACTCTGTAGCCTACCGCAATAAAATGTAGTCCTCCACCTTTCCCCTCTTTCTCTCTCCCTCCCTTGCTCTCTTTGTGTGTGTGTGTGTGTGTGTGTGTGTGTGTGTGTGTGTGTGTGTGTGTGTGTGTGTGTGTGTGTGTGTTCCAAAACTTGTGTTGACAAAATTACGAAAACCATTACACACTCCAGTGGCTTAATTGTGAGCGATGCTTTACATCACATGCCGTCTGAACCAGACGCGTCGCATGAAATGAAACTACTACCCCTTGGTGTAAACCACCTGCCTATCCAAATTCTTTTTTTATGCAGAGTAATTGCCAAGCGGTGTTCGGGGCGCGGAATCTCTATATAACTGAATATTAATAAAATTCATTTTCTCCTATTTGGGGTGGGGGGTGGGGGATCAAAAGGAAACCAAATGTGCGCACAGATTAAAGGATGCGTCTGGGTTGACCAGTGGGTTTCTGCAAACGGGTGTTCCTGCTGTGATGCATCATTTCGATTTTCATTCAAGGCACTGTATTTCTGCTCCCTCGCCCTAACACTTAACACACACCACTATGTGTGTTTGCCTTACTAAATAATACAAACAGAACAACAAGTTGAGCTAACGGAACGGGTTTCCATCGAACTTAAATAGTAGGCTTGCTCGATCAACAACCAAAATTCAGTTAAATTATGTTAGATAATAGGTCACATATGTTGCCTATGCTTTTAAGATAGTACATATTTTATTTCCCTAAATGGTGGGGAAATAATTGCAAATCTCATACATTTGTTGTCTCATACATTTGTTGCTTAATTACAGTCCGATATTTGTCAAAAACTTCTGTTTCCATAATATTTTATAATACTTAGAAACAATAGCTAATATCCTGTTGTAGCCTACTTCACGCAACGTGATATTGTGCTATTCATCGCGTAAAGGCCAAGTTAAGAGATGCTCCACAAAGTGTTGACTCAGACTCGGTCACTGCATGCCAAAATTAGGCTACAATGAAGCGGGAGTTTGCGATGACACACGAGCCCACCATTCCCGCGTCTTCTTTTCAAGTCTGTCACACCAGGCAACATCACGAAATGTGCACCACTGACATTATGATCAATTAGGCTGTCGCCATAGCCTTTTTACATGCTGTTATTTGTATAACTGACCCTATTAATTCGCATAAATCATAAAACATATTTTTTACAGTCAGCGCCATGAGATTATAGGATATAGTATGAACATGTTGATGCGTTTTAGTAAGGCACATTTGCTTATGTTTTACTATTGAAAAATAATATTTGTCAATTGCGCCATGGCATTTTTCACACGTGAATATTTAAAGGTAGGCTATTGAAAATAAATAATTGCTTCTGAAGTAGCCATTAAAGGTTTGTGTAATTTGCAAGTGCTGCACAAAAGGCTTGGAATACCAAACGTAAAAATTGGACCTATGGATGAAAAGGCGCTCAGAATAAAAAAAAAGGGTATCTTTGTTTGGACCCTTTGTTTACAGCATTTTTTTTTTTTTTTTTTTTTCATTTTACTAATTCTTTTCAATGGGTTTCAAACTGGAAAATGGAAATGTTGCTCTTGCCCTCTATTTCGGCTGCAGCGTCCTGGCAACAGAGCAATTTTCTATCATCAGGGATAAACGGCATCGAACAGTACATTCGGATAAAAAGCCCATGATTGCTGGCCTTCCTGTCTGTCATCTCCAGACAAAATCCTCTCCTCCAAAGCCGAGCCGTGTGCTGTCATAGCTAATAATGCCTTGTATTAAGTCGAAAAGGAACCTTGCACAAAAAATCTCGGTACCTTTCACCAGTATAGGATATCAAAATGTTGTTTAGAGTTAGTGCCATATTCGACTGCTATATTTAACGTGTGATCACTTTCCCCTGGTTTTATTTCAAAACCGTTAACCAAATCTAAATGTAGGCCCATAGTCTACAACATTTCAGCCATAATGTTTTTTAGTGTTTTATGTTTTTATTACATTATTTTTTTTTCTGTAGGCGAACAATATTCTGAAACATAACATAGCTAATTCGTGTATCCATATGGTCTATGTATGCATATTTAGTGGTAATCCCATTCAGCAAACGGTAAGCACAGCTGTATTTAAACTAAAACGTCTTTAACTAGTTTACATTTATGCTAACTTGAATACAAGTAGCCTAATGAATCCATGTGCAGCCTTAGTTAAGGAGATCCCATCAAGCTGCAGCGCAAGGCCCTTTGCCATTGGACGCGTTCTAGGGTGACAGATACATGTGTAGGGCTACTGTGTTTGCATATGCGCGGTGGCACGCAAGAATCCCTGTGCCTGTTCGTTAGAGTGTGATTACACTGGATGAGACGCGGTCATTTCTCACAACCAGGCCTATACCCTGGATGTGTCAGAGGCCTGTGGCCTATTGGTTTGCATAACCTGCGATTGAACTAAGCTACCGTGATTTCAGTTATGTCGACATTAAAACTATACGATTTCCCAGAATATCCTACGTTTCGTTTGTCCATTTGGCAACGGTATGATGCTAAGGGCAGTCACAAGTTTTCAGTCTATCATTTTCTCACTTTTATCCGACAAAAGGAAGAAATTCCATTCCCCCCCTCAAGCAAGGGCTGCTTCTAGTAGAAGTTATCTTAGAATGGATTAGGATAACAGAAAATTGTTTTCTGACGTCTCTCAAGAGAGGGCCTACTACAGATGCTCTGCTTCTGATTTTTATTATGGTGACCCGTAGTGGAATCGCGACAGCTGCGTGTGGTATCCATCTGCGTTCTTTCCCCCTCGCCACTTCCTTCACAGCACAGCGATGGCAGTCCATCGACGCCTTTGTGTCTGTGCACAGCCAATGGGTTTGAACTCTGTAGAGGAGAGACACTTTTGACTGCCTGTGCTGGACTGGCAAGTCTCGACGCCTCAGAATGGTCCTGAAAGCTGAGCTGTACAATCAAGGAGGTGACTTCCCATGCAAGTCAGTCAATAGTCGTTAGGGCGACTGACCGCAAAATCCCAAGCTCTTGGAAGAAATATGAATGCATTTTTCGGAGCGAACTCTCAAGTATAATTATCATGTGTCGCCATTTCCAGTGACACGCGCGCACTAACGCATGCTCACACACATGCTTGAACACAGCTCCAATATCAGACCACACGTTTTAAATTACATTAAAATTCTATAATTAAGTCGTTTGGCTACACATTTGAACTAGATCAATTCAAGGCGGTTATTGTTATATTTCAAAAGGATATTGAGAGACTAAGGACAGAATAAGATAATTTGTGTATTCCCAGTTAAATTACACATCAACAAGCATATTGCAACAATGCTTAGAAATAATGGTAAAATATTAGAAATTAATAGAGTATTTATTGTTATGTGAAACCCCCTTTTTCGTCCTTGGGTGTATTACATTTGAATGATTTTAGAGAGTCACTCATATGCGCCTTTTGGACAACTTCAATCAAACACTTGCTCTTTAAACCCGACCGATTAATTGTAAGCTGAAGGTTAATAATTAGGATACTGACAGCTAGATTATTTCTGAAGTGTATCATGTGTTTTTTTCCCTCTTTAAATGCCCTCATCAAATTGATCTGGAATAATTACATTATATTTTTACGCTTAATTTGCTAGATTGAAATTTGATGGTTATGCGTAAAAGGCACCCTGTAAATATTTCACTTTTTTGAATATTTTTTTTTAATAGAACGGGTTGGTTCAATGTCTTTTCCCCACTTTTCAATTGAGCTAGATATAGTTAATTTAAAGCTTAATATGTTCGATAAATCATCGGCCGGCATTTGACAGCCTTCTACTGTACAGAGAGAAAATATTGTTAGTGTTATTGTTAAAAAGATAGCATAGGTTTCATATTAATTTTGTAAATAAAATGACTGACTATATATGCAGGCCATTAAGGCGATTAAACAAGGGGAGGAATCTGTCTACTGCACATCTTAAGAACATAAACCTGAACTGGAAAAAGCAGTCAGATGTGCCTCCAGGACACCGACCTTCCATCTTCCATTTAAATACCTATTTAGAGATAATAAAGCTGTCAACTAGGTGATTACGCGCACGGAAAACTACTATATTACAACGTGTCAACTAATTAAAAGCCAAAACTAGACATAGGAAACAAGACAGAAAATGAGTTTAGGAATGAATGGACCCGGTTGCCATCTCGTGCGCGTCAGGGCGAAAGACTCGTGGCAACACATATAATGAATTTCAATCAGGCAACCATACATACTGATCAATCAACTGTCTCCCAAATTCTACTGTCTTAGAAATGCTTAATATTCGGTAGAATAGCCTGTTCTTACCTATCCAAGTGCAGAGCCCATCAAAAAATGTATAAAATATTTGCAGAAGTTGAATGCAGCTTTAAATCCAGAATTGTGTGTCCAGTACTTGTAGCTGTCTGTCTCTGTTTCTCTTCGCTCTACCGAGGAAAATGGTCATCCCAGGCCATTTGCGCACCTTTAAATCCCGCAAAGTAAATAGCAACCCTGGCAATAATAGCAAGGTACCAAGTTCTTGTTACAGAAAGGCAGAAAATTGAAACTAAACGCTGCATTTAGACAACCATTTTTGATAAGAGGATAATTAAGGCGACACTGCCGTATAATTAGCGGATAATTTATGCTATATCCACTTTTATTCCACCTCCCCAAAATAAACCCAGTCCATAATCATTACAGGCGAATTGTTCTTAATTTTACATGAGCAATTTGAATAAAGTGTAGCGTTTAATCAAAGGTTCGGATATAGCTGATTGCGGTCATAATTACTTTTTCATCATCATTTTAAAGTAAATGAATGTCACATCCCGATGGAAGATGTTGACAATAAAATAGAAACGCACTGGAATGGAAATTAAGACACATAGTATTCCGGGCATATTTGCATCAGTGGTTTATTTTGTGAGTGTGATTTGCCAAACCGCTAACTACACGTATGATTTACATATATTTGAGACGGTAACAGGCTCGTTTTTCTGAAGGGGAGATGTTACTGTCAGTGTATCTGGACATCCCTGCTCCCAAACCGCAGAGCATAACCGTGGGCTAATCCGCCTTGTAATGTCGCTGTGGCATACTGGGGTTGAATTTCAGGACTGATGTTTCCCAAAACATGCAATCTGAGCGAGTTTGTTTTCATGTAAGGATTGCCCTGATGAGATTCTTTCATTGCCGTGGAAGCTCCATGCATAGGCTTTGTGGGGACGTAACAACATGCTCATCTTGCTGGAAATGCTAATCTCTGTTTCTTAAGTCGTGCTCAGTCAAAAATCAGGGATATCCTACAATCATTATTCCCCATACGGCTACGTTATGGCTACGATGGGAGCTGTTAAGGTAGGTTAACTCACTGTGAAGTCTCCGCGAAGCTGGGAGCTGATGACGTTGGGTTGAATGACCAATGGGAAGGCGCTGCCCTTTGGAGACAAACCATTTTACTTGTAGTGTCTGCATCAAGTCTGGAAGCCAGAACTCAAATTTAACAGAATCCACCTTAAAATCTCTGCCTTTACTCATGCTCACCTTCCGCCACACTGAGCGAGCATTAGCCAAAAGAAAAAAACACGAAGAAAACTTGGAGTTAATAGGGTAATACCGCCTTGGAGAGAAGGACACTACGAGAGATCCATTTGGAATTGAGGGACTAGGAGGGGGGCGAGTAAGTGCTCTCAAAGCAGAAAATTTGATGATGACCATGACTACGATGGCTGACGGGCTGGAGGCTCAGGACTCGTCCAAGTCTGCTTTCATGGAGTTTGGTCAACAGTCGCACTCACAACAGAGTTCCCCGTCAATGGCCGCCAGCCACTATCCGCTCCACTGTCTTCACTCCGGGTCCCACGCTCATCATCAACACGACAACTCGCCGTACTCCGCCACGAATTCGTACAACAGGTCCCTACCTTACTCGTACGTGAGCCATGCCCATCACAGTCCATACCTTCCGTCATACCACAGTAACAGCACCGGCGGTCAGACAAGGTTAGATGCCACAGGTAAGAGACTATTTCAGTTTTACCGATTGTTGCCTAATAAATAAGTTTGCGCAAAATTACTTACCATTGTGTACAGTAATTGGAAAAAAGATGTGTGACGGAACTGTTTACAAAAAAGGTATTCATCACTCTTAAAAGTTAATTGATCACAGAAAGCGGAAATCGTTAAAATTCGTGTTGCGCTTGGAATGTAAGCTATCGTATCTCCAAGCTCCACTGCTCGTCTTTGTCTTCTCGTGCGCCAGAGTGGTCCCCGTAATTCGCCACACTCAACATCTAATGACAGCCTTGGAATGACCAAGAATTATTTGCGGAATTATAATACTGGCAATTTCCCAACCCCTTTCCAATGTGTTATTAGTACCATTAGCTTTAATTTCAAACCACTGAAAACAATGACATTGAGAATGTGGGATTTTAGTAGGTTACTACCCACTAAAATACCCCTTTACAAAACTGAAAGATTGCTTAATAGATCTGTTTTAATGTGTAGACTACTGAAGATTTTTTTATGCATTCTTTATCATTAAAAATGATTGACATTAAAACCATGTGTTTTTCAGAACAGCAGAAAACAACAGTGATTGAAAATGGAGAAATCCGATTCAACGGGAAGGGGAAAAAAATCCGAAAACCCAGAACCATTTATTCCAGCCTTCAACTCCAAGCGTTAAATCACCGTTTCCAGCAAACACAGTATCTTGCACTACCTGAGAGGGCTGAGCTGGCAGCTTCACTTGGTTTAACACAAACACAGGTGAGGAAAAAAATAGGTGATTATAAAAGGAAAATAATTGGCCTGTATTTATTATTATTATTATTATTATTATTATTATTATTATTATTATTATTATTATTATATAGGGCTATTCGAGTGGCAGTTATTATTTATTATAGGCCTATAATTTCAGAAAACTGTTTTTCAAAACAATTATACAATTTGACAATTCTACTGTGTATGAAATCTTGAATATGGCGTAGGCTAGGTGAGCGAATTACACAAGTTGAAATTTTATATTGATTGAATTTTGAAATATGTCTGACTCTTTGCTATAACATGTCTGTATGTGATGTCACAGGTAAAAATCTGGTTTCAGAACAAGAGATCGAAATTCAAGAAGCTTCTGAAACAAGGAGGCAACCCGCACGAGAGTGACCCGCTGCCGGGGTCTCTTGCCCTGTCCCCGCGCTCTCCTGCAATCCCCCCAATATGGGACGTCTCAGCCTCGACGAAAGGAGTGAACATGACGCCCAATAGCTACATGACCGGTTACTCTCCCTGGTACTCGTCACCGCATCAAGAATCAATGCAGAGATAGGCTGCCTAGTGTCGACTAGGCCCGAGGCCTCCCTGAAGATATTCTAATTCTAATCTACCTGCACAATGACATCCTCAATCCTCAAGAGAAAGACTCCGTTCATCTGAAGGAGTGATTTAAACAAGCGTACTGAAGGACCACAGAGGACTGTCCTTTTTACCGACATAGGTCGAGAGACAAAGGAACTAACCATTGCTTTTGCATTTGCTGTTCAGAGGGATTGCATCTAATATGCTTTCATTCCCGTCACTAAGAGACATTTTCAGAAACCAAATATATCACCAAATACCACATTTTGGAACAGGACTTAATGCAGGTTACACCATGTCATCATGAGTCTGAACTGAAAATGAATGAACTCAAACTGCTGTCTTTGCGTCACTATGGTTGTTTTGGGAAAATGCAAAAGAAAACAACCTCTGTATATATTGTCTGACTTTTGTTGTACATATACTTTTTTGTTTTGTCTTTCGTAAATGGAGTAAATCATGGCTTCAAATAATGCATCTTTTCTCTTTGAATATGAATTGGGTCAATATCCTTTCCATTAAAAATGACTGAGTGCCAAGCCATGGAGACGCTTATGTGTCCAGCAAAATGCTTAAATTCCATACACACATAAGACAGAACAATTTCTTGACATAAATTCAGAGAAAACACAGACAACCGAATCAATGCTCTGAAGAAAACAAACCACAAGAAATTAACTTACCCTCACACTGTTTCTTTTCGCATCTTCTGCGAGAAAATCTAGTCGTTGTCCATCTCGTCATTCTCTGCCTCAATTATTAGCGCATTATTGACTAAATGTTTTCCCCTCTCTGCCGTCCCTATCTACTAGGCTCTGAATGCCATTCTCCACAGGATCGATCCTGAACAAAACATCCAGCTGCAGTCTCGTTCAATATGAAGGAGATATTTGGGACAATTTATGGGTTTTATCCAAGAGAGGGTTTTTTTCCATTCTCATAAATGCAGACATAATTAGGGTAATTTTTGATGTAGCCTGCTGATTACAGCGTTTTTACCGTCAAAGATAATTACCTGTAATTTTCTACCACTTTTAATACTAAAAGCCATCTTTATTTGGGCTTGAGGTAGCAGAGAGGAAACAAAAGACAAAATGATTCGGTTATTCATGTACAAATTGCTGAGGGGAGTGAACGCCGAGGATATTATGTGAAATTACAATGCTGAAAAGAAGAATAAGAAAGACCCAGCAGCTGTCATGTCGGGGATACTCCGGTCATGCAAGATATGCGTATTTTCTCCAAAATACAGTTTTGAAAGACGATCATATAGCCTGATTGTTGTTTTTAAAATGTTAATTTATATATGCATATCCATCAGTGTAATGATCTTAACATTTAACATGAGAGGCCTCATACTAGCCTAACTGTGGAGCCTCTAAGTGCAGCATGGTGTAAATTGAAATGTCAGACATTTTGGAAAGTACTATGCAAAATAAAATCTAGACACGTAGGGCTATGGCTGCCGAGGATGTTGGAAAATAAAGGAAGAGGACGAAGGATGCATGCATGCCTGCCGGTGTGCATTATGTCAATGTGCTCGCCCACCTCTCACCATTTCTGTCTCCCTCTGACTGTGTACATTACCCGCGCGTGTGTGAGCGTGCGTGCGCGCGTTCGTGCGTGTGGTGTGTGTATGTGAGAGAGAGGTGTAAGAAGAAGGGGAGGGTTTAGTCTCTTTGATCTAAGCCTTCCAGTGATTTCAATAACATATAGCGCTGGTGACAGTTTTGGTAGACTATGTAGCCTACTGCATGCCGCCCCCCTTAACAAATGTTCTTCGTAGCCTAAGGTGCTTACACGATTGTGGTTCTCATCATAAAATATGGACAATCTCACAAGCAGGCCCATGACATAAAATAGTACAATTCTGCAATCTAATAAAGTAAAACTTCAATTTAGCCTAAAGCGCTCGTAGCTGAATCCTGACTAATGACAGTAGGCCTATTCAAAGAAATAAATATTTAGGTGAAATAGTCCAAGATTAAACATTTAAAGACTGAGATTGGTCAAACAAAACGACTAGCTTGTTCACGGCAACACAGCGCAATTTGAATCCCACACCAAACAGACATATGGTTGCTTACCTGATTTATATTTCCTTTTGGAGCGTTAGTCGGTGTCGAATAGGCTCTGAATGTCGGTGGAAAGAGCGCAGGGAATATGAACAGTGCTGTGTACGGCGTGTGGTTGAGTAAGCAAATCCAGGTGTGAAACTGTTTGCACACCCCAGCACCTCTTATATATTGGCTGCAAAATTAGCTGTTATTACTGTCACTGTTTAGTGATGGTGAGCTGAAAAAAGCCTTCTGCAATCAAGAACCAGGCGCATCTTTGCAAATTATAGATAATTGTAAATGTCCAGATTATGATAATGGAAGCCTAATCCTGGTGGAAGTATAATTATTGTTGAGTGTTACAGTTGAAGCTGTCCAGTAAAGCTAACTGTCATTATTTAGACTCGATTATCAGAGCGGCCGAGTGGAAAATGTTCAGTTGGAATTTAACAAGGCTCTCGATATAATGGCATAAGATGATTTGTGTGTGTGTGTGTGTGTGTGTGTGTGTGTGTGTGTGTGTGTGTGTGTGTGTGTGTGTACTGGCTTCAATGAATTGCGCCATAAACAGTGTGATGATCCAGCTAAGTAGAGAAAGCCTAATGCCTCGACGTCATTGATGATGCCCCCTTGTTGTGGAGAGTACAAAGTACAGCGAAAAATAGATGTGTTATCAACTAAATGATTTGAATATCCATCGCTATGTTTTTGATACATCTGCTTACCTCTTGTCTGTCAACATAACCCATCATCAGGGATTTGCAGGACCACTGCATCACACAGACGTGTTTGCGTATTTCTCTCTCTCTGTCTCGTGTGTGTGTGTGTGTGTGTGTTGTGTGACTATTTGGTGGATGACCTATTTTAATACCGTTTCCCTATTCAAACATGTGTTTTCAAATCCTCCCTCTTCTGCAGCCTTAACACAACAATACCACCATGAACGGGCCTACTGAAGGAACAAATCAGGTGTCGAGTGGTGCGCAATAAGAGCTATGGCACATTCTCACAGTGTTATATGTCATTCCATGTGCCTTCATTCAAGAGGTGCTTTCTCATGGGATTCACGGGCACATCCAAACAATGTAGGCCCTACACATTACAAAATCAGCGAGGATGTAAGGAATGCATCTTTTTCACACTCCGACTACCAGTATTTACAAAATCTTTCACCAGGTTTAATTAGGCTAATAAAAACCATTCAAGGTTAGCAATACTATCATTTTTTTGTCCACCTAGTGGTAAACCTTTGCATGACTGTTTCACTCTAGGGTTAACGGCACACATGTAGTGACGGTGTCCAAGCTAGCATCTAATGAGATGTTCAAATGTACCGAGAAGATGTGTGTGAGGGGGCTGTGGCCGGGAGTGGCAGAGCTCTGGAGCCGGTCTGCCCCCACAGGAATGCGGACAGCTTCAGATGTACGTGCCGCCCCTTCGCCTCCTCACTGCCATTCAAAGCAGTTAATTGTAAGGGACACAAAGAGAGAGAGAGCAAGGCTGCAGACTGCCTTCCAGACCAACAACCATATTTTATCGAGAGGAACCTGAAATCCAGATGTGGCTCCACAAGCTTAACATAAACATAAAGTAGACTTGGGCGATAACATGCTGCTTCAAATCATCTTACTAACGATAATGGCCATGGCTGGCATTATTCATAGAGGCATTTTAGTGTCAATAACTGAATGTATGTAGTCTATTATTGCCAGTTTTGTGTTAGGCTACGTGCTCAGTTCCAAAAATGTACTTGGGTACGTTAGGTATTCAGGCAGGCCCTGTTAGACCTCTGTCGATTTTTAAATGACCATTGTAAATCTCATGCACAGCACAGACCTATGACAAAGATTGATTCTAAGCCAAATTAGAAATTAGATTTAATTTTTTTGTACCAAATATGGGCACATAAATATAAATAAAAGCGTTCTGCAGCGCAACAATAAAAGGCGTGCGTAAATATAAACAAATAAGAGATCTTCCGGGTTCTTATTCTAAAGACAAATATAAAATCATATGTCAACTGTTTATTTTTTTCGGTAGTCCTTGTAATATACAATTCCATTGCCATTTTGGCTGTACTGCAAAAAATGATACAAGAAATGTTAAGTTAGTGTTGAGGTCAAAATTCAAGGCACCAATGTATTTGGATCTCCAATGTCCATTTAAACATTTAATAAGTCCAAATGCAATAAATTACATGCACACACATTTACACATTTTACACGTTCTTCTATGACTGCCATATTAATACATTGCATATTCCTCAAAAAAGAATTTACACGCCAGTCCGATACAACAAAATATGTCGGGGTGGGGGGATTTCAGTACAACGTTCCTGATCCAAGAACGAGTGAGTGCTGTAAGGAGTTGGGCGCCTGGAGGTGTGAGTTCATATTATTAGCGCTGGAATACCAAGAACCAGAGTTTTCCAAAAAGGTAGAAGCCGCCGTGTTGATGTTTTGCTGATTCTGGTGGTTGTGAGGCCTTGGGGGGCCTTGAGAGTCCCAGACTGCAGGGGATTGAGGGGAATTGCAAGCCATAGGATCGCTGGAACTCGGACTGTGTTCCGGTGGAAGCTCTCCGTTCTTCATGATCTTCTTCAACTTGGATCGTCTGTTTTGAAACCATATTTTGACCTGAGGAGAAACATATTACAGCTATTAGATGCGGTTCTGGCATGAAAGAACAACACACTTCTTGGGTGATTAAATATTAATAGATATGATTAAGTAACCGCAACATCCTTGATTGTTTAACCCCACTTATTTCATCCATTCAATACTGAAACAGACTTAAACTAAAAAAAAATGCTGGTAGACAGTTATATATGACAAACGTGTCCATGAGGTAAAAGGTAGGCTAAATGATTTACCTGTGTTTGCGTGAGACCTAACGACGCGGCCAACTCCGCTCTCTCGGGAAGGGCGAGGTACTGAGTGTTTTGGAACCGCCGCTGCAGGGCGGCAAGCTGAAAACTGGAGTAGATGGTTCGTGGCTTCCGGACTTTCTTAGGCTTCCCATTTACCATTCGTACTTCAGGCTCTGCTACCTCTTTTTCTGGATTAGAGAGGGAAAATGTTGTATGTAATATTCGCTAATAAGCTATATATCTAACAATCATGGCCATTTCATTAACCATGCAATACTGCAACAACATGGGGCCAACGATGTAGTGTATGCGCAAAATAAAATGGGCCATGGCATTTACAGAAAATAGATGTTTTTTTTAGCGGAGGACAAGAGCATTTGGTTCATATTCTTCCTACGCGAATTACATGGTAGACCATTTTCAACGCTAAAACGCATTGTTTTCTGGGGCCTGGATTGTGTAGCACTGTAACTGCCAGAGGGCCACAATAATTCTCTAAATACTATTATTCTCACACCTTGAATTGTAAAATTAAGAGTGTCAGAATAGGATATGATAATTGTTATTATTTTCAGTCTATATGACATCCGGCTGCTTTCTTTGTTTTTCTGTGATAAGTTAACATATCAGGTATAATAATAATAATAATAATAATAATAATAATAATAATAATAATAAAAACAATAATAATAATAATGTAGATGAACTCACCTTGTGGACTAGGTTGTGACTGAACTCTGCTATACGTTCCGGCATATTGATGATAGGCAGCGCTGGTGTAAGAGCTGTAATCTGGATAAGACTTTGCAGGGTAATTTCCAGCCGATCCGTTAACACTGTGGTACTGATACTGGTATGCATTGAGGGATTTTCCATACGAAGTTGAATTGGGCGAGCAATACCCATGGTGAACTCCACCGGCAGGACTGTAGTAGCCAGAATCCGTGGCCGTTGATTCGGGTAGTGTTGGAGATTCCTGAGACGGGTGGTGCATGGTCGAAATCTGAAAAGGGTTCTGAAAATCTGTAGGTTTGATATTTGGAATCCTTCTGTCAAATACTCCAGTCATAATTCGAAGGGCGCAGTGGTGCAGGCGACGAAAAGTGTCTGTCTTGCACTAACGTGGGTCTAGTTTCTAAACTGTCATTGCGTGTGCATTCATCGACGATCTCTCTTCAAGACTGCTGCAAGCCCCGCAGCAAAGACTTGGTTAAATCCTAAATTGCGCTCTTACGCGCTGTAGGGAGGACCTAGTTCCATTGGCCGAGGCGCGTAGACAGCAGCTACACCCCAACTCGTTCTGCCAGTTTGTACAAGCAGAAGTAATCATTGCTTGTCGGTATCTGCAGTGTGTTTACAAACAATCCATAGGCTATAGGTAACCCATTACATGGCGCTATAGGTAAAAAAAAAAAACAATCGATGGATATGGATTACTAATAAATTAAAAGGATGTAATCTGCTGTAGCAACAAGCCTCATCACACGTCTCGAAGCAAATTATTAAGGGCCAGTAATATTTTCACTAGTTTTATTGAAGAAAAACATGTTTGCAATACAAGTTTGTTGAAAATATACATATGCAAACCGTCTCTAAATGCAGCTTATTCTTAAAAGTGACGCGTAAATTGTAGTAACAATACGAAATCACACCAGAGCATAACTGTGTGGTTGTGTGTTTAATCCACCTGTAATTTCTATAATATTGTTTAATTGCTTCTTTTTCTTAATTCAAACACAATAGTTTATCACAAACGATACCAGGCCTTATACATCTCACTCTTTAAAGCAACTGCAGCCATGCCTGTTGGAACAAAGCATATGTTACAAATTATAACCAATTCGGTGGAACAGAATTATGATAAGAAGTATGTCAGGCTAAATAATATGTCTCACCAAACAGCAGGAAGGAATGCTGTTGACGTTAGTATGCATTGACAGCTCATGTGGAGAGCACCAGTTTTAATATTTCGCTATCATATGTACATCCACTTGCCAGTCGAGCCTATAGAAGCCTGTCCCTACCTACGCGCGCACTTACACTCAATTTACGGTGAAATAGCGCCGCCTATTGGTGTAAATCAGAAGTTATAAATCTGCATGACCTCTGGGTATGTAGGTCAAAAAAACTTGCCACGTCTAGGCTTTTCTTACTTGCCATTAACAGCATAAATGTCTCATGCTGCATTTGTTGTATTGCATTTGTTGCATGTATTTCATGTTGCATGCAACCTTTGTTCCATCTTGTTGCAGAATATAATTACTCAATCTCACATAGACTATCATGTGCAGGCCCAGTTATCCTGATTGATCCCATGTTATTTCTGAACCAAGGGTATTTTGTGTCTTCATTTTCTACTGGGATAAGTCATTTTATTGACGCAAGCTTAACTGCAAAGAAAATCACACACACACCTCTAAAACTTTTGTTGATAGTATCACTACATGATTAAGATCATAATACTGTAGGCCTATAATATTAAATATTTATAATAATAGAAGTTTTTTTTTTTTGGAAAAAAAAGGTTTGCTTCATGTGTGCACTTATTGCTTACTTCCCACTGCCAATGCAGGGGCGTCATAAAGGGGGGAAAACGGGGACTGAGTTACCAGGACCCCAAGTTGAGGGAAGGCCCTAGGGGGGTCTGGAAGTGTATTTCAGGGGTTGAGGGGAGGGATATGGCCACTGCTTGCGGATAGGGCCCAGAATTTGGTGCTACGCCCCTGGATAAATGCCTAATATTATAAGAGTGCAAAATACAATAACAATCTGGTGAAGAGGGAGTACTCTGTATTCCTGTGTCAAACAACCACTGCTCCCTATGTCTGATGACTGCTTGTGTGTTCACCTGATGAAGACTATATAGCTTAACTGGGTTTTTATGGCATAACCTTTAACTCATTTCCTCCAATAGGAATTTGGATGCTTGGGTTGCATCCTTATCATGTTTACTTCACCCTTCATCCCTTCAATTCATTAAAGTCCATAGTATTTTTCTAGTTTGACTTGATAGCCTAGCCATTTTCTATCTGAAATTGAGCATAACCTATGTCATGAAAGTCGAACCGAATCGATCAGGATTAATCTGAGTTAGTTTTTTGGATTAATCTGTTGAGGAAACGTTAATTTTGCCAGCAGTAATTCTAACATAGATTACACATCTAGCCAATAATTATCCTGAATATTTGTATGATGACCCTGCTGTTCTTTTCTCTCAGAGTTCTCTCAGAATTGAGTTGCTGAGTTGCTGCAGAATTAAGTTGTTGTATTGACATACAGTAGGCTAGTAGTGATAAGCCTTCGTCATTGCATCACTATTGATGGTAGATTTCCAATCCAATCTCATGTCTAACAACAGCAGAGACATGTGCATCCATCTTTATGTCATAACAGGAATGTTCTCTACAGAGATGAATGATGATAAAAGCTGATACTTCCACAAAACGTCTTCAGGTCTTCTACGAAATGTCTTAAGTTTGAACGAAATGTCGTTTTGGAAACATTGAACAACGAATCGTCCGCCATTCCTTCCCATAGGCTGAAAGAAAGAATCTAAAAGAATAATCAGTGTGTGAGCCCAATGAAGCTTTCTATCTGAACATTGCATGGATATAATATAAGTACAGTGTATGTACAATGTGGGAGCATGGTCCTTAGTCTACCATATTAACTAATTCATGAGGCATCTTTTGCTCTCAGGGTCAAAGAAAAGGGCAGACTGTAGGTCCCACTCCGAAAGCATTTACTTGTGTGTCATAAGATATCTAGGTCAACCAAATTCCACATGAATTGCCAAGATGTAACAATAGCGGGCCTAAGTGAGTGAGAGAGAGAGAGAGAGAGAGAGAGAGAGAGAGAGTACATGTGTGTGTGTGTGTGTGTGTGTGTGTGTGTGTGTGTGTGTGTGTGTGTGTGTGTGTGTGTAAGAGAGAGAGAATGAGTGCATTTCAACCCATCTCTTTCTCTCTTGGCATGTCTGTTGTGCAGGTATGCATCTTGTTATTATTTTCACCAAAGGCAAGGTTTTTACAATGTCAGACACCCCCTACTGGTGTAAGACATCATTTGCTCTATATCACCCCACAAACTCTGTCTTACCACCAAACTGGTGTCTTTCAAATTATCAAGGAATTCAAGAGTTCACTATGATGCACTTAATGCCAAACACAGAGAATGTACAGTACAGCTACATGTGATTTACTGCATCAATACAAATATTGATTGAAGTAAATAGTATAAACATACATTTTAATTAATGAGTTAATTGTTACTCAACTGAACAGTTCAGTTGTGTAAGCTACAGTTTCTTGTCCTGTGGTCGTGAGTTTAGTGTTTTTGCAGGGGGCCTTAATGAAGGTCAAATAAGTACAGTGAAAGAGAGTAGGCAAAAAAAAAAGCAAAACAAACAAACAAACAAACAAACAAACAAAAAAACAGGGGAAATGAGATAACATGGGAGGGGTGGGTTATAATGAGATGAAAGTATGTGCCAATCCTTTACTATCCATTAGGATGGGTAAAAAGATGAAGCCTATCACTGGTCTTGGTATATAGTTATGCAATATAAATATAAATATGGTTGCAATATTCATATGTGCAATATGCATATGGCTGTGCAATATGCATGAAGCAAACATGAAATCAGTAGTCCAGTTAAACAATAGGTAGGTATTTGTCAGACATAGTGGGTATACTGTATATTCCTATAAATGAACATAGACTGAATAAGTGACACCATGGTATGTCCTTTAAACAGCCAGATAGCCTAAAGCAGATTTTGATTAATAAAGAGCATACTAAATATTGATTGTTAAATATTGATTGTTGAATGACAGTTTCATGCATACAATAATACAGTCTTATATTGACTGATGACGACGGTGATGATAATTATGATACTAATTGAAATCATTATGCATAATTGGGTTGTATTATTACAGGGGTTCTCAAAGTTTTAATGGGTGAGGGCCAATTTAGGGACCCAACATCGAACTGAGGGCCGCCAAAGGGGAGGGCGGACGAAAACAAAAAAATCCCATTTGTAATTATCTTAAAGGTGCCCCGCCACACAAAGCCGTTTTTACCTGTTGCTTTTGGTATAGAATAGTTCTATATGACCTCAAGTTACACAGTGCATGTGAAAATGTAATACTGTCTTCGCTATAGGCAATAGCCCATTAAAAGAAATATGCAAAGAAATTAGGTCAGTTTGAATCCATGGTCAGTGCTACGTAGTATAGACAACGTTACAGCCATTGGCTGATTGAGGAGAATTATCGCCCAATCCATGCTCTCCTGTATTTGACTAAAGCCCGCCCCTTGAAATACTCGCGAAAAAGAAGGAATATCCATGAAATGGTAACAGACAACTTGTCAACTTGACGAATTCAACAGTCTTGGTAAGTGTAATCTGACTGTGGATGTAGGCTAACAGTCGGCTACTCTTGCAATAAGTATCTGATTATGTTGGCTGCTGTGACATCCTGACTATGTAGTAAGCTTACCTTTGCAAAGTGGCCGTTTACAATCTGCAAGCTAGGTTGGTGCAGATATCCTCTTTCTCGGTTTCATGATAATATTCCAAGTTTTTTTTCCGTACCTCGCAATTCGCAAGTAAAACTAATGTAAATATTCGTCCATGTGCTTTACAACGTCGAGCTTCAGCAGCGAATCAGAGCGCAGCAGTGGAAAAAAAACGGAAGAACCGCATGAAATTTTCGAAGGCTATTCCTACAGGCTGCAAACGATCTCATTACGGTCTCCTTGGACCGTTCTCAGTCCAAGTGAAGTCACATACCCTATTTGTAGACCTCAAAGAACAATTTAAATACCCTGTAGTGGTGTGGCATGGCACCTTTAATGCTGTATTTGGCAAGTCTATGTAATTCTGAGACTTACAGTAGCCAAAAAAAATCAAAATCATACAACTTGTTGGTCCCTCCCCGTCTCTACTACGCTCCTCAGCGGCCTCTCAAACCCCTCCCTTACTGCAGCACTTGGTCAGTGGCTTGCTCACAGCTGTGATCGACAGCCAGTTATCCCTCCCTCCTAACCTGATTGGTGGAAAGCTACAGGGAGCGCTGGATTCTCACTATAAAAAGATAAGACGTTTGCAAAAACGTTTACAGGGTTTAGATGGAGCTAGAGAATTTGTTTTTTTCTCTCTCCCCCAAATAGCCTTTTTCATGTAACCTGACTCTGCCAGATGGACTTGCTCCCGCAATTCCACCTGGGAACCATCCGTTGAAGTAGTTTTGGTTCGTAAGTTTTGTATTCGTTAGTTTAGTTTTCGTTAGTTTAGTTTTCGTTAGTTTAGTTTTGGCTGATTGGATAAGGCATCTGTCTATTACCACCTACTGTACATTGGTGATAGACGGGCCAAATCAACCAATCAGACCAACGAAGCATATACGTACTAACATACGTACATGTTCTTTAGACCTGCTTCTCGCCACACCTCAACCCGCCTCAAAGCCAATGCTGATTGGAAGTTTGTTTGACAAACTGCTCCAAATTCTCTTCAACGGAGAGTAGCCATACTGAGCTGCGAGTGAAGACCTGAAGCTTGCAAGATCAGTTTGGTCTCATGAGGCTATTTTTCATGTACCATTGCCAGAATAACGTGACAATAAGCAATACAGAGTATTCCATGATCTTTGGTACAGGCTTCCAATGTTTAAACAATGTTTTAAACTGAAGGACCTAAGAATAGTTTTCAATTGTTTGTTCAATGTTCATCAATACAGTACTTAGGCTATAATAAACATATCAATATAGTATGGTATAATATGACAAAAGCAAAAAAAAAAAAACATGTAATAGTAATCTACATATTGAGGGTCTCTCAAACTCTTAAGGGCCCCCCTTAATTTTTTTCAATTATTTTTTTATTTTGTTTTTCCTGCCCTGAGCAGTCACATTACACTTAGGCCTATATAAATAGTATTCCTGCAATATCTTGCAATATCTGTGCAATAGCCTACTTGCAACAATGTAGGCCTAAATGCAACAAATAATACAAAATGTAACTTCAGGGTAGACCCAGTAGAGGCGTGGACTTTGGGACTTTTATTTTGAAGGAACTTCTACCAGCCGGCCATTTTAACTAGGGGCAGGGATCAACAGCCTCTCGTGGTGGTGTATTTTAGTGCTTTAAATCTTTTTGTCCCTGCCAAACTATACTGTTTTAAAGTAACTATTTACCATCGCATGTGTTCCTATAGCTATTAATAACTGTAGTGGAATAACTGCAACTACACGGTGCTGCAGGAAGACGTCCAAAATGTATCCGAGTGGAGCAGCTGCTGGTGGGAGTAGTAAGTAGCTATCGATAGCTTTCGTGCTAGCAAACATTTGCTTCCATAATTTCGCTAGCTAGTATTAGCCAAGGGACAATAAGGTTTGAAGAGCACGAAAGGAAAGCGTAAATGTGTGAACACCTAAGAACTTTGCCACACTATATCATAAGTGACACCAAAATGGATTGTTCCTACACTTATTGTCCATATTTAAGCTCTAGGCCTAGTTGTTTTCTTGCCACTAAGGTTAGTTAGTTGGCATTGTGCTAATGTTAGCAAGCTTACCATGCAAGCTACCTTGTTAGCTAATCTGTTTTCATTAGGCGGTAAATTACATACCTGGGCAACGTGATATAGCTTTGATGCGATGCTTTAATTTGGGGGAATAAGTTAATATTTGTGTCAAACTGGCTCTTTCCAAGTATTTTCATATGGAATTACTACGAACATGGGATAGATGGATAGATCAGCAACCCTCGCTTAACTAGCACGATACTTTTGCTAGCTATTTAGTTATCATAGGCAGCCCAGTCTTAACAGAGGCCAGTGTTTGGCAACACAAGAGATGTGTTTTTTTGGAATTAGCTAACGTTAGTTAGTTAGCAAGCCAACACCAAAGAGTTAACTACCTAACGTTACCTGCTTGGGCTTACGTATCAACCTTTAGAGCCGATTAAAGCAAATATGACCAAAAAGTAACGTACGCTTTTGAAATTGCACGTACACATCCGTTCACAATAACATTACAACGTTCGGGGTGATGTTTATCTAAATAGGGGTCTGTTGCTGGTTTAACCTTAGTCTTGCAAGCTTGTTTCGTCGAGTTGATCTCGGCTGGATCCTCCAGTCGAGGTAATTAGCATGCTATCTTGGGCAATTAACGTTAATAGCTTTCACGGAACATGTTGGCGATTTGATTCGCTAGCAGCCATAATAAGCCCAGTTCAGTATGTTATGAATAACGTGATGTTTGTAATGCATGCATTTCATTCTGACTAACAGATAAGCATGTATGACTGATTTTGCCAGAAACGTTACACAATTACACTTAATGGTTTGTACCGGGTCAAAAAGCAATATCAGCATGGTAGTGGTGTCCTCAGTTGCTCGACTGGTTTAAGGTGTGGTAAAATTAAAAATGCTAACTAGATTTCCAGGTTGTTTGGTGGCTGGGGTGGTCTTGTTGATAAAGCCGTAGGGGCGTCTTCTACGAAGTTCTTCTTAGAATCTCCTCTGCTGTTCAGCGACAGATAAGGGCAAGGAGGTGCTGCTTTGTGGAACATGGTTTGAAGTTGTTTGAGTGGTGTGTGACCCGAAATCCTTAGATTGCCTTTTGTCCTTAATATGGAGAACTAGGCCTACATGGCATAAAATAAGTTTAGTTTTCACCCTGTGGTCTTTACATGCAGTAGCCTAAATCTTGTCTGACTTTGTAGTTGGATATGTTCATGTTGAGTGAATGTGGTTATTTTAGCAGTTTTGCCTGGATGAAAATCTGAATTGTGCACCTGTTGCACACACAGATGCTTTCTCACAGAGCAACAGTTGTTTGAAGGTTTGCTGTCCTTAGTGGCAAAGTTGTAGTTTTCCCGTCTTTAACTGCCCAGTCAGTGTCCAGAGATATTTGAGTGTCAATAAGAAGTTGGATCAGAAGTAATGCAAAATCAGTGTGTATGGCAAATTTGGATTGATTAATGAATAATTATGTTAGTAGGTTTGTTTTGTCATACTCTTCAGTTCACTTTAATGGTAGGCCTATTAAAAGCTGTTATCAACAAACCTCACTAGGTCACAAGCCAGAGGCTATGTTGTTGTTGTTTTTGGTCTTGACAGAAATGAAGGAAAGCTAGGCCCAAGTTGGATTAAGATACCATGTCTTGTCTCCTGGTGTTTGGTCATGAATTTCATCTTTGACATGGAAAGTAGTGTAGATCAGACAGAAGCTGGTGTTCAGATCTAGAGGAGTGGCAGCAACTTCTCCCTTGTTTGCTGATATGATTGTGTTCTAGCTTAATTAATGTTTTAGTAATGATGTCGAGTTAGGACTAGGATTTTCATATTTGCTTTCATATTCCTGACTGAGAGCTTGAAGGGAGTAGGGTGCCAGTCTCTTGACCCTGATAAGGTTGTGGAGTTGCTATTATTTTTTATAAATATTAATGCCATTGTCAATTCCCCATAGCTTGTTCGTCCAACTCTAGCAATCCTCTCCTCAATTCTTAGCCTAAGTCTTTAGAAGGTATTCTAAACTGGTTTTAAGTTTTTGCACATAAGGCTGTAACATTCTAGGCTATAGGCTACTGTACATCTAACTTAACTGTTTATTACACAGGTAGACCTAAACCATGTTTGACTACTGTGTTTTCTATCATCTGCTTCAATTTTGAATTCAGAAAGACCCATTGACTAACCAGGAAATCTTACTCTAGCGGTAGCAGATAGATCTGCTCGGCCAGTACGTCTGGTAGCAAGCCATAGGAAATTTGATTGATCGGACACCATTGGTGTTCACTAATCACAACGCTCTAGCCTATGTGTTTATGGTGGGGTTTGCCAAAAACAACGGTCTTTTGATTTGGTTTTGTTCGTTGTTCCTTGTTCGTTCGTTCGTTCCTCTGATTGGTCATAGGCTATCCTATTGCGTGCAGAAGAAGTTTGAAAGATAACTGCCTTGTTCCTCCCACAAGAGTTCTGTCTATCTATTGATGCCAGACTATACGTTTTAATGTTAGCCTATAAGATGGCTTTGCCAGGCTACCCATTGACCATAGTCTGAAAAATATGCTGGCATTGAAGAGGAATTGATGATGGTTAGAGAGATACAAATATGATTCCAGGAAATTGAAACATTAGGCTAGATTTTCAGTTCTACTCGATTCCCAGTTCTAGATTCCCAACCCTAATCCTCTGAACAAACTTTGTGTGATACAAAACCAAAATAACCCAGGCCTTATACAGTAGGCCACATAATCAGAGTCTTTGTAACTTGGTGGTTAGACAGTGGTTTTCACTCAACTAGGGTGACTTCTCTGGTTGTATCAAAACCAAATATTAGGCTACAAGATTGCTGTTGTTGCTAGGTCAAGTTAACAATATTAAGTTTATCAAGATGTTGCCGTACATCACATGAACGTTTGTCTTCAAAACTCTGATTAACAAGACTTAACCGTTTGATGCTGTAGGAAAGTTTTGAAACTTGTTCCACTTTATTGTTAGAGGTCAAACTGCTGAATGTCATGCACTGTTGAGGTGTGTGTGTGTGTGTGTGTGTGTGTGTAAATGCGTTGCTGTAGGTTGGAGATAAGCAAATGAATATTGTGTTCCTCAGGAAGCATTAAACCACAGAGAGACAGCCACATATAATAATAGAAACGGCCTAAATTCATTTCATGTAGGCCTATGTGCTAACCGTTGCACTAGGAACCGAGTTCACCTACTTTTTGAATTGTGACCATCTACCAGCCAGTGATGGATAGACTAGGCCTAGATAAACTGGTGAAATCCACCTGCCATTCCATAGTAAGTTTTATTTTTTTTTTGTACGGGAAAACCTGCCAGCCACCTTCAAACATTTCCAGCATTTGGTTGTTGCTAATTTTCATCCCTGACTAGGAATACTAAGTATTTTCAAAAGAGGAATGTTAGCTTCCCCCTCTGTTTAGTTTGGCATCTTTTCTGCCATAAATGTCACCTGATATTTTAGGTAATTGATAGTGACAGCAAGGAATTTGTGATATTGTGAAGGAGTTTTTGTTGGCCGCCTGCCATTTTGCCAGACCCTGAGAGGACGTATTGAGTAAACGTGCGTTTTGTTTATTCCCGCAGGCCCCCCCTTCCCCTCCTCTACCTCCAGAATATGTATTCAAACCTACTGAGCACACACACACCCACAAACTAGCAAACTAGGTATTGAGTAAACGTGCGTTTTGTTTATTCCCACAGGCCCCCCTTCCCCTCCTCTACCTCCAGAATATGTATTCAAACCTACTGAGCACACACACACACACACTAGCAAACTAGGCATTGATTAAATGTGCGTTTTGTTTATTCCCTCAGGTTCCCCTTCCCCCCCTCCTCCACCACCTCCAGAATATGTATTCAAACCCCCCCAAAGGCCCGACTTTGGAACCATGGGCAGGCCGATCAAGCTCCAGGCCAACTTCTTTGAGATGGAGATTCCCAAACTGGAGGTGTACCATTACGACATTGACATCAAGCCTGAGAAATGCCCTCGAAGAGTCAACCGGTATGGTCTACCTGCTAGAAGTGCCGAGTTGGGATTTTTGTCATAGTTGAAAATGTGTCCTTGTGACATTCACACAGTTCTCTCCTGATTTGTTTTTGCTTTTTCTTTTTTCTTCCTGCAGTGAAATTGTGGCGCACATGGTCCAGCACTTTAAAACACAGATCTTTGGAGATCGGAAGCCAGTCTATGATGGAAGAAAGAACCTGTACACAGCTATGCCATTGCCTATAGGGAGGGACAAGGTAAGTTTATGCATTCTTAACTAGAAAAGCACTCTAGTTAAAGCTCTTTAACTGACCTTCACCAAGGCAACAGGCTCACAGATGCAATAGCCTACATATTTCAGAAGGGTGTTTTCCAGATCACCCCCCAAAATTCAATCATCTGTTCCTAGTTTCTAATCCTCACAATGTCTGAATTTCATCAATAAAGGTTTTTTTTTTTTTATGTCTATTGGTGTGCCAAATAATCATAACAAAACATGCTTCAATAATAATCCATGTTCCTTTTCAGTTGCTCTCATGCCCAGTGCTGAATGACAATTCAGTTTTAATTAACCATGGGGCACGATGGTTAAAATGCTAACCAGCAACTTGGCAACAGAAGCATGAACTCTAACCACTATCCATCTAAGGGCGTAGTCCAGCAAATGGGTGCACTGTACATGTTAACTACTTTTTTAAACTGAACCAAATGTTCTCAGCATGCTAGAAATGCATCCCTATTGCAGACATGCATGCATACCTAAATGGGTGCCTTATATAACATTATATATACAGTCATAGTGCCAACCAGGGCCCAGTTTTTAAAAACACTGTAAAGGTGGCTTCACACCGGCTCCGAAAGCATTGTGGAGCACTTTCGAATTCAACTATTTTCATTCACCTCCATATATTGGCGTTGGCAGAGTGTGGGGTTGTATTGAAAACAATGAAATGGAATGTTGTAAACGGAGTGCTCCGCACTTTGTTGGAGCTGGTGTGCGGACGCCTTAATATGGATAAAAATGATCCGGTTTGGAATTCCATGTTTTGCTAACTGTGATCAGGTCCCAGTTGTTCAAAAGTGATCCTGGATTACACATAGCAAACCACTGGATTTCCACATCTGGATCGCTTTGATCTGGAGCCCCAAGGTGTTGAGTGGGATACTAATAGCCGTTGAGTTGTTCTGGAGTCCGTTTCCCAAAAGCATAGTTGCTAACGTAGTAGTAACTTAGTTAGTTGGCTATGGGAAATTGCATTGCAACCAATATGCCTTTGGGAAACAGACGCCTGAGAGTGTTTCTAAAAGTCGAGGAAGCATGCTTGAAAGGCTGCTTTTTTGAGCATTCCATGTCATTGTCTGTCGCCAAGTACTGTTCCAATGTCAAGGATCCCTCTAAATTCTAGCGAGGACAGAGGCCTTTGTTTATAGATTTTTCAAGGATGCACTGATGGAACTCGTTTTTGAAGTGTACGACTTCCAAGGCGAGTGTGCTACCTATGAAGCATTCTCGACTTTGAGAAACGCTCATACACTTTGTTAACTTTCCAGTGGAGGTTTTTGCCTCCCTTTGTCCATTAATTGTATTTATCAGAACACCTCATCAGTTGTTGTTGTTGTTGTTGTTGTTGTTAATTATTAAAAAGCTGTATCCATCCTTGAAAGAGGGACATCAGCACACTGTCTGTCACTGTTGGCTAAGCTCCAGTTTAGTTTTATCTCCCATGTCCGTGTCTCGCTCGCTGTCCCCATGCATGGCTTAACGTGACGTGTGAATCCTCCCGCACAGGTGGAGCTGGAAGTGACCATCCCCGGGGAGGGAAAGGACCGCAGTTTCAAGGTGGCCATCAAGTGGGTGTCGTGTGTCAGCTTGAGCGCCCTGCACGAAGCACTGTCTGGTCGCCTGCCAAGTATTCCCTTCGAGACTATCCAGGCCCTGGATGTGGTCATGAGGCATCTGCCCTCAATGAAGTGAGTGCAATTTTGTGTGTGTGTGTCTGTTTGTACGTGCCTGAATGTGTGTGTTGGTACTTTCCCTTCACCATCTTTGGTGGAGAGGGTACCAGTGCAGGAGGTTTAAAATTTTGGGGGCAGGGGTGTGTGTGACATTTTTGATGTTAAGGTAGTAGAGTTTTCGGACAGGGCAGAAGGCGAGAAACTATGATAAAATCCCATAATTCCAATAGATAGTGTAGCTGACAACAGGCAGAGGCATACAAGAGCTCATATTTGTCTGTCTACTGTGTATTCACATTGTTGCCGATTTCCCCTTTGTTGATGCTACAGTTGAATCAGTATTACTTCTTGGCATGTTTGAATGGAACTTCCACAGTCCTTATTAAAGCAGTTTTTGGTCATTTGTCCAGCATATTAATTTCCTTGACAAATGATGTTAGGTCAAGCACCTAAGTGTATCTTTCAACTGTACATTGAAAGTGTGTGTGTGTGTGTGTGTGTGTGTGTGTGTGTGTGTGTGTGAATAATTTAACTGAACTTGTGTGTGTTTGTTTCCCTCCTCCTGTGCTGCAGTTACACCCCAGTTGGGCGCTCCTTCTTCACCTCCTCAGAGGGCTGCTCCAACCCCCTAGGTGGCGGTAGAGAGGTCTGGTTTGGCTTCCACCAGTCTGTCAGACCTTCCTTGTGGAAAATGATGCTGAATATTGATGGTACGTTGGAATACAATAACCGGGATAAGGGTTATTAAAGCAATCTGCCTCAGTAGGCCATTGGTTCCAGTCATTTTTAAGAACAGCCAAGGGGCGTTGATGGGCATACAGTAATGTGCTTATTGTATTTCTAATTAAACCTGGCCAGGTGTATTGAAAAGAAGATGCAAGAAGTGTAAAAATGAATTCTTTTTAATTAGAATTTTGTCTCTTGTTAGAAAATAGTTTTCCAGCAGAGTGGAGATGCAAATGTATAAAAACATGAAGAACTGCATAGTGAATGATGATTGCTTCTAAACATGATTCGGCAAAATGCAATCAAAGAGCTGAACTAATTTGAAAAGTTATTTATAGTGTGACAGTCGAGCAAATGTTATCAGAATGTAGAATCAGCTTTTAGGGTAAAGCAAGATAATGAAAACACAAAGTAGATTAATAAATATTTATAGTGGAACTATATTATTGCAACTAGCGCATTCCTGTGTTTATCAGTGTAAGAACTCGGGAGCGTTTATACTTCTCCACTCCACTTTTACACCATGTTGCTGAATTTTTTTTACATTTTTTGTGTGTGTGTGTGTGTTTTTTAGTGTCTGCCACTGCTTTCTACAAAGCCCAGCCTGTGATTGAGTTCATGTGTGAAGTCTTGGATTTCAAAAGCATTGAAGAACAACAGAAACCCTTAACTGACTCCCAGAGAGTAAAGTTTACCAAGGAAATCAAAGGTAAAACACATGTTTTTTTATGACCAGATGGTGAACTCTGTTTATTTACCTGTATTTGCCAGACCTGATGACTTGGTTCATTGCATGGGATTGTAGGTCATTTTTGCTTAAACAAGGAAGCGCGCTCACCACCTTGCGTTAGTGTGACTGGGCGCTTGTACTTTCTTGACATATATCGGTAATTGAAAACTTAGAAAAAGAATAAATGAAGCAAGTGCTCAGCAGTTCAGTTTTACTTTTTTTTTTTTTCCTTTTAATCGCCTCACAGTGTGCAAAGATGAACTGTCAAGTGCTTTTTTTTTTTTTATGTACTATTTTCCATGTTATTTTTTGATACCATTGCCCAAACCATTCTAACATACTATCTATGTTAATGCTGGAGTTTGCACTTCATAGTTATGCAAGTTGTCAGTCCTGAGCATGTCTGTTTGTATTGTTTGGGAGCTGGAGACTGGAGGTGTATTTTCGTCGGCCTGTGTGCTACTGGCAAGTGCTGAGTGGCTGATTGCACTGTTGTCTGTCTGTCTATCTGTCTCGCAGGCCTGAAGGTTGAGATCACTCACTGTGGCCAAATGAAGAGGAAGTACAGAGTATGCAATGTGACAAGAAGGCCCGCGAGCCATCAGACGTAAGTGCCCCGTCTCTCTCTCTCTCTCTCTCTCTCTCTCTCTCTCTCTCTCTCTTTCTTTCTTGCTCTCTCGCTCTCTCTCACTTTCTCTTTGTTTCTCTCCTGTTGCCATTACACAAACAGCCCACCGCTGGCTCTCAGCCTGAGTAATACTTTGGCCGAGTCTGGCGCTGAAATGTTGCTTACTGTTGAAGCCCTGCAGAGACGATATGCGAGTGTATCAAAACAACTTGCGCAGATGGTAGTCTATGGCACTAAACTAAGACTGTCTGGGTCTGTGTGTTCTTTTTGTTTTTTCCTCATCATCATCATCATCAACAGATTCCCTCTGCAGCAGGAGAATGGCCAGACCATTGAATGCACTGTAGCTCAGTACTTCAAAGACAAGTACAAACTGGTGCTGAGGTACCCTCATCTGCCATGCCTACAGGTGGGCCAGGAGCAGAAACACACATACCTTCCGCTCGAGGTGAGTTCCACCTACACCTACACCTACATCTACACCCACACCCATGCAATCAGAACATTGCCTTGAATAGATAGCCTTGCTTGAGAAGTTGCAAGTTCACTTGCCCATAGAAATAAAGGCATTTTAACTTTTTCAATGGATGAGTGCCTTGATGTTATCTTTTGAATGATCTTAACCAGCCCTCTACCAAAGAGCACCATCCTGGATATAATATAAATGAGTTCCAGTTAGCACTCCTATCTAACAGTTTTCTGAAGTTTGCAACTATGTTGGTTGCAATGCAATTTCCCATTGCCAACTAATTAAGTTGCTAACAGGTTAACAACTACGCCCGTGGTCATTCCTTGTTGTGGTTGACATGCAATGTGTTTCTCTGCCCTCATCAATCCTGCCAAAATCCTCCTTTTGAGAAACTGACCATGCTCATCTTCCAGGTCCAGATCACCCTTATTAGATTTCCCTTCGTTGACCTCTAGAGAGCTTGTGTTGTCAGTCAGGCATTAGTTAGGCTAGATTAGCCTGGTGCTCCTGAGGCGTAAGCTTTGGCTGAATTCCTAAGGTTCATGGCGTTTCCTTCCTCCAGGTGTGCAACATAGTGGCGGGACAGAGGTGCATAAAGAAGCTGACAGACAATCAGACCTCCACTATGATTCGTGCCACTGCCCGGTCAGCACCGGACCGCCAGGACGAGATCAGCAAGCTGGTGAGTCTGCTGATTGTGTGTGTGTGTGTGTGTGTGTGTGCGCGAGACTCCTGTGATATTTTCTTCTAAGACTACTATGTAGCTTGATTGGTAATCCTCTCTTGTAAGTCGCTTTGGATAAAAACGTCTGCTAAATGCATAAATGTAAGTGTGTGTGTGTGTTTGGGGGAGGGTGTTGTCCCAAGTGCTGACATGTGTTTCATGCAGCAACAGACCTTTTTGGGCTCCCTTGATTATTCCCAGTATTTTTCTTCACCCTCTGGAGTTGTTATGAGCTCCAGTAAGAAGCTCCTAGCTCTTGATTAGCTCAACACTCAAGCCAATTAAGGCCCGAGAGATCCTTGTGTGTTTAGTGGCACAGAAGGTCACGGAGCGCCTTGGCTCTTACACAGGGCAGCAATCAACTCGTTTGTAGAGGCATCAACTTTTGGAAGCGCGGCCAAGAAATGTAATATCTAATCCAGGGAAATTATAATCAACTAAAATGAAAGGCATACCTTTTTATGATGCATAAGAACCTGAATTATTCAGCCACACTCAAGCACACCAGCAGTACAGGCCCATTTTTTATTTATTTATTTATTTATTTATTTATTTATTTATTATTTTTAAATTTAATCGAAGCTTATGTTGTTTTGCAAGATCACTGACCGTCTTGTTTGTTTCTTCATGCAGATGAGAAGTGCCAACTTTAACACTGATCCTTACGTGCGTGAGTTTGGGGTCATGGTGAGGGACGAAATGACCGAGGTCAACGGCCGTGTCCTCCAAGCACCATCGATCCTCTATGGTGGCCGGGTATGTGTACGTCACACTGATATCCCTTATTTCAGTCTTAAGGCGGTATTCTCCCAGGTGCTTAAGTCCTAAAAAGTGCTTAGTGCAGGCTAAAATGCATGCAGCTAAGCTTTTTTTTGGACTTAAGCATCTGGGAGAATACCGCCCTTAGTGAATGTACTGTATGCATATATTGAGCCTTGCACTGTTTTTACAGTGTAAATGAGATGCTAGAAAAACCTAAGGCCCTGTTTGTATACTAACTGCTTGGCATAATAGGCTTAATCTCAAAGTTTTTTTTCTCTCCACATGTTTATTTACCTCAGAAAACTGCTGTAGGTTGAAGAGTTACTCTATTGACCTCTGTGGTCTTCCTGTCTTGTGTGTTTCAGAATAAAGCAATAGCAACCCCCATCCAGGGTGTGTGGGACATGAGGAACAAGCAGTTCCACACGGGGATCGAGATCAAGGTGTGGGCCATCGCCTGTTTCGCTCCTCAGAGACAGTGCACTGAGCTCCTCCTCAAGTAAGTCCAGCCCCGGCCCACACCACACCTGCCTACCCCTAAGCCACAGCTTTCTGTTATAGCAAACATAACTGGCTGATAGAGCAACAGAATGCAGTACAATGGGAGCACACTTCATCCGTTCTGCAGAAGTGCAGTATGTCACAACATTACATACCAGCTTACAGTATATGCATCAAATGCCCCCCTTAAAGAAATACCGCCCCCACCCCTGCTAAAATAAAACATGAAACTTAAGGAACGCTTGGACTTCCTGGACTGCTTTTTCCCTCTCTGGTTACAGTTATTCTCCCACAAGCATCAGAGTGAAAACAAGCCCTGTTCAGTGATGGGGGATTTGAAGGACTTGCCAGGAGGGGATTTGGCATTGGACGTTGAACTGATAAATGTTGATGAAGTTGCTGGATTTTTTGCTGAAGTGAGCTCATGTTTTTCTTACTGTTATGGTGAATTCTTGCTCGTTTTCCAGGGCGTTCACCGACCAGCTGCGCAAGATCTCTCGAGACGCCGGCATGCCCATCCAGGGCCAGCCCTGCTTCTGCAAGTATGCCCAAGGAGCCGACAGCGTGGAGCCCATGTTCAAGCACCTCAAGTACACCTACCAAGGCCTGCAGCTTGTGGTGGTCATTCTCCCTGGCAAGACTCCAGTCTATGGTGAGCTCGCCTGTCTTGGCTTCCAGCCCCCTCTAATTGCGGCACATGTCCCATACAAATTCAGTGTATTACATGCATGCAGTTGGTGGCCTGACATAGCCTGCCCATAGTACGGATGTTCATCCGTATTTATGGTCTGGGGACGGTCTTCTGGGGCGGGTTTACATCGGTAAAGAGATTACCGGCCAATAAGCGAAGCTGATTAGACGAGCTGTCCAATCGTTTCAAACCAGAACTGAATGCCCCCCCCCCATCCTATAATCGCGTCAGGTTAAAGAAACTCCAGATCATGAATACGGATGAACAGCAGTATTATAGGCGGCCTATGTCAGGCTAAGCCTGACAAGCCATCCTTTAACATTAAAAAGAATGGTCTGGCATCAATAGATAGACCAGCTTAATCATGGGCGGAACGAGGCAGTTTATCTTACAAACTGCTTCTGCACACAATAGGATAGCGCTGTGATACTTTGAGTTTTACATACAGTATGTATATCAAATAAAAGCTCTCGATTTGCTCTTTTCGACAAAATTAAATAATTAAAAATGGACTTGTAGTTATTAAACAAAAGGCAAAAGTCTTAACTGTGAACACCCAGCAGTAAGAGCCAGAAGGGCGTAACCTCATCTGACTAAAAGATATATTATTATTTGAAATATTGTGTCATCCAAGTTGCTCTTTCAGTTCAAAATGGTGCATTGGCCCTTGGCAGTTTAGATTTTTCATATGTGGCTCTGTGAACAGAAAAATCTGTCTCAAATAGTTCTAATGGAAAAACCTTTTGCACATCGACATCGATTCTGGAAAGGAGGAAATCAGGGGAGACAGTTGTTAGAGGTCTGTTTCCCAAAGCATAATTGCTAAGTTAGCAACTTGTTTGTTGCATTGCAATTTCCCATTGCCAACTAACTAAGTTGCTAACAGATCTTGACACATTGTTTGTCTCTTGCAGCCGAGGTTAAGCGTGTGGGCGATACTGTGCTGGGCATGGCTACTCAGTGTGTGCAAGTGAAGAACGTTCTGAAGACCACACCGCAGACCCTCTCCAACCTCTGCCTGAAGATCAACGTCAAACTAGGAGGAGTCAACAACATCCTCCTCCCACAGGGCAGGTCAGTATCATATGGAACGCTAACATAAGGAAGGAAAAAAAGTGTTAAACTTCAGTGAATTTATTTATTTATTTATTTAGCTTGCATTTGTGTGTATTTGTATGTATTTCTGTCTGTTCATGCAGTACTTTGTTGTGTGTGTTGCTCATGCAGTACTTCAGTTTAGTGTCACTCACTGTAATGCACGCCAAGTGTTTTTGTGGGAGGAATGACATGATGAGGGTTAAGCAGCATGTTGGCTAAGCAGAATTTAAAGTGTGTGTGTGTGTGTGTGTGTGTGTCCGCTGCAGGCCACTAGTGTTCCAGCAGCCCGTCATCTTCCTGGGAGCAGATGTGACTCACCCCCCAGCTGGAGATGGGAAGAAGCCCTCTATCGCCGCGGTAAGGAACATTTTGTTAAAAAGCGAAAAAAATGATAACTTCAGTTATGTTTATTTTTGATGTGTAAATGCTACAGGACCCCATCGTTTTCGTTTGGGCAAAATAAAGTATCTCATTCTATCTAAAAAGTACTGTGACAAGACACTTGCGTACGGTCACAATTTTGGAATGTTGTAGTTTTGTCATTATGATAATGTTATTGTTTGTTTTAGTGTTCATAGCGTTCCTCAAAAAATGTGAACTCTGTTCATCTCCTAACCTCCCCCTAACAGGGAGGCTACACTGGATATGTTAAGTGTGGGCAAAGACATGTCTGCCGTAACAATTAGCTTCCATTATAAACAATGGAAGTGGCTACACCAGACGCCGCATAACAGCCAACATTCTAGCTCTATTCACCATTCATTTCAATGTAATTTTGATGGAACCTGACTTAACACTTAACTTAACGCATCTAGTGTAGCCCTAGGGTAACTCTCCCTAACTCTCTCCTGTGTCACGTGTTCAGGTGGTAGGCAGCATGGACGCCCACCCCAGCCGTTACTGTGCTACAGTGCGCGTGCAGCAACATAGGCAGGACATCATCCAGGATCTGGCCGCCATGGTGCGCGAGCTGCTCATCCAGTTCTACAAGTCCACGCGCTTCAAGCCCACCCGCATCATCTACTACCGCGACGGCATCTCCGAAGGCCAGTTTAACCAGGTGAGCCCCTTCACTCATTTCCACCAATCTGTCATAGTCTGCCATACTGGCATTGCATCGCTGACTACAAGTCGTCTTACCTATTAAAAGATTCAAATTTTTTAACCCATATCGATGTTGAAAACTGCCTTCTGCTTCTCTTTATTTCATTCCGACTTGCAAGTGCAACTTGCATTTGATTCCAAATGTTCCAGCTGCTGGCTGCAAAAAAATTATGTTTTAGAGGCAGAAGAATACACAAAAATTGATTTATTTCTGTTTTGGCCATGCAATAGCCTTTTGATGCTAACATGGAACTAACTAAATCAAACAAACAAACTGACTACATCTTTAACCGAGGTGTAACGTCTCTCTTGATGTTCAGCTCCAGTCATTTGATCCAGCCAGTGCTCCCCATTTATGCAATTTTCCACTACTTTTGAATGGAAAGGAAGACTTTTGCTGACTTGTCAAAACGAGACGTGGCAGGTGTTACCCGCTAAAAGATGAACGGTTCTTGTTCACAGGTGCTCCAGCATGAGCTGCTAGCCATCCGAGAGGCGTGCATCAAGCTGGAGAAGGACTACCAGCCAGGCATCACCTTTGTGGTTGTCCAGAAGAGGCACCACACTAGGCTCTTCTGCATGGATAGGAATGAGAGGGTGGGTCAGCTGTGACTGCTAGCTTAGCACCTCCTGGCGCCTAGTGGTATTTCTTTAATGTTTTTGGGATACCTAAGGATTATTTCAAATCTATTACAGCTAATAGCCTAAATTTAAGAACATAACAGTATGAATCTATGAGTGTGTGTGTGTGTGTGTGTGTGTGTGTGTAATGGCTTTACTTTTTGTCCAGGTGGGCAAGAGTGGCAACATACCTGCAGGCACCACAGTGGACACCAAAATCACTCACCCGTCAGAGTTTGACTTCTACCTCTGCAGCCATGCTGGCATCCAGGTAACTGATCAAATGCATCCTCATCCTATTTATGCCTAGGATATCTATGCAAAGTGATGTGCATAAGTGATGCACAGTGTGTAGATGTTTTTAATTTCTTTATATATAGTTTAAATGTAACACCACTTGATCCCTGGTGAAATAGCATTTCGTCTCACTGTGTACCATATAGTCAGCATTAGTAATTGGTTTGTTATTTGGTCTATGTAACATCAAATGTTCTTGTTCTTTCTCTTAAAGACTGTATTCAGGTACCTGGAACAACAGGGCTTTTGACTGATTCACGCCGGATTTCTTCTTTAAACCACTCTCTTGACTTTTATCTCTGTCTCCAGGGCACTAGTAGACCTTCGCACTACCACGTGCTGTGGGATGACAACCACTTCTCGTCAGATGAACTGCAGGTGCTCACCTACCAGCTGTGTCACACCTACGTGCGCTGCACCCGCTCCGTCTCCATCCCCGCGCCAGCCTACTACGCTCACCTGGTGGCGTTCCGTGCCCGCTACCACTTGGTGGACAAGGAGCATGACAGGTGAGTAAAGTGGCTGATCCATGGAAAAATTTTGAGGGAAACTTTCCACCTAAAAAGGATCCATAATCTTCTCTACTCTTCTGCAAAAAAAAAAAAAAAAAGAAGTATACTTTCCAAGAGTATGCGTAGGATGTAGAAATGGCCTTTTTAAAGCGTTTTTGTATGTCCAGGATGTATTATTTTTGAACAACTCCATTCATTAGCAGCAGGTCTTAATTACAATCAAAATCCTTTGCCATATTTTGACTTAATGTCAACTCGACTTTTTTTTGTATGCTTAAGCACTCTAAATTGTCCTTACAGGTAAATGCAAAGAAGCATATTTGCTGAAGAAATGCTGGAAGTGGGTTAGGCCGGTTAGCTAAGCTGAGATGTCAGACCTATGAGGAGAACTTTAAGCTCCCTGATCTAACCTAGTTAGACCATTTCATATTGTATGTCATCATAACAATGCCTGTCTGCTTATTTAGATTAAAGGTTGGTGATTACTTCTCAACACTAGATGGCAGCATGATACTCATCCTAACGTGTGTGTGTGTGTGTGTGTGTGTGTGTGTGTGTGTGTGTGTGTGTGTGTGTTTTCTCATCAGTGCGGAGGGCAGCCACACATCAGGCCAGAGTAACGGACGGGACCAGCAGGCCCTGGCTAAGGCGGTACAAATCCACCAGGACACCCTGCGCACCATGTACTTTGCCTAAGCACCAGCCAAAGTGGGTGGATGAGCCATGGGTAAGCTAGACACACCACACCTTTCCGTGGCACCTGTGCCAAAACCATAGTTGCCAACGGAATGCGTTTCCCAAAACCATAGTTGTTAACCAGTCATCAACTTAGTTAGTTGCCAATGAGAAATTGCATTGCAACCAGCAAAGCTTTTGGGAAGCGGGCCCCTGGTTAGGAACATAGTTGGTTGCAATGTGATTGGCCCCAGATCACCCACTAAGAACAACTGACGGAGAGGGTTAAAGAACAAGAGGTGCAGATCTCATCCCCCAAAGCGTTTCCCAAAAGCATAGTTGATAATTAAGTTAACAACTTTGTTGGTTGCAGTTCTATTCGCCACAGCCAACCTGCTCATTTGCGTACTAGTTAGCAACTATGCTTTTGGGAAAACAGCCACCAGATCTGCTCTAAACAAATAAAGAACGAATGAGAGAATTGGTGACTATGGCTGTTTGTAATAGTCTGTTGGAAACTTGTTGGAATGCTCCGTCTGCCAAGAGCAGCTGTGATATCTAGGGGTTTAGTGCAGTGTGTGTGTGTGTGTGTGTGTGTGTCACATCCGGTTCATGTTGTCAAGATTCTGATGTGTTTGAATTTTGCCTCATGGCATCTCCCTCATTTAAAAGCACTACGAGAATGCTTTGATCTTGAGCTTGGAGTGTATGTGGAGACTTCAGGTGCAAAAGTCTTATTTTTATTACCCAGTAATCTTCAAAAATATTCAGAAATTATGTTTTTTTTTAATAATATTTTACAAAAGTGATAAAAATGTAACAACAAATCTAGCCAACACAATCCATTTGGGAGTTGGACTGACAAAAATGTTTATAAAAAATATGAAAAAATGATTTCTGTAATTTCATTGTAAATGGACTAGGAGGATTTTGCATCTGAACTCTTCATTTGGAAAATAAATGTTAATGTTGTAAGACACGCTAAAGATATTCCAATGACTCACTTTTTCTGTCTTTCCCCAACCCCTCTCTGACACACACATGCATGCACGCATGCACACTAGCTCACTAGCTCACTCAGTTTTCTCAACTGTTTACTGTTTTTTTTCCCTCTCTCTCTCTCTCTTTTTCTCTTTCTCTCTTTCTGTTTCTGGTCAGCAGCACTTAGGGCAGCAGCACATCAGGAAGGAATGAATGAAAGTGGCTCCAGCAAGACCCTGTGCTCTGTGGACTTCCATCAGAACAGGTTACACAGCGCCATGTCTGAGACCCAGTATGGACAGACAAACAAACAAACAAAAACAAAACAAAAACGACTTCCCCCATTATGCTCCCAAAAGGCCATGACGTGTATTCCAAAATTCTGAAAAACTCAGCCAAGCCCACCCCATCATAATATCTTAAGGATGTGATGTAATGTCATGTCACAAGGGGGGGGGTCATTGCTATGTTGTCTGTGCGCGCATGTGTGTGTGTGTGTGTTTGGGCGCATGTGTGAGCGTTTTTTTTTATATATATATGTGTGTGCGTGTGTATTGTAAATGTTTTATATTTGTACATGTAGGGGCTAACTTGTTTACATAGGAGAGCAGTCCTATCCAGAATCCCTTTTACACTGACAATGGTGTCTAGTATCTTGAGCGGACTGGGTTGGGTGGATTTACGTTGACCTGATTGTAACCGTTGGCGACTCAGAACTTAACACGTGCAGTGCACTCACTAGACCTGAGTGGCACCGACTTGAAGGGGCATGAATGAGAAAGGGCATGAACTTATGAAGCTACGTCGTCGGGGGATGTCTGTTCAACCCCCCCTGCTTCCCATGTAGAAAAAGACTTAAAAACCAGCAGTGTGTCCCTGGAAAAAAAAAGTGGCATACAGAGCATGCCATAAATGTACTTAATCAGTGTGCGGGTGTGTGTGTGTGTGTGTGAGCGCGCGTGTTAGTGTCATTTGACAGCCTGTTTAGACCTACTGTATTCGCCCTTCATGCAAGATGACCAAAAACAGGCTTTTTTTTTTTATTTCATTTTATTTTGTTTTATTTTGTTAGACTGAATACTACAATTTCATCTGATGAAATGATGTGGACTGCTAAGCTATGAATTTAAAAAGCGAGGAAACTGTAATGTGCAAATCAAAGACTTCAGGGCTCTCTATAGAGCTCGAGAAAGACAAATCAGAAACGTCGGCGGTGAAATTGTGTACGAAAAGGATCTGACCTCCCACCGTCTTATCCCCCTTTGCCCTCCCCAAATTCAAACCACTTTCTTTGGTTTGTTTGTACAATCAGTAAGTGGTCCTCCCTTGTGGGCTGCTTTAAACTGCTTATTTGGGACTGGATACCAGTTCTTACATTGATGGTGCTCTGAGCCAAGATAATCACAGAGGTATTTCTGCCCTTTTATTGATTAATTACCTTTATAACTTTTATTTTCCCCATCATCATATACATATATACAATACATTTATATATATATGAGAGCACGTTTGACTAGAATTTTATCTTTCAGCCTCTTTCAGCCTTGTGCGGCATTTGGATGATGTGGGCGTTTGACCTTTTAAAGATTGTGTTTTTTTTCTTGTTGTTGTTTGTTGCATTTTAAAACCTTTTTCAAAATAAGTCCCTGCAGTAAGTTGGCCAGTGCTATAGAGTAATGTAGTGAGCGTGTAGTCCAACAGTAAATGCTCTGCTGTTGGTATAGCATCGTGTACACAGACAGTCCTGTCAGATCGTACTGGATTAGTCGGTAAGAAGTGCATTTTCAGGTTCATGGCTCTCTCTCAAAGTCTCTTGTTGGGGTTGACTGGACTTGTATGCCTCCAGCCCACTGCATCTGGAAGACGATTGTTGGGCACTGCATGTTTAACGTCTAAAACTGAATCTAACCGATTGAGGGTGCTTTAGGTATCGTGTGGGTGCGTGCGTGCGTGCGTGTGTGTGTGTTTTGCAAGGAAACTGCTTTGGCTTGAATACCTGTTAGACAGTATATGGTCTCACTGTGTTTTGATTGGACGCCAAGACCCTTAACATAATGCCACTTTCTCTGTTTCAGTGTTGTTTCTAGCATCAGTGTAACTCTCTTATTAGGGCGGGCTTAACAGACGGATATTTTACATCGACCCAAATTGACTTTGCGTGCTGTCTACAGCGAGGGTCGGAAACTTTAGTCTTTTTATTTTGTAGATCAAAGTAAAGAGACTGTTTGGCATTTTTTAAATTTAAACTTTGATTCTATTGCTTTTATTCTATAAAAGCAATCACTAAGGTCTGAAGAAGAAAAAAAAAATATATACATGCCCTTGAAACTGTTCTTATATTTACCTTCTTGTAAAGGATTATCGGGCTGGAAAGTCACAGCTTAGTTTTGGTCAGATTTTAACAACTTTTTCTAACTATGCATTCTTAACAAAGAGATTTTAGCTGTGATAATTTTGTCTGTATGAATTTTAGATGACTTTTTAATGTTAATGTAGATAGGGAGACAAGGGTGTGGTGTTTTGTAGTGGGCTTAGCACAAAATCCCCTTTACCTCTTGTAGCAGTATTCCCCCCCCCCCCAATCCATATACATATATATATCTATATCTATATAAATATAGCAGACAATTGGTATCTATTTGTACAGAATCAACCCCCCTCTCCCCCCTCACCTAAGCCAAACAAGATTTGCCATTATAAATGTCCACAATATCTGAAGCACAAATGGATGTCGTAATAGTAGGTGCTAGAGCTCCGCTGTATGCAAAGGGGCGACAACTTGTACTTCATCCCACAATGTAACGTCACCTTAAACCTCGAAATGGACAGGTCCATGAGGTTCTTCGTTTGTTAAGATTATTCTTTTTTTTTTTTTTTCTTTTCTTTTGTCAACCTGTACTTTCCTAATTAGTCACATTGATTTTTCCATTTTGCCATAACTGACTCAAATACCAACTTATGTATATGGGGCATTTATGTTATTCAAGTACTTGAGAGGTTTTTTTTTCCCTTTTCATTTCTTTCTTTTTGGTAATTATTCCGGCGCTGGTATCGCAACATATTAATCTGGTTGCACTTTGAAAAACATTGAACATGGTGCGTATTCCATCCGTCTCTGTGTTTGTGCCGCTGGCTGAATATGGCCAAACTGTGCTGTCCTCTTGGTGCAATTGTGTTGAAGTGACCTTGTGTTTACCTCGTGTTACCTGTTGCTTATAGGATGGTAACATAACAGCACAGGCCATTTCCTCACAATTGCATGAGAGAGACTGAACAATTATCACAATTTGGTAATTTCTCCCGTTATTAGTTGTATTTTATTTAATTATTATTATTATTATTATTATTAATTTTTTTTTTTCACTTTTTCTGTTTTGAATTTCCTATTCATATCCAAGGGTGGCGTCACGCTCTCTGATCCTGTATCAATGCTTTCTTTATATCATGGCAGATTGATGTCATATGTGAAAGACTGAAGTTCTGAGATGCTTTGTGTCTCTAAGCAACATCAGCTAGTTTAGTCTCTGGTAGTTGCCTTGCTTAGATGATGCATTAGTGACCTCTTCAGTTGGATTGAAAGGAAAACAGCTCCTCAATTCAGTCCTTTGAGTGTAAGATAGCTCACCCCTGTTCTGTATGGTCCAGAAACCTTCATGTTTGATTGTAACTGATGTAAATGTTGTTGGCAAGCTTGAAATGGCAGAGGTGACTTTGGATTCTGGGTTGTTGGTTAATTTTCCACTGATACTGATTACACTTCACTAAGCTTGCAAGTGCCAAATCGATTGTTTTGGATTTGCTAGGAGCTTGCCACATTCTGCACTCACTGCAGATTTTTAAGAGGATGGAGACCCATCTCTTGCTTAGAGGGCATTGTATTTTTTATTTTTATTTTTTTTTCAAGCTCTTGGATGTTTACTATATTTGTTTGTTTTTTAATGTGCCGTGTACCAAAACTATCCATCATGCTTTCCTTGCAATGCATAGTTGCGTTCATTCATCACACATTAATTTTAATGAGGTCATTTTTCACCTTTAATTTACTGCTCCTCAATTCAGTATTAAGCCAATCAGAAATGCCAGAACAAGCCGCTTCATTTTAAACTTGCCCCTTTGTTAATTTTTTGCTCTTTTTTCAAGTTCAAACATCCTGTGTAGTGCTCTTTTCTGATCGACTCATTTTGTTTTAATGCTTTGATTTTATTTGCCAGTTATATTGCATCAATTCTTTACTATCAAACCCGTCTTGAAAAAGAATTTCCAATGATGTTATCTTTGTAATGTTACAAGTTCTACCTTCTGATACCAGCACCTTAGATTTCCAGATGTTCTCAACATATGCAATTCCTTAAAAAGAATGAAAAAGTATAAAAACATTATTTTGCACTATTGTAGAAGAAGTTTGGAGTTGTGAATTGTGTTGTCAGTGGTGTTTAGAAGTGTATACCTCAAAATTGGGGGGGAAAGTAATGCGGGTAGTTGTGCGGACATCTTGGTGACTTGAGGTCTTGGGGTTACATTAGCCACACATAGACACAGAGACAAACATTGGTACAAAAGAAAATCATGGACATCTACATATGCCAAGTTCTACGTTGTTACAGCCTATGCAAAAAAATGTACTTATGGAAGTATTGATGGAATCAGTCAAAATGGAATCGTATAAAATTATTACTTTTTTCAATTATTTTTTTAATGTTTTTTTTTATTATTATTGCTTAAATCATTGCTTTTTGATTTCATTGGATGTCATTGAAACCTTCAAGTTATTTGCCAAATCATTCAGATGTTATGGACAACATATCTCTGTGTCAAAGATATTAGAGGGTTTGAGTGCGACCTGGGGGGCTGTCGGCAGATGGAAATTTGCAGTGCTTTATTAAAGACAGATTGGCACTGTGGAAAAATTGTGGTGTGTTGGCAACAAAAGCTGTAGATTGTTCAATCGCAATTCAAATCCTATTTTTGTATAAATGTTAAGGCTCAAGCTATTTCTTTTTTGCTGTAGACTATTTGGTTTCGTCAGAATAAATGGTGCAGCACTACATAGTTTGGCCCTGTATTTATGTGACTGAAGATTTCACGATTACTTGTAAGCACATACAGTGTTCTCAGGACTGTATCAGATTTTACACTGAAGGTTTTAACAACATTACGTCATAAAACTCTCCTACTTTATGTTTGGCCAAAATAACTTACCTGCTTAAACACTACCAACAGGTTATTTTTAAGAGTGGCATTGTAGTCTGTATTCTGCAAATAATACTTATTATTGTTTTAGTTTTTCCTTTCTGTCTCTCACTATATATATATATTTGTTTGGAGAGCTGGTAGAAAACTATTACTGATTGCTCCAGTTTGAGGGTATTGGCTTGTGTGAATGTTTTCCCCTTGGTTTTAGGCTGCAGGGTGTTGCGCGTGTTTCTAGCAAGGCTAGCACATTGAGCTTTATTTTATTTGAATTGTCTCAAAGTTGGCAACAATATTTTTTACTTCTGCCATTTTTCTGTTTATCAGTCGCTATGATCAGTAAAACATATAAAAGATCCCTCCCTTTATGTTTCTTTTGTTAATGGATCCTTCCATAGGATATTGTCAGCATAACATGGTGAATGTATTGTAAATGCTAGCATTGTAAAAACTGTACTCTCAACCCATGTCCAAATCAATTAAGTCTATCTATATCTACATGTAAGCCGCAAGAGGAAGAACATGCTACAAAAAAATTGCATTTAATTCTAGAAAATAACCTTCAGTCACATCAACGAAAAAAAAAATTCAAGAACATCCTCATCACTTAACTTAGAATACTTTGAGTAAAGCTTTATTTTTTTTCTGTCTTAATAAACCCATTACTTTTTAATCAATGCATGTAACAGCCTTTACTCCTCACTACATGATGGCACATAGTTCAGTGACCCTACTATTTATCTTTTTGGGGTTTTTTTTTAGAGGGGATTGAATAACTATGCCCCTCCCCCTCCTTGTAAACCCTGATAGTAAGCTTTTGTATACATGGACTGACAGGTCTTCATTGATGTGCAGCACCCTAATTTCATAACTTCTGAACATGACAGGTTCTTTGGTAAAACCAGCATGAACTTTGGTCTCTGAGGATACTGTTTTAGATTCCATCAATAAACATGTATGGTTCAAAGAAATGCGACAAAATAACTTTTTGACGAATATGCTTAGTGCTCCAATCTTCAAAATTTATGCCATATTACTGTAATATGGGAAACACTTGGGGCACCTAAATCTGAAATATATAATTTTTCTTTTTTTTTTTTGTTGTCCTTAAGAGCTTCAGAATGATCAGGCTTTTTATACCAACTTAGAACACTACCTCAGAGCCTTGTCAGGTGCTAGCATGTGTTTCTGATCTATACGATGGCAAAAAAACAAAACAGGAATAGAGACCAAACACCTACAATACTGTTATGTTAAAAATAATAATAATAACAATCTCTCTCTCTCTCTCTCTATATATATATATATATATATATATATATATATATATATATATATATATATATATATATACATACATATACACTTTTTTTTTTTTTTTTTTTTAATTGTTTTTTTTCTTTTCTTCTGAGGACTAATTTGAGGGACGCTTTTAATGCCCAAAAAGATATATGCAGGGGACCAAAAATTTTGTAATTGGACTTGCCGTTGTTTTATGCGTGTCTTCTCTCACCTCTAATTTTTCAAAACTGCCTGTGAACACCGGTATTGTATTTATTGCCGTGCGCCTCAACCAAGACTGGAAGAATTATTTGCCAACTGTATAACAACCTGGTCTGCCATGTCTGGTCTTGGATCAGTAGCTGTTCTGAGGTTGTATGATGCTAAGAGTATAGGTGCCATTTGGTTGTGCCTGCAGAGTTAACAGAGGAGATGAAAGGGCCCTTAAAAGATCCTTACATGATGAAAAATGTCATCAGTTTAGGGTTCTAAACGGAACCGTCAGTGAGGTTCTCAGGAGACCATCGGGACCTTTTAATATTTTAAAGGAGAAATCCGGTGTCAATAAGTCTATAACCCTGTAGTTTGAACTTGCCAAGTGCTGTAGGTAGGAAAAAGATTAAGAAAATTTGATACAACATAGACCGAGCAGTGAACCGGTAACTAACATTAAGTAAAGGGGCATAACAACTAACTTTCAGTTTCATTTCACTATGCCCCAGTCAGTCAGCATTAGTAACCGGTTTGTTATTCAGTCTACGTAGCATCAAATTTTCTTTTTCTTTAGGATGCCATTCAGGTACTTGGAACAATAAGCCTATTGACTGATTCAGACTGGATTTCTCCTTTAATCTTGACTTTATGAATGCTTCAAGGTTTTACCAAAATCTTTTAGCCAAGGAGACCTGAAGAACCTGCAATGGTTCTAGGAAGGGGTAGTATGATTGAGAAGATGTGTGATGTCAAGTTAGGGATGGGCTGAAGGTCTGTTGAGGATTGCTTTCTGGGTTATCAGAATAGGATTGTGTGTAACTTTGGAAAGTAGTTTATTTGTTCTGTTTGTTATAGGGTTGTGCCATATTGTGGGTTGTCAGCTACCCTTGAATGAATGGTAATGGATGACATATTGGCAACTATCTGAAACTTTGGATTCTGCTCTTGCTGGCAGCCTGAATCCTCATTGAAGATTGTGCAGTATCTGATATCAGCAAAAGCCATGGTGGTGAGCTGAAAATAGTGGTTGAAAAAAGCAAGGATTTGGATGTTAATCCTCTACTTGACTTGATTTTGTAACTGTATGGCAATAAATCCAGTGAAGCTGTTGTCAAAATCAAATCTGCTGTCTTCTCCTGGAGCAAGAGAAATGGCAGAACATGCATAAGCTATGAGTTCTGTTTCTAAAACCATATTGGTAGGCTAATTGCATTTTATAAAGGGAATAGTTCTATGTGACAAATTGAATATCCTTTTTTTTTTTTTTTTTTTGGAAAAACAAAAAAGCAAAAACGATGCACTGGTTGGTTTTTGGCGTTTCAAAGTATTTCTCAGCATAATGGTACGGATAAGGTTGTGCAGAAGTTAGGGATAAGGTAGAAACTTTAATATTTTTTTTCCTCCCTCATCCCTATGTGTGCCTTTTCAATCACTCCCCCCTCAACATAAAAGAATTAATGTTAATCATCATGCAACCTTGTAACAACATGCTGCATAGAATGATCAGTATTTATATTTTGCACTTTCTAAGCAGTTTTTAAAAGAAATTGCCCACATCCGGTCGGGCAGAACGAGAAAAAGAAGAAAAGAACGAGGTATTTTCTGCTACAATAGGAACTTTAAGGAGTAATATGACTTGGATAACTTTTCTAACGAAAAAAAAGTATATACACATAAAGTACCTCATAAGCCTGATATATGCTGCATTGACGTTTTCATTTATTATTATTATTATTTTTTTCTAATTTTACATACTGAATTTTTTCCCCCCAAAATCATCAAAATATCCCTTTATCCTGGGAGGTTTGTGAACAGGCAGGGTTGTGCAAATGCCTGTTTTTGTCTTTCCAGAATGGCACGCTGTCACCTTTTGAACCAAACAGAACCATGTGCATTTCTACAGCGAGTATTGTGCACAGTTGTAATACCATAATAATGATAAAAAATGAATGATAATAAAAAAATTCTGATAACACAATAAAAAAGTGTTTGGGCACAGGTTTTCCTTTATTTCCGTTCTTACAAAATACAGGTAGTCAAATTTGACCAATGTAATTTGCCTTTACCATGCATCGTGATGTATTCTGTTTCATTTGGCCCATCTCTTTAAAGTAAATGGGCATCGAGTAATGTACCCCAATGAGATGATTCTGATCGTCTCCCTGATGATTAAATGTGACTACAGACTCAGGTATTGGCAACTAAGGGCTAATATCTGCTAATGTTCTGTTACCTTTCAGTTCCATCACCTTTGTCTTAAGTTAGCCAATTGCATGTGGTGATGGAACATTTTTGGAGATCTTGGCCTTAAAAAATGCACTATGACCTGCAGAGTGTAAGGTAAATGTTGGCCATAGTTATTCAATGCCCGCTGTCTTGTCTGTTGCTTTTCATCTACCTCCTCTGAATGTAGGGGGTGTCCTGAACAGCAACCCCACCAACCCCTCACTCCCAATCCAAGACAATCACTTACAACAAAAGCAAATTCAATGAAAAATTACAATCATACATTTCGACCATGTGATTCCCTCCCTCCCTACCCCAGGACACCCCAGTTCCCTTTTAGTCATGTTCTGAAGGAGTCCATATCCGTATACAAGCCATGGAATAGTAAAGTGACCAAAGGTTTTATTTTTTATTTTATTTTATTTTATTTCTTTTGTGAAGGCATCCCTGCACAGCCCTCTGGCTACAAGCCTCCCATTCATGTCATTGATTTTTTTTTTCAAAAACTCTGAACTTCATAGCTTTTCACCACATGCCAAATTTGAATTTTCTGTCATTCCTGTCATAGTGAGGTCTTTTTTTTTTTCTTTTCAAATTGATGCATTTGAATACACTGCTAAGTTCCTTGATGTTTTGTTGTTTTTCTTCTCGATGTTGTAACGTGTGAGCTTTCGATTTGTATTTTACTTTTTGTTAATAATTATGATAAACTCGAAGATATGCTGTAAACCTTGTTAGGACATAATGTGAATATGTATCTCTTGTAGTTCACTCTCTGGCTTGACTGTATATTGCATTAATTAATAAAAATTAAATTTAGACTTTCCCTCGATCACCAGATCTTTTTATTTACTCCTACTACTTGCTCATGTGTAGAAATATCTTTGTTTGCCTATCAGGTTTTTTGCTTCTGAGATGGACAGTTGTTTTTCTTTTGCTAAACAAAGACGGCCTATTTAAACTAATCACAGGTGGCTTCGTCCTCAGCAACAGCGGTTGTGTAGGCAACTGGCATGAGTTTTGCTGATGTTTAAATGGGGGTGGGTTCTGCTACATGTAATAAGTTATCTTGATGTAATTCCAAAGGAATGACTGGAGCTAAATGTTTCTTGAAAGATTCAGTAACCTGCCTATGTCCAGCAACCATTGATTCTGGGTTCCATTAGCATGTCCTCTTTGGATTTCCACTGAATAGCCTGTTAAGAGTGCCAAAAGTAAATACATGAAATGCAAAATGAATTGTAATATGAAATACTATAGTGTTGGCCAATAAATCTTGACCTTTTTAGTCGGCTTCAAGATGAAGATCAACAAATCTTTGCCTTAGGCAGTTGAAGTACAAAGAGCATTAACTTTTATTATTGTTGGCCTAAGCAGGAACACACACTTGTGATAATATTGCTGCCAAATACAAGTACTTGAGTTGAAACTACTAAATAGTGTTAGAACAAACAGAGAAGAAACATACTGACTTGGCTGCCAGTCAATCCAGTGACGCAGACAGGCGCTGTTGGAACACCCCCTGCCAGAAGAAAGTCGCTCAAAACATGATCCGGCAAACAAACGGTGCGTCGCGAGTTTCGAAGTCTGCAGCCTCCATCGACTCAGAGTTTCCAATAGCTCACCCGTGAGAGCGCTGTACTTGTGCTCGAAGCGTGGCGCTTTTCTCAAAGGTAAGTGGTTGACTAGTTGTATTTAAGACAATAGTTTAAGTTGGGCTGCGGAACTGTTCAAACCTAAGCGAAAGATCTGTCGATTTTTTTTGTGGTTGTCAGTAGTTTTGCTCTGACAAAGCACCATAAACAAAAGAAGCGTGATCTGAGACCGTGTCTGAATTATAGCCTACAACTTTTTTTCCTCATTAAAAAGCCTAGCAATGTCATATAATGCAATGTAAAACCGAACGTTTCAGTGTATGTTGTCCTTAGAACGACGGGAGACTCGTTTGGAAATCACAAATAGCCTAAGAATGATGAGAAAGACTTGCACCACCTGGGTGTAAGGTTATTTATCCACAGAAAAGTATGCATATCTCTATTCAGTACTAGGCATTCATACCTCACATAGGTAGCCTACTTGGTGTTAGCTTTCATTGTTTTGTGTGTGTATGTGTGTGCCTCTGTGGGTTCAAAAACACTTAGTGCCAACTCCATGACTGAATTGATTCAAGTCTTAAATCAATTCAGTCGTGGATTTGGCACAATTAGTGAAATAACTCTCAGTCCATCACATCAAATTAATATGTTTACTGTGTCGCAGTGCCACAATGTTGTTGTTCAGGGAGGATGTGGGGCAGTGTTGGCTGCCCATCTGTCTCCTACTCTGTGTATGGGGCTCCACACTCGGGCAGGAGCTGGACCCGACGCAGGGAGACTGGGACGACTGGGGCTCCGGCCTTCAGGACCTACTGCTGACTGGTTTCCCTGCAGACAGCCCTTTTGTTTCGGAGACCCCAGACAAGCCCGTTAACTGTAGCCAACGCTTCTGGCTGCCCCCGTCCTCCCCGGTCTGCTGGGATGATGTCGTCGGGCAAGAGGAGTTTGAGGAGACCCGTCTACTTGCTCTCCAGAACCGAGCCGCGCTGCATGCTGTGTCAGCTGCCAGTGGCATGGATGAAGGGGGACCCTCGTACGACGAACAGGCCCGCCAAGACGCGCAGACGGTTCGGGCAGACTATGAGGAGGTGGTCCAGACGGCAGAGACTATGGAAAAGGTTTTCTTCTCTCTTGAAGAGAAAAGGAGAGAGGGCACTGAGCATTACACCTTTTCCAGGTAAGCTTCAATCATTGCTCTAGTTCTACCCCCATCATAACCAATTGGGCCGGTTCTAGGCATAGCCTAGGGCACCAAATATTAGGGGGGCATCCCAATAGATTTGTTACTTTTTTTTCCTTCAGTTTTTTACTTGTATATCTAGAAAATAGGTGGCAAAATTCAAATCTGGCCTAGGGCAGCAGAAAGACTAGACACAAGAGCAAACTACAACCTACACCACATGATAGCCAAGCAACATGCTGCCTTCTCATTTAACCAGTGGGCAGACGGAGCCTTAAACTGCTAGGAAGAACGAGCTTGTTTTACTGGCTCATGTGCACTGAGACAAAGGGTTTTTATGAGACAAACACACACACACACACACACAATCACACACACTCTAACACATGTGGAAGAATGTAGGCAAATGTGAGTTTGCCATTTTTCCACACACCAGAGTCGTTGCATACCTCAACCATGAGGTCACAGTCATCAACGACGAGTCAGGGTCTGTTCTATTGCTCTGGATGTGTCCAGCACACACACACCAACAAAAAAAGCCACTTATCCAGACGTCCAAAGCTGTGATTGGCTGCAGAGGACTTGCCTGGTGTTAACTTTGCAACAAGCAGAGACAATGCTGTGTGGATCAGCAGCACAAATCCATTTCTTAAAGAAATACTCCACCTTTATATGAAAATGGGTTATTCACCCCCTTACCTGGAGTTACATATGTGGGTAAAAGCATTTTGGTTTAGATTAACATTTTTTAGCTTTAGCTTAGCATAGCTGCAGGAATGTAAAGTAGCCAAATAGCAACTCTTTGGCAACATTACATTCCAGCGCCTATGCTAAGCTAAAGCTGAAATTGGAGTCGCCAGACTAGGAAAACGCATGCTTTTACCCACATATGTAACTCCAGGTAGACTGTAAATAATAAAAATAAAAAGTTGGACTATTCCTTTAAGTAACTCTGAAAGGATGGTTTCCAGTACTCTTTTGCAATGACCATTTGGATCTTTTTTTTAAACTTCTATTGTTCATTGGTTTGATGTTTTGAGTCCTAAATGACTGGTAAATTATAAAGTGAATGCCTGGAGGAGACTACTTCCTGTTGTTTGAGGTTGCAGAGTTCTGTTGGTGTTGGAAAAAGTACAGGAGAATTTGGTAGCATGTACACTAAAAAGCGAACAATTGGGTAGGCTAACACTAATTGGATGATGCCAGAAACTCATCTCCAGTTTATTTTTTCTTGGCCCGATTCAGTTAGTGTCAGCTGCAGGGTTGCTATTCTGTCTTTGTTGTGCCAGATTGTTTTCTCTTTCCCCCCTCCAGAACAACTGACATGTAACTTTTAAACATTCCATTTTTTCTCCAGAACTGATGGCTGGGGTACACTCTCTTTTGTTTGGTCATCAAAAGCATCTGCTGAAAATAAACAAAACAAAAACATTTATTTATTACATGCATTATGCTATATGAATTTGGCAGACACTTATAGTATCCAATGCTACTCAAGAGGATTAATTTTTCAAACTACAACGCAATTAAAAGTCATGGAGCCTCACAACAGATTAACAGATTATACTTTTTTGGTAACAGTATAGGAGAATTGTAACATCTCACAAATCCAGGAACTGGAATAACACTTTGGCTTAGGAATTGATCATATCAAATAAAGCATGCACACACCTTTAACAGATATTTTAAAGATGGCATTAATGAGTGTTTGACATTGGTACTCAAAATCTGCTTACTTGTTTTATATATGTCTATATAGTATAAAGGAGCAGTTGTCCAATGCAAGAAACTCGATCCATGGTCGAGAGCAACTGGCAGCATTTCTGGAGGAGAAGTTGTCCGCTCTGGAGAGGACCCTGGACCTCATGCAACTTCGGCTAGCCAAACTACTTGCACAGAGATGGTAGCCATGCTAACTCTGCACATAGGCCTACTTGCATGACCAACATAGAAAAACTTTGTTTCCAATGACCACTGATGTCTTTAAAATTTGTACTTGCCAAAGACTTGTGCTGGTTTTAGATGGGAGAGGTAATTAGACCTATTAAGGCTCATTTGGCACACAGAATCCAGTGAATCATGCATTATGATTGGCTAGTGTACACCTTGGTAATAAAATCTATTTTTATAATCTCAGCCTTCAGGCTTGTTCCCTTTGCATAGTAGTGCAGCACTTTAAAATAACCTTTAATGAAATGCTTGGTCTGGAAAAATAATGCATTTGATTATTGGACAATTTGCCTTTTCCTTACGTGTGTTCAGAGTATAGGGTTAATCTTCAAAGAAAGAAGGCAGGTACGTTAAGGACACAAGTCATTTCAAGTGGCTGACTAGGCAATGCTTAGTGTATAGTCATGTTTGAACCTCGTCACCAAATGTATTGCTTTTTAATTTCTGCATGTTTTCTCTTTAGGTAGTTTTAGATTAAACTCTTTGCTGCAACTTTTCAACCATTCAAATAATTTTTTATCTGAATCCCACAGAAATGTAGCCTGGGCCTGCCCATATTTCCTGTCAATGCATGAAATTTCACGATTATATCAGTATGACCAAGGAGGCAATTTCCTCAACTCTCGAGCCTAGAAAAATCAGGACCAAATGAGAAACGAGCAGGCTGAAGGAGGCAAGCTTATGATGACTGTCCAACTCTGTCCCATAACATTGATAGAAGTTTGATAGCACTTGATAGACATTCAAATTAATCCTGCCTAGAATCCCTGGGCAATGCTAGCTTTGCCAGACCACAGTTCATTTCTGAACGTGGTTGCGCAAGCCAGGCTAACAGAAATCACCTCCAAATTAAACGTTTGTATAAAAATAAATAACACAGCATGTCCACACTATGCAAACATTTATTTCCATACATGGTACAGACTAAACTTTCATACAAAAATCATATTATGAACACTATGCTACTTGTTGACTTTAGAAATCTTAACCAGTGCACTTTGTCTCTGAATGAAAAAGAAGTCAGACACTAATGACAGAGCAACAAACCACGTTTTCATCACATCTGTTACAACATAAAGAGAACTAATACAAAACATTCCACTGATTGATTCTTTTGAAAACAGACGTATGACAAGGGTATATGGATGTGTCAGCATAAATAAATAAAATGTTTTACTAAAACCCCCTACTTTTCCTCTAGACTATTATTGTGCACAATTTTTACACTTCTCTGCAGAAATATGACACTGGGAATCCTTTTCTTGGATTCAGCAAATAAGCTAATCAAAAAAGAAAAGAAAAAAGAAATTCTTAAAAACAATTTTGTCTTAATGCCCTCTAACAGAGAGAGAAATTAAATACCCTGAGTTGTATTTAGGTCAGGTATTGGTCACAAATGCAGTAGTATTTCTATATGAAGGACTGATTTCTGAACAGTCAATGCCACTGGTTTTCCTGAATGAGCATAAACACAACCCCTTTTTGATTGTTTTTGTTTGTTTTTACACTGAGTGGATGCCTCAACAAGCACCAATGGAATCCACCAGTAAAGCACCATTTAACCTGAGAATGGAGAATCCTGAAACGGTACAATGAATAACCTGGTTGCAGAAGAGCAGCTCTGAACCTGCATCTTTACGAGCTGCCAATTACTGGAAGCCAAATAAATGAATCACAGTGTTTCCCATGATCATGCTCTTGCAATGGTGCCTCGTAATATCAGTTTTATCAGTTCACTGTTGTGTGATCATTTAGATTAAGGAGACCAAAAAACAAACAACAAAAAATAATCCACCAAGACTGCTCATAAGGTAAACCTCTCCTACCATCTCTGCTCTGCCTTAATCAATTTAAGAAAAAAGAAAGCAAAAACAATTTGTAACCAGCACGCTTATTTTGTGCTTAATATTTAGCTGCTAAAAGGGTTGGAAAACTCAGTCATCTGAGTAACTAAGTGAGTGGTTGGTAACAGATCCAGGTTTGCAAACAGCAGATCACTAGATCCATTAATTTAGAGGTCATCCTCCTCCTGCCTTTCTTCCAGAGTCTTCAGGTAATCCCTTGCCAAGATCTTCTTTGGAAGGATGTCTGTGAATGACAAGCACAGGACTTAATGACAGGAATCAAAATAATGTTAAGTGTCCTGGGATTGTTATCAGATTATGCTAAACTGGTGGAAGGTCGACAGAATAGCATATAACGTTATGGTAATAATATATTCAAGTGACAACATACCGGTAAGAAACTGGAAGTTGTCGGTGGCCTCTGCTGTGTCGGCAAGGTCACTGTATGATAGTGACTTCTTCTCTTTCCCAGACCCATTTTTGTACGAGGCCAGCGCTAAATGTTGTACAAAAAGCTCCTGGACAATACATTAACATAGTCATATTATGAACCGACGTTATGGGCTAGAATATCTAGCTATGGCTCTTGTGTTATAAATTAACCACATTGCCTTTTATGAATTGAACACTGAAGCAGGAATTGATTTATATTAGGCTAACGATAACGTGGTTAGCATTACGTTAGTTCGCGGTCATAACGTTACAAAAAACTACTTTTGTTTATCACCATGCCCACGTTGGACTGGCTAGATTAACATTACACATCATTAGCAGAATAGGACAAAACGTCTGTCACCATTCATTTGTTCCGTACAACATCTCAATGTCACCAACTGGCTTTTTACATTATAGCATTAACTACGAACAAACTGTATTACTTTGGTCTGTTAACGTGTGTTATCGTTAGCTTATCCCTAGCCAAGTTGTCTTGCGACTAGCAAACAAATGGTCATGGATGTAGCCTTACCGTTGCTTTTGTCGTTAAAAAGAGGGCTTCCTGGTTAATATTTGAGACATCTGGAGAACTTTTCATTATCAGCCTCACCCGAGACATTGGAAGTGAGACATTTTTGCTGTTTGGTGTAACTTTACTATCCACGTTATCTCCAGACATCTTCACACAACTCGGTCGGACTATCACGGCGGAAGTGAAGCGCCACTTTTGAAAGTGGTCCTACACTGGTCTAGCTAGGGAAATGTAGTTTTTTTTTTGTTGTTTTTTTTTTTAATCTAAATTTGAGATTGTAAATTAAATTCTTCTTTAACCATAGTAATTCAGAAACTGAAAGAGTTGCAAATACCACCGTTAATCCCGAGTTGATTTCAACCTTTGGAAAATTGTGAAGGTTACAGAAATATGCCATGACCTGCACAATAGAAAATGGGTAGACTTAACCTTAACGCACGAGAAAGCATGCAAAACTTTTGGAATTATGTAATCACTGCACCCAACTTTGTATGCATTCAACTTAAACTGGAATAATAATAAAATAGCGTTACAAAATTTGCATGAACTACATCACCCAGAACTCCTGGTCTGTTTATCGATAGACCTGTTGCTCCCTCTATGGGCAGTGTAGTTTTACTGGAACAAGTTGGGTTTTTCCGCCGAGGAACAAACAGCAGTTCCCATGGTACATCGCGTTTACCTCTCGAGGGTGTTTAGGTCACCGATAGCTTACTGAACAACTCAGTCACTACTGTCAATACTATTGGGTCGATAATGTTTATGGCAGGTACAGGTTTTGGGGGTCGGGGATGTAGCCAAGGCACAGGCTCTGGCTCTGCGGGATGCAATCCACGCAAGTTCAGCGAGAAAATTGCCCTTCACACTCAGCGCCAGGCTGAAGACACCGCCGCCTTCCAAGAGGTTATGATGGACATCACTTCCACCAAGGTAACGTTAAGTGTCGATGTCGGTTTGACAGGCCAAGATCGCAGAGAAAGTGGCAGCCAAAACAGCTGTAACGTTAGACGGGAAGGAAGACTATAATGGTTTAACGGTCTGAGATTAATATAAACCATACGAAGTTAAGCAAAGTTAGCAATGTTTGATTTGTTAGCTAAAGTTTTCTGTTTACGTTACTTCAACCAACCCTGAACAGGCTCAGGACAGAACTTTAGACTGACTTTTGGTAACATTAAAATTAGACTAAATTTGGGAAATGTAGGCTAACGTTACACTACGCAAGAACAGATTTACAGCGCAGACAATAGCAAACCATACTGAAGACAGCTAAAAGTCAATGAAAGTGAGAATTTAGAGAGACAGAATGTAAGACAAGCCACATTGGTGATTCTTTATGCTGTGTGCCGTTACACAGTCTTGACACTTTGGTAAATTGTAACGTTAGTGACTGAATGTGTGTGCGTGCGTTTATTATGCGCCCTGGGCCGGACATCGGAGGAAGTTGAAATCTACGTTAACGTTTGTGATTTTCGAGATGCACCAAAGCAGAGCATTGGTTCAGTTAAATATGAAACACCTCTTTTCTTCAGTCAGACTGTTTCTTTCTTTGATAGCAGTTGAAACCCAGGATATTTCAGGGCATCGTTTTTGGTGCATGACATTTTCTAATCCATAATTTGGTGAATTTTCAGTTACAGGCACAGAGAGCTCGGCAGACCAGAAATCTGGCCCCATATTACGGTGGTTCCTTGCCCAATGTTAACCAGATTGTAAGAGCTACTTGTGACACTCAGGTGAGACTTAATTGCCCATGAAGGACATGCAACACATGAATTCAGTATTCAGAAGCTTAAGGATCTTTTGAGCTCTCAACCGCATCTTTCAGGCAGCACTACCTGCAAGGCACCCAACCCTTTAACAACCATTAACCCGCCTTAACCCTAGATTGCCTGGATAAATTGCTAAAAAAAACATATAAATGCTGTTGTTAATTGCTACAACCGCCAAATCTTTTATAATTTTGTCGCCTTCATTACTTAAATCTGTGCTTAGAATTAGAAATTGAAATTATATTGATGGCTAATATTTTGCTGATAGTCTAGGCTACTTCTGCCAATACTCAAGCTCAAATATCTTCTTTTAATCTCTCTCAACATAGGGTCAGATGTCATACAACCCTGAGCACACTTGCGCAGGGCGCCATCATCTGATGTCAGATCAGTCCCATAGAGAAAGGAGATTGAGTCCCCCAGGCCGACCCAACAGAAGACATGTATCCTTTTCAGTCTGATTAGATGTGCTTCAGTTATCAGTAAGTCCTTTCTCACCGACCATTTCGGAGAGTCAAGCGTTGCCTCCTATCTCTCTTTTGTTGTTGTGAGTCATGGAACTGGCGGCTTTATCCAAAACAATTTACACATGCAATATGGCAACATCAGCTTGTTAGAATCATTTTATGATATATTGAATGCAAACTGTATAATTGCTGTATAATTTAAGCAACAGAGAACGACCACATATTTTAGAACTTGTGCTTGTATATGATGCCTGTACATACCTCTCTGCAGTATTTTATTGCATACACTGTAATTATTTGAAGTGCTATGGGAGTTATTTTTGAGAGCAAGCTGTGGCACTAATCACCAATGCAGTGCCTTTCCTCCTCAATAGACAACATAACCAGTGAGCCGCTCCCACAATCTAGGTCAGAAAAACAGAAAGGCAAGTCCTTCACGCAGGGGTTATCAGTGGAAGTTGTATCTGTGACAACTTAGTGTGAAGGACATTGCAAACTTTATGGATAGACCGCTATGGATGTATATTTGTGCAAATTGGCAGATTACATTTTGCAAAAAAAACAAAAAAAATATATGAAAAGAAGTATTTTTTGGTTATGTGAGCCTTAAATTAGTTTAGTTTCAGATGAGCTCCAACATGTTTGGTTCAAAGTTGGCCAAGATTACCAAAATGAATGCACAGTACTAATTTGTCTGATTTGTAGCTCTGATTGGTCAGATACAGATGCTTGTTCATGTACGTGGTCATGGATACACCAGACGACTAATGGCTAAATAAATAAATAAATAAATAGTGAAGAAAATTCCAGCATGATAACGGTCCAAAGAAGGATGCCAAAATCAAGGATTTTAAAAGAAGGAAAATGGAGTAAATAACTATCTGGCCAAGTGTGTCATCCAACAATACAGAACACCTTGCAATAATTTTAAACAGAAGGCTAGAGCAACATAACTCCTCTTTCCTCCTCACAAATGTAGAAAAGAAGAAATGTAGCACATCTCTCCGGATATGCATGCCACACTAGCATACTACCTCATGTTGCTCAATCTATGAGGATTGAGCCTGTCATCATAAATACTGATTGAATTGAAATTTGAAACAAATTGATTAAAGTCGAGTTGATTTTGTTTATAATTTATAAAATTTGTGCTCCCCTCATATACATAAAAAGACAAATATGGGAAATGCTACCTCAACTTTCTGTGTATCTCTTCCACATTCTGGCCTAAAAAAGAGGACTTGGCTCCTTTTTGCTGAGTGTAGTTCTCTTCTATGAGGATTTCGGTTCATGTTTCATATGCTCCTTCTAAGCCAGACTGTCACTTAAGAATGATGGCACGCAAATCATGAAGCGAACTTGTGCTTCTCAGCTTAGTACAACTGCAACGATGCTGTTTATACTATTATGCTCATTACTTAAGCATGTCAAAACATTTTCAGTTGCATTGTTGAATCAGAAAAAAAGAATAGAATGAATCTACGGAAATCTGTGTGTGTGTGTGTGTTTGTTTGTGTGTGTGTGTGTGTAGCCCTTATGAGTAGCAAGTAAAGCCTATTTCTGACTCTTAGTCTCCTGCCAAGCGGTTAGCCCTTAACCTTGTGCCTGCAGACTGACAGTGGCCCTTACCACTCCGTCCTCCAGTCCCCTCCTCCCGGCTCATACTGGAGAAGGTAAAGGATCAGGACCCTGGCCAGCTGCCCCAGGCAGACATGACTATTAACACCTGCTGTGTGTGGTGCACTGCTGCTGCCTGTATTCTCTTGTTTAATTACGACCCACCATGGTCAAAAATCGCCGGAGGCTTAATAGTAGCTGCAGCTTTTACTTTAGAGAATTGAATTTGGGATGTAAGATTTGTATTGTTTCAGTTTAGCATATGTGACATGTTTTTGTCCAAATTTTACTTGCAACTGATGTCCTGAACCATTTTATCATGTTCGTATGAATAATAGATTTTTAAAATCAGTGTAAGAATAAAAAGAATAGTTATATTTTGACCAAGCAATTTTAAAATGAATTTGAGAGGTGAATCCCACCCTCTGCCAATTGAGAATACTAACCCTAACCCTGCTTCCTGATCCCACAGGTGATTGGTGTTTTTTGTGTATGTTTTCTGTTAATATTGATGCTCGTGTTCCGGTTCTGTGAATTTATTTATGTCTTTCCCGTCTCATTTGACCTCCTTTTCTGTTTCGGTTAATGAAGGAATTGGCCAAACAGCTGCCCAACAGACAAAGGCCAAGAGGTCCGCCTCCCGGCGACAGCTCTGAATAGGTAATTACCAGCTCTTTTGTCCTCCAGATCACCCTCTGGCTCTGTTTTCTCCTGCCCTTTCTTAACTGCTCTGTCTCCTTCAACTAGTCTCAACCTTTCTCTTTTTTCTCTCCCCCCCGCCTTTTTTTTTTTTTGTAAAAACAAGGACAAATTCAGATTCTGCCCTACACACCACCGTACGCAACACACACATCGGTGACCAGATGAGCTCGGCCGGCGGGGCTCTCACCCCTCGGAATAGACGGAGTGGTGAGTGTTCTGTTGCCTCCCCTCTCCCCACACCAGCTGTAGTTGGCTGCCCCAACTCCAGCTGCAGAGGGCTGTAATTAGGAGCCTGCACTGCCTCTCTTGTTGAGTTGTTGTCTTGGTGCACTGGTGTTTACTCAAATTGCTTATTTTGCAAGACTGGCATCCTGTTAAGCTACTTTGCATTTATTTGAAACTTAAACCCTTAAAATGATTGCTTTAAGTGATGCAAACCTGCACCTAATGATCCACTTGAATTCATTTTTTTTATTAGAATGTGAATTTGTTTCCGCAGTCAATACAGTACAGTGCCTGACAAACAAGAAATACACACTTTGAACCATTCCAAACCACCACCTTACATAGCACCCCATCCCCCCGACACACACACACACACACACGCACACACACAAACACACCCTCCCATATGCCTATACACATAAATACATGCAACTCTCTCACTTATCCACATATATTACAAACCTTGATAAATCAGAACACAGACACAAACTTGGGACTCGCATAGTTTCAGTACAGTTCAACAACAACAGCAGCAGCAATAGCAACAGTGATCATCGCCAGGATCTTTATATGACTGCTTCATTGACTTTGAATTCACAGTGTTCCCATATCCTGTGCCTCTCATTGAAGAGAATATGGCAGAGGAAGGCAAGCCTTTGAAAAATGACTGCAAAAAGGTAACTGGGGTTTATGTTTTTGTGGTTTCAATTTTCTATTTGTCTGTCTGTATGTGCCTGTCTTTCTGCATTGTCTATCATCAAGCAAGTTTATTTTAAAATGATAAAAAACTACTGGCCTGATTTTTGGCCTGAAACGACTTGCAAAGGTGGAAGAACCCATTTCAGTTTGAAGCAGCTCAGTCCAATGTAGTTTCATTTTCGCAGACATTGAATGATGTGCCACTTGGCTCTGGGCTTACTACTCAAGTACCTTTCCAGTTGCTTGTTTCAACTGTGTGATTTATTGTACAGTTCTTATCCCTTTTTCAAGTGTGTAAGTAATGTTTTATGAGGCCTTTTTCTTGTGTGTCCGCAGATGTCTGAAGTGCCATCAGGAAGTGCCAAAGCCTGCAGCCAGCAGTGAGTCATTCCTCAGTTCCTGTCATACATACTCCCCCCCTACTCAGAGCTGCCAAATCAAATATCCTCATCTCATACGCTTGCTTTTATTTTGCTGTCTTGTGCGTTGCTCTTTGCATACTGTATATTCTGTACTCATCTCTTTTGTTTTTATGGGTTTTTTTCAATATTACCAGTCTATCTCTTCTTTTTTCTCTTCCCTTTTTTACCTAACTAAATATCTACAATATTTTGTGAGTTTTCAAATATATAAAAAACAAGGTGACCCATTGACAACAGAGTCGATCAACTGTACAAAGAGTGAAGAATAGTCCTTGACAACCTAAAAAAAAAGGCATCTCAATATTTCCTAAACATACAGTATATGGTGATGGGTTCTCTTTCTCTCTCTCTCTCTCTCCCCCCCCCCCTCTCTCTCTCTCTCTCTCTCTCTCTCTCTCTCTCTCTCTCTCTCTTGCTCTCTTGTATTGTCTCTTCAGTGCCATGTCCACTCCAAGCCAACAGGGCGGCAGCCTCCTCCCATTGCCCTCCTCCCTGAACTTGAGCGGTTCTCTGCCAGACCTCTCCAGCCTGCACTTGCCTTCGCCCCAACCAACAGGCCTAGAGGTGGACCCTCTGGGTCAGGCCTCAAGCCTGGGCTCCTCCAACAGCTCAGATCACCTGTCCAGGGGTCTCACACACCCAGGCCTTAAGACCGACGATGCCTATCACCTACCAGGTATCTGGCGATTGCATAAAACATTTTTTATTTTTTTTTTTCAAAGTTCTTGTTCAGCTAACGTTATTGGTATGTAGATATTTCTATGGGAATGAAAAACTGTTTGCTACCTTATGTGTCTTAGGAGGTGATAACATCATAGGTTATTGACAGAAAATAATGTTGCTTTGTCCAATTAAACAGTGACAACAATGAGTCAATTTAGGTCAGTTTAATCAAATCGCAAGTAGTATTGTGGCATAATTAATCATAGCCCTGTTGTATGAGCTTGCTGACTACCGTTTGTAGCATAGTAAGGAGAACAAAAGAATTTGGAACAATAGTGACGGAATAGTGAACAAGCATTTTATGCTAACTTAGCGGCACCATAATCTCACTTTCAATTTCATTTGAGTCATTTGCCGGTTAGTCTGTTGTTCCAAATTCTTTCATTCTCCTTCTATTTGAGAGCACTCTGCAAGCCGTACACCAGAGCTATGATTTATTGACGCCAAACTATCACTTTAATTAGTAAGTAGTGTCTTTTTCCCCTTCTGTTTGCTTTTTCAGGTTTATCTCCAATGCCAGTGTCTCTAAGTAACCCTCTGCTTCAGTCATCGTTAAGTAGCCCCAACATCCAGACCTCTCTCAGCAGCAACTCACTGCCCAGCTCTTTAAGCTCCGCCTCCCTGCGTCTCTCCCTGAGTAACTCCTCCCTCAAGTCCTCCCTCAGCAACCAATCCCTGCTGTCGTCTCTCAGCAGCTCCTCCCTTAGCAACCAGTCCCTCCAATCAGCCGCTAGCCACTGTAGCTACAGCAGTGGCATAGGTGGATCACGGTCTTGCTCATCCTCGTCCTTGTCTGGCTGTTCACGAGCATCCAACCAATCACTTCCTCCAGCGGCGGCGTCACGCAAACGGAACCAGCTCAGCCCTCTGATTCTGCCCAGTGGTGGAGATTCCCGCTGGCACCACCCAAAGCAGTTCTCCCCCACTGTGTCCCCAACACTCTCCTCCATCACTCAGGTACGGAATTCCACATTCCGCTAGTCAGTCGCTGTTTCCCAAATGGCTTAATGACTAAATGATAACACGCTTAAAACCAAGATGAAAGTAATTTACTGAAAGTAATTTACTGAAATGAGGGTTCTGATTTGTAAAATGCTAAAATTAGCACATATGTTCTTAATGTAGAACATCAAAGAAGTTGTAGCAATGATGAAAAGTGCATACCAAGTTGTATGGAGTTTGTAGTTCAGTACCGTAGTACATGTTTTTTTTTGTTCTACAGCAGAAGAGCATTTTGGACGTTTGTGTTTCTTGTCCTTACAGGACACACACTCAACCTGAGTTTCAACTCAAAAGTTTTTAATTTGACAAAAACATTACTTTTAAGCCTACAATAGTGCCTTATCTAATTGCCATATGCTTTCACTGGAGAGTTTCAATGGTCTTAACTATTTTATGGGTATTAATATAATTAATATTAATATTTAATTTGACAAAAACATTACTTTTAAGCCTACAATAGTGTCTTACCTCATTGCCATATGCTTTCACTGGAGAGTTTTAATGGTCTTAACTCTTTTATGGGTATTAATATCATGAGTAAATATGGCATGCCCAGTCAAATGTATTGAAATAGACTTGACATATTTAGGGCTCAAGCACCCATTAAAGTCTTGTTTTCCCATCTAAGTAAAATAGAGAACACAACTGCTGGCCTCTTTGAACCCATAATGTTTTAGCATCACACGTTTTAATGTAATTGTTTAGAGAATATTTTCATCCAAACACAGAACAGATTTGAGCTCAGTTGATCTTCTGTTTTATGAGTTGTAACAATCTGTGTGCTGAAATGAAACTGATGCTCTTGACATTAGGGCCATGTTGTATTGGATCCTACCAGGTTTGCCACCTAACCACCTACTGGAACTAACCTACCCCTGGTATCATACATGGTTAACAGTCCCCATGTTCATTCCCGTTTGTGCTTCACTCTCTATGTGTCCAGGGGGTTCTCCTCAACACCAATCAGATGTCAAGGGACTCCCGACCCCCGGCCTATCCCTACAACCAGCCGCAGCACGCCGGTCCTCCACTATCCCAGCAGCCACTGCAGCACTTCCCCTACGCTTCTACAGAAGGGCAGCTCCACCATCAGTTGCAGGAGCCACCTGTGCACAGTGGCAACCTTCCACCCAGCCACCCAGCGCCTATGCCAAGCCAGCGCCAGCCTCAGCAAGCCTTACAGCATCAGCAGCCATACCAGCCAGCCTTATACCCGAAGCGCCAGCAGCTTCCTCAGTGCCAACCTCACGCTCAGCCATCCTCGCAGTCTCAGAGCCACCTCCTCAAGCATCTGCAGGCCCCGAGCCCCCCACCTCCACAGCTGCAGCCTTACCACAGCCACGACCAGGCAGCCTCTGGCCCAAACCCTCACCCACATCCTCACCCTCCGCCTGGCCAGCAACACCACCACCAGCAGCAGCCGTATCACTGTGAACCCAGCCAGCCACTCCACCACGTGGGTCCTCCACCACCACAGCAGCCTTATCATCCCCAGGCCTTTACTCAGCAGCAGCAGCAGCAGCAACACCACCACAGCCAGTGGCCACCAGCTCACCATTTGCAGCCTGACCACTATGGTCCACAGATGCACCACCATCAACAACAACAACAACAACACCAGCACCAGCACCCGCATCAACACCACCCACCATGGCCCTCTCCAAGACCTGCCTCCATGCCTGGTCCAAGTCAAGGTCCAAATCCTTGGCAGAAGGAGAGTGCCCTCCATGGAGCCCTGTCTTCTGTGGAAGCCCTGCCTGCTCAAGAGCCTCTTAGGGTGGCCACACCAATGCGGATGCAGGGCCACCGGAGATCCAAGAGCCAGCTGCAGGAAGGGGTGTCAGGTAGTGGGCTGTCTGGGGGCACCCAGAAGATGGCCCAAAGCCTACCGACTGGGATCTCCTCACAGAGTGGATCCTGTCTGGATAGCGGTATAGGCCTCAATGTAAGTTATTGACAGTTATTCAATCAAATTAGCAGACATAGATTAACATTACCAAATGTTTGCTACAATGTTAGCCGTGGTGATAGCTATCCATGGGCAGAGCTAGTAGACCTAGTTTTATCATTGAGGTGGAACCAATACCATTGGGTTTACCCAACATTGTTCAAATGTTCAGCTAGCTTAAAGAAAACTTGTTTGCCGTGAATGTTTGGTTGTTTCTTTGTCTGCTCAGGGAATCTGAATGCAGCTCAAATAGTGCCATGAGCAGTGGTAGCGAAATGGTGAAGGACCCTGGCTAGCATGCTAACAACCTGGAAATTTCAGTTTAATTTCTGGCCACCAATGTTGTGCCTTTCAGTGTGGCACTTAACCCTAAGTTGTTATCTGCTAAATAAATGTATTAATCTAAACCTAGCCATATCAACAAAACAGTGTTTCTACAACTACTGTGTCCACAGTTGTTGTTTTACTACCAGTTGTTGTGAACACAATGCATTGTTACTAAGTTACTAATGACTGTCTGTCCAGTCATTTGGAGTGGAAGCATACCATATCCTACCATGTGTCTGTGTTGATTCTATTCTTCTCTTTTTCCATTCAGGAGTCCTACATGGGTCTACAACTCACCCCCAGCCAGACAAAAGCCCTCTCCCAGCAGGTGGGCTGCAGAACTGACTACACAAGCTCTTTTAATATTCTACGCACATTCATATTATTTACATTTACATTTGACGAGTCCAGATGCAAAACCCACTTAGTCTATTTGCAGAAATATATATGTATAATTATGGTAAACTGATCCAAATCAAATTGGATTGTTTTTCCTTGATTTATTTATTTTAACTTGATAATAACATTCATATTACAGTAATGCAGTTTCATATCTGAACTCTTCATTTGTTGTTTTTAGACATGTTTTTTTTTTTTTTTTTTATTGAGTAACTTACAAGTTAGGAAATTTGGCTGCATTTGAGGAAGCACTGACTTTCATTTGACTTTCATTTGAAAAAGAGGAATCCCCTTGGAGCTGTCACTTCCTTATTCCACACGTCTAGTAAAAAATTGTAGATCACCGCTAACATTAATTCAACATTAATTCAACGTTTTTTCAACTGTTTCTAGTTGGGTCAGCTCTGCAAAGAGTCTGGGCCCAGTGTTGCTTCAGACCCGGAGATTCAGAGTGGAGTTATAGAGAAAGAAGCCCCTTCTTCTTACCAGAACCTGGACCCCAGCCAAGACCCGAAACAGTGTGCTGGAATCTCCCACAACCTCTCTGACTCCATGTTAACAGGTATAGAGGCTCTTTCACAACTGGCCATATTGTTGACATACTGTTGCTGCGTTAGCAATTCTTGCAAGCTAATTTTCCATTGAGTTGTTAGCCTTCAGTCTTCTCTCTCTTCCCTCAATTTTACAGCCTAATTAAAGTGTGCCATTATCAGTTGTATTTCCCTTTGTGTTTTTGGACAGTGGGTATTTACAAACTGGTATTGGTCTGATAGACAACTGGTTGTATGTTAGCAATGTAGCTGCAGATACATCTGTGATGCTAATGGCAAGAGCTTAATAGTTCATAGTATTGAGCTATTGAGGGATGAGAGCCAAAAGGGTGTAAGTGGCATTTGTTGACACAGATGAATGACTCATTACTTACTGAAAGATATATTATTTGAGGATATATCACTGGAGAACATAAATGTCCTTCTGGCTCGAAGTGTTTCTGAAAAATGAAATGAATGAAATGTTTGTTCACAGTTAAGACCTTTGGTTTATGGTTGATTACTCTAAATGAATAAATGTTTTAGTTCTATAATTTTGTCAGTAGAAATAGCTCATCAAGAACTTTCAGGTGTTTTATACAGTATTTGGACTCAATTTTGACCAAAATGTTACCAGTACCCCCTTTGCCTCTCAGCCCTTGCCATCCATCTCACCATAGTGTGAACTTGATTATAGTGCTTAGCCATTGTTGTCTCCGCAGAAGTCTGTAAGAGAATCTGTGAACATTTGAACAAACTGTTGTTAGTATTATTACCTCCGCCAAGGAGGTTATGTTTTCGCCGGCGTGTTTCTGTGTGTGCGTGTGTGTGTCTGTGTACAAGATAACTCGAAAAGTACTGCACGGATTTGGATGAAATTTTCGGACAACGTGTGTATTGGGACAAGTAAGAACTGATTCGATTTTGGTGGCGATCAGTGATCCAGAACACCATCTGTGACCACAATGTCTTGGCAGAGGTCTGCGCTCTCTAAGCACTTTTCTAGTATGTAAATATCTTTCTCCCCATCCCTGTGTTAGATGCAGCGTCCTGGCTGGACCAGGAGATTGCAGGCTTCCCGGCCCACATGCTGGAGCTGGATGAAGAAGCCTTGGAGTTGAGCATCTTGAGGGACGAAGCGTTCACCAGCGAACCTGCCGTGGAGGGGACATTTTACAACCCAGCTAACTGACCTGAGGAACAGCACAAGCCAGCCCATCGTTAGAGATCGTCTTTATTAAAGGTTTAGAGCTCTTCTCTGGAAGCTCCAGAAGGTATGACATCATGAATGTGTTCACAGTGTAAATTATGTCAACTGAAGAAATCGATATGATATGCCGTCAGTCATCTCCAGGTCACCATTTAAGAGTGGAATTTGTATGTAATGTATTGTATGAAAATATTCAAAACTATATCAAAACGAGGTCAAAACTAAATCTAAATGCATGGTTAAAGAATGAAAAAGGTCTTTGTGTTGTCCTGATAGTTCGCCGGTCATGGACATGTCAGTGTCCATGTTGTAAAGTAATTTAGATGGAAAGAAAGAAAACAAACTGTTAAAAAAAAAAAAAAAAAACATATCCATTTACTCTGCAAAGATTGCGATGAGCCCCTTTAATGAACTGTTGCTTGAAGGCAGTATTTATATGTGCCATCCTGATCAATCCCTTTAATCTCACAACTTTTTTTAAAAAAGAAAATGTTTGCTTTAAGCTTCTGTGTATATTATGCTAGTACTCTGACTGTGTTATGCTTATTTATTATATATTTTCAAATATATGTTTTATATTTTAAGAGCCGCGTTTCTCTGGTAGAGACATTTTTGTGCTTAGATAGCTTTCTTGCTTAAAAAGAAGAAAAGAAAAACAGTGTTTTCTGTCACAAACAAGTAATACTTGAGTAAAAGCAAACAAAAGTATTTGTTTATTCATTACTGCCTTGATATTTTTCAGTAATAAATATTATCATGTGAATGGAATGCACTCAGCTGTGTCTTAATTGGTTTCATGAGTAGACAACATAGCTACTAAGCTACCATCTGGTGTCCAATAGGGGAAAAGTATCCTTCACTCAGTGAATATTTATTCTTTTTGCCTGGTATTCTCCTAGGTGCCAAAGTCCAAAAAAGTGATTAGCTTCATGCGTTTCAACGGTCTTTGGTGTTTTTTGCCTCAACGGTGCCTTCCAGGCAGCGTTGCCTTCAAAGCACTACAACCCTCAGTTTAGGGTTAGGATGAGGGTTGGGGGGGTTAGGGTTAGGAATAGGGTTAAGGAAGTGCCTTTTAGTCTGTGCTGCCTGGAAGGTTCTGTTGGGGGCAAAAAACACCATTGAGCCGTTTCAACCTACACTAAGCCGTTTTTTTTTTTTTTTATTTAAACACCTGAGAGAATGCTACTTTTTATCTCTGCTTGAAAACAGTTCTGTTTATTAACGTTCCCTGATAGCTGCAGCAGTTGACATTTTGAGGTATTGTACATCAGTAAATCCCTAGGTTGTCAGCTTTGTTTGAAAAAAAAAAACAAATGAAATAACTTCCTTTGCTCTCTTGTCATCCAAGTTTTTTTTAATGATTGTGATGAAAAGCCAACATTTCATGAGGTGATTCATGTAGCAAGATGATTGTTAAAACATCCCACATAGTTGGCAAAAATGAAAAAATAAAAAAATAAAATAATGAAAATTATCTGAGCTGAGCTTTCATTCTTAGTTTAATTCAAAAGTCAATGGTGCAAAAGTATTGCAATAGTCTAGGTTTTTGCTCGTTAGATAGCCCAACTAAACAGCGACCTAACGGAAAGTGACATGACCTCATTGTCAGTAATCAGCTGTCACATACTGTTGATGCCAGACGTAATGGAGGATTGCAATTCACGCTGTAATCGGTGGGAGTATCAATCATCAATGACCAGCTGTGCGGCTATTTTAACCTCATTTAAAATTTCACCCTGCATTTAAAAATAATCCAAATTGCTCTTGATTTACTCAGTATATTATTAGTGGACCCTGGACCCTGCTATTTACATGTGTCCTCTGACATCAACCCATAGAGCCGTAATACACAATACGCTTCACACACGTTTCCAGAGAGTGTGGAAGCAGACACAGTCGAGCTCTAATTGGCTGATAGAACTTAAAAGAATCTTTTCTTATTGGGATGTACTGCATTTATGCAGACAGGAAGTATTCCAGTTTTGCTCCTATTGAAATGTATCATTTGTCACATGCATATTTGTACAGTTACAAAGAGCAGTGAAATATAGATTGCGACTAACTGCCTTCTGTGTAATAATCATATTAAATAGTTATTATCAAAGATACTTGATAAACAACCGTCTCTGGTATTATGATGCCTTATGTTGCTCAGTATTCCATGATCTTTGACGTATCCAATCACATGCTACATAGCTTAGCTTCTCCCTGCTTCTGGTCAGCAACACCACCACTGATCTGTCCTGACTCAGCTCATCAAGGCCTTCAAAATGGTCTCATGACTCGTGAGCATGTGCTTCATGCAGTGGTCAGGGAAACGGTCCAGAGTACAGAACAGCTGTTAGCCTCTACGGAGTCACTTCATTCATATTTGATGCACTGCCTATTCTGACCTACTGGTGGTGCCAAAGTCATGTGTTTTGGTTTTGGTCAGCTCTATAATGGCCTGTTTTGGACATAGTTTTGTAGTCACTGGGACATTATTGCCATTCTTAAGAAGTTTGCTTGTTTTATGGTGCTGAAATTAGATTAGAATTGAAGAATAGAATGTTAGAATGACAGTAGAATTCCTTGATTATGTATGATGGGTTAATAACTTTATGTGTCCTTTATTTAGAATCCAGTTTATGCATGATGTTAGATGTGCTCTCTCTTATCTTCTTCAAATCAAACTTTTTGCAACTTTATCTGCCTCTTTCCATACACTGCATTTCCTTTCTAACGGCTTGCCTGCTGGTTTGAGAAACATTTAGAGCAACCTTGACACACATTGGTTTCAGTTTTACGTCAACAATCTTGTCAGAGGCGATCTTCTGACGTAGGTCTGGTGTTTGATTAGTAATATCATCCTTGTGAGGTCAATGATGGTGTCTGCGTTCACAGTCACATCCAGACAGGCTGAGCTCGTGTCTCTGACTAAGGCCTGCTGCCAACTAAGCAAGCAAGGCCCTAATTACCATATTACCCCACAGCTGCTCTGTGTGCGGTGCTAGCAAGCTCATCGCTCAGTGTTTTGTTTTTTTGTTTTTCTGAGGCCTGAGTGGAATCTTCCAGACTACCTTAACCCTAACCCTAGATTTGGTGTGCGTTTGTGTGTGTGTGTGTGTGTGTGTGTGTGTGTGTGTGTGTGTGTGTGTGTGTGTGTGTGGTTTGCCTTGCAAGTAGCACTCCCTGGACGTCACCAAGAGGAATGATTGAGGGTTTTACATTATACCAACGGTAATGTTTGAGCATTCTGCAACTTGTGGTCATAACTTGGGGAAGGCGGGGTGCATCTGATATTCTGATTGCAAGAAAGACCCAACAGAGAGTTCATTTTTACAGACCTGGAGATCCTGCCTCTATTTTAATTGTGGTTGCTATGCGAGTAAATTCACCCCAGCAGGAAATATGAAACATTTTGTGTCATTAAATGCGAATCACATGAGCTGCAAACTCTGATTGGCTACATTCCTGTGTCAGGGAAAGCACAGAAGCAGTAGGAGACTCAGTAGAAAGATGCATCACCCAGAAATAAATTGAGGAACAATTAATTTTAAGTTAAAACACTGAGTAGAAACTTTGCATAATCCTGCCATAAAACAAAATCAATTAGCAAGTGATTATCCTGTAATGTATTAACAGTATGTGATCTTTGGGTGCCATTAGCTGTGGTTGCGCTCAGAGGGAATGGAGGATATAATAATTATAAATAAATAATTAATCTTCTTTTGATCCTGTGACGGAAATTTGGTCTCTGTCTTTAACCCAATCATGAATTGGTGAAATACGCACAGCACACAGTGAACGCATAGTGAGGTGAGACACACACTAACTCTGTGCAGTTGGCTTCAGCAGCGCCTGGGAAGCAGTGAGGGGGTTAGGTGCCTTGCTCAAGGGCACTTCATCCATGATATATTGGTCAGGAATCAAACCTACAACCCTTCAGTTCCAAGATCGAAGCCCTAACCAGCAGGCAGCAGCATGGTTTAAGCAGAGCAGTATGAAGGAATCATCTTGTTAATGCAACAAATACTTTTTTGTTTTGTTTTGTTGTGTTTTGTTTTGCAACTAATATTTTTTTGGAAAAATGAATCTGATTGCATTTTGCAAATCACATCTCATTTGCTTCTATGAATCTCACGCCTCACACATCAATGGCACTTGCACCTCCTACTCAGAGGGGGGCAGTGTAGGCCAGTTCACATGACCAGTGTCTCACAGAAGTCCTGAGAGCAGTTTATTGTGACTTTATAGAGGTCTGGTATGTCAAACTTGTTAGGCTATGTACAGAAATTGTATAATAATTTAATATAACAATAATTATATCTCATAATAACCAAAGTTGCCTTTATGCAACAACAGTATACCATTGCTATTACAATTAGAAGTAACAGTAATAATGACATTTATATTGATTGCTTTGGTGCTACAGTCACAATAAAATCTATTAATTCAATTAATTTACTGGCCAAAACATGTACTTTGGCCAAAATTAAATTTTGTTCACAACAGATTTTAATGTGACAAAACATTTAAAACGTGAAAAGAAGCAAACATTCCTTTGAACCACACAATTTGTGATCAGGTCAGTGAGTTCTTTCAATCATCACACAACCGACCACAAAATGCAAAACCTTTTTAGTTATTTTTTAGTTGTTATTTTATAATATAGGTAATATTATACAAAATATTGTGGTATTTTGTCTGTCAACAACAATTTCAACAGTTTAGGGCCTTTGCAGAGAGAGATATGGATTCTTTCCATCCTCATAAATCCTTTTCTCTGTAACAATTACCATAGCGACAACACAGGAAGACTATATTCCCTGAAGACTGTAGTATGTTAGAAAATGTATTGAAGACATAACGTATACCCTAGTAACTCTTTTGATGTCTACAGAAAAGGATGTGTTTTAGATTAAATGATGAGGTTATCACAAGGACATGTTCTTCTATTTCCAGGCTCTCATATGCTAACTAAAGATTTGACATCAGATTCCAACAGCATTTTCAGAGTAAGGCTAATAACAGCATTTTTGGGCTTGACCAGACCCAAGAGCATCCTAAATGAACACTGAATGTTTTTGCCCTCAAAATTAGTCCAGATTTATGAAGTTTGATGTTTATTTATTTTGTTGAGAGTGAAGTAATTCCACCAAGTGACCTTTCTAAAAACAACTAAGTCTACTTTCTGGAATTTGTTTTAGCTATAACGAATTTAAAGTAGATCAAAACAATCATTAGAAACCTAAGAATGTAAACAAGGAAGCAAATGCATGACTGAGGAGTTTATCATATTTGCATAAGGATGGTATTTGAATTGAAACTGTTATTTGCGGGAAATGTTTCACCCATTCCCCCTCAAGGAACCTGTGTTTCAGAATGATTAACCAATGTAAACAAAGGCTCTTGGTTTGCTTTGCTTACTTGAACTTTTGACTGTCTTGGGGCAAGGGCGCCGCTAGAAATGTTTGGCCCTATGACAGAAAATAATTTTTCCCCCAAACATTGATTTTAATATTCAAATTTTCCCTGGGCCCCCCTTTCAGTGCTAGGCCCTTAGAATCATCCTAACTTTTCCCCCCTTAGCGGCGCCCCTGTCTTGGAGTCTACTTGAGGAAGAGGATTTCAGTATCAGTCCAACATTGGGTGAGAAGTGTCTAGCCAAGGAAAATGTTTGTCACAGTGTGTGTGTGATCTGCTAGCCAGGCTACTCTTCTCTGTCCACAATGTTAATAGGTGCTGTTCCCTAAGTAGGAGGAAGAGACATGACTCATTCAGGGAAAGTGTAGGTTTGCCCAAAACCTCAAGGCCTTTTTGCCTTACCTTAACATTATTCAATGTCTTCTATTCAGTCTATGGACGCCTACCTGTTTTGTTTAGTTGTATCAACCTACACACAATTCAGGCCTGTAGGCCTTTCCTCTTGGAAGTTGTATGCAAGTTAGGCCTAATGGCAAGGTAAGGCAAGTTTATTTATATAGTGCATTTCATACACAAAGGCAATTCAATGTGCCGTACAATAATAAAAGCAAGTACAGTAATTGCACAGTAAAGACATAAAATAATTATGTGAAAAGTAAAAAAGTAAAAAATAAATAAATAAATAAAAAACCAGGGTAAGAATAAAATGAAAAAAAGGTAATTAAAGGTTACAGAATACAGAATAGACAAAGTAAATGAGACTTTAGGAGAAAGCATCTGAGAACAGTTTGGTCTTAAGCCTAGATTTGAAACTGTCTAGGGGGTATTTTTTATTTCTTCTGGAAGTTGGTTCCAAAGTTGTACTGCATAGTAGGAGAAAGCGGCTTCACCACACTTTGTTCTGACAAAGGGTTTTTCCAGCTAATTTTTATTCATTGACCTGAGTGACGTGTGCTGCTGATACATGTCTAAAATGTAAATGGGTTAATGATTTAAACACAAGTAACAGTGTTTTAAAGTAAATTCTGTAACTTACTGGAAGCCAATGCAGGGACTTCAGAACTGGAGTAATATGGTCAGTTCTTTTTACCTTTGTGAGAACCCTAGCAGCTGCATTTTGGATCAGTTATTTTTGGATCATGTTAACAAGTTCTCTGTCATCTTAGGATCATTGTGTAAGAGATGACCTACTTCATGTCTAACCAACAGTCAACTCTTCTAAACAATATACAGTAACTGTCCATCATTTTTGCTTTCCAGAACCATTTTGTTTCTGAAATTTTGGTGACATTCTTTGAGAGGTAGATAGACTTGATAAACTAACCTATAGGCAGGGTGTAAGAAGCACAATGGACTATTTTAATTAGTCCAGGCCAAATTAAGGCCTGCATTGTACTGTCGGTATGTGATGCTGGACAGATTAAGCAGATATTTCCATGCATGTAGTGTTGTCCCAGTATCGGCCTACTTATGCAGTATATAATTTATCCTTTGATACATTTACGTTATTATTTAATTAGTTATTATTTAATTAGTTATGTAGCTAACCCACTATGTGTGGGCAATGGGCACATGTTTTCTCAGAAAGGAGCCTAGAAACGTAAAGTGCACAAGTCAGCTTTTTATGAGGGATGATAAGAGTTTACAGTCTTTGTCATGTGTGAACTTTGAGAGCCAACAGGCTTATAGCGAGTGACTGGGTTAACTTAACCTACCTTTGTCACATTACTGGAGTTAAATCATATTGGACTGTTTCTGCAGAATTAACAAGTCACTACAGATCATTCCCCCAAATGAATCTATGTTTACCTATAATATTAGAGATATTGATAATTAGTGTCCTGTCATGTTTAATTAGAATTGTAGTGTAAGAAAGTGTGTAAGAAAGTGCAACATTTCAGTTGTCACATCCCCACAACAAAAAAGAGAAGGCAGGCCTAATGTCAGTCGAGGAGGGGCTGTTGTTGTGTCTCAACTATGTTGATGTTGAACCCTAAAAATATGTCATGTCAGAAACTGCTATGGTGCTACAAGTTCTTTTCAGATTAGCGGCTCTGCTGACCTGGATTGAGCTTTGTAAAACCATGCCTTTATCACAGCTATGACAGAATGACTTGTGTTGTTAGGCCAGGCTATATCACCATGGTGATAAGGTCAAGGTGGAATATTATCCGAAAACTTGACTTTTGAAGACCTGACACACAAATGCACACACCATGTTTCTAGTCTTACAAGGAATAGTGGCACTACGTCACTTAATGGTGGTTGTCACAAATTCACAGTTTAATTCTTGAGTGATCTGTAACTGGAATGCTGATTCCTGAAAGTCATTTCATTATGTAACTGGGTTGCATAAAATATTTGGCCATTTGCCTCTTTTTTATTGAACATTAACAGCTTACCTACTGTACTCCCTCCATGACCTTTGAGTGGGAATGATACTGGACGCCACTTCAGATTTTAATTTGATACCCTCTAATGCCCTCTGTATACCATAATTACTGGACAATCAATGAATACTGTAAATAGTTAGCATGTTTCCTCAATACATGATTCCCACAAATGAAGAAAGCTGCCAAATAAAATCCAAATATGATTGTTGTTTCAAATTTCTATGTTGGATATTGATCCAATTCTGGCCGCTGCTTCAATCATGAAATGTGTCTTATGTGATTGTAATCTTTTGATGTAGGAACGGAAAATAAAAGTGAATCATTTAACACCGGCATCACCAATAGTGTCTCTGATGGTATTGCGATGCACTACGATTGGCCTGTATGACATTCCCCAATACACACACACACACACACACACACACACACACACACGCCCAAAGCATCTGCAGGTCAGGTGGTTGACCAGCTGGCACAGGCACACATAGCATAATACAGTACTGTACTGTATGTGTATTGCTGGCACCTAATGAGAAATAAATGTGAAAACCTGAGTATATAAATCAGGAACAGTGCATGTTTAACACAGCCCATAAGCATCTTTGATTTTGTTGTTGTTGTTGTTGTTGTTGTTTTGTATTCAAATTCTGCTTTATATCTCAGGTGCTGGTGTAGACCAGCTATTGCTACATGTAATCACAGTATCCAGGCCCTGTCTGATCATGATTTATGAAACCGAAGCCGTATAACTGTATTCTGCCATATTCAGTTTCAGATTTGGTCAAAATTATAGGCTGTGAAGAGTAAAGAGAATTCATGAACTCTGCGTATGTAACAATGGTGGGGGGGTTCTGGTCATAAGACTCTTTAAAATTGATTCATGTTGTTAGATGCTTGTTTGCACCGTATGAAGCAACCTGTACTAGCAGTACTTTAGATTGAATCTTTCCCCTTTTAGCACTTCACCCCTTTCCTCCCTGTAGATGCCTGTGCCATTTCTGAGTTTGTCTGTTACACATAGACCTATTATTTATTAGTGCCGAGTATTTCTGACTCCTTGTCTTAAATTATTAGTCCTATATCTTTTTAAGTGCACCTTGAGGATTGTAATCCAATTTTGTTGTATTCTGTGCAATGACATTAAAGTATTCAATTTCATCATTTTCATTCCTTTGTTGTGAGGCAGTCCAGTGACAGCCCAGCTTGCCCGGGTTTCATTTGCTCTGTTCAAAATTGTAAAGCAGGGCGTTCTCAAAGTTTTCATAGGTGAGGGCCAATTTAGGGACCCAACATTGAACTGAGGGCCGCCAAAGGCCGAAAAAGAAATGAAAAAAAAAGAAAAAAAATGTAATGACCATATTGCTTCTCTTCAGTTTACATTTATTGCAATAAATAAATGCCACCAAACACCACTCAAGGGAGATTCATTCTTTCAAACAATGTACAGTTATAACAGTTCTACAGACATTATCAGATGTTATCGTGGGCCATCAGAAATGTTTCTGCGGGCCACACTTTGAGAACCAATGTTGTGAAGGCACAATCTGCACTGGCATTAACACACTGGCTACAGTGGTTTTGTTCATGAGGTTCTTCATTTAGGCTTCTGTCTGTGATTTCCCTGTGGGTCTGTCTTACCATCCTGTGGGATGTGAACTGTTCAAAAGATTCAAGTTTGTCTTTTAACTAAAAGCTGCTTTGGGCAATGGTCTGTGTAGAAGTTGTGTCTGCTGCTCTTTAATTGTATGTGTCATCGGACAAGCTGACAGCATTGCTAAATTTGGATAATGGACGACAATCTCACCAAATGCCTTGTATCTCTTTTTTTGTGCACGAGTAAGAGTTGGCAAACAAAGGCATACTCCCACTTGCTTATAATGAAGTCATCGATTAGTATTAAATGTGGTTGTAAGTGGCTATACTGTGCATTACAATACATTATTCATAGAAGCATGCAAGCTGCATCATTTCCATAATAATTAGTCTATTTCTGGTAAGACTTTTCACACATGAATGATGCATACAGCACATTGACTCAAGTATTGCTACATGTAGGCCTACAAACTCATTATATTTCATCACTAAATATACAAACAAACTGCACAGATGGCTTGATCTGATTGTATGTTTGGTTCAACGAGCTCCACAAACACATGGTCTCAGAGGATGATCAGTTAGTGTGCTGTTGTACAAAGAGTGTGTTAGCATTAGCTCTACTCCAGGTCTTCCATGGAAAGTCAGTAGAAAAGCGGTGAAATGTGTTATTGGCTTCCTATGAAAGCTTCTCAGTTTTAAAAAGAAAGCTTTACAATGCTTTCAAGCCAAAAGTTCATAGTTCACTTTTTCCATGAGACAATAGTGGTTGTGCAAAGTCAAACATGGAAATAAATGTGTTTTCATTCGTTTTTGGCACACTTTCAACATTGATAAGGCTAACAACAAACTAGAGTTTAACATCAGACTAGTGTTTATATTAACATCAGACATCTTATCAGCATTGCTTCATTCCGGGTTTCACACCGTTTTTTTCACACCTTTTCCCAAAGCTAAAAGTAAGGCATCCGTACACCCAAAAATCTCCAATGTTTCTAACAATAATATTTAAAATAAAATAAATCATTTCAGTTAAAATTGTACAAAATTCATAAACAAATAAACATTATGACAATCTGACAACAGAAGTGAAAAAATCCTAAATCCTAAAAATCTCTAGAACTTTCCAATCTGTTCCTCATACAGAGAGAGGACGAGAAGTATGCTCCACCCGGTCAGCAGACCCAGATTCTGTAGAATGAAGATGAACCAGGGCCTTTTGCTGTTCACATGCAACATGGTCGGAAGCTGCAGAAGATAAATAACACAGTCATCAAACACAGTTATGCCTTCCAGGAAGCAGCAATACAGATTCCGTAAAACAGGATCCTCACGATGCCTCATAACACAGATGTGTTTATTATAATGTGTGACCTGATAAATATCAGCTTAAGCATAAGGATGCCATTCACAATGTAGCTTTGATCAATTTAGAGCTTTCTTCATCTTTAGTATGGGGGGGGGTCAATGGCTTCAAAATGTCCACATCCCAGCCTACCTGTACAGATATGCACACCTTTACAACATGAAACATACCATATCTGCCAGGCCCACATAAAGGAACAGGCCAGCCGTGACGGCGGCTATCCACTGTTTCGTCTCTGTGTCTGTGGCAACGGACAGGGAGATGTAGAGGCCGATGAACGAGCACATGGCGCTGCCAAAGTTGAGCAGTAGGGCCTTCTTCACGGACAAGCCGCAGTGCAGCAGGACGGCAAAGTCACCTGTGGTACAGACAGACCAATGAAGAGTGACCGTAAAATAAGATGGCGCTGATAAGATTTTCATGAGGCCTCTGCGCTAAGAACTGCTGTGTGGCAGATTTTATGATGATCTGATAGCAAAGTGACCCACAGTGCAACAGCGAGCAGCCAGGGAGCAGCTGACGGGAGAAAGAACATTTTGTTAAGTTATTTTACGGGTTTTGTACCCATTGTTGATGTCTATCTATCCTGGCAGATAACAAAGTCACCTTCAGTGTTCAAGCAGGAGAGCAGGAACTCACAATGAATAGTAAAATGGAATGAAGTCCCTCATGAAATGATGCTAATAGGTTATACAATAGGCTGTGTGACTTTTGCTACTAACAACCCCAAAAAGGGCGTAAAAAGGTGTCACCTTTGTGTGGATTTATTTTAATTAGAGCTGGCAAAAGTAACTGATGAACTCAATTGATTAATTCAAGATATTTAACGCAGATTTAAAAAAAATTAACTCAGATTAATCCTGATGGATATGGTTCAGCTTTCATGGCATGTACTATGTTCAGTTTTAGATAGAAAATGGCTCAGCTATTGATTCAGAATAGACAAAGATTATGGCCTAGCTCCTGAATGTCCAACAACAGCAGAGGGTTGATGTTTGGGGAATCCATGGAGGTAGGGGAATTGCCCCATTTGTGAGGAACAAATCATGATTAATCATTGCATAATTTTGTGATTAATCAGAGTATTATTTTTTTATAGTTTGACATGTTCACCAAGGTTAATATATCAGCATGTACGGCAAAGACCACACATCAGCTTTGAGACGTCACTGAGATAGGCTACCAATTCTCTTTATCTAGGGATTGTAGGAGATTCTGGCATCTAAGGCTGGTATTCTCCCAGGTTCTTAAGTCCAAATAAGTGCTTGGCTCCATGCCTTTCAGCATGCATTAAGCACTTTTTTGGACTTTTGTCCCTGGGAGAATACAACCCTTAAAGGGCAACTTCAGTCAATTTCAACAAGAGCATGTACAGCAAAGACCACACCTAAGCTTTGAGACGTCACTGATAGAAATCTGAGATACCAATTCTCTTTATCTAGGGATTGCAGGAGATTCTGGCATCTAAGGCTGGTATTCTCCCAGGTTCTTAAGTCCAAATAAGTGCTTGGCTCCATGACTTTCAGCATTGACGTTAACTGCACTCTTTATCTTTTGGACTTTCTGCTACCACTGAGGAGAATACAACCCTTAAAGGGCAACTTCAGTCAATTTCAACAAGAGCATGTACAGCAAAGACCACACCTATGCTTTGAGACGTCACTGATAGAAATCTGAGATACCAATTCTCTTTATCTAGGGATTGCAGGAGATTCTGGCATCTAAGGCTGGTATTCTCCCAGGTTCTTTAGTCCAAATAAGTGCTTGGCTCCATGCCTTTCAGCATGCGTTAAGCACTTTTTTGAACTTTTGTACCTGGGAGAATACAACCCTTAAAGGGCAACTTCAGTCAATTTCAATGTACAGTAAAGACCACACCTGAGCTTTGAGACGTCACTGATAGAAATCTGAGATACCAGTTATCTTTGCGGGAGATTCTGGCATCTAAGGCTGGTATTCTCCCAGGTAATTAAGTTCAAATAAGTGCTTGGCTCCATGACTTTCAGCCTACTCTACACACTTTTTTTGGACTTTTGTCCCTGAGAGAATACAACCCTTAAAGGGCAACTTCAGTCAATTTCAACAAGAGCACGTACAGCAAAGACCACACCTAAGCTTTGAGACATCACTGATAGAAATCTGAGATACCAATTCTCTTTATCTAGGGATTGCAGGAGATTCTGGCATCTAAGGCTGGTATTCTCCCAGGTTGTTAAGTCCAAATAAGTGCTTGGCTCCATGCCTTTCAGCATGTAATAAGCACTTTTTTGGACTTTTGTACCTGAGAGAATACAACCCTTAAAGGGCAACTTCAGTCAATTTCAACAAGAGCTCTATTGCTCAAGCTACTTGAGATTAGCCAATACTGATGACACAAGACATTGTGGTCCAACCATATAGATTTCCTTGAACAGAGAATTAGCCCTGACAGTTAACCCTACTGTTCAGACTTTGTCACTTTAAAGGGTAACTTTGGAGTAAGTTTGAGTATAGCCCTATTGCACAAGCCTTCTAATAGCAATATATTTTGCATGGAATGAAAGAATTTCAAAAAGTATAGACCTAACGCAATTGTGAAACACGTTACATTGAGTCAAAATTGCTGTTCCAAATTATTTAGTTTCACTTGCTAAGTAGTGCGTTTAGCAGGCTCGTTCTGCAGGGCTATGCTTGAATTCACTCCGGATTTTTCCTTTAAGCTCACAGTTAGCTTAATTTACCCTAGCCTAGACGTACTTTAGTGGTGGCAAATTGAATTTACTCAGTGAGCCATCAGCCATAGGCTATACTCAGACATCGGTGGTGTCTGAGCTGTTTAAATCAAAATGCAACACTCTAGGTTGTAATCAGACATTGTGGTGTTTAACCTAGACAGGGAGTCATTGGGCAGGCTTAGCGTTGTTGAATCTGCTGTGCTGAGGTTTTAACCGTCTTACCCGAGGGTCTATCACTCTTTGCCAGACTATATATTTTGTGATAGCCTGGCTTGTCAGACTAATAGTGTAGTTCAGTTCGTGTAAATTGCCGGTGTGTGCGCCGTGGCTCAGTGGCCTAGAGCGTTGTGCAGTTACTCAGGGGACCCGGGTTCGAGTCCGACCCAAGGTCCCGATCCCACCCCATCTCTCTCTCCCACTTGTTTCATGTCCATTTCTATACTGTCCTATCTGATTAAATGCAAGGCAAAAAGCCCCAAAAAATATATTTATAAAAAAATAGCTGGTGTGCTACTCAGTCTGCCTTGTCTACATCAAATTCTGTTGTTCCTTGACCATAAAACATATTACACTCTCTCCAAATTAACATACAAGATCAAGCAAACTAAACATTACAATCTAGCATTCCAGAGAAGTAGTATTCCTCTGTCCGCCATCATTAGCCAGTACATCTTTTATGATCTATGTTATGATAATGATATGATATGATGATATATTATCATATAATTATATGATATCATAAGATATCATATGATATGACGTAAGTTTGCAAGCACCCTCATGATATGATAATGATATGATATCATATGATGTAATAGCACCCTCTATAAAAAAAGATAATCTGATTGGCTCAGTGTTAGCCTGGCCATTACCTTCCTACTGTATGTACAGTAGCTTCTCGGGGTCAGCTCTGTGTTCCCACAGCTCTTTGTTCCCACAGCTCTATGTTACCACAGCTCTTTGTTCCCACAGCTCTTTGTTCCCACAGCTCCTTGTTCCCACATTTGTTAGGAATTTTTATTTTTGACAGAATTTTTGGAAATAAGGCCCCATGTTCCCACAGCCCTACAGTATGTTCCCGCAACCATATGTTCCCACATGTCTTAGGAAATTTGGGAAATTGGGCCCTATGTTCCCACAGCCCCGCATGCTCTGACATTACAAAGATTTAAAAAAAAATTAGACCCTATTTTCCCACAGCAATATGTTCCGATAAAGGCATGTTTACACCAACACAGGTAATATTTATCCAGTTAGCCCCTCTGTTCACATTAGAATGGAGGATTCTGAAACTGATTCCAAAAATGATTGCTGAGGTCGATTTCAAAAATTATGGCTGAGGTGGATGAATATAAAATCGTTGTGGAATGTGGATGCAAAACTAAACCCCACTACCTGGATGGCACCATTGAGGGCAAATAATACCAAAGATCGAATCTTGCTTGAACTTACATAGGGGGCCTACCAGGCAGGGGTAGAAATGTGGGACTATAGTACCTAACTTTGAAGAAAGATAGAAAAAAAAACTCTTCGAAATGTGAGAATATAGGGCTGTGGGAATATAGGGCTGTGGGAACATAGAGCTGTGGGAACATAGAGTTGTGGGAACATAGAGTTGTGGGAACATAGAGCTGTGGGAACATAGAGTTGTGGGAACATAGACACGCTCCCTGACTCTCATCTCCCTTCAGTACTTTGCCTGGGATTCCGGCCATTGGCCTTGCTTGCTCAGGATGCATACCACCCTGACCTGGCCAATCAGCAAATATGATAGGCTATCAGTTAGGGTGGCCACATCCATCAGAGAATATGATAGGCTATCAGTTATGGTGGCCACATCCATCTCTGCAGAGAGGGGAGGTCAGTATGGCCTTGGACATTAGCCTTTGGCCATGGAGGCCGATCATGATTTTATTCATTAATAATTTCATGGAAAGCTAAAATAAAACTGTCAGTTGGACACATTGCATGAACTTCGGACTAGCCCAATGTTCCTCAAGAAATTAATGAGGAAGTTATGACAGCCCTGGCCCAAAAATGACCGTAATATAGGCTATAAACCAACTTAAAGATGAAAAGTTAGCGTGAGGAAAGCCACGTGTGAGCGTGCTACCAGACAATTGCCTGTGTCTCAAGTCCTAAATGATTTTCAAGCACAGCCTCAAAATAGGACAAACACGTGTCCGGCTTGATGATCGGCCGGACGCCGGACAGGGCATGGAAAAGCCTGACATGTGGCCACCCTGCTATCAGTCAAGGGCTGATCCCTGTCTTTGATTTTAAACATCTCCAGCAAGCAAGCGTTTCTCAATAGCCTGAATCCCAGACCCTTGTACAAAGAGAAGCATAAGCTGAGGGGCTGGCTATGACCAGGCTAGCTCAGTGTGAGGCTAGTAAGGGATAACGGCTGACGAGGTGACCAGTTCTATGGAAATAATGATGAGGTCGAGGTCTAGAACCTCTTGTTTGGTTGAGATACTATTTTCGTGTGAGAGTAGATCTAGAAGCCTGCTTACTGTTGTTATAGTTACCATTATAAAAGGCATGATATGGAATGGCGGTGAAACTTTTAAACAGAAAATGTCTCAGGTAGCCAGTTATATGAAAGTAATGGCCAATCAGAGAAGAGAAGCCTTACCCAGCTCATGAGGCAATTCATGACATAGAACAGCCAATGAGGTGGCTAGACCAGACTTCCAGGATACGGAGAAGGCCGCGCCAATGGCCAAGCCATCTGCAAAGTTGTGAATGCCATCGCCAATGGTGATCATGTAGGGAAGCAGTTTCTGACCTGGAGGTCACAAAGATAGCCTACGTCAGATTATTGCAGCAACATACAGGAAGCAACTGCAAACAGTTTTCCAGTGGTTTCACGTGATGATTTTACAGGAATGTACTGTATTTGTATAAGGTGGAGGACTTTCTTCTTGCTTCTCCCTGAGGGAATGTCATATATTTGCTGACTGTCAAGGGCCATGGTCTTTATAACGTGTGAGTGTGAATATATATGCTGACTGTCAGACAGTAAACTGTTCTTGTGAATAGTTTATTGAACCCTTTCTGTTTAATGTTTCACTGTGAATGTTGATCTTTCAGCTTACTTTGGGTACGATGCTGGGGAAGTTCCAGAGCGAATGATTTCTCGTTGTTCTCTGCCTCCACCTGGAGAAAACGAAAAGTAAAAAGATGATAATTTAACACAACACAACACAACACAACACAACAAACACAACAAACACAGGTGCAGCAGTATTGTTGTATGGAGGGCATAGGGTTGGGTATCGAGAACCAATTCCAATTCAGAACCGGGTCAAAATGATCAATTCCATCGATATTGTACGTCTCCAAACGTTATCAATTCTCTTGTCAATTCTTTAGTCTCTCTGCCCGCAGGTCGTGGTGC
>JAODXP020000029.1:10038519-10058519 GCA_027497455.2 Sardinella longiceps
TAACACTGTTATTTGATTATTGCCTTTGAAAAATCAGTAGTAACCCTTATTTCTGTAAGAGATGGCGTATGTTTAATTGATGTAGAGGCGATAACGGAGAAAATAACCGCAGTAAAGTTGGGTTCAAATTCGACATTCAATGGATATGCGACTATGCATCGCGCCGTTGCAATATCGGCCGATTGTCCAAAGTAAAACTAACTTGAATATTGGCTCATGGAAGCTAAGGCATGATATTCATCCAAAAATGAAACCGCTTGCTAGCATGAAAGGAGACATGACACTCTGATAAAGTTATTTGTTTGTCATAGTCTCACCCAGACTGTGGCTAGACTATTCATAACAACTATTAAATTGTGATTTCATTGGCCTACATTAATGTTTATTGTTGGTTATTCATGGATGTCCTGGTAGTGGCAAGATAGTAGGCTAACGTTGGGTTACAGCTAACGGCCCAGTCAAGAAAAACAGCTAACGTTAGCATCTACCGAAAACCAATGCATGGGGAAAATACTGCTTGATGAGCTGGTCATGGACTGACATTTTCCCCCTTGTCATAGTGTGATAGCCTACCATCCCACCAGCTGCGTAGGGCTATGTAACCGGTTATATGCCAAACTCACAACAATAAAGCCAAACAGCACACTTATCGGAGAAATTGACATGAATGTTAACCAGGCGATAGAAGTAAAAGCAATGTTATGAGCTCTTTAGCCTTAGGTGTCCGAAAACCGATTGTCCCTGCATACAAATTTAGCCATAGTAAGAAGTAGTTAAGTCTACAAATGCACAAACCTTTCTCTGTTAACTGCAAAATCTATTGCCGACGGACCGATGTGTTGAAACTTTTTAAAAATATTGTTAATAATGTTCAGACACACAGTGTGTTTTAATTATAAAAATCTGTTTAAACCGTGTGAAATAATACAGCTTTTATTTTAGTTGGAGCAAATTAGGTTTGAGTTTCCTGATGATTCGTTATGTTATGGTTTGACCACAGGATAGCTCGTTGAGCTAATGTGTTCCGCTAAATTGATGCAGTGAAATCCTTAACTTTGTGTATCTGTCTATCTGTCTCTCTCTTTCTAGCTTTGTGTGTGTGTGTGTGTGTGTGTGTGTGTGTGTGTGTGTGTGTGTGTGTGTTCATATCTCCGTCACACATTAGAAAATATGCTAAATGGCACAGTCACATATTGTTTTAACGGACTGCACCATGAAGTCACTCAACTGCACCACAATAGTTCACGTTGAATTAACTATATTTTCTCTGCAAGACTCTACCTTAACCCTAATCCTAACCCTAAACCCTTTAAACCTCATCCAAACCCTACATTTGGTGGTGTGTGTGTGTGTGTGTGTGTGTGTGTGTGTGTGGGGGGGGGGGGGGGGTCTACCTTGTAAGCAGCACTGCTTAAAAGGCACTGTTGAGGGCAAAAAAAGACCATAGCTCACCTTGTAAAGTGACGCTGTCAGAACCAAAGTGATCAAAGATGAAGTCCATGAAATATTCTTCATGGGGCAACTCTTGCATGGTTATGCAGTCTCCCCTCACAGCGTGGTACAGCACCACCCCGAACATGGGCTCCAGTTCACTGTGATCGTGTCCACCGCTGCGGTGATCCACGCCATGGTCTCCGTGAACACCTTCGTGGTGCTCGTGACTCGATGACACATTGCTCGCCTCTTCGATGTCCGACATGGTGACACAGGGCTGTGGGATCATACAGCAACACATGTTAAGTTAAGCTCACAGGCATATTTATTTATGTAGTAAGTAACACTGCTTTTCGGGTTTTTGTTTTTTTTGCCCTCAGCGGTGCCTTCCAGGCAACGCTGCACTGTAGAAAATAATTTGTAATGGTTACTTGAAAAATGTGTTTGCCTCAAATGAGTTAAGTAAATATAACTATTCTTTTTCAAGTTCAAAGTACTTTACATCTAAAAAGAAAAGTCATGTTTACTTAACTCATTTGAGGCAACGAGTTTCCGCACATTTTTCAAGTAACCATAACCATTTTACAGTGTGCCTTCTAGACGCTATCCGTTAATCTAGGGTTATTGTGAGGGTTATGGGGGTTAGGTTTAAGGTTAGGGTTAAGGTATAGTGCCTTTCAGATAGTGTTGCCTGGAAGGTGCCATTGAGGGCAAAACTACATGTGTGAGACATCATCTTGGGAGTGATAGTCATCAGCTTATCATAGAAACCCATGACCTGACATCATGAATCATCTATCAGAATGGTTTACCTGCTTAGGAGAAGCAGGAAGTGCACACAAAGGGTTACATTTTATGTCCACTTTTGTGTAAGCAACCAAAATCTATTAAACTGTATTTGTACAACTAGGAAGACCAGGAAGTACATACCTAAGTACATACGTAAGAGAGTTCACTTTCATGTAAACAACCCCAAACCATCATGAAAGCTCTGTTCATTCAGCTTTAAAAGGCAAAGATATTTCACGCATACTTCTGTACTAATGAAGCATACTAAAGCATACTTTAGTGAATACTTCAGTGTATTCACTATCACAGAAAACAATGGGGGCACTTGTGCTGGCGATTTGTTCAATGACCAGTATGGAATTCCTCTCATTCCAGAAACTGACCCCTTTACCCTGGATTCACCTGATTAGGCTCGTGGTGGTAGTGGCCTTCCATGCTGTGGAGTAGGCTGTCCAGTGCACTACTCTCGTGTCCCTCGTGGTCTTCATGGCCGTGATCGTGACCGTGGGCGAGCTCGTGGGTGAATTCCTCGGTCACCACGGCCCACTGCTCCGCGGCGATGGCTTGGCAGGCCCGGTGAGGGTCACTGAGGTAAAGGCAGCCGCCTGCAGCCAAGTGGAAGAACTCGTCCACATGAATCTCATGAGTGACGGAGTAGTTGGACACCAGCTGACTCACGCTGTCCACAGTGAGACACCGGAAATCCTGGAGGTGGAAAGGGAATGAATTTTCAAACAGGTGTAAGATTAATTAAGACGAGAAACCATGTCAAGATTATGGTAACATGAAAATTATGAAATTAGTGGACAAGTGCTTAAAACAAATGTAAACACTTTTGAGGGGATTTGGAAAACAACATTGTGACCAGAGCACAAATATGAATGGATATGTGAGGCTGTCCATTTGAATATATTGCATAAGACGGCTCTTATGAGGGGATTTGGGAAAACAACATTGTGACCAGACCATAAACATGAATGGATATGTGAGACTGTCCATTTGAATTTATTGCATAAGACGGCTCTCTCCTCAAATGACTCAAGAGCGTACATAGCCTACCATCTCTAAAATACAGCCGAGGACCATTTTTGGCCTATCTATACTTTTTGTACAAATGATGGTCAATTATTTTAGTGTATCTGAAGACAATACACCTTTCCAAGTCATGGATATCAATGCATAAAATATCTGGAAAAAATTATGCATGTGATATAGTTTGTGCATAAAATAGTTGTAATTTAAGCCAAAAAAAAAATCATCTTGTTTATATAAATGATACTTTAAAACCCTATTTTACAAATTGTCTCTGGTATTGTGATTTTATACAAACGAGCGGATCCAAATATGGAAAAAAAGGTTTGACATGCACAAGGTTTGACATGAACAAGACATTTAGGCTTATTCTTTTGCACAAAGGCTACATTATACAACGACAAGAATATTTTGACCCAAAGAATACAAATAAAAGGTGTTTCAGTAGTTTCCAGATATTTCTTGCAACTCATCGTGGCTCCACACCTTGAACCTGCGGCAAAGTCCATACCTTTTTTATTCTCAAGTCAAGGATTTTAGTTTTAAATGTTTTATTCTTTTATTCATACCTAGAATTAACCTAGTTCAACCCATTCAAATTTAGAAAGCAAATTAAAAAATAAAATAAAAAAGTGATAGCCTACTTTGATACCATACTAATTATGTTACATTCCAGTTTTTAAACATCTATTTGAAAAGGAAACATTTATTTGAAAATCATTTAAAACATGAAAACTAAATTAAACAGTAAGAAAAAAAAATAGAAAGTGATATCTTATGTAATATTATTCAAATCTAATTCCAGTCTAATTCCACAAAAACAGCTTGACAATTAGGCAATTAGACAACTAGACACTTACTCTGACAAGTAAAACAACAAAAAAAATTACAATAGCATATAAAAGCACTCAAGCTGCATGCCACACTACAAAGACTGTGATTTAAGGCACCCTATAAAGACTAACTTGATCAAAAATGCCTGGTGATAATCACTGCATGATTAGATGTATATTAATAACAATAACAGCTTAATAGCAGAAAGAACCATCCATTAGTTTCCTATTTGCTGTGCGCTATGACAGTAGGCTAAGCCTATGCGTATATGAAGTAGCGCACGGTACTATCGCTGAAGCATTTCTGGACCTCGACCTTAGTAAAAGTAAGTTGAAGAAGCGGGTAAAATACCTTTCCACACGACACATCGCTGCATTGCACACGTTTCTCCAATTCCGTCAGAACCAAGCGAACACCTTCTTCAGTCAGGTGCATTTCACCTGGCGACACAAGGGCCACCACTTTGGCAAAGATGTCCTCTTTAGAGCATTTGGCATAGTTGAAGAAAGTTAAACTAAAACATATCAGAATAGCGTTAAATGTTATACTTGATCGAGCCATGTTAGACTATTCTCGTTTCTTTTAACACAAACGAGATGAGACTAGGAGATATTTCAGTTGAACTGACAAACTTGACAGTCTGAAAAAACTCTTCGATTCTCATACAGCTCTTACATTTAAGCATTAGTAGCCAAGGTAGAGGCTCCTGTTGCTCACCTATCTCAATTCTGATTGGTCCTCAGCAAACGTAGCTTCAGCAAGAAGATCCCATAAAGCGAGACCAATGTTCTACTTGCGGACAGGGGTTCATCACCCCACAAAGAGACTAAATCACCAAGGCACCACCTACATTCCCAAGGGATTAACTCTGTTTGCCATTTGACCTTGTTAGACAGAAATAGCTCAAATCAGTGTTTGTGGTCACTCAGATATGATGACTGCATATTTCTGCGAGCCAATTACTGTGGACAGATGGCAATTTCTATTATAGCAGGTTTAGCTCAGTTCAGTAGACATGCATAAAGGAACATATAGTCACCCCAACTCTAACCTCAATCCTAATTTGTAATAATGCACTAATTTATTTCTAACTTGTCAGTGATTTGGGTGGGGGTTGTTTTTTTGTTTGTTGTTTTGTTTACTTTTTTTCTCCCTTTGGAGAGCAATCAAGATTGTTGGTCAAAATACATCACCTGAGTCCGAATCCAACAACACCTGCATACACTTCACAGACCCCATTCTTTCGGAAACGGGGAAATTGCCTGTTGTAAAAACATAGAGACTTTGTTGTGTTACCATGGTGTAACCTGTGTGTGTGTGTGTGTGTGTGTGTGTGTGTGTGTGTGTGTGTGTGTGTGTGTGTGTGTGTGTGTGTGTTTGTTTGTTTTCAACACCTATGCGAGACAGCAAGACTATCTACCAGCCTGTATGTCTCTCAGCAACAGCCCAAAGGCTAAACTCACATGGAACAGAATGATCCCATTTTAGAGCCATCTTTCTGACTGATCCTGGTTGAGCCTGTCTCTAAAGCTATACCTGATCCTCAAACCATATACTGCCTGCTTGCCTTTGGACTAGTGATTTAGCAGCTGTGGAATAACACTGTTGACACCCATTGACAATGTTGTCTACTTTCTTCTCTTTGTTTTGACGTCCAGCCAGTGTAATGTTGGAGATTTAGGCTACTTGCCGTCAAATCTCATAATAATAATGATGATGAGAATCTGAAAGTTAGCGTAAACCAACATTGCTTTCTTGAACAATGACACATCTATATCTCCTGTCAAAATCAGGTGACAAGTTCACCTGACAGTCAGCTAGAGATTTCCAGGTGTGTCATTGTGGATCTTGTTTACATAAAGAGATCACTTCCTTTTTGATAAACCTGATACTGTCTGTAAGAGGAATACAAACGGATGGGTCGTCTAAGTTAAGTAGGACATTTTTGGTGAACTTGATGACACTGTCAAACCTGCAGCATTGTATTTAATTTATTATCTGCTGTAAAATATGTTCAATTGTGAATTGCAGGCTCAGATCACCTGATAGTGGATGGATCCTTGCTCTCATCATAACCCTATCTTTCATGACATAACCAGATGGGACTATACCATAGACTGGATAAAAAGGGGTAATACACATAGATATATAAGCTCATACACACGGACATACACACACACACACACACACACACACACACACACACACACACACACACTATTGTATGATGTTATTGTATTATGCATGTTATATGATTTATTGACTGCTTTGGCAGTACCCCCTAAAATCTTGAATCTATCTATAAATATGGTAACCTACATGTCCAACAAGTTCTTTATTAGTCTATCATCATACACTTTTTCTATTTGTAGAATAAGGAAAAAAGGCAAATACAGGGATTCATGGTTAAACTTTTTGGTGTTCCATGGGTTGACAATTTCAACATCTCCTTGACTGCCAACGGCAAATATTTGTTTTCCCCATTACAATGAGAAAAATAGCAAGTTAATCATTAAATAATTTGGGCAGCCTACTTTCCAGAGAGTGGAAATGTTTTCTTATTTTACCCAAAATGTATTGTTTAGAAAATGTTGGAATCCCTTCATGAAAAGTATGAAAATTGATGTCTCAGCATTTTTTAAGTGATCAAACTAATACAAAATTGTATTCATATTTTCAAACCATTTCATCATTGAAGAAGAATAACTTATGTGATTTTTTTCTGAGACTTATATGGCAGGCATATCAACAGAAATTGTCCCTATATCATCCCATATAAGAACAGTCTTTGTTTGCATGTTATGTTTTTTAATGCAGCTGGTCATTACTTACTGATGCTATACATCTCCATACGTTTGAATGATTCATGGCCTGTCCATTGTCTTCTTGTGAATACAAGATATCTGTTGGCTGTATAATTCGCTGTGGGTAGCAGGTGCTTTGATATATACCTCTGAGGGTCAATTTTACGCTTGTCAAGAAAAACTAGTCCTTTAATTCCGATGTTATCCACAAGAGGGGGCTATTGATCCTGGTTCTGAGGGACATCCATGAACTGTCTTTGTGCTGGAGTTCATCCCAGGATGATTGAAGCATTCTTTTGATGCCTCTTTTGAAGTAACCACGTGCCAAGAAGCATGCAACAGAAACCACACTCCTTTGTCAAAGAAACATGCAAAAGCACGGCTTGAAAAAGAGATACGTTTCCCTGGCCAGTGCCAAAGTGGGAAGAGATATTGTTGAACATCTAAGAGGTTTGTTAGTGATTTGGGATCATTCCTGTTAGGTTGTGTGTCCATCAGTTCAGTCAGAACACCAGAATTCATTGCTGTTTTTACCCCTGTAAGCCCTAAAAGATGTAATCCCATACAGCACCCTACCCTACCTGTGGCTTTGGTGTTAACGCTGTCCATGTGCTTACAACACTAATGGCACAAGCTGTGGAGCTTGGGAGAAGAGCAGTAAAAGTGCTAGACTGATATTAATCACCTTGCTTTATTACAAAACTGAACAGCATATGTGCTAAACATAGCAGTGTGCTCCCTTGCGGGATGAGCATATGACGTACTGAGGGTGTGAATTGCTGCTGCCCAGCCTGGCATTGCTACAAGGTGTGGAGAGGGAGAGAGAGAGAGAGAGAGAGAGAGAGAGAGAGAGAGAGAGAGAGGGAGAGAGACTTGTGCTTCAGGCACTGATGAGGAGATGAAGGACTTACAATGTGTGTGCGTGTGTGTGTGTGCGCGTGTATCTGAGTGCATGTGTGTGTGTGTGTGTGCTTTTGAGTTTGAAAGGGAGAGTGTGTTTATGCAAGATGTGCGAGTTAGTGTATGTGTGTGCGCATGTTATATTGTATGTGTGTGAGTGTGTGTGTGTTATATTGTATGTATGTGAGTGTGTGTGTGTACAATATGTATATGTTTGTGTGTGCATGTGTGTTTGAAAGGGAGTATGAGTGTATGCATGTTATGCACATTTGTATGCGTATGTTGTGTATGTGTGTGTGTGTGTGTGTGTGTGCATGTGTCCGTGACAGTGTGTTGCTCAAACAGCATGGAACAAATGCTGTGGAAGGCTAGGTAGACCATCTGCAGTCTTATTGGTCGTTGTATTTGTTCCTTGAGGGTAAGTACATTATGGACCCAATCAGTAGACAGCATGGCTTTTGTTATGTAAATGACCCATTGTGATGGCGCTGCCTGTGTCATAAAGAGATTCATAGGTTTCATCAAGGATGCACAGACTGTGGAGCATGTGTAGAAGAGCAGCGAATGATGACTACAGAATTAGTCTAGCATAGAGAACAGTGCTGCAATTTAGAGGCATGACACAACAGGGCATGATGCTCCACACTTGCCCATAGTTTATATTTAAACATGAAGTCATTCATAGTAAACACACACACACACACACACACACACACACACACACACACACACACACACACACACACACACACACACACACACACACACACACACACACACACACACACATAGACATCATCATCATCATCATCGATTGCATTTTTTGTAAGACTTAAATAGTTAAAACAGTATTTTAGTAAATACTTAGGCCTACTAAACTTTTCGTATTTTAATATCTACAGTATCCAGTATCCACGTTTCAAAATCAGTCTGGCACAAATCCAGATGGAACGTTTAGAACCGCATTTCAGCTAAAGGAATGAATAACCTCCATTGGGGGTGGTCTATTTTTGAACTGTTTAGAAAGACCTTGAAGGAGCCATAAGAGGCCACAGTGCGTTTTATAGGCATCCACACACACACACACACACACACACACACACACACACACACAGGCCATGTTGTTGTGGTTCTCCTCCTGGCTCTTCTGGCGTTGGTTGGTTGGTTGGTGGGCTGGGGCGGTCGGTCGGTCGGTCACACGTGGACGGGTCGCTCCCCCCAGTTAATGATCTTCACATTAAGTGGCCTTCAGGAGCCAGTGGTGAAGAGGGCCAAGTCCCACATGGGGACCCTCTTTGTGTCTGGGTACAGACGAGAGAGACTGGAGATATTAACACCCTCTGCTGCCCAGCTCACCCTCCCCTTTCCCTATCAACACACACACACCACACACATGCGTGCACACACACACACACACACACACACACACACACACTCTACACACACCACACACAGACACACATGCATGCACACACACACACACACAAACACACTCTACACCCATGCACACGGACACACACACACACACACACACACACACACACACACACACCAACATCTACCAGCCCCCCACCCCACCTCCAATGCGTTCATGCATAGAAACACTCACATCCCTGTGCTTCTGTTTTTTAATCTCTCTTTCCCAGTCTCCCTCTCTCTATCTCCCTCCACCTCTAACCCCCCCTCTTTTTCTTTCTCTCTAAGAAAAAAAAGAAAGAAAGAAAAAAAAACAACAACATGCACATGTGTCCTTCTCCTTCCTCTCCCCACACGTGCACACACACACACACACACACACACACACACACACACACACACACACACACACACACAGGCACGCTGACACGACGTCCCCAACACCCGGACCTGGGTCTGACAGCAATCACAAATGAAGCGTTAAATTAAGAAACAGATAGCCGAGCTCTCAGGGGAAGAGGGGCTCCCCGCACAAAAGGAAAACGCGGCTGGGACCAGGGAGTCATTAGCTCGCCTGAGACGGCCCCCGCCTCCCCACTTCACTAGGCAATTAAAGGTTACTGTCTCACTGAGGCTGTCCGTCAGGAGGGACCCAAACAACACATACACACACACACACACACACACACACACACACACACACACACACACACATACTCACGCACACACACACACACACACACACACACACACACACACACACACACACACACACACACACACACACAGAAATGCTGGGATGTGTGAAGAAAGCATCTCTTTCCCCTTGTCTATTTTCCCCTTACTCCCTGGTTCTATATGTAATACTCTCTCTCTCTCTCTCTCTCTCTCTCTCTCTCTCTCTCTCTCTCTCTCTCTCATGAACACACACACACAAATACACACATACACGTGGATACACCACACATACAGAACTGCTGGGATGTGTGGAAAAAGCATCTTTCCCCTTACACACACACACACACACACACACACACACACACACACACACACACACACACACACACACACACACACACACACACACACACACACACCACAGACACAAACGCAAACATACGCTTACCCATCTCCATTGGGCTGTTTGAAAGTACAGTAAATGCACACCATCAGCATCATCTGAGACCACTCCTCTTCCTCTGCTACAGATTTGTGTATTCACTTCACAGATGTTACTGCTGCATACAAAAGCGTAGTTTGCATTATAAACAAGGTAGGTTGTATATTCCAATTACCATATTAATAGGAAATTATTACCGTCAAAGTGTAACAAGTAGTTCATTGCAACATTTTTGACTCTTAATCATCAACACACAAACTATTAGCAAAAGAGACAAAAAGTTCTGATGGATTGCCTAATAGAACAACACTGTTATTCAGTGAGCACAAACATTTGGATGGGTACACTGAAGGCAACTTATTTGTTGCAACACAGAAGGCTTCTTCTACTGACAAGTGGAGGAGTAATTTGATGCAGTGAGATGCAGGGCATCAACATTCAGTTATTTCGGCTGCACACTATATGCGAACTGCTAAATTACTGAATCACATAGGGAAAAAAAATAATCTCTAGGGTCGGACACTTTGACAGCTTCGGTTTTTTGGAAAGGGAAAAAAATCACTAATCCGGAGAGGATTATCAGTTCTGTAAAATTACAGAGAGGGAGTGTGAGAGAGAGAGAGAGAGAGAGAGAGAGAGAGAGAGAGACGTTCCAATGACAACAGAAAGTGGGTTGCCTCAGGGCAAGTGTATGTGTGAGAGAGAGAGAGCCCAGTGGCTGAAATGCGCGCTTGTCAATCTGCCATTGGCTGGTTTGCAGTCCGTCTGGGGTAACTACCCCCCTGACTGTCACTTTGAGTCAGCGAGTTAGTCCTCTCGTTGTGTCAGCCTGTTTTGCTAGTGCATCTATAATGGCGCAACAGATTTCTAATAACACCTACATCTGGAAGTGGTGAGCCACAGTTGGAATAATCTGCTTTGCTGGACTGTTATTTCGATGCAATTTTTCATGGTTGCATAGCGAAGCAAAAAAAGCCAGACTCTCATTTCAATTTACATCGAGCATGAGAGGGAACTTTAAAGCGCTATCTCCAAACGAGATGCGTTACTACATAATACAAACAACAAATAAAGCAGAAGTTGCCATCAATCCACTACATTGGGGGAAAAAACTTACATAGCAAAGTAGCACTCCATTCCTCGGTATAGCTCGTCTGCTTAAAGGAAGATTGATGACGGCTAACTTTACGATGATAAGTTTTATAGCATAACAAGTATTGTTGTCCTAATCAGTTGCGTGGATGATGAATCTGTTGGCTGCGGACAGAACGGGTGATGCTGCTGCCGGTGGCGGATGCTAACGCAGTAAGATTAATGCGCTGGCACCGAGACTTTCCGCCGCTCTCTGTCTGGCCCTTGGAACTCAGCCTTGTCTTGCTCTTTGTGTCCTTTCCAACAACAGAGCGTCGATTCGCCCCACACCACACCGCCGCCATTCCTTCTCTTCAGCTTTCTCCATCGCCCACAGCTGACAAGACTATTAATCGGTAGAAAATGACTGTTACACTCTGAGAAGTGTATCAAGATTTGGGATTATTCAGGAATAAAGGTAGCAAAGAGCTACTGTCGGTAAGAATTGTGCTTGTACTTAATCTAATCTGGCCCAAGGACCTCATAAATTCTAATGTGTTCAAATCAACCATTCACTTGTAGGCTATGTGGGTCTGCTGTCTGGCTGCCTACATACTATATATTATTGAACCAATAGTAGTAGCCTACATTTGTGTGCAGAGATTGAGAGAGAGAGAGAGAGAGAGAGAGAGAGAGAGAGAGAGAGAGAGAGAGAGAGATACCCATCATCCATTATGGATCTATTCCCCAGACTGCATACAGGCTAAACCGCCTTGTTGAGCCATGAAGTTAACCAAAGCGGGCGGGCAGGGTAGGGATGCCTCTGTGGAGTCTCTCAGTAATGTACTTGGAGGGGGATACAGGCTGTGTGTGTGTGTGTGGCAGTGTGTGTGTGTGTGTGTGTGTGTGGTGTGTGTGTGTGTGTGTGTGTGTGTATGCCTCAGCAGTGGACACTATTGTCCCCTGAGAGGCGTGGGACAGTGGACATCTGTATCCCTTTTCCTCCTGTGTGGCCAGCGTAGCATCTCTAATTCCCCAGACATGTACACAAACACACACACACACACACACACACACACACACACACACACACACACACACACACACACAGACGTCCAGTTCTGTGACCTGTTTTTGAAGCCTGTCCCCCGTCTTGACCTCCTCAGCCGTGAGAGAGTGTGTGTGTGGATGTGTCACTGCGCGTGTGTATTAGTACTGAGACAGACGAGGCGGGGCGAGGATGTGACCACACAGCACAGCACAGCCGGATCAAAGCGACTCTTTCTCTCGCTCAGCCCCGACGCCACACACACACACACACACACACACACACACACACACAGCCCCTGCAGGAGATGAAGGGGAAAGAGCTCACATGCAGGATTGGGGATGACTTAATGACAGTCTTTTCCATACATATTGGTTCTGCGTTGGTTGGCCGAAACGCCACACACACACACACACACACACACACACATTTACCCCCGTCCTCCTCATCCATGCACTGAAGCCCCCCTCACACAAACTCACACGCACACACACGCACACACACACACCATGGACACACACGTCTAAGAGGACACACACATACACACTTTCATTGCTGGAGCTGATGCCTCCCGCTCAAAAATAATGTGTGACGGCTAATCCATTTAGTCGTTTATAAAGTGTTTTCTCCCCACCCCCCCTTCCAACCATCCCACCCCCCTCCGCCGTTCTCTCTCTTTTTTTTAAGTGCATGGCCAAGCTGAGAAGCAGGGTCCTTGTCTCCAAGCACTAGTTGGGCTGATTGAAGCCGAGCCCCCCGCTGCGTTTTCACACGCCGCCGCTACCTCCGGAAATAAATAAAAAACACTGGTAATCTCTGTAGGCCGCACTCGGCTCCAGATGCCTTAAAGTGGGCGCAGAGCACTAGGAAGCTGGAGGAGAGAGAGAAAGAGAGAGAGAGACAGAGAAAGAGAGAGAGGGAGAGAGAGAGAGAGAGAGAGAGAGAGAGGAGATGAGAAAAAGGAGGGGAGAAAACTTTTCCTCAGATCAGATCTGCCTGTAGCTCTCTCTCTCTCTCTCTCTCTCTCTCTCTCTCTCTCTCTCTCTCTCCTTTCTCTGTCTTCCTTCTTTCTTTCCTTCTCTCATTCTCTCTCCTCCACCCCCTTTCCTTTCTGATGAAGTGCTCTACTTCCCTTTGTTTTGGGAGTGTGCTCAGCTGTTGTGTGTGTGTGTGTGTGTGTGTGTGTGTGTGTGTGTGTGTGTGTGTGTGAGAGAGAGAGAGAGAGAGAGAGAGAGAGAGAGAGAGAGAGAGAAAGAGAGAGAGGGATGGATGGATAAAGGGGTAGAGTGAGAGGGAGTGAAAGAGGTTGGAGAGGATGATTAAGTTAATTAACAGCAGCCCTGTCTCACATGTCACGGGGAGAAAAGGATTGTGAAGGAGAAAAAGCAGGAGAAAAATGGAGAGCTGGACTGAGCTACCACCAGCTGAGTTGAATACTCTCTCTTTTCTCTCTCTCTCTTTCTCTCTATCATTCCCTCTTTCTCTCACTTTCTGTCTCTCCCTCCCTCTATCCGCGTGGTCTATGAATGCTGGTCTAATGAGCCCTTAAAAATTTCTTGTCTCAGCAAATTAACTAGTGAGTTCCAGACTCTCTCCTCTCTCCATCTCTCTCTCCTCCCCCCTCCCTCTCTCTCTCTCTCCTTCTCTTGCTGACTCTTTTTTAGGTAGTATTCAGAAAGTTTAGACTTCTCTTCCTTGCATCCACGCATTCGTTTACCCATCTGCGTTATTCTCTCAAGTCTGCAGTTGCTCCACAAGTTCTTCCTGCCTGTGTACTCTGACTTTGTACTCCCCAGTACAAACTAATGACTGTGAATCATGGCTTCTCTTCTTCTAGACTTTTTCTTTTTTTCCTCTCTTCCCCCTCATAGTGAGATGTCAGCTTGTTTTCCCTCAGCATTTCTCAAGGTACACATATATAAGTTATACATTTTAAAACTGCTTACATAGGAATACGTAAGTATAATATTATATAGGCCTACCGTCATTGGCATACATGGGATGTGTTTGTGTAATCCTTCTAGGCTTTTCTTCAGACTCTTGGGCTTGGACCACCCAGTATATGTCACTCAAGAGCCTGTGACCGCTGGGCTCTCCAGGTATGAGAGGATCATATAAACATGATGCATTATAATAATACATGTTGATAAAACTGAGAGTATCCATTCCTCTCTCTCTCTCTCTCTCTCTCTCTCTCTCTCTCTCTCTTCCCTTTACTCTGTGGCCATGTAATCCAGGCATGTCTGTCTCTCTCTCTCTCTCTCTCTCTCTCTCTCTCTCCCTCTCTCTCTCTCTCTCTCTCTCTCTCTCTCTCTCTCTCTCTCTCTCTCTCTCTCTCTCTCTCTCTCTCTCTCTCTCTCCCTCTTCCCTTTACTCTGTGGCCATGTAATCCAGGCATGTCTGTGTGGGGTTTACAGTGAACAGCTGACACCTAATAAATGCCCCTTCAGTTCTCCTCATAAACATTACAGGCTGCAGAAGCAACAGGAATTACAGTGAATACATGAACACATGACAACAAGGTGGTCCAGTGTATATCTGACTCACCTCTCAGAAGAACAATGAGTTTGTGTGTGTGTGTGTGTGTGTGTGTGTGTGTGTGTGTGTGTGTTTGTGTGTGTGAGTGTGTATGTGTGTGTGGTGTGTGTCCATGTGTGTTTGTGAGTGTGTGAGTGCGTATGTATGTTTGTGAGTGTGTGTCTGTGTATGTGCGTGCGTGAGTGTGTATGTGTGTGTGTGTGAGATGTGTATGTGCGTGTGTGAGTGTGTGTGTCATGTGTATGTGAATATGTGTGTGTGTGTGTGTGTGTGTGTGTGTGGCTGTCAGGGCAGGTAGAATGGTAGTGGCATTTGCCCTCCATGCACGGAGGCTAGGTCAATTGTGTTAATTAAACCTGTTATGATAGGTAATGTGCACCGCTTAGCAAATATGAGAGTGAATTAATTATTAAAATAATTAAAAAATAAAAAATAAAATACAGTACAGTGAGCAAGGAACGTGCATGCAAGTGATTTGCAGAACTCCTTATCTGTTAAATTTGTATTTGATGTTAATTGGGATTGCCTGCCCCGTTAATGGGCCTTTAATTAAGTCGGAATCGCCCCCTTCCTATATGTAATTAAACGCTACTTGAACCACTTAATCGCCAGTGTCCTTAAATTGTTTTTTTTTTTTTTTTTCCTTTTCCTTTTCCACGGCGTGACACTTCTGAAACCTAAAGCCCTACGGGATAAGAGCCGCTGAGAACGTGCATCAGAGTCCTCATTCAAGTGAGCTGATCCAAAGCAATTGTCCTTTGATTTGTCTTAAAAAAAACGAGTCCATTTGGAGTGTGCCTTTGTTGATAAAGCTCCATGGGCCCTATGGGCAGTGAGAAAGACACTGGCCTTAGTTATTGGCTTATGGAGGATAAACACGTACTTAGAATCCACTGCACCTACAGGGTTGGGCTGAGCAGGGCTGAGAGCTGCTCTACTGTAACCGACAGTCTTTTTTTTTTCTTTTTTCGTTTTCTTTTCTTTTTCTTTTTTTTTTTTTTAGAGTGCACATAAGCAGGCTGGCTTTTATGTCCTGGTACAGACGCTACGGAAATAGACCCAAATTGTCTTTGGAGCTCTCCTGGGCTTTGGGATCAGCTCTCATTGCTGTCATTTCAACATAGCCTGACTTCATTAACCAATCAGTGACACCCAGGCATCTTCCTCAACCAATCATTTATTTTCTTATTACTGTAAATCATATACTTAATACGCTAATAGGTTGGATTGTGGCTATAACTTTAATGGAAGTTAACAAGAGCTGCTAAAAATGCTTACAGCATCTTTAACCTAAAACCTTCTTGTGCTCAATCGCTCATGTTTGGGCCCAGAGAGACGGGGAATATTAGCATGTTAACATGCTGTGCATGTAAATAGCATGCTAACTAACTCGTACTGGATGCGCTTCCTGCATGCCCAACATACTCCCATGAACCTGTTCATTAGCCTCTGCCCGATAAGCATGCCGCAAGCCTATCTGACCACACACTCAACTTCACAAAGCAAGAGGGGGCGAGGGGAAGAGAGGTGGGGGTGAGGTTGAGGGGGGGTCGGATGGGAGAAGTTCCTCTATAATTACTCTGATGCCATATGGTCAGTGTTGGGAACGGAGAGAGGAAGGAGATATTTACTCTTCCTCCCCTTCCCCCCCTCATCATCCTCTTTTCCCAGAGTTCTTGTTGTTGTCTTTTTTCTTTTCTTTTTTTTTTGTTGGTCTGTGTGGGTTATGTCTTTGTTAGCATTTGCCCATGTGTGTGTGTGCATCTGTGTGAATGTTTGTCTGTGTGTGTGTGTGTGTGTGTGTGTGTGTGTGTGTGTGTGTGTGTGTGTGTGTGTGTGTGTGTGTGTGTGCATGCGTGCGCTGTCAGGGCCCTGTCAGTGAGTAGGCCCCCATTCGGCGGACCGCCGGCCCGTTCGGCTGCCTTAATTAGCATCTGTGCTGCAGTCATTACTGCAATTAGCGCGGCTGTGGTGTGTCTGCCTGGGGTACCTGAGATGCACTAGCTCTCTCCCCCAGCATGGCTTCCCAGGGCTTGACAGCTGCTTTTGGGCTAGGCTACATGCATGTGTGTGTGAGTGTGTGTGTGTGTGTGTGTGTGTGTGTGTGTGTGTGTGTGTGTTGGGTTGGGTGTGTGTGTGTGTGTGTGTGTGTGTGTGTGTGTGTGTATCAAGTTGGTTGTTTTGTGTGTGTGTTTGTGTGTGTGTGTGTGTGTGTGTGTGTGTGAAGTTGGTTGTGTTTGTGTGTGTGTATTGAGTGTATGAGTGTGTGTCAAGTTCGGTTTGTTGAGTGTGTGTGTGTGTGTGTGCGAGTGTGTGTGTGTGTTTGTAGGGCTGTTGTTCATCCTTACATATGTTTGTTGAGAGGCATTCACATGTGTAGTGTGTGTGTGTGTGTGTGTGTATGTATTTGTGTGTGTGCATGTGTGCCTGACTTCCTGAGTTTACTTAATTACCCACTCTTGCAGTTATTAATTTATTTTACAATCCCCCAACCCTCAGATGTTGATATCTTCTTCAAGGGTGAGCAGTGCGTAAAAGTTTTTGCGTGTCCTTGTTATGTTATTTTTTTCCAGCCAATATTTGTGCCCCTTTTTTTGTTGTTTGTTTGTTAGCTGATGAAGAGTGGGAGAAGGAGGACAAGGGGGAGAGCTCTTCAGTGTGTGTGTGTGTGTGTGTGTGTGTGTATGAGTGTGTGAGTGTGTGTGTAGGGTGTGTGTGTGTGTGTGGGGGGGGGGGGGGGGTTCCAGATGGGAGTGTGGTTTAATTAGGTTAAAGGAAGCCCTGTAACGGAGCTCAAACAGATTTCTTTACCTTAGACATGAAGCTGGTGACCTGCTAAACTAAACACAGACGTTTGTTTGCACAGGTTCCCCCGAGTTCACAACTTGACACTTCTCATTAACACAGCAAACATGAAGGGGAACATCGAGAGGAACTTCTTGAGGAACCAATTTTGGTTCTTCCCATGCTGTTCTAATTCAAGGTTATTATCCCTACCCTACTGTCAATACAGTCTGATTTTAACAATACACTCAGGAGCACTATATGCAAGTAGATAACAGTGCCTGTATTTCAGTTGGAAATTAGGATAGCTGACTGCCATGGTCTCACAGGGGCTGGAAGACGATAATATAATTTTGGGTTGAAATACAGATATATTTCTTTGTTGGTCTGTCTTTAGAGATTTTGTTTGCCAAGGCTTAGTAGTGTTTTGAAATTACAGTGCAAATACTTGGAGGAATACTCATCTAGGACTTGAGTCTGAATTAGCCTACTTTTCCTGCGGATTGTCAAAACATCAGCCTCGATCCGCCATTTGTTAATTTCACCTTTCTCGTCATCTTGGCACCGTCTTAATTCCTGGTTGAGTTCTCGTTTTAAAGGAACTGTTGTTTTCCTGCTACTGGTGGTGTCATTGTTGTTGTTGTTATTGTTGTTGTTGTTCTACTCCTCCTGGCTCCTGTGCAACACTCCCCGTAGTATTTTTAGTGAGTGAAGTTTTTCTTTGCCATTTTTTTCCACTTCTTTCTTTCTTTCTTTCTCTTTTTTCTTTTCTTTTATTCTTTCTTTCTTTCCCTCTCTCACCACTAGCTAGAATCTGTTTCAGAAGATTATTGAGTTTGCTATTTGGGTCACAGCTTGCTCCCATGTTTCCTGCATCGATGTGCTCCAATACAATACATAGTTTTTTTTGTGTGTGTCTGAAGGTGGTGTGTGTGTGTGTGTGTGTGTGTGTGTGTGTGTGTGTGTAGTGTGGGGGTGATTGGTTGGTGTATGGTGTGAGGAATGGAATGGAGACGATTTGAATCTCGGCGTGACACAGCGGTTGTGTCTCGCCCTGCTGTCTCTAGGGGTGTGTGTGTGTGTGTGTGTGTGTGTGTGTGTGTGTGTGTACCCCCTCCCCCTAAACGCCATATCATACTAGACTCCGTCTCCAACCCAAACAAGGCAAAGAGGCTTCGGCTGACACCAGAATATAATTAGCCCAACAATTAGGTAAACAATGAGCTTAACTGAGTTGTCTTTTGCTCTCACCGAAAGGGAAAAGGGAACGTGGCGAGAAAGGAGCCCTCTGATTAGGACTTGCCGAACAGGGGTGCGGCGGTTTGTTTGCTGAGCCGAATTAAGCGGTTAATCCCAGGGATTCTCTGAGGAGGCCATGGGATCTGTCCTCGGGAAAAAAGCAGCACAGGCACGGGAAACTTTCTGTCTCCGCAGCATGTTTTTTTTTTTTTTTTTCTATTTCCCAGGACCAAACCCACCCCCCATCTCTCTCTCTCTCTCTCCCTCTCTCTGTACCCTCTTCTCTCCCTCCCTCCAACTCTCTCTCTCTCTCTCTCTATCCCCCTCACTCTCTCTCTGTCTCGGCAGATGAAATGATTTCGTGATTTAAAGGCCTGTTTCCGCTAGAGGCTCCAAATTTAAGTTCACGTTCCGGTTGGTGGTGATAGATTTTCTTTTATTGCTCATGTGCTTTTCATGTATTCCACTCATGTGCTGGCCTACGCAGACAGGAATTGAAAGGAGCTCTTCAGAGAGAGCGTTACTGTCTCTGTTTTACTGTGTTACTGTGTGTGTATGTGTTTGTGTGTGTGTGTTAGAGAGAGAGAGAGAAAGAGAGAGAGAGTGTGTGTGTGTGTGTGTGTGTGTGTGAGAGAGAGAGAGAGAGAGAGAGAGAGAGAGAGAGAGAGAGATTCTATCTGTGTGTGTGTGGGGGGGACTCACACATTTTGCCTGTGAAACAAAGAGGCAGAATATATGTTAACAAGAACCTTTATTTGACAGGAAAAGCTACACACACACACACACACACACACACACACACACACACACACACACACACACACACACACACACACACACACACAGCTGTTAGGCGTGCACATTCCTCCCCATTTCCCTGTAGTCTCCTGAGCTGGAACGCAGAGAGGGGCCCTGGAGACAAACACTCATCCATCACCGGCTGTCAGATACACCACACTATTGTGTCACAGTGCTGTTGATTTACCATAAC
>JAODXP020000029.1:10061019-10068519 GCA_027497455.2 Sardinella longiceps
TAATTAAAAACATATTTCTTCGCACTTAAATGAAGTTAGGCCGTCGGTGAACAGCTGTTTGGTGCTGAGGAGGCTCTCACCGGTGGAGAAAGAGGCAACTTTGTGTGTGTGCATTTATGTGTTTTTCTAATAATCATTGTTCCCACATATGTGTGTGTGTGTGTGTGTGTGTGTGTGTGTGTGTGTGTGTGTGTGTGTGTGTGTGTGTGTGTGTGTGTGTGTGTGTGTGTGTGTGTGTGTGTGTGTGTGTGTATGCTTGTGTGTGTTTGTGTGCATAAGTTTGTGTTTGTTTGGTCTCTCACCGGTGGAGGAAGAGGCAACTTTGTGTGTGCATTTATGTGTTTTCCTATTAATCATTGTTATCACATGTGTGTGTGTGTGTGTGTGTGTGTGTGTGTGTGTGGTGAAGATTCTTTCCTTGTTTGTTTGGTCTCTCACCGGTGGAGGATGAGGCAACTTTGTGTGTGCATTTAATTAATAATCATTGTTCTCACCCGTGTGTGTGTCTGTGTGTGTGTGTGCATGCATGTGTGCATGTGTATGCATGTGTGTGTGTGTGCATGTGTATGCATGTGTGTGTGTGTGTGTGTCTGCATGTGTGCGCATGTATGTGGTGATATTCTTTCCTTGTTTGTTTGAAATTCTTGAGGTGCTTCAGAAACTCAGCCTCAGCGTAACTCCTGAGTCAACCATATTCATTTAACACAACTGCTTTATTGAGCATTTATAACATGCAGCTTGAACTTATGATAATTTATTTTATTTATTTATTTATTTTTACTGCTGTTTGACTATGTCCAGCCTATTTAATGTTATTTTCCCCACTCTTTCCAAAATGTTGGCTACATATTTAATCACTCCCTCATGGGCTAGAATGTGTTCTTCAAAAGCACAGAGGTCATTTTGAGCCCTTGTATCTTTCACAGCGAGCCACATTATCAAAATGAAAATTGGGTCCAGGTTTAATATACTGTTGAGGGTCTCACGGTGTGGATAACACAGTGGTTGTATCTGTTAATGTTCCACTGGTGGATGGTACCTTAAATGAACTCCAGTCCTTCTGGGTCAATGAGAGAGGAATGGAGGATTGCTGTGTAATTCTCACTATATCCTGTTGATTGGGCCTGTTGATTTTGGTCATCTTCACCTCAGCTTGTACTGAAGTGTGCTTCACACACACACACACACACACACACACACACACACACACACACACACACACACACACACACACACACACACAAACCTATAACTAAACCTAACCTACACACCTACTACTAAACCTACACATCCAAACACACACTGTATACACACATACACACACACTTCAAAAAAATGTACTTAAACAAACACACATAGACACACTCACATGCAAGCAAGCACACACACACACACACACACACACACACACACACACACACACACAAGGCTGATGGTATTGAGGATTAAAGCATATCATCCTCCTATGGGCAAGTGTGATGATGTATCGTAGGTACACGCACACGATGAGTAGCCCAGCCAGTATCAAATCAATTCCGATTGGAGAGGGAGATCACGTTTTGATGTCTAATTATTCGAGCCCATTTAAATGATTTCTGCGAGGCAGATAGATAGCTCTCCAATGAAAGAGAGATATCCATATGAAATGGTGGGTAGTCCTCCAAATTGGACAAATGGGGCTGTTCTGCGCTCTTAGCTGGCCACCGATACACAGGAGAGCGGAGAGAAGTGCTCGAGGTCGTTCTGTTTCTCCAAACGCTAATCCTCTGCCAATTAGTTTCAGCCCAGGAGGGCCTGGCATAATGGCGCAGCGCCGAATTATCACGCTCTTTCTCACACTCTCTCTCTCTCTCTCTCTCTTCTCCCGTCACCATCAAATTAAATACGGCGAGGCCCGTGAACAATGTCTTATTAAAATCAACAATTGATCTCCTCTTTGTTCGCACAGCTTGTTCAATTAAACAAATGTGTACATCAAACCGTCATGATTTTTTTTTCTTGTTTAAGGGAGGGAAGTCACTGGGTTCAAGAGGAGGTCTTCACTCAACGCTTCTGCTTGGGGGAATGTGTGCCTTTGAAGATCCACCAATCCACACGATATCCCCTTTTTTTTCTCCAGTTGGCAATCGCACAAATAATTAGTCAAATAGGGGTAGCTTGTTGCACACGCGATACATTTTTCTGCAGAGATACCAGAGCCTTTGTGGGCCAAACATACAGACAAATGAACTGATGTGAAAATCCAGACGCCACTGGAACAAAAAAACTGTTATCAGTATGTCTACAAAGACTAGCTTGCAGTTATTCCCTGATTCCAACTTCAAATCTTCACAGATAATAATAATAATAATAATAATAATAATAACTGTGTAGAATTATAGTTATTAAAGTAAGATAAACATTTTGCCCCATGTGGTACAGGAACTTATTCATTTCATTTGACTTTAAAGATGTAATGTCGTGCCAATGTTATTTAAAGAATATGAGAGAGAGAGAGAGAGAGAGAGAGAGAGAGAAAAGAGGAGAATGAGGCGCAGATGCGTATGCAAACAAGTCACTGCGTGAAAAAAGGGGGGAAAAGAGGAGGGTGAGGAGTTGTGATGGGAATGAGGGAGCAGTGGGGGAGACGATGAAGAGGAGAGGTGTCAGAGAGAGAGAGAGAGAAAGAAAAGAAAAGATAGAAAGAAAGAAAGAGAGAGTGCCCTCCCCTGTGAGGCGGCGAAGTGTGAGAACACAGTGAGCGTGCGGCGGAGGGTTAAGGCTGTCATTAGGACCTGTCGGCTCCCCCAAGAACTGCCTCGCAAGTTTGAACACTTCTGCCGCCGTTGTCACGGAGATCTGAACCGAAAATTTCACCGCGCACCTGAGACGGGATGAGCAACACCTCCCTAGGCGTCGTGGATGTCTTTCTATGTGTGTGTGTGTCTGCGTCTGTGTGTGTGTGTGTGTGTGTGTGTGTGTGTGTGTGTGTGTGTGTGTGTGTGTGTGTACATTGTGTATGTGGTGTAAGTAAATGTACACTTGTGTCTGAGTGTGACTTTGCATATCTATTCTTATGCTCCATCTCTGTTAAGTACAGAGGATTTACATCCTCATTTATATTCAGTGCTGGGAAGATGCGGAGAGCCATAGAGCCTATCCCTGGTCTAGCCTTGCTTAGCCTAGCCTCGCCGCCACGACTCTGACTTGCCATAATCATCCTTAAGGGAAATAACATCACAACGCACTGAGATCAGTGGACATCATCATTATTATTATTACTGCGTGTGCTTTGGCACAGCGAGAGTCTCTCTTGGGCTAGGCGGCCAACTTGTAAACACTTTACTGTAAGTGAAAGTTTGATGTAATTCAAGCATAGCCCTGTTGCAATAGCTATTGGAACGAAAGAATTTGGAGCACCATTGACCGAATGCAAAAGTTTACACTCAGTCAACAGAACGTGTATTCTTACTTTCGGTTTCAAATGTTGTATGATTCATTGACTCAATTTAAAGTGCTTGTTCACTTTTGTATTCACGTTCAGTCTATGTTGTTCCCAATTCTTCCATTGCAATCACTATCTAGTGCAGTCAGCTGGGTCAGCTATTGCAACAGGGCTGTGCTTGAATTACACCAAGCTTTCACTTTAAGGGGCAGTGTGTGTGTGTGTGTGTGTGTGTGTGTGTGTGTGTGTGTGTGTGTGTGTGTGCGTGCGTGTGTACTTTAAGGGGCAGTGTGTTATTGAAGCAGATGGACTGATCTCAGAACTGCCGTGTGCTACTGTACGTCCTCGCATCAGGTCTCCCATTGGCTGCGTTACTTCCGAAGGACAGACTCCAAGGGTTTTCCGGACGACTGCCGTCTTTTGTTTGTTGTGGCTGCGGGGGTCCCAGAAGTAAATGCAGGCTGTGTTGTGGGCCCCCCACTCTCACCCCCAGGGGAAGGTGGGGACGATGGCCTGAGGGGGGTTTGTGCTTCTCCGGAGGCATCTGTGTCCTTCCTACTCCCCACGGGAGGGTGCTGGCCTGGAGGCCCCGGTAGAGACCTGGGCCTCGGTTGGGATGTGCGGCTGGGACACAAGGCCTCTCCGTGGGGGCCGGCCGTGCAGCTGCAGTGGGGGCCTCCAGGGCCGGGACTTCCTCCTGGGAGCCGGCATGTGGTGGAGGTGTGTGTGTGTGTGTGTGTGTGTGTGTGTGTGTGTGTGTTGTGGTGACTGCCTGACAGCTCATTGCTGCTTGGCTCAATGCCACAGACATAGAAACACACACACACACACACACACACACACACACACACACACACACACACATACGGATGTGCGATAACGCTGGGGGTATTTGTGGGTGTTTGCACAATGATGAGTTTTTAGTGTCTGTCTGTGTGATTGTTTTTGTTTAGTTATGTTTTTTTAAGAAACAGGATTACTACATTCAGTGTGAAAGAGTTTTTGCTGAGTCATCGGACTGGAATCGGAAAGGGATGCAGCAGCTGTGGAGCTTGTTTTTTTTTTTAGAAGATTCTGTGCAGTGTATCCTTACAGTGTGTCTTTACACTGTCCCAGAGTACTGCATGCTTTGTAACATGAGTTTGTGCCAGTCTGTATCTCTGTGAGTGTGTGTGTGTGTGTTTGGGGTGTTTGTGTGTGTGTATGGGTGAGGGGGGGGGGTGCTGGGTGTGAATCTGTATGTGTCTTTGTATGTGACATCTCTGTTTATATGCGTGTTTCTGTCTCTCTCTCTCTGTGTGTGTGTGTGTGTGTGTGTGTGTGTGTGTGTGTGTGTGTGAATGCCACGAGTGCAGAGGGGGCCAGGCTGGCGGTGCCCCTAGATTCACCTGGGAATGCGACACACACATCACCGAGAGACGTGTGTGTGTTCCTCCCTGGCGACACACAGTTGTGTGTGATTCCCCCGAGTGTCTCTGCTGAAGTAAAGCATCTGTTCTCAATTCTCTTCTCCTTCTTATCTTTTTTGTTTCCCTCTGTTCTGCTCAGTTTGTCATGTCTGTCTCTCTTTATCTCTCTTGCTTTCTCTCTCTCTCTCCCGCTCTCTCTCTCTCTCTCTCTCTCTCTCTCTCTCTCTCTCTCTCTCTGTCTCTCAGCTAGTAATGAAAGAGACCACATCTCATGTGAAAAATATGCTCCTAACTGCAAAAATGTGAAATATTCTGCACTAGTTTTGCATGCCTGTCAAAATGTCATAATAATTGGGTGGGAATGTTGGTTGCCCTTTCTTAGCCCTTTGAAGTGATACATTGACCCCTCTCCTTCCCTCTCCCCATCAGCCTCTCTTTGTTTTGCGCTAGGGCATTGTTTTGACTGTGGAAACTGTCACGTAGCTTTGAGGTGCAAAACATATCACCTCGACTGAGTAATATTAATGTCAAACACCTTGAAATGAAATGGGGACAAAAAAAAACACAAGAAGCAGACACTGCATTTAACATGCATGGTGTACACCAGGTGACATAAACAGAAAAACGTGAAGTTCCTTTTTCACAAGTGGAATCGCAGCAGGGGCATTGAAATTACTAAGGGAGAACATATGTGCAAATCAGAGTCTAAACAAAGCTGAATAATTTGTCTTTATAAGAATAATGCCGTTTGAAAAGTGTGGTCTTTGGAGTGGATGCAGGCTAGCTGAAACAGAATGAGATGACAGACAGCAACAGTGTGTTGGCTTTGAAGTGATTAATGCAAGCGTTCCATTGTGAATTGTTTATTTGTCAGCGAGCTGTTAATTTGTCTGAAATACCAAGGTCATTTTTTTCCCTGTGAAAATTGATAAGCTGTAAGTGGAATTTGGAAACAGACTCTTTTTGTTTATTTAGATACATTCATTTTGTAAACAAATAACGAATACATAACGTCATACTACTATGCAGAAATATATGTTTGGTGGACAATACACACACTAACCCTATAGGCTACCTCCAGTCAGTGAAAAGTACATTTTCTTTGACCATAAAAAAACCTCTTAAACTGATCAACTGGTTCCTCATATTTGCCCCCTTTCTGCTTTTCCCTGATATTCATATTTTTTTGTCTTAACAACCTGCCATCAGTATGCGCATATGAATCGAAAGCTTGGTGGTGGAAAGCAGGCAGGGCTACGATAATGGGGAGCGAGCGAACGAACAAAGGCGTCCCCCCAGCTCAGGGGCCTGGTTTTGGGGGGGTTGGGGTACAAGACGAAGAGAGGAGGAGGAGGAGGTGGTGGAGGAGGAGGTGGGTGTTCTGGGGGAAGTCTTAGTAAGGGACGGGGAAGGAGGGGAGGATATTCATCACTGTCTACTAGAACAAAGAGAACCTGTGGAGTGGGCTAAGAACAGAGCGCCTTCCACTGGGCTTCAGGAATATATTAGAGAGAGAGAGAGAGAGAGAGAGAGAGAGAGAGAGAGAGAGAGAGAGGGAGAGAGAAAGAGAGCAGCAGCAACCATGAGTCTGCTCTGCCAGAGGGAGAGAACGAGAGAAAGAGACAGAGCAGAGAGATAGAAAGAGTGACACAGAGGAGAAGAGGTGGAGAGAGAGAGGGGGGGGGAGTGAAGGAGAGATGGGAACAAGACAGCAGGAGTGTCTGTGAGAGAGAGAGAGAGAGAAAGAGAGAGAGAGGGAGGAAAAGAACAGAAAGAGAGATGAGGGGGCATAAAAACAGAAAATCTGTAATGAGAGGAGAGTCCCCATTTTGTGCTGTTGCTTCTCAGTGCTCTCCAGATGAGCTGAGCTGAGCTGGGAGGACGAGACCACTGTAGGAGCACAGCAACAGATACAGCTAGCCTTAGCGTTAGCCATCGCACTCACTGCTGCTCATTATGAAGGCTGTGTGAGAGGAGAGGGGGACAGTCGCATGCAAACACACACACACACACACACACACACACACACACACAAATACATATACACAAAGGGAAAAGATGGTTAACTCACATGCACCATGAAACACACGCTCACTGACATGCTATCAGTCTACTTGTAGACTATCTTTTGTGTGCACACGCATACACACACACACACACACACACACACACACACACACACACACACACACTCACATGAAGGACAGTTAACACATGCACTCGGAAACAAACTAACTGTCATGCAGTTAGTCTGCTTGTAAAGTACCTTTTGTGTACATGCACACACACACACACACAGAGACGCACGCACACACACACACACAGTATAAACACATGCACGCATGCACAAAGATGTACACACTCAAAGACAATCATACACACATACATCCATGCACAGAACCCTACACAGGCATACAGTAGCATACACTCCTATTTACACACTCTTACACTCTGGCACCCTATTTATACACGCTCACACACTTAATGTGCTTCCCCAGTCAAGTGCACTGTAAAGCCAGCACTGGAGTACAGCACGTGTGTGTGTGTGTGTGTGTGTGTGTGTGTGTGGTGGGGGGACTGTGATGAGGTGGGTGGGTGTGTGTTGAAGGGGTGCAGGGGAGTGAAAGGGGACGCGCCGGGTGTGTGTGTGTGTGAGGGAGGGGGGAG
>JAODXP020000029.1:10078519-10081019 GCA_027497455.2 Sardinella longiceps
CTACTTGCAATAGAATGAAATGCATTGGTCAGTCTTAGTGCGTCAGTAAGTAAGTAATTTTATAATTTGTTTAGCACATTTTATATAGTACATTTAAAACCAAAGTGTTCACAGTAAAAGAAAAGACAGATTTAGAAGTGTACAGACACCAGTACTGACACATAGAACAAACCAACACAACAAAATAGAACTGAGAGAAATACACAAATAAAACAATGCAATAAAAACATAAGGCTTTCATTCCAGCAACCCCAGACTCAATGGCGATTAAAGGCAAGTCTGAACAGCGTTGCTGCCTTGATCGAGAGTATACAGTATAGAAAAAAATAACTCTATGACTGGAGTTTCTTTTTTTCTTTTTTAACTGGCTCACAGGCATTCAGCCATCCACTGAGGGCTCCAGCAAGTGTCTTACTGACTGAGAGGTTACATCCTCTCTTGTCTTCTCTTCTCTTCTCCTTGCCTCCCCCTTGGAAGGTCACCCAAGGTCATGCTGACTCCTGCGATGAGTTAGATCTCCGTCTGTTCTGTGCTCAGCATGGCCTGTTCTCTTGTTCTCTCTCTCCCTCTCTCTCTCTGTCTCCCTCCCTCCCTCTCTCTCTCTCTCTCTCTCTCTGTCTGTCTCTCACTGTCGGCACAGCTTCTCAAAATCATCTCCTACCCATCTTTTCTTTTTGTAAATAATAATAAATAAAAGATTGAAGTGCAGCTGCTGGCTTACATTCACGTCTGAAATTATTAGTCGCTTTTTTTGAATGTCTTTGCAGCCAGATAGGCTTCTTTTGCCATTTGTTGACATGTTTTTCATTTTTCTGAATACACTCCCTATTTGTACTACTTGCGAAAAAGTAGGCTATGAATATGCAGTGTGAGGATTTTTAAATATTTGTGTGCTTTTTATTTTAAAGGGGTTGGGCTGGTTGGGGAGGCGGGGGGTGGGGGTGTTTTACTTTTTTGGGGAAGGCCAAGAAGAGGAAGTGTTTGGGAGAGGGAAGCATTCTAGGCAGGCAGTCGGAATCTGGGCCAAGCCTGGATAAACTTCACCAGCCATGTGTGAAAGTTTGAGCACCTGTCAGCTCTGAGGACCCCCTGCCTTCGTTTCCGTTCCATTTCTCTCCCCGGCTGAGACTATATACCTAACACACAGGCGCCTGAGCGCCAGCAGAAAGGAGAGAGGGAAGGGGGTCGGAAAAAGCAGATCGTCTCTGAACGAAAAAAGAGGAAGGGGGGAGGGGGGGTATCAAGATCGTCTGCATATCAAGAGCAAACAGACAAAGATGTTTTCTGCTCATAGATTTCACTAAGACAAGGAAATCTGTGTGTGTTTATATATATATGTGTGTGTGTGTGTGTGTGTGTGTGTGTGTGTGTGTACTCGCCAGAACGATGTCTGCCTGAGGACATGCTGAATGCAGGCCACTGATAGTCCACCCTTCACTAACCACTAACACACACACACACACACACACACAAACACTTCTGGCTTCCATCATATCGAACAATTGCCCCTTGAGACGAGAGGACGAGACCAGTCTCTGTACACCCCGCGGACTGCGCATTCACAGCCCTGAATGAGCTACACAGGATGGGTAGTGCATGTGTGTGTGTGAGAGAGCGAGAGTGAGTGTGTGTGTGTGTGTGTGTGTGTGTGTGTGTGTGTGTGTGTGTGTGTGTGTGTGTACCATTGAGAGCCACAGCAGTACAAAAAGGAAATGGGGGAGAAAGCCACACGAGGGGCCAATTGATGCTGCTAGCAGGTGGATGGTTCTCCCTTTCAGGCCCCGGCGAGCACATGGAGGGGAGAAAGAGTGGGGCATGCATTTCCTCTTTCAAGGAGATCACTTATCTCAAATCAGCCGCCTATTGAAATGGGCCTCCTCTCCTCTCCTCTCTTCTCCCTCTCCTTTCCCTCTCCCTTTCCCCTCTTCCCTCATTCCATCTCTCTATCTCTCTCTTTTTTTCGTCCCTTGTTTCTCTCTCGCACTCTCTCTCTCTCTCTCTCCCTCTCTCTCTCTCTCTCTCTCTCTCTCTCTCTCTCTCTCTCTCTCTCTCTTCTTTCCCCCTGGTCTCTGAGAGAGTGTGGCTCCTCTTCCACCACCACCAGCCGCAGCAGCAGCAGCAGCAGTAGGAGCACCTGGTACTCTGCACAGCGGGGCGGTGAGCTCAATAGCTGCCGAGCGAGGCAGTTAGGCGTCATTATATCTGTGTCTGAGCCACGCACGCGGTGGCCCCCGCGCCTGCCTCCCTGCCTGCCTGCCTGCCTGCATTCGCCTGTCATTAACAGGAGGCCCGGACAGCAACAGAAACCCCCCTCACTCACCCCCACCCTAGCCTAACACACACACACACACACACACACACACACACACACACACACACACACACACACACACACACACACACAAACACACACACATAATTCACAAACACAAACCCCAAAGCTAGTTAACAAACACACATACACACAAACACACACACACACACACAAAATCACAAACCC
>JAODXP020000029.1:10083519-10091019 GCA_027497455.2 Sardinella longiceps
GGGAGGCAGGTCCAACCCCAGGGTCTCCACCACCACCACCACCACCACCACCACCCTACCCCACCCCTCCCTCCCTCTCCAGCCGGCCCTGGCTGCTGCCTCCTGGGTCTCTTGGATCACAGAGCCAGGGCCGTATGGGGCCTAATTACGGCAAATTGGAAAAGTGTTAGGAGGTGGCACACGCGTGGGGACGTCCCTCGGCGCACGGCTCTCTCTCTCTCTCCACACACACAAACGTACACACACACCCCCGAGCTGTTAGCCACCTCCGCCAACACCTCACCCCACAAACACACACACACACACACACAGACACACACACACACACACACACACCACCACCACCGTCGCCGCCTGCTCCACTGTCAAGGTCTGGTGGCGTTTGTGTATGTATGTTGACAAACACACACACATGCGCACACACACACACATAAACACAAGCCTAAACATTCGCTGACAGAATTCCTGCACCTTCAAACACATGCAAATACTGTACAACCGCTCACTCATATACAGAAGAACAGACAAAAAAAAAGCATAAACACTTTCTAAAATAAATTCACACATGGTTGGACAAGTGTGCACAGTCAGGCGCACACAAACACACGCCCACATAGACAGACCAGCACACACAAACAAGCGCTCACACACACACACACAAACACACACACACACACATACGCCCATCGCACCTGCTCCACGGCGACTCACGTGAGAGCGAGGCAGTGATAGATAGATCGCACTCGCGCTCAATTACAGCTCTCCTCCCCTCCCCTCCTCTTGTCCTCCTCTCCTCTCCGCTCCTCCTCTCCCCTCTGCGTGGCCGGGGTTGTGGTATTGATGGACTATGGGGGCCACAGGCTTTGTGAGCCGGGATCATCTGCTGGAAATTGTCTGCTGGCCCCAACAGCACCTGCGCAGAGTACCAGGGTGATGGGGTAGGTGAGCAGAGAGACAGTGAGGGGTGGTGTGTGTGTGTGTGTGTGTGAGTGTGTGTGTGTGTGTGTGTGTATGGGGGGGATGGGGGTGGTTGACAGTACCTTTGGGGATCACACAGACACACACACAAACACATATGCATGCACAGACAAATACAGACACAGACACATACATACACACACAAACACACACACACGTTCACACACACATCTTCACACAGCTGCCCACAAGCACGCAGCACGTCTCCCGACAAGCCGGGGTGCAAAATGAACAAGGTGGGGGTGGCAGAGGGGGAGGTGGGAAAGAAAAGGGGGCCCAGCAGTGGGACACATGTGTCCAACTACCGCCCCCCACACCTTCCCCCACCCACCCACACACACACACACCAACCCCTAAACCCCACCCTGACCGCCCACCCACAACTCATCTCTTTATTATTCTGTAATTAGCCCTTTGGCAGTCTGCTGAGGGACCCAGAGGGGTGGGGGGTGGGGAGGGGGGGGTGGAGAGGTTGGGATCCCCCCCTCCAGGGCCGTCTGTGTTGACAGACACACACAGGCACAGAGAGAAAGAGTCAGAGAGGGAGAGAGAGAGAGAGGGGGAAGTACACACTCGCAAAGAGAGATAGAGAGAGAGGGAAGTACACACACAGAGGGAGAGAGAGAGAGAGAGAGAGAGACAGAACAAACATTCTCACTGATGAGGCTGTGGCGCACGGCCCTCTCATAAACAGCATCTCCGTGATTCGCGGAGATGGAGAGTAAACATGCACACACACACACACACACACACACACACACACACACACACACACACACACACACATTTTCTTTCTCATTCCCCACAGCCATTTGGCCAGCTCTTGAAAGCAAGCCCCTTTTTCTGTTGTTTTTCTGTTTTATTTCCCTGCCTCCTCCTCTTCCTCCTCCTCCTCCTCCTCTGCCGGTTCTGGAAATGACTTCATGTCTGGCGGATGTTCTAGCTGGTGTGAACAGACTGAAGAAGCCACTAAAGCAGTTGGAGGGGAAATCAATACTGGCCTGGTTGAGTACCAGAGAGTTTAACTGTCTCCAGGAAGCAAATGGTGATATCATCCGTCTGTGTGTGTGTGTGTGTGTGTGTGTGTGTGTGTGTGTGTGTGTGTGTGTGTGTGTGTGTGTGTGTGTGTGTGTGTGTGTGTGTGTGTGTGTGTGTGTGTGTGTGTGTGTGTGTGTGTGTGTGTGTGTGTGTGTGTGTGTGTGTGTGTGTGTGTGTGTGTGTGTGTGTGTGTGTGTGTGTGTGTGTGTGTGTGTATGTGTTTGTGTGTGTGTTTGTGTGTGTGTGTGTGTGTGTGTGTGTGAAAGAGAGAGCATCCTCCATATTCACTCTGGTGCAAGCTATTTGTGTTAGAGCTTTTATAGTTGCAATTTACAGTAATTTGGCTGGCCAACAGTATTTCAGAGAAAAATGATATCTTTCAAATTAATTTATCTCTGGAGCTAACACATCACACTGTGGGAAAGACTAAATCTCTCATGGAGATAAAATCTTAAATATGACAGATTCAAGAAGGAAAATCTATAGTTTTAGTTTTTTTATGTAAATTTGATAACGCTTTAATTTACAGCCCTAAGTACTGGGTAAGTTAAGTATTAGGTAAGAATGGTGTAACAAAAAAGTATTATGCATGTCACACCACTTGGGTAGGCTACCCTACTGAAAAGTAAAGAATAAGTAGGCCTACCGTGGAATTACCTAAATACCCCAAAACTACTTGTAACTACACCCTAATATTGGATGCACGGGCTGTAGAATGAAGTGTGTGCAAGTTGATCCAACCCTGGCTTTCCTATACGCTTCTGCATCCAGGCTACCCCACACTTATTTTGTAATTATGCCAATATTACACATTAAGTTCTGTTTTGTTACGTTGTTCTTCCTTGTACTTACCCAGTACTTCACAGACTGTAAAATAAAGAGTTAATGTGTGTTATTCCAGCAAACTTAAACTGTAAGTACTCAGTAATTTATCCCTTGATCCTTTTTTGTTACACCATTCTTACCTAATACTTACCCAGTACTTCACAGGCTGTAAATTAAAGCATTACTGTAAATTTTAGATTAGTTTTAGATCGCTTTCATACACTTAGAATCTGACAGTGACTGCTGGTGTGACAAGTGTGTTGGGTTCCTAAAAGTGTGTGTTGGGTTCCTGAGAGCTGACAGTTGGGTTCCTGAGAGCTGACAGTTCTAATAGAGAGGTACCAAAGGCACTCTGCAGCTGTGCAGAAGAGTGGTCAAGACTCTTCCACATTACCTGTGTGTGTGTGTGTGTGTGTGTGTGTGTGTGTGTGTGTGTGTGTGTGTGTGCGTATGTTTGTGTGTGTGTGTGTGTGTGTGTGTGTGTGTGTGTGTGTGTGTGTGTGTGTGTGTGTGCGTGCGTGCGTGCGTGTGTGTGTGTGTGTGTGTGTGTGTGTGTGTGTGTGTGTGTGTGTGTGTGTGTGTGTGTGTGTGTGTGTGTGTGTGTGTGTGCCTGAGGCGCAAGTGTAAGCTAGAGAGCCAGGTGCTGCTTGAGTGCTGATGCAGTTACAGCCGCTCATTTTCAAAGACAAGTCCAGAGACATGAATGAAGAGAGAGAAGAGGAGAGGAGAGAGAGAGTGAGAGAGAGAGAGAGAGAGAGAGAGAGAGAGAGAGAGAGAGAGAGAGATGAGAGTGTATTCCCCAAACTGGACTGGCCTGAAGCTCTGGGTAAAATCGGAGAGAAAGCTGGGGTATCTGTCAATGAATGGAGCTCGGATCAGTCCAAGAAGTTGAAGAGCCAGGTAATCCTCTGAGATAGGTGAGGAGATGATCTGAGCATGTGCAGTAGACAGCTGAGATTATAAACAAACAAAGAAAAGAAAAGAGAAGAAAACTCTGTTTCCCAGAAGCAGCTTCTCCATGGTCCACTCTATTTCAGTAGAGGTAGTCTACACTTCCAACATAAGCCCCAATCTGCTCTTCTCACCCAAAACTCACTTCTCTTTTGTGGCACCTGTTTACTTACAAACCCAGGTGTATGAGTGTGTGTGTGTGTGTGTGTGTGTGTGTGTGTGTGTGTGTGTGTGTGTGTGTGTGTGTGTGTGTATACACCTGTATGCATGTGTGTGTGAGATCAAGACAGAGAGAAAGAGCAAGAGAGAGGCAAAGAGAGAAAGAGATGTGTGTGTGTGTGTGTGTGTGTGTGTGTGTGTGTGTGTGTGTGTGTGTGTGTGTGTGTGTGTGATTCTGGGTATAATTTGAATCTCATCCCTGATAAATGAGACTATCTGTGTGATTGTTACTCCTCCGCTAGCCACGGCTGAGACAGAGGGGGCAGAGGAGAGAGAGAGAGAGAGAGAGAGAGAGAGAGAGAGAGAGAGAGAGAGAGAGATAGTGAAAAAAACAAGCATTGCAATAAAAGACTGATAGCTGTGCTTTAATGACACTGCGGCGAGTTTCATTATGAATATGGGAACCTCCAGGGCGCGTTTGGAGAACAAATGAAATGCAAATAGTGTTTTGAAGAAAATCGCTCATTAGAAAAAAAAGAAAAAAAAACTGAAAAAAAGATTTTAAAAAAAGAAAAAAAAGATAGCGAAAGAGGACCCCAAGAAGAGCTTAATTTGCGCCAACGAATAAACAGAAACAGAAAAATCACCCGCCAGCTCATCGCCCACTGTCGAACAATCCGTACAATCTCGCAGACGTATCATCACCCACACACACACACACACACACACTTCCTATCTGGCCAGTCTGGGGCACATTTGGACGGCCATAACCACCACCACAACACAACATGAGGCGGACGGAAACGCGGCACATTAGGCTTTTATGAAACTTGAAAATGACATGTGCACTCAAAATCCTATCGTCAGGCAGAAGAGCAGAGCAGAGCCTGCGGACACTGGCTGTAAGTGCTGGTATTAGGTGTGTGTGTGTGTGTGTGTGTGTGTGTGTGTGTGTGTGTGTGTGTGTGACGCTGGCTGTAAGTGCTGGTATTAGGGTTTGATGAGTTTCTGAGATGGTTGGGGCCATGATACTGGAATTGGATTGGAATGTCGTTTGAGACAGTAGGGCCGTGGTTTTAAATGCTGGACTTAACTGGTTGCTTTGCTGCACAGTGTTTGATTGTGTGTGTGTGTGTGTGTGTGTGTGTGTGTGTCTGTCTGTCTCTCTATCTGTGGGTGTGTCTGTGTATGCATTAATATACCTGTAAATGTGTGTGTGTCTGTCTATCTGTGTGTGCTTGTGTATGCATGAATGTAAATGTGTGTGTACTGTATGTGTGTATGTGTGTGTGTGCCTGTCTGTCTGTGTGTGTGCTTGTGTATGCCCGAATGTAAATGTGTGTGTGTGTGTGTGTGTGTGTGTGTGTGTGTGTGTGTGTGTGTGGGGGAGACTGGTGGGAGTGCTGGACCCATGGCACTGCTCACCAGGGACCCCGTCTGTCCTGGAGTCCGTCATGATTAATCTCTTGCCGTCATGTCCCTGCAGATGTTTACACTGGGATATTTGGAGCTGCATATGTCTGCTGGCATTAGCCTATGTGTGTGTGTGTGTGTGTGTGTGTGTGTGTGTGTGTGTGTGTGTGTGTGTGTGTGCATAATGTCTGGTGGCATCAGTGTACTGGTGTGCATGTGTCTGTGTGTTTGTTCATGTGTCTAATGGTCTGTGTGTGTGTTTGTGTGTGAGTGCATATGTCTAATGGTGTGTGTGTGTGTGTGTGTGTGTGTGTGTGTGTGTGTGTGTGTAGGGGACTCCTTTGTCCCTCTCCACTTATTTCGAGACAGGCCTTGTCACCTGGGCCATCTGGAGGATACAGGGGCTAACAACCTCCCTCATCAGACCCCCACTCACACACACACACACACACACACACACACACGTACACACTCACTCACACACACACACACACACACACACATGCACACACACACACACACACACACACACACTCACACACACACACACACACACACACACACACACACACACACACACACTCACTCACTCACTCACTCACACACACACACACACACACACACGCACGCACACACACACACACACACACACACACACACACACACACACAGAGACGCTACACATGTGTTCACACATTATACTTCCACCCACACAATTTCATTTTCCAACAATTAACTTCCCACTCACCTTAGTGTCCTAAACGGCTTTCTCATATTTCTTGGATTAATTGTTGCTAACGCCCCGTGTAACTGATGAACACAGTGGCATTGAATGGTAATACCACAGCGATACTTGATAGGAAATGTCATCCGCCGGAACATTTTTAAGATTGAAATCCCCCATGTCTTCAGGCGACGCCCTTCATGGCTAATCATTCCCCTCTTCCCCTTGGGAAAGAGTCAGTGGTGAAGTACTGGGTGTTTGACCTCCCCCAGGACCTCTTTTAAAGGCAACGGTACACAGTGAGACATGACAGAGACACACTAGGGGCCATTCTATAGTCTACACACACACACACACACACACACACACACACATACACACACACACACACACACACACACACACACACATGCTAGAGTGGCGTAGCAGAGATGTTGTAGTGGTAAGCAATGCGTTACAAAGCAAGATATGAGATTTTGTGATGGGAAGCAAGTCCAAGTGCAATGTTAGGATAGTTGTTTTGATGTGACGAATGCCACTAGGCGAAACATTATCTGAAACTCCTTGCTTTTTGTGAACTTGGAGTGTACGGCAACATTTTCCTTTATGCTCTTGGATTACTGGATTGTTTTGGTGTGTGATGCAACTTCTTTTAGAAGGGATAAAAAACATATAAATATAACATAGACCAAATAGTGAAGGGGAAGCCACAATGACTGGATGGGGGCACAGACACTCACGGTCAGTTTTTTTTTTTTTCAATCTTTTTCTTAAATACTACACTTGATAACGTCAACCAACATGGCTATGGATTGAATCACACAAGATTAGTGGAGCAAAAGTCAAGATCATTAATGTAATGAACCACAACTTCTTTTACCAAGATTTGTCTGTTTAAGGACTAAAGAGAGAAGTCAGCTCACCAGGCCTGTAAGCACTGATCTTTTCTCCTCTCACAGCACCTCTTATGCCAATGAAGGAGCCTTCAAAGGGGATTGGTTCTATTTAGTGCTGTTTTGATCTTTCTGAATTTCAACCAGTCAATGGAGAACTTTTCCTCTCTCTCTCTCTCTCTCTCTCTCTCTCTCTCTCTCTCTCTCTCTCTCTCTCTCTGTGCGTGCGTGCGTTGTGTGTGTGTGTGTGTGTGTGTGTGAGTGTATGTACAGTATGTGTATGTGTGTGTGTGTGTGTGTGTGTGTGTGTGTGTGTGTGTGTGTGTGTATAAATCTTGGAGGAGAGCCTGAGGCATGTGTACCCCTGAGGCATCTCTCTTGGTATGCTGACCTCATGCTTTGAGTCAGTGGAAATAGATGAAACAGATTTGGGTTTACCGACAGCGTCAGGTAGGTTTGTTTGGAGCACCTTGTTAGGTAAGGTTGTAGCCTGGCCATCCGCTCGATTTTCTTCTCCCT
>JAODXP020000029.1:10099011-10111511 GCA_027497455.2 Sardinella longiceps
CACACACACACACACACACACACACACACACACACCACCCCACCCCCCCCCCCCCCCCCCAATCAGAGGTGGAGGGTTAGGGGCTGGTGAGGCGGCCTCCCCCGAGACTGGTTATGACAAATAAGATTAATGTCGCCCCTGCCTCCAGACCTCCACAGATTAGACTGATAGGTGATTTTCTCAAGAGAAGCCCCATATGTGAGCCTGTGTGTGTGTGTGTGTGTGTGTGTGTGTGTGTGTGTGTGTGTGTGTGTGTGCTGGCCCCCCGTTATGCATGGGTTTGTCAGAGGGGTGTACGTAGGACAAAGCAGCCTAGGCCGAGGCAGTGGTGTGTGTGTATGTGTGGGTGTGTGTATGGGGGTGACTGGAGGGTGGGGGTGTCTTTGATGGGGTAGTATTGAAGGGGTTTACTAGGGGTCTGGTGCAGGGTAAGAGTTACGTGTGTGTGTGTGTGTGTGTATGGAGGGGTATCTTTCTCTGATGGGGTAGTATTGAGGGGGTTTACTAGGGGTCTGGTGCAGGGTAAGAGTTACGTGTGTGTGTGTGTGTGTGTGTGTGTGTGTGTATGGAGGGGTATCTCTCTCTGATGGGGTTAGTATTGAGGGGGTTTACTAGTGGTCTAGTAAGAGTTACGGACAGAGTCCTTGCAGAGCCGCTTGTCCGCCCCCGCCTCTAATGACCACTCAAGCATGGGGAGGGGGGGTCAAAAGGTCAAGGGTCACAAGGGGCCCCAGTAGGGAACCCCACTAGCCCCCCCACCCCCCCACCCCTCCGCCTCCAAACCTATCCGGGGGCGCTGAAGCGATGGATGAGAAGAGGGGCCTGCTGCCTGATACCCCACCCCCCAGGCCTGGGAGAGACCCAAATTGCCATTTATGTGCTGAGCCCTATAGGCTATACCAGGATCCTTATCGCCTAATTACACCACTGTGCAACACATACTTGTGCGAGCGGCGTGGTGCGACGCGGCACAGCACAGCACGGCGTGCTACAGATGAAACTGTGTCACAGGGACGAGGCGAGGAGAGGAGAGGAGACTTTTTTTTCTTTTCTCTCTGGGTTCTATCTCTTCTCTGAGAATGTGAACAATTCAAAGTCAGATAGGGAGTGCATGAATAGTTTTACATATTGTGTGTGGAATGTGGAAAAATGCCTCGGTAACAATAGAATAAAATCTTCTCTCCTCCTCCTCCGTTCTGTAGCCCATTTTATGCATGCGTCACCTTTATGCCATGGAGGGAGTCTGCTGCTCTGACGATCGAAAGCGTTTTAAAGAGAGCACCCCTAAGTGCCACATGCAGACACACACACACACACACACACACACACACACACACACACACACACACACATACCCAGCTGTGCAGGCGGACTGATAATGAGCCATGAACAACCCAGGGCCCAGCTCTGACAGGGAGGCACAACAGCCGGGGTGCCAATGGCACAGCGGCAGCAGCAAGAAGAAGAAGAAGAAGAAGAAGAAGAAGAAGAAGAAGAAGAAGAAGAAGAAGGGAAAAGAAGTAGTAACAGTACATCAGATATAATAAAAACAAGAAGAGAGAGAGAGTATGAAGAGGAGAGAAAACTATAGAGAGAAGAGAAAGCACACAGAAGAAAAAAAGAAGAAGGAAAAGAAGTAGTAGCAGTACAAGAGATAGAATAAGAACAAGAAGAATAAGAGGAAGAGAAAGAGGACGAAGAAGAAACTCGAGGGAGAAGAGAAAGAGCACATAAAGAAGAAGAAGAAAAAGAAGAAGAAGAAGAAGAGGAAGAAGAAGAAGAAGACATAGAAGAAGTAGATTCCAATTGACTCCCCCATAGTAATAACATACCATATAGACTAACATGTGTCTCGCTGTGCCTTAAGTGGAGGAGGAGCTCTTCACCTATATGGCCGTCTATCCATAATGCCTCCTGACGTCTTATTTCCCTGCAGCTGAGAGACAATTTCCAAACTGCAAATTCATTCCTTATTAAAGTGGCCTTCTGAGGTTTGGCAGGAATGCCGGAGGAAAGAGAGAAGGGTGGTGGTGGGGGGTGCTTTACATTAAGCGGGGAGTGTAGGTAGTGATGATGTCACTGTCAGAGAACTAGCCAACAGGGCTGTTTTCAGGACAGTCTCCAAACTCAGAGAAAAAGAGGCACAATCTTTATTTATTTATTTATTTATTTATTTATCTATATTCTTCCCCCTTCTAGCTAACGGGGCCTTGATTTGTTTATCTCCGGAGGTCATCGTGGTCCAGCTTAATCCTCCCTTTCTCAGCACACCCCCTTTATATCTGCATACGTGCCCCCAAGGTGCAGTGCACCCGAAACGGCCAGCTTCAGCAGAAAACGCTGCTTAAAAAGTATAGTGCCACTTCAGGACAAAAGACAATTCACCTCCCTTTATCATATTTGATGACACCCCTTGATCCCTTTATGGTGCGATTGAGCTGACAAAGCTTCTAGGTCTGCATTGCTGTACCCAAACAATATGTCTGTACTGTATGATGGAGTGTATTCTCGGGGAAATGTGTGTGTGTGTGTGTGTGTGTGTGTGTGTGTGTGTGTGTGTGTGTGTGTGTGTGTGTGTGTGTGTGTGTGTGTGAGTGAGGGTGGGGGTCTTAAAATCAATGACGCAAGCCTGAATATGCACAGTGCCTAAGGTGGAGGACAGGTAGCCAGGTCTTTTTTTTATTGTCGGAATTACCTTTTTTTTCATTTTTTCATCTGCAAGTGTCATGGTTGGAGCAGTACAGTGGGAGAGACGGTGCATCCCGCTTTGCTTCCGCATAATCGGGTTACGCCTGGAGAAATGGCGACTAGGCCCTGCTTGATACTTTTCAATGACTTGGCACTTTCTCCCTCAAACTTCTCCTCATTACTAAAACACTTGGTTATGTGATCATGTTTTAGTTCTATTCTGGCATGCATGTGTTTATTGTGTGTATATGTGTGTGTGTGTGTGTGTGTGTGTGTGTGTGTGTGTGTGTGTGTGTGTGTGTGTGTGTGTTTTATATTTTGTGAAGACAGTTCTTTATTGGCATCAAGTGGGAAACATTGTTGCTTTGTAAACATATCCCCTGAAGTACAGTGTTTCATCTCCTTCAACTCTTCATTACAAAGATAAGAGGATTTGTTCTATTTCCCTTTTTTCTTCACTGGGTAAGCACTCTCTAAGCCCAATTATCTGCAATGAATCCAGTCCTTGGGATTTCTGCTCAGCTTTTTTAGGCGTAACCCTTTCCAAGCCAAAGCGAAAGGGGCCAAACATCTCTCTAATGGGCCAGTTCTGACAGAAGTGTCTGCCTTTTTTCTCCTCAAAATGAGCCGGTTAGAGATGACATGTTTTCTTTTCGCTTGTCTTACACAGTCAAAAGTACCCTGTTTATTTTCTTCGTTAAAGAATGTGGAGATGTTCATGCGTGTTAGCATGAGGAAGTCCACACACGTGTCATATCAATTAATAAGGTGCCACTTCAGCAAATAAAGTTTAAAATGTGACAGAACCAAGAGAACAGCTTCTTCTTACAACCGTCTTAGAACCTTTTGTCTCCATGAGGAACTTTTCCATGACTAAAAGAACTCCATGTAACTTCAGTTCAAAGTTAAAAACTCACATCCAAAGTGAGAATATTTTTTATATTATTTTCAAGATATTATTCTTTGCCTTGAGTTACTTGTTACTCAACAATGTTACTTCAGTTCAAAGTTAAAACTCGCATCCATACTGAGAATACTTTTCAAGAGATCACAATATTATTCTTTGCCTTGAATTGGACACAATTGGAGTAGCATTGGCCATCTTTAGCTATAGCGTCGGTCAGGCCCAGTGAAGGGTCTCCGTGGCCCCCATTGGCATATGGTCCTGTTCCCCACCTGGAGCTGGGGTGGCGGGCGGGCGGATGGACAGACAGGGGGAGATGGCAGCTGTGGAGCCTGGAAGTGAACGGCTGCCTGCCTGCCTGCCTGCCTGTCATTGCATAGGCATGGCAGCTGCATGCAGTCAGACATCAGGCATGGGCAGCAGCTCGGTGTCAGGAGACAGAGCAAGGGCAGAGCTGCCTAATGTGCTGTGCTGTGCTGTGTGTGTGTGTGTGTGTGTGTGTGTGTGTGTGTGTGTGTGTGTGTGTGTGTGTGTGTGTGTGCACATACACATGCATTTGTGTGTCTGTATATATGTGTGTATGTCTGTGTGTGTGTGTGTGTGTGTGTGTGTGTGTGTCTGTGTGTGTGTGTGTGTGTGTGTGTGTGTGTGTGCATGTGTGTGTGTGTGTGTGTGTGTGTGTGTGTGTGTGTGTGTGTGTGTGTGTCTGCCATACCCTTCCCACAAGAGATTAATGGTGCCACTTTGATGTAAATGTTTATGGCATCGCAGTCCATTGTCTGAGCGAGGTTACTGCAGCATGTATTTTTTATACGACCTTTTCTTTTATTCAAGTAATGAAAAATATAAAGCTATAAGCCTTTTTGAATATTTAAAAAGTATATAGGTCTAACGTGAAATATTGTTTGCTCTGTGTAGTTTATCATAACGTCCTGTTGCTGCACTGTTTAAACAGGTCAGCATCAACCAATACAATTCCTGCAACAAGCACAAAGGGTCCATTTACTATTCTGCCATTCATATCTAATAAGCATGATACATTTTGTCAAATGCTGCAAATAGCTCAGTATGGCCTTAAAGCGCTGTGAATGGTAACTAAACACAAAGGATCCGACCGGACCATAAACAACCCAAGCAAAAAAACATCAGAAATACGAAAGGGGTGAGATGCCTCATGATTGGTGGTTGAGCTTAGACAGTCTTTTGCAAAACTGTACCGGAACCACAGCGGACAACATGCAAATTTATACTGCGTCTCCTCTCGTCACTTTGTTTCCCATAAACAAGGCCGATTCCTATCGTTTCTGAACGCACCCAACCATATCTATTCATTTACAAAGAACTCAACACGGCCACTTTGACCTTCCCCTTGTCCTTTGGAAATTGTTCCTTTAGAGTCTTGTTTACACACGGGGATGACAAACGCGTTGATTTAAATATATCTCATTGAAAACTCGGTACGTGCGAATGAAATGTCAATGACTTTCTTTTGATTTGAAATCCGACAAGACGTTCTGGTGTTGCTGCAGATCACATTCTATTATTATGCAAATGAGACTGGCTTCTGTATTTTCCTCCTTTTCAGCTGAACTCAGCACTTTCCCGAGAATGTTCCGCGCTCTGGCGGATGGACCTGCTCCTGCGCCTCTCTGTTAATAAACACGTCAGGTCGCCGTGCCTCTGTCCGCGGGGTATGCTTCAGAATGTCATCTGCGGAGCAACAGTGTTTTACACTCCAACTCATATAGCTCAAGATCTAGCAAGAATGTATAGTCTTGTTAAAATGAGACAAAAAATACTGTGCCCAGAGGATTAAGGTTTTATGTGCTGTCTTTGCAATATGCAGTAAGATAGACTAATATTTTTAAATTAAATCTTGCATGTCTGTAGGCTAATTTTAGCCTCAATGTGGACTCCTGGCTGCGCCATTGTCGCTTTTTAAAGTAGTCTTAAATTAGTGTTTTATTATTGTTATTCTGACGTCCCAGGTGGTGATTTGTGAGTGCCAATTGAACTCTAATGAATCTAACGCCTGCTCTCGCCATTCTTTACATCCAGGATGTGGTGCATGTGTTTGTAGGACGTCCACAGTCAAAGACGTCCCGCTGTAGGAACGAACAATGAAAACACGGTGTCAAACAACCGAAGCAACTATTGCTCCTGGATCTTTGTTAATTGCGCACATATGGCTCCTGGAGGAATCATTGAGGAAACGGACCTTCTGGTACCCAGTTCTTGCGATTTGCATGAGAAGAAAACCATTGGTTTATAGACTGTGATGTAAACGAGTGACCTGCAAGCCTGGGGCCACAGCCAGAATTTGATTTTATGGTTGACGTCGGAAGCTCCTCTGGAAAAGAGCCATGCGGGCGGGTAGAAATAAGCTTCTAAGACAAGAGAGGACGAGCTCATAACAATTCCCTCACAAGTTCTGGAAAAGAAAATCTTAAAGACAGTCATTAGCATTATGTTGGTTTTATCTTGGTCGATTTTAATGTTATGGGGATTTAGGTTTCTCTTTAAACTCCAGTCTTAATTTACTGTTTCTTATTTCTATCTAGAGAGAAACTTCTGATTTAATAATAATGTTTTCAAAAGCTAAAATTGATTAAAGGCATGTGTTTATTTTATTATTGCTTAACATATAACTGTGGGTTATTTTAACCCTGTGACAGCCTACAGAAGTGAATGAAATTTCAGACTTTTATCACGTGTTGTTTTTTTTCTGTGGAAAAGAGGAGGGGAAAGACGGCGTGGGCGGTGACGACACACAGCATTAATGAATCATTCTAGTTCAATGTTGGTCCCAAGAGGTTTTTTTATGGATTAAATTAAGCACTTCCATCTCCATCTCCCACCTGATCGCAGAGTATAAATCCCAACAGCTGATCAACAGACTTTAGAAAGCCCAACGCCTTCACATAGCGAGGCAGACGGAGAGAGAGAGAGTGAGAGTGAGATCGAGAGGCATCGAGTGAGAGAAAGAGAGAGACAGCGGAAGAAGTGAAAGGGGATACGGGACTGAGACTACTTTTTTTCTGCAAACTGTGTGTGTTTGTACAAGTTGGAATTGTTGATAGGGATAACCACGGGGATCCGCTCTGCTCCCGTTAAGTCAGATAACGGAGGCCAGTGCGGGGCTTTTTGACAGCTGAGTCTTAGAGCAGGGAGAGACGGGAAATCGGATCGTTCGCTGCGGGGGAGCTGTCCAGTGCTGTATGCATGCGCGCGCCCCTGAAAGGGAACTATCCAGTGCTGAAGTTGCATTTCTGTCCAGAGGACCGCGGCGTCGCACAACACCAGCACGAGCTCCACGAGAAGGCGAGCGAGGGTCTGCCTTCGCCCTGTGCTGGCATCTGAATCTTGCTTAAAACCGAAGCGGAGCAATTACATCGCAGAAGAAGAAAGGAAAATTATATCGAACACACAAAAAAGACAAACCAGACTTGCCTCACCGTTACATGAGGAGTGAACGATCTGAACAGCGGGCGAGTATTTTCTTCAACGCAGAAACATGCCAAGGTCTTTCCTGGTCAAAAAGGTTAAGCTCGATGATTTCTCATCCGCTGATCTCGAAAGCTCCTATGGCAGATCAAGGGCCGACCTTAGTCTCCGCTTTCATGAGAAAGGTAAGGGTCAACTATGCACTTTAATAATCAACATTTTCTGGGGGTAAAATATGTTTAAATGATTGCACGAATTATGTACATTGGTTAATCATCTTGAGCGCAAACAGTGTACAGGTTAGCTCCGTTGACCTGCGGTCACATTGTGTCCGACGCAGTCACACGTCACTCGTTTCTGTCGAGTCGGCACATTTTTGGGGTAGGGATTTTCAGCACTGGCTGGAGACTCAACACGTAGGAGGAAAACGTATTTTTCACAGCACTGTCTGTTGCTTACGTGCACACACAAGTGTGAGCTTTGTTCGCACAAAGAGTTACGGTGTTATTGCACCGTACCTTCTGTTTTTTTTTCCTCTAACACTGTCATGGAATCAAACACGCGTGCACACACAGGCTACACACACACACACACACACACACACACACGCACGCACAAATACAAACGCCTATTAAAGGAACGCTTCATCATGTATCAACCCATTATTTACGCTCTATATAACGTACAGTACGCTCTCCACATACTTGCATAACCAGACATTCTGTCCGGAAGTGAATTTATAGAATATTCATGTACGTCCTTATCTCATCGTCATGAAGTCAGTAGTGTGGGTTTTATGACCGTACGTATGCATTTGCACATCGACCTATTTCTGAGAGATCTTTGCCAGAACGGCAAATGCAATTATAACTGAAGCGATGTAACCTCCCCCCACCCCCCAACCCTGCGCGCCTTTGTCCTTAAATGGGTTACTACGCTAATTGAAATGGAGAGCTATTGATTTTCCGTGGGAGTGATGTAGAAAAAGACCTTCACAAGAAGTCAATGTCTTTCAACCCACCTCTGCCTGGTACTGTAAATTACTGATATAATAGGCTCCTGAGCTGAAGCTCCGAGGCGGTGCAGAAGCTGGCAGGAATAGACTGTTGCATCTGCTCATATTGTCTCTGTGTGTGTGTGTGTGTGTGTGTGTGTGTGTGTGCGTGCGTTTGTGTTTTGTGTGTGTATCTCAATTTCCCACTGTGGCCGCAAACAATTCAATTAAACTGTTGCTCTTTTGAACGCTAGGGTACATCAGTGACTACATGACCCCATCGGTGTACGATGGCGAGAGTGACAATGGCATCAAAGTACCCTCCCCCGGGCCCATCTACGACGGCATACACGGGGATTATGGAGCACCGGACTCGGACCAGCCCGACAGCCCGCAGTCGGAGATCTCCTCGGGATACATCAACGGGGACAATGCGGTCAGCGAAGGCTACTCGGTGGATGCCTTCTTCATCACGGATGGCCGATCGAGGAGGAAAGCCATAAGCAGTCCCCGGGCCCTGCAACGCCACACGTGCAACGAGTGCGGGAAGACCTACGCCACGTCCTCCAACCTGAGCAGACACAAGCAGACGCACCGCAGCATAGACAGTAAGCTTGCCAAGAAGTGCCCCACCTGTGGGAAGGTGTACGTCTCGATGCCGGCCATGGCCATGCATCTGCTCACCCACGACCTCAAGCACAAATGCGACATATGCGGCAAGGCCTTCAGCAGACCTTGGCTACTGCAGGGACATATGCGGTCGCACACCGGTGAGAAACCCTTCGGATGCGCACACTGCGGAAAGGCCTTCGCTGACCGCTCCAACCTCCGCGCCCACATGCAGACACACTCGGCCTTCAAGCACTACAAGTGTAAAAGATGCAACAAGACCTTTGCTCTAAAGTCCTACCTGAACAAGCACTACGAGTCGGCGTGTTTCAAGGGGGCATTTTCGCCTTTGAGTCCACTCGAAGATTGACTTCCACATTGAAGGAAGAACACTTACAAAAAAACAAAAAACAAACTTCCCACTTAAACTTAGAGTGCCCCTGCAAACCCGATGACAGCACACTTTTACTCCATTTTCCTGCAACAGCAAAATTACGGAAATTGTGGATTAATCGCATGTACCTTAACTTTTCTTTTCTGAATATAGTATCTTCCTCCCCGCTGTTCACCCATTTAGAACCGAAATATCATGTGTTTTGCCAAAACCGAGGACATTGAAAATGTCTGTATTTCTTTCAAAGGTCAAACCTTTTCTAAGTATTGGATAATATTGTACTGCTGCCAGTGGCCACAAAAGTGTTCAGCGTTGAGGTAAAACTATTTATTCATTCACTTATTTATGTATTTATGTAGGCAATTTATTTATTGGTTTGTTATTTATTTATTTATTACTTCGAACTGTGTCAAATCTTTATTTGCACTTTATTTTTTTAAAATTGTTTTGCCAAGCCTTCGTCATTAATATGCCAAAGCATTTGCCACTTTCTGAAATATCTTATTTTTATTTGCCACTTTATAAATCTGTTGCATGCAAAAAAAAACAATACTGATGAAATCTATGCCAATTTATGAAGCTTTGGATTTTTGCCAAAATCTAGATAGCATCCTTCGGCAATATTTCTCGGGAGTCTCATAAAGAACTATAGAGCAATAATGCATGGTATTTTTAAAGATAAATGAGTAATAACTATAACATTTTTAATCACGATTTTATCCAGTACTATTAGTAGTCGTACAGACATCCAATATCAGGGACATGCCAGTGTAGTATTAGTGGAAACATCGACTGGGGTGGGGGGAGGGGTAAGGGTCCTTTTGTAAATGGTTATGCACTGCCTGCCTCTCATATAACGTAGTTTTAGAACTTAGGCTTGTGGTGCTGATCGAACAGTTCCAAGCCATTCTGAACACCGCTCCACATCTGCACAACATCGGCGCGACCCATCGCCATTTTTTTCCGAGTGGATAAAGTTGAAAGGTCACTTCCAAGAGAACTTGCACTGCACCGAGGGGTCAGCCTACTCATCACGGAGAGGTGACCGTATCACAGCAACGCGACAGTCCTTCGGATTTATCCTTAAAAAGCACTTGTTTGTGAACATTTCCAACTTTTTTGAAGAAAAATAGTAGCACAAAACTTAGAGATTCAGGTAGAAGGGCCTTGTGTTAGTTTAACTTCTGTTTCCTTTTTGTATTCGAACAAATGGAACCTACTGTTTATTGCAAGACGCCTTGTACATAACCCTTTGGAATCAATTATTTCTACAACCTGTACAAAGTCAAATATCCTTATTTCAGGAGCTCTCTTCCCTGGGACTTTTGCCCAGTATTTGAACAATGTAAAGCACAATGACACCGGGCATTTTTGTCTCACTTCATAATAAAGAATGAACAAGCAACTGTCGCTTTGTTGTCCATCTGTTTCAACTAGTGTGGCCGGCTACATGAACAGCTCTACAGCTGAGCGCTGTTGCTGTCCGGGCCAAGTCTTATGCAGCAGTGACTGTAGGGCAGGGAGCAAGTGAATGTTGACGTACGCAGAATCTATGACGCAGGACCTCCAACTGTTGCTCAGTTGAGCTGCAGTGAAGACTGCAAATAGTGCACTCCTCAGAGTTGGAAGACTGCTCTGGAAATGCAGTTTTTTACCCCCTTCATGTAAGATGTTAGCCGTTCTTTTCATTAAGTTATTCTGTCCAGACACAGCAAGCTGCATGGTCCTTGTAACAAGGTAGGAGAGCTCATGCAGGGAGGTCCAATTTCACAAAGCCCCGAAAAGTAATTAGGTAATTGACGTCAGTGGTTACGGTTGACTGTATTTTGTCCCCACAGCGAAAAACGACTCGAGTGCTGAATATAATGAAGCAAGCACCATCCTTTCTGAAATGCTTTGATCCCCCTTATCCTATTCCATGCTCTTCAGGTGACTTTGAGCGTGGCGCGAAGCGAACGGACAGGGTCAATAGCTCATTATTTATAAACGGAACTGTGTTGAATCGCTGTCTCTAGCTTTTTTTCCCCTCGCAGAGACAGGGCTGCAACTTTAACCTTGAGCATCATTTGTGACTAGAGGAGAGAATTCGCCCGCTGGGTTCTCCCGGGTCCCAGCAGAACCGTTATCAGCGGCTTTAAACCCGCTTCAAAGCCTCTCTCGCCGACTGCAGGGAAAACAACAGGTTCATTACTGGCTAGTTAATGTGGATGCTTCGGTCTTACACAACACACCAGCCGACACTCATATCAGAGACATAGCATACATTTACATGTATCTCCCACTCAAATCATTGCCAATTAAGCTTCGTAGTCAAGGTCGTATAGAAATGAGTTAGAAACTGACTCTCCTAACCCGTCAACGACTAACTTATTAGGCAACCGTAAATGTAAACAAAACAAGATGTGAACTTCTTGCTGGCGGCATGTGTTGAAGAGAATTAGGATGTCAGTTAAGCTTAAGTCGGACGCAGAGAGCGTTGAGTAGGCTCTCTGCCCTTTTTTCTTTTTTGGTGAGTGAGCGGCCGCACTGCGGCCGTTGCACTCTGTGCTCCTTTTCGGATGAGTCATTACCGATAGCGCATGGAGAGGCCAAGAGGGCCAACCCGCTGCACCACCAAGCACTCTGCCTCGGCTTCTAAAGAACTGCGGAGGGGGGATGGTGTCATCATTCATAACCTTCACTCATGTCCCTGTTGCTCTTAACTGTTGAGCAACCTTTTTGAGCATGAGTAAGAACAGTGAGTTCCACAAGCTAGTAACCCTTTCGGCGCACAGCTTCTCTGTCGTGTGTGGTAGCCTACTGTGTGTGGGCGTGTGTTGCAAATTGCAATAGATACTCCTGACTCTTCTGTCTTCTGTTTTGCTATCATACCATACAAATGCTATTTTATAAAATGCATTGTAGTGTTCATGCCTCTCCTGGATGCCCTTATTTCAGTGAGTAATAACAAGCCTCTGTGAAGAGGGGCCACCAATCAGGTATATTGTAATGGAATCCCAAATGTCTTTAAGATACTGGTGGTGATATTTTTTCGAGTAGACATGCAACCAGAGAGATAAATGTGTTTATACCCTGCACGCATGCACACACGCACACACACACACACACACACACACAGAGAGAGATGACAGTGAGCCTTTGATTAATCTGCTGTGAGTCTGGGATGAGGGGTAGGTGGTGATAGAAGGGGGGAGTTGATAGTTGAGGGGGGGGGGGGTTGGGGAGCATCTGAGGTTGACTTGGCTCCATTCCCACACCACTGGGGATTTGCTTGGCAAAGTTATTGCTAATCGTGAAACTCTTGCACACGTCGTGTCACATGCCATTTTCTCGCCGAAAAGGCCATGATTAATGAAATGATTCACCGCGCTCGAGATATGATGGAAATTAATCCATTAATTCCTGTAAATCAGTTGTCCGCTAGCAGGACGGCTGAGTACTTTCCCGGGGACTGGGGTGGAATATCA
>JAODXP020000029.1:10121511-10124011 GCA_027497455.2 Sardinella longiceps
CGATATTTGAAAATTATAACAATGTGGTTTATGTAAGTATTTACGGGGTGAAGGGCCCCCATGCCCTGCTTGGGGCCCTCTAAGTACCTTGAAACGGCCCTGATCCAAATAACCTTTCTGACAGCAAAGTGATATACTCAGAGGACAACACAAAATAAAAGCTGGCGGACAGACACAAAGTTTCGATGGACAACAGTCTCAGTAGCTCTCCCATCTGTGGTGGTAATGGGTAGTTCTTTAGCTCGGTCTTTAAAGGCAAGTGTCCAGATAGCAGATGCTGTTGTGGAGACAGTTCTACTAAAGTAAAGTCTGAGATGAAATCAAATTTATTATGCCTCTGGGCAGGCCTTCACTGCTGTTGTTGTTGTTGTTGTTACTGTTGTTGTTGTTGTTGACGGCGATGGCATGGCGACAGGGTACATTGTGACATCACGCATATGGTCTGCAGCTCATCTGTGCTCGGCTGCTTGTTGTCTCGACTGTCCAGTGGCGTGGGGCGAGAACAGGTGCCTGTTTCTTGGCGATCGTCACGGAGTTAGCGATGCTCGGCGTGTTCAAAGTTGTGTTGTCCTTGGTTCCTCTGGCTGCTTCCTACATCCCACCACATCACCCCCCCCCCCCCCCCACACACACACACACACACACACACACACACACACACACACACACCGCTCTGCGGCGGCGGCGAAGCAGAGACAGCCCCAGGTTGGACGGCTTTCTCTTGTGCATTGCAGCAAGACTGCATCATTAATGGCAGTCTGAGAGAGAGAGAGAGAGAGAGAGAGAGAGAGAGAGAGAGAGAGAAAGAGAGGGAGCAGGGAGAGGGAGAGAGGGAGATTGAGAGCCAAACTGAACCAAGGTACAGCAACACATGGAGCACTTCGCCTTGTTCTCTGAGCCAATGCTCATGTTCATGTTTTTCAGGTCCAGTGACTCCCAGGGCTCTTACAGCAGGGAAAGGAGAGAGGGAGAAAGAGAGAGAGAGAGAGAGAGAGAGAGAGAGAGAGAGAGAGAGAGAGAGAGAGAGAGAGAGAGAGAGATAGCAAGCGAAAGGTGGAGAGAGGGAGAGAGAGAGAGATTCTGATGCTATTTCAGCACTTTCTATTCCAATCGATTCAACAGTCCCCGATGGGAAAGATCAGGAGCATTGTGTTCACAGCTGAGAAGCATGAATCCATGCTCACACATATCTATACACACACACACACACACACACACACTTACACAGTGCTCGTGTGCATGCACACAGGCTGTTCACACACACTTACAACCTCTTCCATAGAGACATTCAGTCATGCATATGCTGTTGTTAAAACACACACACACGCATGCACACACAAAACACACACACACACACACAAGAGACAACAAAACTCATCTCAACACACACAGCAGACAGTGTGCACCATTGTGAGTCTGGACTGCTAAGTAGTGTTGAGAGAGAGTTGGCCCTGCTATCTCCATACGGCACACTCACACACACACACACACACACACACACACACACACACACACACACACACACACACACACACACACACACACTCCTGTTTGCTATCTGATTATCTGATGCAGGCTGAGGCAGCAACAGCAGCAGCTGTGGCTCCTTTGTGAAGCGCAAATCCTCGGGGGATTCGACCTTCAAGGGGACTTGGGAAAAATAGAAGATAAAACAAAGTCCACAGCAGCAGCAGCAGCAGCTCCGGCATGCGCACATGTCGATGTGGGAAAGTTGTCCAAACTTCGGGGTGACTCACTGCCGTGGAGCGGGCACGGCGCAGTAGAGTATGGGGTTGAACAACCAAGCAGGAATCGCTCAATGGTGTTTTTGGCCCCCAACGGCACCTTCCACGCAGCACAGCGTAAAAGGCACTACTTTTACCCTATTCCTAACCCTAATCCCCTCAACCCTCATCCTTACCCTCAACTGAGAGGAGTAGTGCCTTGAGGGCAGCGCTGCCTGGAAGGCACCGTTGAGGGCAAAAAATACCAAAGACCGGAGGAATCTCTCTAGCTGAGCAACAACAGCCCAACTCCATCTCCTAAGATCACCGCACCGGTGCCAGAAGGAAGGCAGAGGCTGTATCTTTCTTTCTTTCTTTCTTTCTTTCTTTCTTTCTTTCTTTCTTTTTCTTTATTTCAGAAAGGTCAGCCTCCGTATCCACAGCCCTGCCGTCTTGGGCTGGGCTAATGGGGATTTGATCCAGGAGTCACATTCTTGGCTGACCTCCGATCAGTTCATTGCAGACACTTTATAGCAAAGACAATTGCTGCTATCATTCAATTATATCCAGTGCAGATGCTGAGGCCAGCCAGGCTTTGCTCATTAGATTAAAAACTCTGTAGAGAAGCAGTGAGGCGAGACCGAGGCGGGACGGCTCTGGCAGAGCTGAAAGAGCCCTAATGGTGGTTTGAGTGCAGCCCCTTGTAGAATGGCAGGCGAACGAACGCCTCACTTCAGCTCGCCTCAACTCCGCTTGGTTTTTTTTTTTCTTTTCTT
>JAODXP020000029.1:10129011-10149011 GCA_027497455.2 Sardinella longiceps
ACAAGAGTGCCTACTCAGTGCATTCCTCACGCTTTTTAAATCTGACCTTTTTCCTTTGCACTGTTTGTTTGTATGTCTGTTTGTTTGTTTGTTTTTTCAATGCTGAGACAACAGGTAATAGGTGTAAACCCGTGTACTGCTGTACACATCGGCCCCATATATAAACAGCAGCCAAATTGGAAAACAAATCATTAATCATTACAGTCTTAAAGCGAGGGAGGTAAAATAGAATTGCATCAAGGCGTCGAGTTAATGTATTCCCTAAACCGTCTCAAATGTCTCAGAGCTACTAAGATCTGAAACTCTAAATCGTGGACCACAGGAGCAGAGGCGACAGGAGGATCGTTTTGGGGTTTAGTACAGCTTCTCAAAACGAGGGAGAGAGCACGGCTCCCCTGCACGTAGGTCTGCTTTTCACCAAATCTCACAGTCATCCGTCATGGTGAAAACCAAACTCCACTCCACGCCAGTGCCCCCTAATCTCAAGAGAGCACACGGAGCAGGGAAAAGTCATAAAAATGCATTCTTTTTTTTTTTTTTTCTTCGCTATCCAATTTCTGGATTCTGCAAAACACTTAGAGAATCACATTTATTGGTCCCATAGCTGCACTGGTTCTGTGATGAACTAGGCTCAGAGCAATACCACAGCTTTTATAATGGCCTTTTTTTCTGCTCTTTCTCTGCTCTTTTGTTGAGGTGGCTCCCTTCCGAGCTGTGACTAGTGTATCTGTGTGTGTGTGTGTGTGTGTGTGTGTGTGTGTGCGTGCGTGTGAGTGTGTCTGTCTGTGTATGTGTGTGTGAGTGTGTTTGTGATTGTGTGTGTGTGTGAGTGTTTGTGTGTGTGTGTGTGTGTGTGTGTGTGTGTGTGTGTGTGTGTGTGTGTGTGTGTGTGTGTGTGTGTGTACAGGCGGTTAATATCCTTTGCACCAGATATGAGTGTTTGTCGCGCAACGCTCGGGCTGCAGTACCTGGAATCGATTGGACAGGGAGGCAGCGGCCTGCTCCTCTCCGCTCGGCACGGCAGAGGAAACTGCTGCATTCCCTGGGGTCGCTCACAGGGAGGGCGGATCGGCTGACTCTGCAAAAGCGCTTCGGAAAAATGTGGGAGGATCCGAAAAAGCTCTCATTCCACGTTCCCTCTTGCTCTCTCTCTTTTTTTCTCCTTCTCTTGACTACCCCACACCCTCTGAAGGGAAAGAGAGAGAGAGAGAGAGAGAGAGAGAGAGAGAGAGAGAGAGAGAGAGAGAGAGAAAGGGGGGAGAGAAAGGGAGCTTCTTTCAAGAGGCAAAAATCACACACGCCCCATGTTTATGGTGATGTATTATCAAATCAAGAGCATAACAAATAGGGGTGGCGTGGAAGAAATAAAATCATAAAAAGCCGAAAATTGAAAATGTGGCGGCGGCGACGAAACACACTTGCCCCTTTTTTTCCCAATCCTCCGAGGGAGGCAGCCAAGCGGAGCCGGGATGAAGCGCCACATCTCTCATGCATACATTTTTACGCCATGCTTTATCCGCCAGCGCTCCGACTGAATCAACAGTTTGAATCAGACTGGGGATATGTCTGTGTGTGTCTGTGTGTGTGTGTGTGTGTTGAGGGGGTGGGGGGCAGTGCGAGACCTTCTGCCTTGTGTCGAGGCTGATCTCCGTGCCTGGGCTGCCACAACTCAAGCAGCACAAATCACTTGAAGGAGCTCCACTCGAGCAGAGAGGTGTGGTTCGTGACAGCGGAACCTGAATCTCTCTCTTTCTCTGTCTCTCTTTTCTCTCTCTCTCTCTCCTCTCTTCTGCTGGGGGCGAAGCAGTCATGGCAGTGCTGGTGGCAGGGACGACGCTGTCAGTTCTCACCTGTGGACCACATGCTTCGCCGGCTGTGCTGACACCGCCGGCGCCCTGTTGCTTTTTCGCCGAGCAATACACCAGGCGATCCGCCGCCAATGAAGCGTTCAGTGAAAGGTGTTTCTGCCGAGACTACATCAGGTGGGAAGGTGGAGGCGGTGTCGGATGTACTACCTGTAAATTCTCACCTGTTGCCTGGCCGTATCGGCAACGCACGTGACTTTCAATAGCACGCTACAGAACTTCTGAGCAGTTTTCTAGACCATAATTTCCCCCTCTCACAGAATGGATGCTGCTGGTGAATTGTTTGTGAAGTGAACAGCAATTGGAACATGCGTCCTAATGCACTTTGGATGTGTTTAATTAGTCTCTAGTGCACGTTGTTATTCACCGTGCAAAGAACGAGCACCGCGGCGGCGGTGTCGTCTCTCTTTGCGCCTTCTTGGGTGCAGTTGTTCCGACGGTAGATTAGCGGCATATATCTTCATTAAACCCAGTCATATTATGAGTCAATTAACTGACTCGGGAGATTTTCGCATGCATAAATCAGAGATTGACTTTAGCATTCATGTTAATTCCAGGGCCTTTGCGTGCAAGGCTAGAGTCGTCCATTTTTATTTGTTATTTATTTACGCTGTCATCTTTTTGACGTCACCGCAGGGGAATTGCTCGACAAATGCTTGATTTATTCTAATTCCAAAAAAGGGAGCAGGGATCAATGTCCCTGGTATCACGATGCAGCTTTTTTTTTTTTTCTCAAGGAAAGATGATTCATATCGATACAGCTGTCAGACGCTCCTGGCAGGAGGGGGGATGGCGGGGGACGAGGCATCTAAATGCCTTTCAGTTTGCAGGTGGTATGATCGCTCAACAGGATGACGAGGGGTGATCAATTACACCGGTCGTGCTAAACACGTCCGCGCCTAGCGCCCCTCACTCAGTAAGTCGTTATTGATTAACAAGGAAATGGAGACGTTTTGCACGGCGGCTAATAGGGTTTGATTAGCACATGTATTAAAAATGTGCAATGAGGACGTCCACCGAGAGGTGGTATTTATGTGAGGAATGTGCTGGTGGCCATTGTGACGTGAGCCATTCATTTAGGCCTATGCTAATCCCCCCCCACCACACACACACACACACACACCCACCCCCCCACCCCCTGCAGGAGGGTGTATATGCCCCTTGTGTGATTGCCATCTCACACACACACACACACACATACACACACACACACACACACACACACACACACACACACACACAAGGAGGTAAAATGTGCAATCATGCAAAAGAAAGGAGTACCTCCTGTCAATGGCTGGTGAAATATCCATGAATTAAAATTTCCATGTCTTAGTGGTCATGCTCAGGTCTAGGAATGCTTTAAGTGCGACAAAGCTCTTTCTGGAGGAAATGGCTTTCAAAACCTCAGTCACATCAAAATAAAGATGAGAGTTCCTTCTCTCTCTCTCTCTCTCTCTCTCTCTCTCTCTCTCTCTCTCTCTCTCAGTTAACTGAGGGTCCCTTAGTTATTCACCATCCTTCTCTCTCATTCTGTAGTATTGCTGTGTGTAATTGAATGTGTGTGTGTGTGTGTGTGTGTGTGTGTGTGTGTGTGTGTGTGTGTGTGTGTGAGGTTTTACCATTGGAATGTCGCTGTGCATTGCAGTCCATTAAAGATTCATAGGCCCAAAGAATATAATGCTCCCAGGCTGAATAATTGAAGGTGTGTAAGAGCTGCGGAACACACACCAACAAGTGCAGTGCACAACATGTGAGTGGGAGAGGATCATTTAAACCCATGCTGGCCCTGTATGCCCCACTCCTCTGCCTGCAAGGAAAGTGGGTCAAGCTCTCTCTCTCTCTCTCTCTCTCTCTCTCTCTCTCTCTCTCTCTTTCTCTCACTCTCTCTCTATCCACCACTCTCATTCTCTCCCTCTTCAGCCACCCAACCGTTCTCTCTCCGTCAGGCTTCATCCTCCTGATGCCAAACTCTCTCTCTCTCTCTCTCTCTCTCTCTCTCTCTCTCTCTCTCTCTCTCTCTCTCTCACTTGTTCTCTAATGCAGTGGTCACAGCTGCTGAAGCCCATCCATAAAAAAAGATTACAAAGTGCATCTTCAAGAATAACATTGCTTCTGCCGGCACAAGAACATACAATGACATTTTATACCACAGTTCTTTATAGTGAAACAATATCATTTATGCAGCAGGATTTTAATGTTCTGCATTTAGATAACACCGTTACTTACCCTTATCCCTGGTTAGCGTAATGATTGAATACCGATATGAATTGTACTGTTGGTACATGCATTGGGGATCTACTAGCATAGAGCTAGCAGGTTATGGGAGTATGATAGAGCAATTGTAGTATTAATGACATGACCGCACATGACCAAGCATGGTGTTATCAGCAAATTTAAATAACAAGAAACAAGAAAATTTGAGGATTTATGATAATGGACTCTAGATTAAATTGTTAATTAGAGTTGAAGTAAATTATCATAAATCCACCAATTTTCTTGTTAGCCTGGTGTTAGCCTAACAAGCCATCCTGACTATCACATCAAAATGTAGCCTATAGTCTGGCTAAGACCAATAGAACCGGAATCAGCTGTTGTTTTTTAAACTGCCTTAGCACGTCGAGAAGTTATCGCTAAGATACATCTAGGCAACTCCGTGAGTGTTGTGATTGGTCCAACCAAACCTTGGATAAGGCCCTATGGCTTAAGGCTAGACATACTGTCTAGGCAAAACTATTTTCTATTGCTAGGGTACGTCTATATTTAAAAGTCTAGATACATGGCACCTTATAGATACTTTTAAAGGGCCACCATGCAGTTTTTGCTGTATAACTATAGCTACAAAATAGGCATACAAATATGTTTCAGAGTCTTTCTTGCACTTCTAGTACATGCTAATGAACATGCAAGCCAAAAACAAATTATCAATGTCATGCTGTAAGTAGGTTTTCTTTTATTTTGAAGCGGTTCCCTACCCCCCACCCAGAACTACACAGTGTATACCCTGCATGGCTGGTGGGAATAAAACTTGCATTTATCTACCCCCTTGGCTATATGCCATCAAAATTAATTTGGAGATGGTCCCAAAACAAATTTTATAAAAAGGATACCTCAAACAGTGGTGAAAAATTGCCCTAGTGTCCCTTTAAACACAGCAGATGTAGCAAGAAAGTCCAATTTCCATGGAATTTCCCTCTCATTGCTAGGTGGTCATAATAGACTATGCTAATGATTCTATAGTTCTACTGTTGCTGGGGGTTTATATTCCACAGTCTGAGCGCATTCAGCTCTGTTGTTCACTGGGACATGCAGCAGTGTGCTGACAGTGTGTAGAGCACTGTACACAAGGGTATTCCATTGGCTGCATATATATAGCCTCTGATCTAATGCCATCATCATATGCTCATTTTGGCCCCATCCATGAGGAAAATGGCGATGCAGTAATAAAACGTGCGGCTGATTGACAGCGGCGATGACCGGAGTGTCATCTCGCTCTCCCTCGCTGGCTCTATCGCCGGTGCGGCACGGCGAAGTAAAGTCATTAAAGCCAAGAGCATGCAAACGAGTGATGGAGAGAGAGAGAGAGAGAGAGAGAAAGAGAATGAAAGAAAGGGGGGGGAGGGAGAGCATCTCTAGGGATGTTTCTCTTGGCGGTTGCCTGCTTGTTTGGCTACGTGTAACGGGGTCGTAAATAGCAGCCGAGGCGCCGGCAGAGGCATCGTGTGGGCCCTGTGCTCGAGTGCCATTCTCCATGTGCTACGGTGTCAGAGGATGCACGCATAACCACTATAAACACAACAACAACAACAACACATCAGGATCTCCCCAAGCAAACAAACAAACACACACACACACACACACACACACACACACACACACACAGGACACACACACCAGCTTTCTACATCTTGCTCTCTCCCCATAGCTCTGTCTAACCTCTATCTTATTCATTCATTCTTTTATTCTTTCTTTTACATACATCCTCTACTCTCATTTTTTTCAAAATACAGACTGTTTTAATAGTTGAATTAGTGGAAATGGTCCACTAAATGAACTACTGAAATATGCTGTATCAACACACACACACACACACACACACACACACACACACACACACACACACACACACACAACTCTACTCCTCATTCTCTCCCCACACCTCTGTCTAACCTCTCCTTCATTCATTCATTCATTCATTCATTCATTCATTCATTCATGCTCTCATTTCCCCACTCTCTCACTCTCTTCAGCGAGTCATCATTTTAGTCTCCACTTACTGTGAACAAACTTCATCTGTCATGTCTGCAACTGCAACCGCTTTAACAGGAGGCACAGAGATTGGCTGCTGAAAGCAGGTGTATCTATATTTCAGGAGCTCAGTGGCCGACGGCTGGGGCCGGGGTAGGGGCTGGGGAAGCCTGTACCAACTGGAGCAAAGCAGGAGCAGCAGAAAAAAACGAGAGAAAGATGGAGGGATTGAGGGAAAGGAGATAAGAGAAGAAGAAGTGAGAGATTGAGGGGGTAGGTGAGGAGAAAGTGTACATAAGGTAGAAAGGGAGGGAATGAGAGAAAGAACAGAAGAAAGAGAGAGGGGAGTAAGGGGGAGGGAGAGATGCAGTGCATGGGAAAATGAGAGAAAGAGAGAGAGGAAAGATCGAAGCAGCCAGAGAGCAAGGAGAGGCAAGTGAGCAAGGGCTGTGTGTGTGTGTGTGTGTGTGTGTGTGTGAGAGAGAGAGAGAGAGAGAGAGAGAGAGAGAGAGAGAGAGAGAGTAAGCAGAGGCAAGTGAGCAGGGGCTGTTTGTGTGTGTGTGTGTGTGTGTGTGTGAGAGAGAGAGAGAGTAAGGAGAGGCGGGGGGAGTGTGAGGCAGCAAGGTGCTCTGTGAGGAATGCAAATGCAGGCATGCAGATGCTCGCTGTTGATTCGAATTTGTCAGGGCGTCTTCCCCAGGAGCTCACAAAAGGTCAACATTCCTCTCTCTCTCTCTCTCTCTCTCTCTCTCTCTCTCTCTCTCTCTCTCTCTCCCCATTTCCCTCTCCTCTACTTCTGTGCCCCAGCATCCACTACGGGGAACAAGAGAGATAATGTAGGATTCCCGTTTTCCCCTGCTTACGAATAAAGCACTCCTCCCGATCCCAGCACTGCAGCACCCCGGCCTGCACTGCGCTCGAGACGTCTCGCTTGGGGTTGTACATGCCATAACTCCTTAAGCTCCACAGAGCTCCAACACAAACCCCACTCTCAATACAGCAGCAATGCTTCACTTCAAACATGGAGTGTTGAACTCATTTGATCCCTCATATACGGGACATATCCAGCACTTTTGCTTTATTACATGTTAATAGACGGTAATAAATAGTTTACGAGCCATCAGTAAAAAAAAAAAAACGGGGCTTTTTACAAGTCGGCAATTAATTTGTTTTGCTTTGACTAAGACTGAGAAGCTAACGACAAGTACTGGCTTCAAGTGCATGGCAGAGGGCAAGTCACATCCTCTGATGAAATATTTACTGCATGAGGTCACCCGCGTTCTATAGTCGGTCTGTGACACAACAGCTTTTTAAAAAAGGCACCCGCTGGTAAGGCCATCTCGCCGTTTGTTGCCCTCCCTGGTCTCCCGTGATGCCGAGGCCCCCAACGTTCCAGTGACCCCTCTCAAAAATTAATGCTCATCCGAGACTCTCCGTTCTCCGTTCATTTTTTTTCTTCTTCTTCTTCATCTTCTCCGCTCTCCCTTTCGCCTCGACTTGCTCCCGCCGTCCTCGGCCTCCTTCATAAGTCTGATTAAAGGTAGTAATAATAACGGTGCGTAGGAGTTGCCCCTTGTGAAATATTGAGGAGGGGCTGCGGCGGGGTGGGGCGGGGCTGATGAATGTTTCAGCGGAGCGCTGGGAACACGCCGCTCGCTCACTTGCTCGTTCGCTGCTGGATTATGCAGAGAGCACTTTGACGATGCTCTCCGAGCTCTTCAGCCCCTCCTCGCCAAACACCGCTGCCGCCACTGCTGCCGGGCCCACAGGAGGGCCTAGCAACCTGAAGGGCATGATGGGAAGAGTTGACATTCGCAACAGTCCTCCACAGGATGCGTATTGTAGTGTACTGAGTGCTGACAAAAGGCTGAGTGGAAGTTTTTTTTTTTTTTTTCTTTTTTTTTGTGCATTATACTTTTCTACTGCTTTGAAGTTTTGAAGTGGATTAGTCCATCAAGTGAGAAAAATTGCACTGTGTAACTTGTCAGCACGAAGATGAAGTCACCACTCTCGAGTTTCAACTTTCACATTCAACAGGCTCTCTCTCTCTCTCTCTGCCTCTCTCATATTCTGCTTGAGTTCCTCGCCTCAGCGTGATTGATTTTGCAGTGGAACCAGCGACTCGGTGAATCTAAAAGCACCGACTGCACTTTTCATAAAGATAAAATCTCAAAGCTTCCAAATAATGTATTGATGTGCCAAAGACAAAAAAAAGTGGAACCATGCTATTCCCTGCAGAAATAATGTGTTGTAATACTTCAGTCACAGATGCCACTAAAAATCTTAAATTTAATATTATAGATTATTTTAATATACAGACATACTGTAGAACATAGAATTTAATATACAGTGTATTACGTCTGACAATAATAATTATGTAGATGATTATATTTTATGAAAGCCCCATTATAAAGCGCTTGGAAGACTCCCAATGTCTCCCCATACTGTACTATGATGCCCCAGCTGTAGATTAGCAACCCTGCCCATAGTAAAGGGCAGTTAAAGCACAAGTTCTCTGTATTTGACATCAAGCTTTTTTTTTTCTTTTCTTTTCTTTTTTTTTCTTGATCGTTTATGATGAAATACAATGGTTAAGATTGAAATTTTGACAAATGCTTCTGTTCCAAGAATTTTTGGTTGTTGCTGGAGCACCACCACTACTAACCCACCTCCACAACGGCTGCATAGGTGCAGTCAAACAATCCCTCCTAGAAGGTATTACACATTTGTTTTAATGGGGGGTCCCCCAGCAACAACTGAAAATTCTGAAAGTATTTGTCAAAACTGAACAACTGAAAGTATTTGTCAAAATTTCAGTCTTAAATTAACCAATTGCATTTCATTGTTAACGGTCCAAAAACAAGACTTAATAAATACAAATACAACTTATAAAGACTTTAATAAATACAAATACAAATAATCCTAACTTGTGCTCTTAGGGAGGTCATGGGACTGCTGTCCTCTAACACCTTTGGCATTGTCGTCTAGGGGGAAGTAAACACAGACATTTCCTCGCAGCGAGGAGTGGCTCTTTTGCGAGCGACCCGTCAGACGATGCCTGCTGTGCCCGCTCTGCCTGCGGCAGCCACGTGGCCCCTTTGGCGTGGCACACACACACACACACACACACACACAAGTGTTACGGTAACTCGCAGCACGCGCCACACATTCATCACTGACACCTGACTGAGTGCCAGGCCTAAGGCCTCTTGTGTGGGGCCAGCCCTCTGCACAAGGACGGGTCAATGGCGGGGTGAAGGAGGGAGGGAGAGAGAATGAGAGAGAGAGAGAGAGAGAGAGATGGGGGGAATAAGAGAGGGAGGGGGGAAAGGAGAGAGGGGGTTGTGGAGGTTTTTTTTTTTAAGGCATGGGCTTCCCTCTGCGAGGCCGACGTTCCTGCTGCGGAGAAAATGCTCGCGCTCGGCGGGATCACTCCTTCAGGTGATCTACTGACAGCCAACCACTGGGGATAATAGAGAGTGATGAAGGAGCTGAGGAGCAGCACAGTATGTTTGTGTGTGTGAGAGAGAGAGAGTGTGTGTGTGTGTGTGTGTGTGTGTGTGTGTGTGTGTGAGAGAGAGAGAGAGAGAGAGAGAGAGAGAGAGAGAGAGAGAGAGAGAGTGTGTGTGTGTGTGTGTGTGTGTGTGTGAGAGAGAGAGAGAGAGAGTGTGTGTGTGTGTGTGTGTGTGTGAGAGAGAGAGAGAGAGAGAGAGAGAGAGAATAAAAGAGTGTATGATCAAATGAATGTGCTGCTCCATGTGTAATAATATGTCTATAAAAATGTGTGTGTGTGTTACAATTATTTTAAGAGAGAGTGAGAAAGTGTATGTTAATGTTTATGTTTTTAGTAGTATTTAAACAGAGCAGGGTTTCTTTCCTGTTGCTGGCTGTTATGGGTGGGTCACAGAGCTTTTAGTAAAGAGTTACAGTCAGATCCAAAGTCAGGCCTTTAAAAATCAAATTGAACTTAATATAAAGCTGTCTATTACTTGCATATATCAATCATATATAGACAGCAGAGTATGTTGAAACATGCCATATATAAGACTGTATGTGTATGTGTAAGTCAGATACCATATACTGTATGAAATGGTTAAAGTGCCTGTATATGTATAGTGTATATTTTCTAATGTAGCCCATTATGCACGATATGCACTACAATAAATAAAAAATATGAATGTGTATGCTGAATGTGTGTATGCTCCATACTATGACATTCTGTATTAAGAATTTACTTCTAAATTTACATTCTAAAAATGGCATGTACAGTAGATTCTAATTAAAGCACAATCTGTTTGAACTTTGAACAAAATCCTTGCAGTGATTGTTGCATCTGAAAGAACACAGACAAGAGTCATTCTGTGGGAACACAGAGTCTGTCATTCTGACAAAGTGGCACGTCCGGCTTTTATTCAAAGAGAGAAGTACTGTACATATTTTCTCTCCGTACTGTGAAAGAAAAGTCTAGAATGCTTGTCTATAACACACTTCGTTTGTTTGTGCAAATGAAGAAATTGCCATTAATATACTATTATCAGAGAGTGTAAATGCCAACTTTAGTCTAACGTAAAACTGATTAGGAGAATAAAAGAGGTTTTAATTATGTAGGAATTCAGGATTCATTCATCAGGAAGTTCATTCATCATTAACATTCTTGCTGGTTTCTTATTGTGAGTGTAAATTAATGTCGGCATGTATGAGGCTACAGTACATGTTCCCTATGTTTCTTTAACATACTGGGACGGTGATGTGATGCAATGGGAGTGTGTGTGTGTGTGTGTGTGTGTGTGTGTGTGTGTGTGAGAGAGAGAGAGAGAGAGAGAGAGAGAGAGAGAGAGAGAGAGAGAGAGAGAGAGAGAGAGAGAACCCAGGGTATTCTCATGCACAGTGACTTTGGGTGATTTCCATACATTGACGCGTACATGTGTGATGTTTCATGTGTGATCTGATCTCCACTGTGTTTAATGTATTCACACACACACACACACACACACACACACACACACACACAGTCATATACATGCAAACACACATATGTACAGACACACGCACGCACACATTCACATACATGCAAACACTCTCAAACACACATACACACTCTCTCACACACACACACACACACACACACACACACACACACACACACACACACACACACTCCTCTCTGGTGTGGTCTGGTCTCTCACGCGATGGCGGTGGCTGAGTGCGACATTTGCGTCTCTGTGCTGCTGATAAAGGGAGCAGGCGCCCCGTGGGCCTCAGTGTAGAGTGCCAGTGTGAGTGTGTGTGTGTGTGTGTGTGTGTGTGTGTAGAGTGCCAGTGTGGTCTAACCCCAGCCCCCCGGCCCCCATTCAGTCTGGTTCAGTGGGCCCTGGCCACCGATGCAGGCGAAACACAGCACAACACACAACACAGTAGTCTCTCTCCAGGCATGGCAGACACAGAACACACACACACACACACACACACACACACATGCACGCTTCCCCACCCCTCACATCCGGATGGCATTTTTTTTGTAGGACAAACATAAACAAACGCAGATGTGCATTTCGCCGGCTCGTTCTCTTCTACACACACACACACGCACACACACACTTTGAGTGCCACACACATGCTCACACACTCAGTCGAGTGATGCTGGCGGTTTTGCAGCGAAGCGACAAGCGCTTCTTGTTAGCGCTCAGGCAGGCTGAGAGCGGACAGGCGGGCGGGCGACCCCAAAGCACACGGACAGGACAGTAGTCGCCGTCTCTGTTACAGCAGTGGCAGTGGCGGTGGCAGCCCAGTGTTGTGGAGGCGAGTCGCCGTGTGTGCAAACACAAACCAGGCAGAACACTGGCCTCTTGTTTTCGCCAGTCTGCCAGCAGCGGGCTCCCAAAATGGATTTTGTGTGCTAAACTCAATGTGCCGTCGCACGATTTCACCCATCCAGCCGATCAACCATCCAACAAACCAACCGACCAACCACGGGCGCACGTTGGATGTGATCCGAATTTTTTTTTTTTTTTACCCCACATCCCAGAAATTAGAAATTAAAAAATAAAGGACAGCAGTGCACATGTGTGTGGAAAATTGAGCCAGACACCACACACACACACACACACACACACACACACACACACACACACACACACTGCCGCCATCCATCCTTATGCAGACCCACGTGTGTCCCAGCTGAGCCAGAAGACCCAGGGACGTGTTGGCACTGACAGTCCCACAACAGACAAGCAGGTTGGGGCTTATAGGGAAGAATTACACTTCCCCCTACACACCCCTTACCCCACCCCAACCCACCCCACACACACACACACACACCCTTCTCCGCCCCGCCCGCTGATAAACATGCTGTCACAGACCTGCAGGCATCACCGGAGGAGGCAGGAATGGCACGCTGACATCCCATCCCTTCTTCCTTTTCATCCTAGTTCTACTCTCTATCCCTCCTTTTCCTCTCACTCTCTCTCTTTCTCTCTCTCTGTCTCCATCCCTCTCTCTCTCAGTCTTCATTCCTCTCTCTCTCTCTCTCTCTCTCTGTCTCTCTTCTCTCTCTCTCTCTCTCTCTCTCTCTCTCTCTCTCTCTCTCTCTCTCTCTCTCTCTCTCTCTCTCTTCCTCTAGTTCCATTCCCTGGTCCCTCCTCCAGGCCTGCTTGGGTAAGTGGATAAATGATCGGGCTGGAGATCTGCTGCGAGTGGCTGTGCTGGCTGTGGTGAGCTTTGGGCAAGCTGCCCATGCAATTAATGGTCTTTGTAATGGGCCCGCCTGCAACAGAAAATAAACAAACACTGTGAAATCTTTGATTAAACGGTGATCTGCTATTTTGGATCTTCAAAGCGCCTCTCCAAGCGAAGAACACCAGCGAAATCGGCAGTGTGGTGGATGTGTGTGTGAGAGTGTGTCTGTGTGTGTGTGTGTGAGTGTGTGTGCTTTCCTTTTTTCATTTTTTCTTTTCCTTCTCTTCCTCTTTTCGTTGGTTCTTTCTTTCTTTTCTTCCAGCTCACCGAATGTGCTCTCTCCGATACAGGACTGAGGCTGTTAGAGCCATTTAATAGAAATAGAAATAGACGAGCACACACACACACACACACACACACACACACATGAATGCACACCCCCACAATTCCCATGCATACAGTTACTCTCTTGTGCGTTCTCTCTCTCTCTCTCTCTCTCTCTCTCTCTCTCTCTCACACACACACACACACACACACTCTCTCTGATTCACGCACGCACACACACAAGGTTTTAAATAATTATTACGTTAAGCTCTAAAGCTGTAGAATATGCTTTAAAAGCTCTTGCTGTTGCAACATTAATGCCTTAGCCAACAGTTTTGCCTGCCTGTTTGAATGCACTTGTGGGAGAGCAAACGCCGTTTTATTGTCAACTCCCATTTTCCTGCTCACGGCAAAGAGTAATCCTGCCAGACACTACTGCACATGCCCGGTGTCAACACAACCCCCGTGTGTGTGTGTGTGTGTGTGTGTGTGTGTGTGTGTGTGTGTGTGTGTGTGTGTGTGTGTGTGTGTGTGTGTGTGTGTGTGTGTGTGTGTGTGTGTGTGTGTGTGTGTGTATGTGTGTGTGTGTGTGTGTGTGTGTGTGGTGTGAAAGTATGTGGGTGTGAGTGTGTATTTGTGTGAGTGTGTGTGTGAGTGTGTTTGTGTGAAAGTATGTGGGTGTAAGTGTGTATTTGTGTGAGTGTGTGTGTGTGTGTGTGTGTGTGTGTGTGTGAAAGTATGTGTGTGTTAGTCTGTTTGTAATGCATGTGTGTGTTTGTGTGATGCTTCTTCAAGGAGGTGCACTTCCTGGTGTTTACGATGAAAGTCATTTCATGGCTAGCGCTTCACTGTACAAAACGGGTGGGCCTTCACCTGGCATCGCCAACATCTTCTGTTATCTGCTACGTCTATAATGAATCAACAGTGAAGGCGCAATCTTTGAACGTTCCGTGTGCGCTTCCCCTTGTTAAATTTGTGTGGTAATATTGAGAAATGGCCTCGGGACTTAAGACGCCATTAACCTTCATCTATCAGACCCGGTGTTATAAATCATTCCTTTTCATGCATGAAGTCCTGACACCGAGGAGGACTCAAGTGCTACGCCCTGATTTGCACTTTGCAAATGAGCTCGGACAGAGGGAATATTTATGGAGTCAGGTGACCTTAGGTTTGGTTGGGGAAACGCTAAGTTGAATAGCTCATTTGTTCAACTTAACCGAGAATTTCAAGTGAACCAAGCCATACGTTAGCACATCCGCAAGTGTCAAACATCGCACTCCGCGCCTGATATGACAAGTAAACAGGTTTCTCACTTTCACCCACTCACTGCGTTCCCACATATACTTGCCTATATATGCTACATAGGGTTAGCCGCCTGTCTGTCTCAACTGCACCTACAGAAAGTACATGCCCTGTCTGTCTAAGCTAGGCTAATCATCGCAGCAGAACCAGTTACCATGTAGTAGCACATCTAGTTGGCCAAGGACAAAGCCCCTATTAGCGTCATCATAGCCATCAATAAATCTTATGAAATTGCATTTGAGGATTTGTCCTAGCTGGAATAGCTCTATGCATTTGTCACTGATGGCTTTGGACAGCAGAAATTGGATGGTTTCCACGTTTAACGCTCACATCAGTCCCGCATACCAACACACACATCCACCTGTGTGACGCTACGTTTTTTAAATCAACAAATAGCTGGAAAAATTGCTGCCTGATTGGGTTAAGGCAAGTGCCCCCCCCCCCCTCCTCCCTCTCTCCCTCCCTCTCTCTCTCCCTCCCTCTCCCTCCTCTTCTCTCCTCTCTTACTTGTGAAGGTATGCCTGCAAGGATCATTTGTTATTATTAGTGAACACCGAATTGTGCTTTTTTTTGGTACTGTTTCTATGTCACACGACACGCAGAAATTGCCTCTGGGCCTGGGGTTGCAATAAAGATAAATTAGAAATAGATTACAGGAACTGTTTCCATCCATAACAGGGACGTTGTTCCCCGCCACTTTCCTTTCCCTTCCCAGGCTCACTATATAGTGAGGCTGCAAATATTTTTTATTTTTTTATTTCATTTCATTTTTTTTTTTTTTTTTGGTCCCGCAATAGAGATATGAACTGTTATCATAGTGCTCTACCCTCTCACTGTCGATCATCATAAGTGACATTAGGCTTTAACTTTCATCACCCAGCATTGCCTGGGGTGCACAAGGGAACGCTCTCTCTCTCTCTCTCTCTCTCTCTCTCTCTCTCTCTCTCTCTCTCTCTTTCTTTCTCTTTCTCACACTCTCTTCCCAATCCTGCTGCTATGCTACTCGTGGGGATTGACAGCTTCAGGAGACAAACTCAATCCAAAGGAGAGTCAATAGCGGTCCCCCAAATACACACACACACACACACACACACACACACACACACACACACACACACACACACACACACACACAGTATTGCCCAATATGAATGCCATATAGGCAGGTTAAAGTAAGCAAATACAGTATACTGCATGTATGGGAGTACATTGTGTTTGTGTAGTGTGTATGTATGGACATGAGGGGAATGTAGGAAACAAGTGGGAGCATTCTGACAGTTACCGCTCAGGTAATAAACTTCACGATTAGAATAATAATTAGAACACTAATTAAGGCATAGTATACACTTATTTTTAAAAATGAGCCCAGTGCTTCAGACCAGGCAAGCAGCACTACACTACACTACACTACACTACACTACACTACCTGCATCCCTCTTTGTTCCTGGTGTCATCACCTTCCTGTGAGCAGCTCCCTGTGTCAGCACAATTCAGCAGGTGGCCTCCCAGCAGAGCAGAGCAGAGCAGAGCACCCAGGAAGTGAGCACCCAACACCCACCACCCGCTATAACGAACGACAGGCCAAAAGGCTGAGGTGAGCTCACAAAGATGTGTTTTTAATGCATTTTATGTATATTTTTAATATAATTTAAATACTTTTAAATATATTTTTTATATATTATTTTCTATTTATATATTTTTTTGTAATTTGAATCATGACAACCCACCCAACCACTCCAACACACACACACACACACACACACACACACACACACACACAGAGACACAGAGAGAGAGAGAGAGAGAGAGAGAGAGAGACGAACAAACATACACAAACGGAAACCCAGTTTTTAGTCCATAGAGCGGTCCTTATGGAGCCTATACAGAGGGGCGTTCCTGGTTCCTGGGCGGTGGTGGTGGTGGTCACCTGACTATGGTGTAGGACACCAGAGGACACGGGGAGGGACTGACTGTGAGTGTGAGTGTGACTGTGAGCGTGCACCCGCACCCGTCTGGGGAGCAGGATAAAAATACTGTGCTGACAAGCCAATTAATCAGGTTTCAGGCCACTGCAGCACTGTGCATCTTTTAAAGAGGAGGAAGTGGTCCGTCTCTTCACGAGAGTGCGCGTGCACACACACACACACACACACACACACACAGGGGGAAAAAAGGCAAACAAACTGAGCTGAACAGGCTTTGGTTTCGGTTGACTTTGTGCATTGTAAAACGTATTGAATTAGAGGAAACAATTCAGTCTTTTCTTCTTTTTTTTATCTGCAAACTTTATGGAGTCCGCTTGTCTTGTTTTTCCACCAGGAGCTGTTTGCTGCTCACTAGAAAGTTGAAGAGCAACAGAAAAAACAAGGCAGCGAGAGAGAAGGAGAGAGAGAGAGAGAGAGAGAGAGAGAGAGAGAGAGAGAGAGAGAGAGAGAGAGCTCAGCATGGTGAAATTAATCACCTGTTCAGATTCAGGGCAAACAAGGAAGGTGAGGCAGCAAGGGGAGGAGGAGGAGAGAGAGTGAGAAAAAAAGAGAGAGAGAGAGTGAAAGAGAGAGAGAGAGAGAGAGAGGGGGGGGGGAAGAGGAGAAAAAACACCTCATCAAAAAATGAGTGTACAGAACACACTCTCTCATTCTATTGCCCCCCCTTCTCTCTCTCTCTCTCTCTCGCTCTCCCTCTCTCCGATGTTGCCTCACCAGATTCCCTGTCACCAGGGCTCCCACTAGTACCCAGAGAAACAAATTAAAGCAGTTCCGCTCTGCTGACTGGTACCGTGCTCACTCTCTCCCTCGGAAGCTTTAGTGGCACTTTTCTTTCGTCCTCTCTTTCCCTCCCTCCCATTCTCTCTCTCTCTCCCTCCCTCTCTCCATCCCTCTCTCTCTCTCTCTCTCTCTCTCTCTCTCTCTCTCTCTCTCTCTCTCTCCATCCCTCTCTCTTTTCTTGTCTCTCTTAATGGGAGGCTGTCCATCCTGGCTACAGAGATCAGATGCAGGCAAATCCACAGGTCACCCTGGCTGACTGCTGACGCCTCTTGAAGTCAACCAGCCATGCCAACCCCCTCCGAAATATATAGAAAAAAAGTAGTCGACTCTTAAACATCAAGGGCAAACACACACACACACACACACACACACACACACGACTGCACATGCACACACACACACACACACACACACACACACACACACACACACACACACACACACACACACACACACACACACACACACAGAGAGAGAGAGAGAGAAGAGCAGCGTTTGGGAGCATCTGCTGCATAAGCATGCAGTATTTGATCAGCTTTGGAAAAACAGGACAAGTCAATTTTTTTTTTTCTTGCGGAAGTGCTTAGGGAAAAAAAGAAAACACCTTGTGCCACGCTGAAATATTGTGTGTCAGCTATGGCATTCATGCTGAAACAGAGGTCATGATGATGATAATGCTTTTCTTAACACAGTGTTATAAATAGAGCTGCTTACATTCACACACAGTGTTTGTTCTCACCCGTGATGTGATTGGATCCTCTGTTGTTCCTTTTCCTCCCTCTCTCTCTCTCTCTCTCTCTCTCTCTCTCTTTCTCTCATTCTCTTTCCTCCTTTGTCTCTCTCTTTCCCTCCCTCAGTCTCTCTTTTTCTCTCATGGCTGGTAGAATGCCAGCCTCCCCCCTCCCCCCACCCCCCCACACACACACACACACACACACACACACTCCCCCCTCACCGATAATTACGCATGGAATGATTGAGTAATTAGCAAATTTAGAATCTCCACTAGTTTTAAATAAGGCAAAGGAGCTAATCTCTGCTCCCAGCCTTGGAGATTCTGACAGGCAAGACGCATGGGGTAGGCCATTTTACAGGAGGGGACCTCGGCTGGGGGTGGAGGGCCCAACGCAACAGGATTCTCTCTCTCTCTCACTCACACACACACACACACACACACACTTTCCATGCCTTGTGCTTATGCTCAGCATGATGGGTAGTTGAGTGTGTGGATTGTAGTCACGTCACATGACAAACCCCCCACCCCCAAACCGGTAATCACTAGAAGGGATATGTTTACAGTACATTCTCACAGAATCCCGCAGGTAGCCTACTGTTACAGCTACAAAAGCGGATACAAGTACAAAAGCAGAGGGGGGATTTGGGTTTTAATTTAGCCTAAGTCTTAGTTTCCAGAGATTAATAAATGTTTTTAGATCATTTGTAGGTATATAAGTAGGTAATTTGACATTGTTACAAGGCAAACTATATAACGGCAAAATTTCAACATAATTTCCAGCCGTCCTCATATCCCTTTTAGTGTTGACCCCCCCCCCCACACACACACACACACACACACACACACCCTCCCTCCCCTACTCAACCCTCACAGTCACCCCTCAACAGCAGCACCCCAAGGCTTGTGACTCTGCTAGCGTTTATTGTCATCATTAGCTGTGGCTTAGCACAGACGCTAATGGTGCTCACTTGCCCTCTACCTTACATTAAATCACTCTGAAAGAGAATTGCGGCTATTGTCTAACCTATCACAGTATAGACCGTCAAATGATAACTGCAATCAATGGCACTATTCATGGGCTTTTCTCTCAAATATTGACACCTCTGATAATAGCATTGATCGCATGTTAAACAATGGGTGCTATCGCTAATATTGTTACAGACCCCCCCGAGCTTCAGTATTTTTGAGTTCATTTAGCAGCTCTAGTCTAGTGTGTGGTGTGATTATGAGTGGCTTTTCCTTAAACGCCATCCGTGATCAGAATACCCATGAACCGGCCGTGAGGTACACAGGCACACCAGCAACATGCCGAGAGAAGGAGGGAGAGAGAGAGAGAGAGAGAGCACCGTTGCCAAATTCAAGGCATCCATGACCTGAGCCCAGAGCAAACAGTTGACATGCATGCTAATAGCTAATTATGAATTATGAGGGATTTATTTACCTGGAAAAGCTATTAGCCTCTTAAGACCTTAAATCCCCATCACTGCATTTACTTAACGCTGGCGTTGGGGGCAGGGGAGGGGTTGGGTTTGTGTACGTGTGTGAGAGAGAGTCGGTGTGTCTGTGTGTGTGTGTTTGTAGGTGTGAGGGAGAGAGATGTGAGTGTACATTTCAAAAAGTGTGAGTGTGTGTGTGCATGCATGTGTCTCTGTGTGTGTGTATGTGTGTGTCTGTGTATGTGCACAACATGTGTGTATGCATGTATGTGTCTGTGTATGAGCACATGATTGCATGTAAGAATGTGCATGTGTTTGTGTGTGTGTGTATGTGTGTATGTGCATGTGTGTGTCTGTATGTGCCACATGTTTGCATGTGAGTATGTGCATGTGTGTGTGTGTGTGTGTGTGTCGGTGTATGTGCTCATGTGTTTGTGCATGTTTCCTTGTGTGTGTATGTATGTGTGTGTGTGTGTGTTGCTGGGTAAAGATGTTAGTAGAGAAGAGGCTGGCTCCAAAGGCGTGAGGCGTGACAGTGCTGGCGCTTGCCGTGGTGCTGCAGGTGCCACAAGGTGTCAGGCGGGCTTGGAGCCCATCTTGACAGGGCTATTAACTCTGATCCGCCGACCTCCCCCTTGACCGAGGACCGAAG
>JAODXP020000029.1:10156511-10171511 GCA_027497455.2 Sardinella longiceps
TCTCCAGAGGGGATTTTCATGCCTGAAAAAAAGGCCTTTATAGGTCCAGCCAGGGATTCAAGTGGGGAGGTTTTCTAAGGACTCTCATAGAAGGCTATTCTACAGTAGGTCTTCTAAGGACTTCCAAAAAGGACCCTATTTTCTCCATAATCTTTCCTATGTATCATAAGCACAAGGATACTCTTTTTGATCTCCTGAGGGGAAATATATTTATTTTTTTATTATTCATAAAGTAATTTATATATTTATGCATTTTATATAATATATAAAATGCATAAATATATAAATTACTGAAATAGGATAAGGATGAAGAGGGAAAATAAGATAAAATATTATTTTCCCTCTTTATCCTTATCCTTTTTCAGATTCACTCCAAATCCCCCTCCTTCTCTCTCCTTCCATTAGCCAAGGAGTATACTTTGTATAATATTTCTATAATCAGCTAACATTATGAAAATAGGTGTGCACCTGGCAAACCTGACTATAACAGTATAGCCTGTCCATGAGCGACAGACTGACCTCAAACCAGGGGTGGATTCAGTGGTTAATCAGTATTTAAAACTCTCTCCACACTCAGATAAGTTGATAAGCTATCTATAGGCAATACATCCAACCAAACCATTGACAGAAGATCTACTGGGGCCCTATGGGTGGTGGAAGGACTATAGACGAATCCGACAAGCGTTTTGTGTAGGCTGCCATCTTGTGGGGACGCCATTGTTGGACTGTAAACAAACCCTTTTGACAATGCACAGTCCATGACAGCTAACAGCAAAGACCATGGAATACTCTGTCATTATACAAGTAGTAGTGAATCTCATAAATCACGGCATTTTATGATGTGCAATCACGTTATCCCTATGGACAGATTGGCGATCTAACAGCCACCGTGTATATCTGCAGAGCAAAACTATTTGCTTGCGCTAGAGTACGTCTAGATGTCTAGGCTAATTCTCCATTATTCCCTCTGTCTCTCCAGCAGAGCTTGGTGCTATGCAAATGAGACGGGCGACTGGTCCTCATGCCCACCCCCCACCTCCCCACAAGCCCCACCTCCACCCCCCAAGTCCCACCTCTGCCACCTCCGGATCTGGAGCGGAGGGGGAGGCTGGGGGAGAGAGCAGGGAGGTGGGGGGTAGGTGGGGGGGGCACAGTGTCCTGTCCTGGCTGTCTGTCTGCCCTCCTCCCCTGGGCAGGACTGAGGTTATGGAGCTGTCACTCTCCTCCAGTGTTCTCCGTCTCTCTTCCTCTCCTCTTTGTGCTCTCTCTCTCCCTCCCTCTTTCGTTCCCTCTCTCTCTCTCTCTCTCTCTCTCTCTCTCTCTCTCTCTCTCTCTGCCATGTCTTGATCTACACAGGCGGGTGAAAAAATGGGGATAGGTTGGGTTGGCGAGAAAGGATGGGGGGGTTGGTGTGAGGATTAAAAAAAAAAAAAAAAAAAAGAGGAGAAAAAAATCGAAATGAATTCTCTCTCAACCCTAGCAGTGAAATGTCAGCGAGAGCAACTGGTTAGCAGTGACAATGCAGGCTCCCATCACCTGCTAATTGAAATCCAATGAGGTGTGAAAGGACCCTTTAAAAGAAGCCACAATCAACAGGAGCATCGCCGAGACACAGCCTACGTGTATAATTTAATTTTGATGTCTCCCTCCTCTAACCCTCACCTCCAGACATACCTCACACACCGCACCCAACACACACACACACACAAACACACACACACTTTTCCATGATGGATCCATGGCAGCCAATTACAGCGTGAGGATGGTTTATTTTTTTCCACGGGACGGGTGGTCTTCCCGTCAGCATGATTAAGAGGTGGCCATTGCGTTGCCGCCGCGTCGTCCGACTCCTTTCCGTTCTCAAAGCCACGGACCGGCCCACGTGCCGCCAATCACCACTAATCACCAATCACGGAGCAGATAACAGAACAGCAGGAGCATCCCAATCAGTGCCACTTGCTTATTGCTCTGTGATTATATTGGTTTTCATAGCAACCTGAGGGGGAGGGAGGGAGGGGGAAGGAAAGGAAGAGGAAGGGGGGGGGGGGGGGTGTTGAGAAAGGAAGGAGAACTATGGGTTGCTGCTTTATGCCATGAAATCAGCCTGCGGGCAAAGAAAAAAAATCCTGGATTGCGAGTGGATCATTATGTGGCTATATTGAAAAAGGGAGAGGCTTTCTCATTATATGTATTTATAGATTGCACTGAGTGCTCACAGTGGAAAGCCAGGATGAGTGTGTGTGTGTGTGTGTGTGTGTGGAGGAGGGGGGGGGCATTGCTCCAGCCGTAGGAGGTGGAAGAAGATCATCCTTTTATATGTTTCTTCTCTCTCTCTCTCTCTCTCTCTCTCTCTCTCTCTCTCTGTTTGTTTTCCCTTCACTGGGCCCAATGTAGTGGGTGAGGTACATGCCGACCACAAAATGTGAAGCCGCTGCTTAATGCTACGCTTACACCTCGCTGCTCTTTTCTTTGCGCGGCTCAATAACCTTTGAGAAAAATGCAGGAACATGTTTCCTTCCCGCGCTTCAGCTCGTTTTTTTGGCGTCGACCGACTCACGGTTGCGGAAGCCAAGATACTAATGTGGGGTGATAAGCCCCTAGACAGCTAAATGACTGTCTTTTACATGATGCTGTGCGCCGCACTCCTCTCCACTCCACTCCGCGCGTGTGACATATTTACCGAACGTGCCAGTCAAGCACTTGGAGCATTCACTAAGCGAATCCACTTTCATGTGAACCAGGCATGGCTCTCTACTGTCACTGTGAACTGCATGTCTGCACGAGCGTGGGTTCATTGATAATTCATACTGACACACATATGTTCAAACCCCCCCACCCAACACACACACTAAACACACACTCGGCTGGTTGCGGTGAAGTGCATCATCGTCTGTTAGCCCTATTTTAACTAGAGGCACTTAATTTTTTTTGACCAAAGAGGTTTAAAAAATTCAACACCAACACCAACCAACAACTAAACAATAACAGTTTTTCATGTATTTGTGTGTGAACTAAACTCATATCCAAATCTTTCTCATGCTTACACATTTGTTAACTCATGTTTTTTTGGCAGCAAGAATGATGCAAAAAATAAATAAATAAATAAATAAAACAAATGTTTTCATAATTAATTCAACACACATGACTTTTTCCACCAAAATGTAACATTTCAAATAAAGGTTGCATTAGCCCCTCTGATGCACATCACAGATTGCCATTTGCCAGTGGCGCTGGAAAATTAGCTGACCCTGTAGTCAGAAAGCTAATTTCTTCAACAGCGAGTCTACTGGTCGGCTCATGCCAGAGGAGGAGAAAGGGGAGAAAGAAACACACACACACAAACACACAATCATACACACACACACACACACACACACACACACACACACACACACACACAGACACACACACTCCATCGGCACGCAGCTGATACTGTAGCATCATCCCGCGAACAAAACAGGTCACATGAGAAATGTGAGGAACCACCCAGCGTGGAACTGGCAACAATTTGCGCAAAAAAAGCTCCTAAAATAGCTTACAACTTCAACAGGCTGTTGATGTGATTTTTAACAGGTTTTAGTTGTCACATTGCACCAAGTTAGTTCTGTCTGTCGCACGTCTTTCTGCACCTCATCCGGGACACAAGTTTTTGACAATGACGTCAAAGATGATGACAACAAAAAGCACATGCAGGCACATCTGTTTTTACAGTGTAATGCTTAACCACAGATACACACACACACACACACACACACACACACACACACACACACACACACACACACTCGTTATCAAAGATAATAATAACGAAAAGCACAGGACAGGTACTGCAGTTTTTACACTGTAATGCATAACCCCAGATACACACACACACACACACACACACACACACACACGTCATCAAAGATAATGACAACAAAAAGTACACCTAACTCGGGTTTTACACTAATGCATAACCAGACACACACACACACACACACACACACACACACACACACACACACACACACACACACACAAAACATTGAGAACTTTCTCCTCTTTCTAATCTAAGGCATCCTCTCCTAGTTCCACTGAACTATACAGCACTACACATGAAGGGAGCAGTTCCCATGCATCAGCCCTATAGATGCGTCTGTGAGGCCACAGTGGGCTTAAACTAGGCCATCAGCCAGGGAACAGGACACTTGGGCCTCCGCAGATGGCGTTATCCAGCAACCGCACAACTGCTGCCACGTCTAACACACCCCAAACTCATATCCCAGTGAAGCAGCACTCTGTGGCTTGCTGGAAGCAGATGTGTGCGCTGGGAACGACGATCGCGCGGGTAGGCGAGCGGGCGGTTAGGCGGCGTCTCCAGTGTGGCGGTGGTGATGGTGATGCAGCTCCTGCCGCCGCCACCGCAACTGCTTCTCCTCCGCACGACGCACGATGACTGCTGATGGAGCTGCACAGATGGCGAGGGGACGTCTGAGGAGGACTTGATCAGAGAGAGGCAAAGCAGGCAGGCAGGCGGGAGTGCTACAGGTGCAGTGGGTACAGAAGAAAAGAGAGAGAGAGAGAGAGAAGGGGGGAGGAATGAAAGAAAAGAGTGAGGTAGTGGAGCAGGAGATGTGGAGGGAGAGACTGACAGAGACAGAGAGGCACAGAAGACAGAAAGATGGAAGGAGACTGAGGAGTGGAGATTTACTGAGGAACTGAGAGAGTCTGGGTGGGTGGAAGAGGGGGAAAGAAAAAGATGCTGGGAGAGAGAGAGAGAGAGAGAGAGAGAGAGAGAGAGAGAAGAGAGAAATCGACAATAAATAAGTCAAAGAAATGATGAGAGGAAAATGACAACACACACAACCACAGGAACGGGTGTCAGGCTGCAAGCCTGCAAAGCTCAAAGGAGCCCAACAGCTTGTGGAAAAAGCTGCTGTGTTTGTCTCTACACAGAAAAGAGGAGACCCCAGTGAATCAGTTGAATAGCCATCCCTCTCCCCCACTCTCTCTCTCTTTCAGTCCTTCTCTCTTTCCCTCCTTGCAAAAACTCCCTCCATTTTCCGTGTCTTCTATTCATAAATTTCTCTTTTTTATCTGAAAAGCTCCAGCTCAGGAAGTAAGACAGAGCTGACGGCCCCCAGGAGGGGAGTCACATTAACAGAGGCAGAGGCAGCAGCAGCAGCCTTCCTTCCTTCTGCTTTCTCCTGCTCCTCCTCCAGAGCCGCGGCTGGCTGGCCGTAAAAAGCGTGACAAACACGGCCCCGGCCACGGCCCTGACACCAATCCCCAGCTTTATCGCCAGCCGGGAGGAACATAAATAAACCACGGCCGGCAGGAGGAAGGCCGACCGGAGAGAGTAAGGGGGATGCTGGGTAAAAGGAAGGATGGGAGTGAGAGAGGTGGTGATGAGAGAGAGAGAGAGAGAGAGAAGAAAGGAGGGGGGAGGAGAAGGGTCTCTGAGAAGGCTTTGATCGATGGAGGGCGTGAGCGTTATCGATTGGCCACCGCGAGTTACGGCCATTACAGAAATGAACGGAGGCTTAGACTTGTTGATTAACCAAGGCGAGCAGGGCGTTTTGTCGGCCGCCGTACATTAAGAGCCCGACGTGGCCTGACTGATGAATTCCGTGAGAGAGGAATCCGGGAAAGGGAATGGCACAGGCTGGCTGGGTAAGGTGGAATTGGGTCGGGGAAGGGGATTTGTTGGAAATCCAAGGCCTCAGTGAGATCGACAGGTTCGATGGTTTTTATTGGAGATTCTGTCTAATGCCATGCAGCCAATTGTTCTCTGGGAGTGATGGACTTTATCACCTGTGTCATGTGAGGAGGTGGCTGATAGATTCCCAAGTGCTACTGTTCATGTCTATGAGCGCACGTGCACACACACACACACACACACACACACACACACACACACACACACACACACACACACACACAGAGCGAGAGAACCCTATTAAAGTCAACAAAGCACTAGGCTCACTCACAGCTATCCATATCTACAATGTTACACACTGGAACCTCTCTAAACGTCAACAAGGCAGAACTCTTACAGCTTATTCATATCTATCACACACACTAGAGAAGACAATAGCACACACACACACACACACACACACACACATACACACACACACACACACAATAGCTTTCTTAGAGTTGGCGAAATTCAGCCATCACCCCCACCCCCCTGTGGGCTACATTCGTAGCTTGGATTTGTCCAAAAGGCCACAGAGAGGCCATTCCCTCTGCTGTCTTCCCTTAAAGCACCCGGCTTCCTCCTGAGCCGTCTTTACCAGGAGCCTGCTGGCGATAAAGCTGAGGCAGGCCTTTGATTCGCGCCCTCTCTCAGGTGACACCCCGCCGCCCATTTGATCTGCGCCCGGCAGCAGCCACAGAGAGGCCCTGTGTGAGGCACCGTGGCCCTCCTGCCCCCCTAATCCTTCACCTGAGAGGAAACGCAGGGAAGAAAGGAGAGGAGAGGAGAGAGAGAGAGAGAGAGAGAGAGAGAGAGAGAGAGGTGGGAGGGAGTGAGAGACAGACCCAAACGCAGGCTACTGTCAGAGAGGAAGCTAAAAGAATGAGCAGAGGGGGACTGTCAGAAACAAAAAATCTGCTGTTGAAAACCAGCTGTGCTGTTATGGGGGAAATATCTCTGTTCTCTGCAGTGCAGATGGCTAACACCAAACTAAATAATCACAAGTGATATTTTATCGTAGCGGACACATTATTGACGATTGTCCAGAAACATTTATTGGACACAGGAAATGTCTATCATAGCATCTGTACTGTATGTACCAGAGCCAGCAAATTACTTAAAATGAGATAGAGCACGGGTACTTCCCCTGCTAGTCCCTCCTCGTCTTGTGGTCTCTAAACCGGCCATGGTCACCATGCTGATTTGCTAAGTGAAATGAAATGGAGCATACAAAGGAGCATGGGTAGGCTACTCACAGGCTAATAGGGCATAGGAAAATTCCACAAGCTAATGGGATGCTGGGAAATTCTGAATAATTTCAAACCAGTTCTATTGGTTACAGCAGGGGTGGGCAATTATTTTGGCCAAGGGGCCACATTGGCTTTTAGATTTTGACTAACGGGCCGGGTGTTAACAGTTAGCCAACTGATGTCAGTAGATTGGCAAGTCTCAAGCCAGTAGCCCCACTTTCTTCAGAGGACATGTTAATATGCAGGTTTAAAAGGGTGGAGATAAATAAGGCCTATAATCTAAGTCATCATGACTAAATGAGAAATTATTTTATTTTGGGAAAGGCTCCACGGGCCGCATTAAATAGCTCTGCGGGCCGCATCTGGCCCCCGGGCCTTAGTTTGCCCAGGTATGGGTAACAGGTTCTTGACCAGCAGCAAACACTAACTGATAGGAAAATGAAACTGAATGTGGTTTCCTGTGCCCTTTTTAGTTAGCATTTACATTTATGCTAGCCTGGCCTTGCCTTCCTACGTACTTAAGCTCGATAATCATCTGCCATTGGCACCATTTGCATTGAGCAGTTCCATAAATTCCAAGCAGCATCGGGAGTTGTGAAAGATTACGCCGGGTTTCTGCTGTTGTAGCGTAGCGTACTTCACAACCTGAAGCTTCAACCTTCCTTCACAAGCTGGTGCATAACGTTAGCAATTGGATGAAATCAGATTTAATCGTTTCAAACTTCAACAGTTCATACCCCCAGGAACGACACAGGGAAAGTCTGGATTGTCTTGCGCGAGTTGCTGGGACGGCCAGACAGCGTTCTTTTGATATCCAGAGTTGGCAAAGATAGTTAGCATTAGCTGCCCCTTCACTATTTGGTCTATTTGCTCCAGATTGTTCTTCTTCCTACGGGCAGCACTATGTGACCTTGAACAGAAGGGCTTTGGGTTGAAATACCCCAGAACGTTCCCCTCAGCGTCTCCTTGTGTATGCTAATAGGTCTAGTGTCTGAAGGACATCCAGGCATAGCAGGCTACTGTAGCATAATACTGGTAGCCTACAGTAGGCCTAAATAATATTGAGTGGAGTGGAGTATGCCTGTGCTGCCAGGCTAGAGTTACAATAAGTCTTTTAGAATAAAATACAGAAGGCTGATGCTGACAGCTAAAAGTAATCCTATATTTTGAAACGTCAAGGATGAAAGACGGAACAGAATACATCAATCAATACATGTGATCGGTTGCAAACTTAGCCTGAGACATAGCCTACTGATATGAGAGATCAATAAGATAAGATTTTGCTCTTCAGCCCAATCCCAGGCTAGCACAAACTATCAGTAGGAATTAAACTATTTAAATTGATGCTATATAAAACTAGCATGCTTACTTCAACAATTCTATGGGTGCATAGCAAGCTAGTCCAATAGTGCAGCATTCATTGACACAACCTTGGTTCAAGATGTCATTACAAGACTGGAAATAAACATGAGCCTGTTCACTTCAGTAAAACAAATGTTTGTTCAGACGTCAGTCCTTTACCTTACCCTTGTTGTGGTCTGTGGTGCTGCTCCCAGAGCTCATGTACCCTACCGGCAGGCGAAGCCTTTTTCCTCTACTCTTTGCATTGACAAGAATAGAGAAGTCCAAATGTATTGGTTGAGCATTCACAGCAAGGCAGTATGGACCAGTCGGACAGAGAAAGTCCTGTGCCTGGGTGTTGAAATGAAGAGATAAAGGATGAGATCAGAATTGAAGAGGTTGGCAGGTAAGCTATGCTGCATAAAGCTACAATGTTAGCGTTAACATTAGCATTTATTATTAGGCTTGCACTAACCACATCTGATACTATGGCATGGTCAAAATAATCTGTTTTAAGTATTTGTAAAGGACATGGTCAGTCATTTTGTACACATACTGTAGCTTTATTGCTCAAGCTACCTGAGATATACCAACATAGGTCTCCTTGCACAGAGAATTAGCATTGACTGCCCATGGGAACAGGGGTTAAACTATGTTTTTAGCTTCTTAACATGCTCCAAAGCCTTTGCAGGATCCCATACATAAAATCACAGGAAGGAAAACCTTAGCCTCCAGCGTACAGATTAATTAATGATTTTGTTGATCGATAAACATGAATCAGTCCATCAAATTTTAGGCCATCTGACAGCAAACACAATCTGCCTCTGACTGGTTGTGTGTGTGTGTGTGCATGTGTGTGTGTGTCAGAGTGATAAAGCGGTTCTCTGCACCATGTTTGCTTTGTTAAATGTTTAATCGTGAGTGAGAACACTTAGTGTGTGTGTGTGTGTGTGTGTGTGAATGCTTCAGGTCTAGCAGACGCTCCCAGGCTCCCCCAGTGGCAGAGCATGAACACCTGTCAGCATGGGCCCATATGTTTGCTCATCCAGTACCGTCATGCCATCAAAGGGGCCGCACCCACTAGCACTAGTTCTCCGCTCAAAGTCCCTCGGCCGTTCCCCCTTGTCCCCAGTGCTCTGGACACTAGGGCTGCAGTGCCGGCTTCCAGAAAGGGGACGGCAGGGAGGGATCAAGTAGGGGCGTGGGTGTGTGTGTGTGTGTGTGTGTGTGTGGTGGTAGTGGGGGGGTGGAGACAGGAAGGAGGAGGGGGGGGGGATCAAGAGCTGCACTCAAAGAGACTCAGTGATTGTGACAGACGGAGGAAGGAGGAACGGGCATCGCAGCAGCCAAGGCTCCCAAAGGTGACCAGTCCATCTGCAGCAGAATACAGATGGTTTTTCAGCTCTCCTCGTGCTTTCTCTGTTCCCCAACTCCAGTAGAGAAAGAGAGAGGGAGAGAGTGAGAGACAGAGAGAGAGAGAGAGGGACAGAGAGTCTGTGTGTGTTGGTAACAGAGAGAGAGAGTGAGTTTGTGTGTGTGTGTGTGTGTGTGAGGGAAAAAATCTTCAAAAGAAGAGAGGCACTTCATAAATGGTGCGCGGCACTCTGTGCGAAATCTCATCAAGGCTTCACCTTGTGACCATTGTTTTTAAATACCAAGGCAATTCGTTTGAAAACCTCAAAGCCGTTTGGCCACCTTTGTTCCATAACCTGCCTTGAATTAATTGTTTTTCCAAGAATAGGTGTTTGAATTATCCGAAGATGAAACATTCCTGGGCACTCTGTTGCCATTTTGAAATAGCAAGGCATGGAGCTTTTAGAATACATTAACAAAGCACAGTGTGACACACACACACACACACACACACACACACACACACACTCAAACACTCACTAAAGCTGCCTAATTCTACTAATTCATGCCTTTTCTCTGTATGGATATTAAGCCCCGCTAGACACCTCATTTTTTAAATTAGCGAAATGATAATGGAACACTAAGTGCGAGAAGTCACCTTCATGGCAGTCTGCACACTCAGCCCGAGGCCTGGTAATGAATGCCCTCTGAGACCGTCAAAGCAACGTGAAAACTCCACTTCCCAGCATGCATTGTTCCATCAGCAGAACTCTCTCTCACTCACTCACTCACTCCTGTTGCTAGGCCAACCCTGGAGATATGAGACATTTGCCGGGTGTCCGGCCTCCTTGACTTACACCTTCAACAACAGTCTGCCTTGTTTGACTAATGTTTTTAAAAGGTTCCATTAGCGTTCCCTTACCTCATTACCTCCAGAGCATCAGTAATGTGTTTGCTCGGAACAAAGGGTGAAACCAATCGATTGTTATTTTCAAAATTACATTGAGCGGGGCTAGCATTTATACCAGGCTGTGTGTGTGTGAGGATCACAAATAGCCATGATTAAAATTGCATGTTTTGGCCTTTAGAATCCTCAGAATGATTTACTTTATTAAACAACAGGCAACACTGAAAATAAAAACAACAAAAGGTTTGTGCACCGCCAGCTTAAATATGAGAGGCAAGTGTGAGTGAGTTCAGTGTGTGTGTGTGTGTGTGTGTGTGTGTGTGTGTGTGTATGGGTCTGAAGGTCAGTTTGGCCAGAGTGTCTTCAGGGGCCCACCTTTAAAGTGAAGAGTCATTTATTTTCCCCTCTGCCCGCCTGCTCAGGTCATGCCCACAGAGATCCAGTGTCAGTTAATGTGTGTGTGTGTGTGTGTGTGTGTGTGTGTGTGTGTGTGTGTGTGTGTGTGTGTGTGTGTGTGTGTGAGTGAGTGAGAGAACAGGAGTCTCTCCTCCTCCTCCTCTTAAGCACTAGAGCTGAATGTGAGCAGAGAAGGGGCTTGTGGCAGGGGAGAGAGAAGTCATTGAGAGGCTGCATATGATTACACCAATCCAATAAAACAGCTCATTGCAGCTCTCTCTAGGAATGGCGTGGAGCACAGAGGCGTATTAGAGGAAAAGAGCTTCAGACTGCTAATGGCTATGCAATTGCAATGTAGAATTGAACGTATTTAGACCTACAGCTTCAAGATGTGTCATTGCATCTCACATGCACCAATATGCACACATATACACACTTTCCCCCTTTCTTATTTCGTAGCCTGTCTGTCTGACTTTGTGTTCCCATCTCTCTTTCTCTCTCAATATCTTTCATCAGCCATTCAAACATCCCCCCACACACCCATTAACCCTTTACCCGCTTTACTCCCATAAACTCTCTCTCTCTCTCTCTCTCTCTCTCTCTCTCTCTCTCTCTCTCTCTCTCTCTCTCTCTCTCACACACACACACACACACACAATATTTTTCATCAGCCATTCAAACCCCCCCCCCCCCTCCCTACACACACTAACCCTTTACCCCATAAGTTTACTCCCATAAACTGTCTTTTTGTTCCCATCTCTCTCTCTCTCTCTCTCTCTCTCTCTCTCTCTCTCTCTCTCTACTGAAGTATATGTACTTGTAGGCCTACTACATTGTGATGAAATGTCATAATGGATTCGGCCCATTCAGATACTGTATGTTTCTTTTTTCTCCCCGCAGGTTGAGGTTAGTGGCGAGGACACCATTAAGAGAAGGACAGAAGGCTAAAGGGGTTGACGCTCGACGGGAATCTGAAGAAACAGCCAGAGGGATGGTTCCGGAATGTGAGTCGTTACGATAGGGATCATCACCCTGATCGTCAAGCGTTATAAAACCTATTTGATCCTTTGCTTCTCACTCCATAGGTTTCTCAAGTGCTGTGTAAAAGGTGATTGAGAATGTCCTCTTGAATTAAATATTGTCACCATATGGTGTGCTTAGGTGTGCAGATAGGTATGTGTATATAGGTATTATAATTACATTGTACATCGCTTGATGAAGTAAACAGTATTTAGGCCTTTGCCTAAGTACAGACAGGAAACCGAAACGTTTATCACCGTGATGCTCAGCTGGTAAGTTAATGTCGTGGCAACATGTTAATGGAATAACTATGTATAGCCAAACAAGCTACTTATCGATAGCTAACTGCTATATAACATCCAAAAGCATCAAAATGCTTTAGCCTACTGTAGGCTAATTTAGTATAGCTCAACTAATGTTGACAACAAGAAATATCCTACCTTACTGACGATTTGCTTGCTGAACCTACTCTCAGTTCAGGACACCCAACTTTCTGCCTTCTATTTAATATAATATCCATAGACCGTGTCCTTCAGATGGCTTGTAGCAACTTCATTCTCCTGACAGGCTCTGTATTTCAATTGGCAACTTGAAGTTCTGGGTCTTAACTTGTTGGCAGTACATTTTATCACACAACATTTAGTCATCATTGTTTTCAATGGCGATTCAAATGGAAAATGGTGTCGCGCCGACTTTTCAGTCGTATATTAAAAAAACAAACGATGGCAAAATGTTTTTGTGTGACAAAATGCACTGCCAACAAGTGAAAGAACCCAGAACTTCAATTTTATAAGTTGCCAATTCGAAATACAGTGCCTGTCAGGAGAATGAAGTTGCTACAAGCCATCTGAAGGACACGGCCTATGGATATTATCATATTAAATAGAAGGCAGAAAGTTGGGTGTCCTGAACTGAGAGTAGGTTCAGCAAGCAAATCGTCAGTAAGGTAGGATATTTCTTGTTGTCAACATTAGTTGAGCTATTAAATTAGCCTACAGTAGGCTAAAGCATTTTGATGCTTTTGGATGTTATATAGCAGTTAGCTATCGATAAGTAGCTTGTTTGGCTATACATAGTTATTCCATTAACATGTTGCCACGACATTAACTTACCAGCTGAGCATCACGGTGATAAACGTTTCGGTTTCCTGTCTGTACTTAGGCAAAAGCCTAAATACTGTTTACTTCATCAAGCGATGTACAATGTAATAGTTTTAGGCTCCAGACTAGCTAAAGGTGTACTTAGCAATGCTAAACATCGTCATGTTTGCAAACGTTTTCTGGGCAGATATGGCGTTAAGATTTTGTGATCCGGTTGCTGATTGGTAGTGCAATAATATCATGATTCATGTTAGAGTTAGGCTGCTAATATACTACTCGGGATCATTATGATGTCATTGTAATTCCAGAAGCTTCCAAAGTGCTTTGAGAATGGTGGATGGACAGGGGGTGTGACATAGAGCTCTGCTCCTAAGCAGGCCCATGATAAGGGACGTATTCTGTCTGTCTTTGAGGAACATGACAGTAGACAGGAGAGAGAAAGGAAGGGAGATGGGGGGTGTAAGGTGGACAAGAGGAGAGAGAGAGAGACGGCTGAGCGAACTGCCGGTGTGTGTGTGTGTGTGTGTGTGTGTGAGGGTGGGGGGAGGTCACGTTTATTAGAGAGTGTCACTCTTGGATGGATCGTCTCTTCCTCCTCTTCCTCCTCCTCCTCCTTCTTCGCCTCTTTCGTTTCGTCCGTCGCCTGCCGCGCTCTCGGCTCCTTCTCCAGAAGGTCATGTTTCCAGACAGTGTGACACCAAGTGTCACTTAACACCGGCCATGTCGTGTCAAGCGCTGTTTGTGTAACATTTCCACCACCGGCACCGATATGAATGATGACAGCCGCCTGACAAGTGAAGCTCCAGACAGGATCTTCAGAGGGGGAGGAGAAGGAGAAGGAGAAATGGAGAGACACAGAGACAAGGAGGAGGAGGAGGTGGAGAAGGAAGAGAAGAGAAGAAGGTGGGAATGGAGAGATAAAAAGAAGAGGAGAAAAGAGATATAGAGAGAGATGGCGGCTGTTGAAGGATTGAAATGAACATTCCATCCCATTTGGTGATAGTGCCACTCTCCTCTGACTGATTCACCTCTGAATAGCGCTTCATCATGCCAGGTGAATTCGGAATAACATGCAATATTTCCCCCAAACTCCACACAAGTGCCATTTTTCCATTTTTATTGTGTGTGTGTGTGTGTGTGTGTGTGTGTGTGTGTGTGTGTGTGTGTGTGCTTGAGAGAGATTGTGTGTATGTGAGTCTGTGTGACAGAGTGTGTGTTTGTGTGCATGTGCGTGTTTGTCAGTGTGTGAGTGTCTGCGTGTGTGTGTGTGAGTTTGTGTGTTTGTTTGTGTGTATTTGTGTGTGTTTAGTGAGAGAATAGAAGTGGGTGTGTATGTGACAGAGTGTGTGTGTTTGTGTGAGTCTGTGTGAGTGTTTGTGTGTGTGTATGTGTGTTTGTATGTGTGTTTGTCAGTGTGTGTGTGTGTGTGTGTGTGTGTGTGTGTGTGTGTGTGTGTGATAGTGAGAGTATAGAGGAGCGGGGGTCAAGGGGGGAAAGGAGAAGAGGAAGTGAGGATATCAATAGATACGGATCCACCACCACTCCCAATTCACTCAGTCAGTCTCATCAGACAGACACACGGGCGCATCAGTGAAGATAGAGAAGGCTTTCCTTTCATTGCATCTTGAGAGCCTCCATCCTGTTGCTTCCTCACGTTACAAAGCACCTCCGATTGAAGGGAGGGGAGGTGTGTGTGCGTGTTTGTGTGTGTGTGTGTGTGTGTGTGTGTGTGTGTGTGTGGGGAGGAGGAGGGTGGAGGATGGCTGGGGCGGTGGGGGGTGGGAACTGGAATTGGGCGACTCTCGTCCGCCGGATGGAGGCGACTCTGATATCTCAATGATGTCATGGTTATTGACCCAGAGGCAGAGCGAGAGAGAGAGAGGATGGGGAGGCGGTGGAGGTGTGTGTGTGTGTATGCAAAAGACTGTGTGTCAGTGTGTGTGTTTGTGTGTA
>JAODXP020000029.1:10176511-10179011 GCA_027497455.2 Sardinella longiceps
AAGCTAAACAAAACTCCCAGGCTTCATTAAGGGGGAAAAAATAAAACAAACAAAACAAAACAAAACAGACAGCAACGAAAAAAAAAACAAAAACAAGGATGGCTCTTCAACCTCTAAGTGGGCCCTACAGGGGAGATTCAGGAACATCAAAGAGAGAGAGAGAGAGAGGGAGTGAAATGGAGGTGTAGTCTAAGAGAGAGAGAGAGAGAGGAAGAGAGAGTGAAAGAGAAGCAAGGGTGAGTAAGTATCCCTCTCTCTCTCTCTCTCTCTCTCTCTCTCTCTCTCTCTCTCTCTCTCTCTCTCTCTCTCCAAAATAACTGCACATCAGTGTTAGTTTGCAGGTGAGGAGCAGGTGGTTGGAGAGTTTAGCGAGGCAGCCATGCTGTCTTTAGCCTGAGTCTCGAGGCCAATTTGCTTATAAGGCTGAGGCTTATGGGAAACCCCCTGGTTGCTGGGGCTGGATGTGAAATGCAGCTGCTAGGACAGCTACAAGCAGAGAAGAGGAAGAAGAAGAAGACGGAGGATCCGATGCACGCTACAGGGTCAAGGCCTCCTCATAGCACCACACACGGGCTTCATTATCTCGTCCTCTCATCGATCCGCATTCTGCTTCCTCTTCAGCTCCACCACCACAGTTCATAGCTCACACAGATTGGGAGGTTTGGAGAGAGAGAGAGAGAGAGAGAGAGAGAGAGAGAGAGAGAGAGAGAGAGAGAGAGAGAAAAGGCTAGGGGAAGTGATGGGGAGAGAGGGAGAGAGAAGGCAAGGAGAAGAGAAAGGGAAGAGAGAGAAAGAGATTTGTACAGGAGGAAGAACAAAACCTCCCTTGGCCACCAGGGTTCAAACATAATGCACAGTGGAGGCCCGAAGATTTTGAAGTCGGAGCTGTCAATGCATGACCAAGAGGTTAAATTTGATAGTTGGACTTGGCTCAGCTGAGCTGCAGCTATTGAAGAAAACAATAGACAGAGTAATAATACACAGTCTATTTGTTGTAATATGTAAGGTTAAGGCAGATTTATTGCTTCTGTAGTAGGCCAGATCTGTAATACTACAGCAATATTCTTTGGCAATCACATACATATCCGAATAACCAATAACTGTATGAGTCTCGCCTTAACTACAGATGAGTTGAATCATAGCTATGTCAGACAGAACACACATTTATAAAAAAAAAAAAAGAAAGAAAATAAATGTTACAGCTGCAGCAACTATATACAGTTCCCCAGAGCTGCTGGGTTTCCTGAAATAATTAAGAAACACTTTCTCCTTCTTTTCCATAGATGATTATGTTTTGGCGCTATTTCAGAATAAATTTCATTTCTCCTCTCTCTTTCGACATCTCTCTCTCTCTCTCTCTCTCTCTCTCTCTCTCTCTCTCTCTCTCCTCTCTCTCTCTCTCTCTTTGACTCATGTCTGCCATATTCTCTCTCTCTCTCTCTCTCTCTCTCTCTCTCTCTCTCTCTCTCTCTCTCTCCTTTCATATTTCATGAGGCCAGGAGAAGACGTGCGGCGGGGCCGCTCATTGTGATGGTGATTTTCCCCCCTTTCTCTTTAATCCCAACAAACCAGATTATGAATGCTCTGCTCGTCTCCGCTAAAGAAATGGGATTTTAAATGCGATTCATGATGTGGTTCCCTCCGCCGTGTGTGCACTGCGTACGTGCACACACACACACACACACACACACACACACACACACACACACACACACACACACACATACACACACACACACATACAGTCACTCTCTTTTTAAGAAATGGCAGGATTTTTTTTCCCTTCCCTGTGTGTGTTGGGAAGGGGGGGGGAATTAATTAGCTGAATTTGTATGAAAATAGGTTTGGCGTGACATCTGGTCTGGTTGTAAGTGCTAACAGCTAATGAGGCCTATTCAGCTGATTTGCATCTGTTGACTAGTCTGCTGAAGCTGAAGGCCCATTGATGACCAGCGCAGCAACCATATGAACCACAGACAAAGAGAGATAGATGGATAGAGAAAGACGGAGAACGAAGGGAAAAGATAGAAATAGAGAGAGAGATGGAGAGAGAAAAATGCCAGCTGGGAGGTTGAGTTCACTTCCTTTCCAGTAAAAAGACACAAGCCTTACCCTCATACACACCACCGCAACACACACACACACACACACACACACACACACACACACACCACTGCAGCACATCCCCCGTGGAGATAAATGCAGTGCTCACTCATGGATACACATGACACAACAGAGACTCTGGACACTGGCCACACTAGCCACATTCATCTCCTGTGTCCTCAGGTGACATTCTCAGCACCACAGTAACAGCAGCCCTAGTGGCTGCTGCTTAGTACATACTAGTGAGCCTGTGCTTACAGTACATGTACATGCGCTCTTTCATTCATGTTGTAAGACTACTACAGTATGCTGAAAATCCCTGCCCTTAGTATCGACTTATATTTATTACCTCTGCCAAGGAGGTTATGTTCTGTGTGTGTGTGTGTGTGTGTCTGTG
>JAODXP020000029.1:10186511-10189011 GCA_027497455.2 Sardinella longiceps
ACAGTGAATTGATCTCAGTTGAATTGAGTGAGCGAGAGGCAGAGAATTCCTTTTCATTTCATTTTCATTTCAATTTAAAAAAATTTTAACATGTTCAAATGTTTCGATGTTATTTTGCAAGTGAATGTGTTGTTTTACTGTTATGGCTCTGTATAAGTCATGCTAACACATTAGTAACATTGAATTGATCTGAATTTACACTGTGTAATTTAATGTAGTAAACACTATCCAAAAATAGTCATTGAAAAAAAAAATGATCTGAATTGAATGGACAGAAAGACAGAGAGAGAGAGAGAGAGAGAGAGAGAGAGAGAGAGAGAGAGAGAGAGAGAGAGAGAGAGAGAGAGAGAGAGAGAGAGAGAGTGATGATGATGCTACAACCTGTCATCACTCATCTCCATAAAGGCCACATTTGTGGTGGCGTTGGGCGTCCCAATCTGTTTGCTGTTGCCTTGCCCTTTAAAACTGATAAGTGTTTTTTTTTTTTTTTTCATCCCCCCTGCTCCACAAGCAGCTCAGCTCCAGCAACTTGATATGCATCAAAGCTAATTACATGGCTAGGTGGCTCCTCTTAATAAGGGTTGATCAATGTCAGCGAAGATGTTTCAATAATTAATTTAATTTGAACAATCAGTGCTCAGAGTAGGGCAGCAGAGTACAAATTAATCTCTTCTAATCTGGTGTGTGTGTGTGTGTGTGTGTGTGTGTGTGTGTGTGTGTGTGTGTGTGTGTGTGTGTGTGTGTGTTTGTGTGTGTGTGTTATTGCACATGAGGTGGTATGAATGCGGTTTGTAACCAGCAGAAAATCCATTTTTATAACCTTGACAAAAAAAACCAACAACAACAACAGCAACAAACCACACAGGCTATGCCCTCAATATTTGGAAAGCTTAGAAATAGAGAAATCACTATAAGCTGAGACTGGCAGTGTTTTCCAAGACAGAAGCAATAGAATTGGGATTGTAGGAAGCGATTAGTGCGTGGGTGGCTGCCTGTTTATGACAGCAATGAAGGGAGTTTGTGAAGGGAGAGGAGAGGAGAGGAGAAGTTAAAATTAAGGTAGAGAGAGAGACAGAGAGAGAGAGAGAGGAGAGGGAGAGACGGAGTGGAAAGTTTCTCAACCTTAAAAAGTTTATCGGAGTGAGGGGGTGTGTGGAAGGGGGCAGGAGAGACTTGCCCTGGAAGAGAGATGAGTCCAGGTGTGTGTGTGTGTGTGTGTGTGTGTGTGTGTGTAGCCGGTAGGCCTGGTGCTGCAGTGCGGAGGCTAATTGCTAACCCAGGCGATGAGCTGCAGCAAAAGCGTCAGGGCCCACAGGGGGCCCCCCTCTGATCATCCGACCGACCCGCCGCAGATGAGATGGCTTCCCTCGCCAGCCCAGCCGCCCGCCCGCCGACACCCAGGAGCAGACATATGTGGAGGACTCAGAGGGAAACAGCACACGGGTGTGTGTAAGTGTGTGTGTGCTTCTGAGTGTGTGCGTGCACTTCTGTGTGTGTGTGTGTGTAAGTGTGTATGCCTGAGTGTGTGTGTGTGCTTGTGTGTGTGTGTGTGTGTGTGTGTGTGTGTGTGTGTATGAGAGAGAGGAGGAGGGAGGTGTGTGAGGTTAGGGAACAAGTGAATGAGAGAGAGAGTGAAAGAGAGAGAGGGGGGAGAGGAAGGGAAGAAAGAGTGAAGTGTGGTTAAGAGAGCAAGAGAGTGTGACGGAGAAAATTACAGTCTGAAGGAGCAAGAAAGAGAGAAAGGAAGAAAGAGAGAGAGAGAGAGAGAGAGAGACAGAACGGGGGGAAGGATGGAAGAAAGGAAGAAAGTCCATGGTCGTCGAATAAAAAGAAGGGGTTAGGGAAAGTGTGTGTGTGTGAGAGAGAGAGAGAGAGAGAGAGAGGGAGAGGAAGACTATGATAGTGGAAATAAAAAAAGAAGAAGCTGGATAAAAGCAGGGAGAGAACCTCTTCAACTTTTGAACTTTATCCCTCAATAGTAGTGGCAACCTCAATACCAGGACTGTGCAAAGGACACACACACCACACACACACTCTGTCTTTATCTCACACACACACACACACACACACACACACACACACACACACACACACACACACACACTGCCAACTTCACTGGGGAAAAAGAGGCAGCAGCACTGGAACGTGTGTGAAAAATCAGTCAGAGTGCCGTGGCCCCGAGGCAGACAAGTGGGATGAAAGATGGTGCCTGGAAGCAGAGATTACACAGCCACAGGTACGCCACAGAGAAGCCACTGCCACGGGGATAGGGATGGTGTGTGTGTGTGTATGCGTGTGTAGGTGTGTGTGTGTGTGTGTGAGTAGGTGTATGTGTACAGTAGGTATGTGTGTGTTTGTAGGTGTGTGTGTGTGTGTGTGTGTGTGTGTGTGTGTGTGTGTGTGTGTGGGTGGAGGGTTAACATAGGCCCTGCTGTGTCTCCAGGAGAAAAGAGAAGAGTAGAGAAGGATCAAATCAAATGTACTCTCTGTGTCACGGCAC
>JAODXP020000029.1:10196511-10211511 GCA_027497455.2 Sardinella longiceps
AATACATATAAATACTATTGTCACTTTTTATGCACAGGAATCGTTTGATAAAAATAAGGAGCAACATTGTGACATCATATTAACATAGTGGCACACACGGCAGAGATCAGGGGGTCAGTTTAAAGGACCCTGATAATCAATCATGTTTAGAGTCCTTTAAGGCTTTAACACACTGACTGATGTGTGTGAGCAGATTTCAGTCTTGATGTTTGAGGTGTTTGTAGATCAGTGAGCATGTGCCCCCGTTTTCTCAAGCTCAGCCAGTTTCCATTTCTCAAACGCCACCGACATCAAAAACAACACGCGGGGGCCTACCGTGATCCGAGTTGGCCTGAGACACAACATCTCACCTCCCTCCAGTCGAGCTGCAGTCTGAGGCCCCAGCGAGACGATACGAGACGAGACGAGACGACCGCGCGCGGCACGCTGGGCGAAACAGAGAAACGAGCTCGGCGGGGAGGGCCTTTGATAAATGCAGCGTCGTCTGAGGGCTGCTGGGCCTGTAATGACATCCCACAGCTGGACGCCCCTGCCAGACCCACGACCCCACACAGCTGCACAGTCTTAATAACACATCCGCTTGCTAGCGCGCTAACACTGGCCGCTAAGACCTCAGACGCCAGTACGCCTCCATTCAACTCACACACACACACACACACACACACACACACACACACACGCTCATGGGCATATGCATACTGAATTGTCTATCTTTCTTTCACAGCATTGTCCTTTCAAAGCCACACACATACCACCTGCCTGAAACATTGAAACACACTGACACAAGCACACACACACACACACACACACATACACACAAATACGTACATACATAGTACACACTCAAATGCTGGCACATTATATTAACAATTGCTTTCCCACAAAACACCAGCCCCCCATCCCGGCAGCATCACTACAGGTAGTGTTAGGTATCAATCACACATGGAATTGAGGTCGTTTCCCTTAGCGATGGGGTTAATAGTGGCTTCTGGAAGGGGGGGGAGGGTGCTGGGGGGGTTAGAGGGACAGAGGGAGAAGGGGGGCAGTCCAAGCGTGAATGCGAACACTAAACAATTACACACCACCACAAGGCCAACCCCCCCCCCCCAATCACCACAACCACAACCTCCACAACCCCCCCACCCCCAGGTGGTGGTGGTGTCTCAGGTGGTGGATGGTGGATGCGAGACATGGGGGTTGGGTGCATAGTTGCACTGGAAGGGGTTAATGTTGATGGCCAGACCTCTGGTTCTCCACTGAATGACTACAGGGAAGTGTGAGTGGTCAACACTTGCAGCCTTTTTCCTATGACTGAGGTGTGATGACTGCATGACTCTGTATAATAGTATATCATATTATGTCTGTATACTGTATATCCAATGAGAGGTATAATGGCTGTATTTTTTTTATAATGACTGTGTATATATCTTTCATGTTTTTGGTGAGCCAAAGGCAAATTTCCATCCCTGGTGGACACCAAAGATCTATTCTATTCTATTCTATTCTATTCTATTCTATTCTATTCTATTCTATTCTAGTCTATTCTATTCTCCATGGTCACCTACCGAGCTGGGATGGCTGGCTGTTGCAACCCTGGATGACTGGATCTCTTTCCTCTTTCTGCTAAGCCTCACCCACCATATTAGGACTCCTGTCCTGCGCTGTTATTATGCTTCATTACTGTATTGCTTTTTTGTGTGTGACGATTGTGGTGGACCCGTAATGTGATTCATTTTTAACGTAATTGTTTTTTATCGAAGCTAACAGCCTGCGCTTTGTTTACACATGCTAGATCAATGTCATCGGTTTCGATCACAGGCCTTTGTAAGCAAACCAACTAGGAGAAGAGGTGGAATGGGAAAAAAGAAAGAAAAAAAACAACAAACAAAAACGACCACCACAAATTATTGATCCGGCAATCAGTGGTTCGTATTCTCTGAGCGCCATTACACAGGTGCACTATTACACTAAAGCATTTTACCACCAGACTCCTTGCAATCACACACACATGAACACACACACACACACACACACGTGTGTGTGTATGTAGAGCCCTTGTCTTCTCCCAGAGGTCGGGGATGGTCAGCGGCGGAGGCGTTGGCATGTCTTGATGGATTTGGCAGTAGGCCTACACGAGAGGCATAATGGAGGTGGCTGTCTAACAGAGACTGCCTCTACAGTGTGAAAAAGTGTGATTATTAAATTTCACATAAGTGTGTTAGTGTCACGAGGGGTGGGCCTAATCATCTCCTGGAAGGAGTCTCCCAGTGGTTTCTGGGAAATTGGCGAATGATTATTCGAGCAAAGGGGATGGGGGTTGGGGGGGTTGTAGAGTGAGTGGTTGTTCTCTGACACATTCGCTGCTCTGAGATGAAAACGGCAGCTGCTGTGTCGGGACCCCAGACAAGACAACACTGAACTCGATTGAGTTTGATTTGTGTTTTGTGTTTTGTGTTTTCTCTCCAAATCCTCTGCTCGGTGGTAATGGTGTGCTGGCCTGGGTGAGTCTCTCAACAACTGTCTGTTATTTTGAAGCCTGTGCTCTTTTTATTTGGTGCCATCTGGTTGTGTTTCCAAAGACAAAATACAGGCCAACTTGGGAACTCGGCTCAAATCAATGAAGTTGTAGTGTCTACCAATGAGTGATTGACCTTGGATTGCAGGGGAGTACAATACACTAGCATGAGATTTTAGAAGTTAAATTGCATTAAAGTATTAAACTCTTTAGAAGCACAGGAAATGCATCATTGCAACAAAAGCTTTGATTGCAGTTGTTTACTTAATCTGAAGAAAAATACATCTGTAGATTAACTCTAGATAGTGATTCATTAATTGTGTACATACAATATAAATCAGTTAGCAGTCTGTCTGGGCTCCCAGGTTTTAAACTTTCACTGAAACTAATGTCACAGCAGCATTTCAATGTTCAAACAACCTTGCCACAATACTGATGATAAGAGAAAATGAAAAGTTGCTGTTGAAGATGTGCATTGTTACACATTGAAAGGTTAGTCATTTGTTATGCACCTTAAATAAAAAAGTTAAATATAGGAAGTTGTGTTGCACTGGCATTCTGTTTATGAAAAACAAAAAAAGGTATTTCTGAAGTGTAACTAGTAGACAAAAAAAAAAAAAAAGAAATCATTACTGGATCGCTGCAAAAATGCAGTCTTGTAATAAATGGGTGTGTGTACGCCAGCCCTGTGTCCATCTCCCAGTCTCTCTCCCTCCCTCTTTCTCTCTCTCTCCCTCCCTCTTTTTCTCTCTCTCCTATAATTTTCCAGTCTGCTCACTGCCAAATGGGTTAAGACTGTTCCAGTATTGCCTACCTGCACGGGCCAAGGATTGACCGCACTCAGGTGGTCCGGCGACCCAGCGGAGCCACTGATGGATGGCCTACAGCTGGACTCTGCTCTGGCAAGATAGAAAGAGGGGATAAATAGAGAAAAAAGAGCTAGCGTGTGTGTGTGTGTGTGTGTGAGAGAGAGAGAGAAAGAGAGAAACAAGAGGAAATGAAAGAGATGGACTGAGAGAGGAGGGAGGGATAAATAGACAAAAAAGAGTGAGAGTGTGTGTGTGTGTGTGTGTGTGTGTGAGAGAGTGAGAGAAAGCAGAGGAAATGAAAGAGATGGACTGAGAGAGAGGCAGGGCGGGGGGGGGAGTGATACAGAGAAATAGGAGAAGGTATAGGCTAGTTGGAATTAGAGACAGAAGAGAGATTGATATGTGGAGAAAGGGATAGAGTGAGAAAAATGAGAGAGAGAGAAAGAGAGAGGGGTGTAGAGGAACAAAGGTATAGAATGGAACAGAAGTAAAGAGATAATGGAAGAGAGGGAGCCTACTAGAAAGATGGAAAGAGAGCGACAGCGAGTGAGGGATAGAAGAATGAAAGAGTGAGTGAGAGAGAGAGAGAGAAACAGGGATGAGAGTAGAGTAGGAAGACGAGGAGCTTTGATTAGCTAGGAAAGTTTGCGCGGTGGCGCTAGCTAGCCCTGTGATGCATTATGCATTGTAAATTCAGCAGATAGAGGCCATTACAGTCAACGCTAATGAAACTCTGCTGATTAGCAATCTCCCGATGCTGCCGCCGCGCCATATGCCAGTCTTCTGACTGTAGTCACAGACGCTGCCGTCGCCGAGCAGCGGTACACTCGTATCCACACATCTGAACACAGCCAGAGGTAATGCAAACATACACACACGCACACACGTAGACATACACACACACACACACACAATTGTGCTAAATCATATCTGTACACAAACAGCTAGTATCAACACACTCAAAAATGAGAAGCTCTTGTGAGCAGAGTGGTCACACACGCACACACACACACACACACACACACACACACACACTTGTGCTAAATGAAGTCTGTACACAAACCGCTAGCATTATCACGCATAAAAATGAGAAGCACTCATGATCAAAGTGGTCACACACCTGAAGGAACATACCCACACTCACACACACACGCACACACAAACACACACACACAATTGTGCTATATCAAATCTGTACACATACCGCTAGCATTAACAAAAAAATAAATAAATGAGAAGCACTTGTGATTAGCGTGGTTACACACCTGAAAAAACACACATACACACACACACACAATTGTATAGAATGAAATCTGTACACACACCTAGAGCATTAGTACACATGAAAAATGAGAAGCACTTGTGAGCAGAGTGGTTACACACCTGAAGAAGACCGCAAGCAAGGGATCTCTCTCTCACACACACACACACACACACACACACACACACACACACACACACAGAGTGTGCAGGCCAGTACCATTGCCTCTGGCTCTAAATGTTCTTACAAAAACACCACCACAGCATTTGTTTGTCTCCTATTAGAGAGCAGCCCTCACTGCCTCAGAGCCACACAGCCCCTCTGCACACACACACACACACACACACACACACACCCTCCACTCTGTCCCCCCTTCAGTCTCCCGAGTCCTGGGTGACCACTTACAGTTTGGCCCCATTCTAGCTTTGTGGCACTCACTCACAACCCCTTCTGTTTGACAAGCTGCTGGTCAGTTGCCTCCACTCGTTCTCTCTCTCTCTCTCTCTCTCTCTCTCTCTCTCTCTCTCTCTCTCTCTCTCTCTCTGTGTCTGTCTCTCTTTTTTCTGCCATTCATCTCTCTCATTTCTCTCTCTGACTGTCTTTCTTTTTTCACCGTTCCACCATCTCTCTCTCTCTCTCTCTCTCTCTCTCTCTCTCTCTCTCTCTCTCTCTCTCTCTCTCTCTCTCTCTCTCTCTCTCTCTCTCCAGCCATGATGTCCCCCTCCTGACAGACTGAGTGTGACAGGTCCCTGGCTGCCCTTCTCTCTCACCTCTCCTCTCAAGACTACTGCTGCTGCTGCTGCTGCGTCTCAGAGAAACGTACAGTGGCTGAGCCTGACCCCCTCCACACACACACACACACACACACACACACACACACACACACACACACACACACACACACACACACACACACACAATCTGTTTGGCATAAACATACCCCCTATTTCACACAAACCCACTCACACAGGCATGTGCATGTCGTCCATACCCACACACACACACACACTCAGACACACACACACACACACACACACACACACACACACACACACACACACACAGACAAGCACTGAAGAAGAAAAAAAAAGTGAGAAGTGGCCCCTGTAGAGCTCAGTAAACCCGGACCAGATGGCAACACATGTTGGGGCTCTCTCTCCCTCACCCCCACTTTTACCCTTCCCCCTCACACACACACACTCACACAACACACACACACACACACACTCATACACACACACCCCACGGCCATGTGGTGCCGGCCGGACCTGTGCTGCCGACACGCGCATCACCACCTGTTCATGACCCCAGGTGACCCCCGTCTGGCTGAACGCGACAACCAGCATCAGACCCCACCACAACCACCACTACCACCATCACCACAACCACAACCCTTCACCCTCCACCTCCAACCATGTCTCTCTCCTCCTCCTCCTCCTTCCCACATCCCCCCTCTCTCAGTCGGAGGGTCTCAGCCTCGGGGCCTGTGGTCCTGCCTCCAGGCCCCTGCACCGAATGCCAATGAGCTGGAAGAGGACAGTCACTCTCGGAGCTGAGTTCTGTGCTGTGCCCACTACTCTCCCCCCAGCAACCCCCAAACCCCCATCCCTTCTCTCTCTCTCTCTCTCTCTCTCTCTCTCTCTCTCTCTCTCTGTCTCTCTCACACACACACATACATACATACACACACACACACACACACACACACTCTGTCTCCCGCTTTATTGAGTGGCTGGCGAGGCGCTGGAGAGGAAAAGGTTTCGGGCGCAGGAGCGATAATGATGAGGACTGATTATTAGGCAATTACAGCCACTTTACAAAGCATTGGCTCTGGCAAAGACTATGCATGTGTGTGTGTGTGTGTGTGTGTGTGTGTGTGTGTGTGTGTGTGTGCATGTACTGTATAACTGAGTGTGTGTGTGTGTGTGTCTGTGTAAGTGTGTAGGGCACGTAATCTCATTATCAGAGATGTCTCGATAATGGATTTCATTCCATGTGTGTGTGTGTGTGTGTGTGTGTGTGTGTGTGTGTGGCTAATTTCCACTGCTCTCCTTTGCATTGCAGGTTTATCGAACGCTTTGGGAGGAATATTATCCTCCCAAACATGGCGGTAATATATATAGTCAAGCCAGCATGGTGGGGATGTTTAGTTCAGAGCCACCATCCAAGAACAAGCCCGCTCATTTCCTTGACGGCGTGATCAGATAGGCTCTAGTTCTGCCCTAGTCAGCGTCTTTCTTACCCCCCCATCCCTCCATTTCCCCATCCCCCCCTTCCTTTTCTTTTTTCCTCCCCCTGTACTGTATCTGCTGATACTTCTGACAAGATTGTTATTATTGTCATTACGGTAGACTTGCCTAGCAGGCATTTTCGTAGCCGGAGTACATTATATGGATTGGCTGAAGGAACAAATTACTACACAGATGGAGGGGTGCCGGGATGTCACTCATAATAATGTCGCACGCTGTCACGAGAACTCCGTCTCCAACTCGCCGCTCCGTCCTCGACTGACTCGAATGACTCAGCACTTGTGTGTGTGTGTGTGTTTGTGTGTGTGTGTGTGTGTGTGTGTGTGTGTGTGTGGGAGGAGGGGGGGGGGGGTTCGGGTGACATCCCATCATTACACCCAGCAGGCGATCCGCAAACAACAAACCCCACAACTTGCAAGAGTGGCACGGGCTGATGAAGTCATTTGAGAGCATTTCTACATTTCTAAACACCGATGAAGGAAAAAAAAAGAAAAAAAAAAATTGGCGTTATCGGGGAAAAAGACCAGGCGGCCATGTCTGATTCAGATTAACGGGACAGATTTCATTTCTTGGTCAAATAGCTCCATTGTTTTTGTCCCCAGACTGAGCAGGTCTGATGTTCCAGTGTTCTGTTGTCGGCTTCATTTTCTCTGGAGGTAGTTTTGTTTGCGGGACATAGTGGTTGGAAATGCATGGCTGATCGCGTCAAAGCCCGCCGGCGACGTGCCAGCGTCATGCACGTGCGATGCATTCGGAATTGGAGGAGCGCTAGCTGTGCCGGGTCCCGCATCCCAACGTTCCGTGTCAGTGGCCGTGCGTTCCCGGGTTTATGGCCTTCTCTGTATGTCACTCATACATAAATGCATGCGACAAGAAAATGGCAGACATTTCAAGAACACTCGCCCCCGGGTCTGAGGCGTTCCGTACCACTCCATCTGCAAGGGTAGTATCAGCGCATCGGGCCTGTCTGTCTTCCTAACACAGTCAGCTTGAACCGTACATGCGTATCACGCTTGCACAATTTCACAAAACACTTTGTTAAACACAAAATTTCACAGAAGAAGCAATCTTCTGCTACGGTTTTCCATGCCAATGTCCAGTCCACATTTAAATAACAGTATTACAAAAAAAAATCACAAGACAAGCAAGCAAAGGAAGGTCATCTCTCCTTCCCCCCACCCCCTGTAAGTAAAATCTCTTCATCATCTTCCTGCTTTTTTTTTTTCTTTTTTCTCTCTTTTTTTCCTCCAGAATTCAACCTCTCGTTCTCCTTCCTGCGCGTCTGGGCAGCCTGCGGTCCGTCCGTCCGTCCGTCCGGCGTGGCAGTGGTGCAGTACGAGGCCTTGGCCTGGTGACAGTCGGCTCGGAAAGCTCATTATAGAGTTTAAGGAGCTCAGGGGCCTAATTAAGGGCAGCTCATTTCCTACCTGTGCGAGGAAACACTCGGCCGTCATTTTTCATTATTAATACTTTAACACTCTCTGACCGACGGCGCCGAGGCCCAAGACGCAGGACTTTTTCCACGGTCCCATCAATTAACCCGGCCAAGGCTTAAGCCGGCTGAGGCGTTCTTGGGGCCCCCGCGAGGACTACCCCGGACGTGGGGGCGGATCTAAGACTTGCATGAATATTAATCCTCACCTTTTGTCTGCCGGGGAGGGAAGGGGATGCGTTGCGTGGACACGTCCAGGGGGCACCGAAGCGCACACGGGCACTCGTGCCCCAAGTGAGGGTGAGGTAGCCACTCTTGGGGGGGGGCAGGGGTGTGGGAGGGGGATTGGGCTTGCCTCGGGGGTGCTCTCCGTACGATGACCTTTCACCCTTCCTCTTAGTCTCTCTTCGTCCCTCTAATTTCTCTCCGATGAGGCGTTCTCTCTATCTCTCTGTCTTTCAATCTTACTCTATCTGCTTTCTCGGCATGCGTCTGTCTGTGTCTCCCACAGGAAACATCTGCGGTGACGTCTCGGAACCAAACCCCCTTCGGCAGCGCCTTGTGCCCGGCAGCGTGCCACATCGCCGGGGCCAATTAACTGCCCTTCTGTAGAGGGCTGCCATTCAAAAGGGAATTCACCACACACACACATACTCTCACTCTCTCTCTCAAACACACACATACTGTCTCTCTCTCTCTCACACACACACATATACAAACTCTCTCTCTCTCTCTCACACACACACACACATACTCTCTCTCTCACACACACACAGACATACTCTGTCCCTCTCTCTCTCACTTGTATTGTGAAGAGAGTATTTCCTTCATTTCTTTGTTCTCAGACAGTGTTGACTCGCTGCATAAGCACCGGGCATAAGCATGCAGAATGAGAAGGCTTCGCTCCTGGAGTCTCTGCCTCTGACTCCACAGGCCACTGGATCTCAATACGCTCTCACTCGGGCTCGGCGCCTGTGGTCGGACAAGAGGAGGCATAGAAGTGAGTGTGTCTATGTGTGTGTGTGTGTGTGTGTGTGTGTGGGGGGGGGTGATGGGGGGTAAGTTTGGCTCTTCATTAATTTATTTATTTCTGGCAGAACAGAGAGGCCATGCTGTCGCAACACTTTATGCGTGACACTATGCATAAAACATCACATCTTCCTCCCCTGGACGCCAGGGTCTGCCTCTCACCGCGGTGCTGACTGCACTGGAGGAGGGACGTTCTTGCCACTTACCCAACTTTGAGCCAGCTAGTAGGGTGCATAGGAGAGAAGGAGAGTGTGTGTGTGTGTGTGTGTGTGTGTGTGTGTGTTGGCTCTCTGGTCGTTACTGCAGCATCGGGTGAATGGGATCGCTTGGAGTCCGCTCCTCCCCTGTGATGCTCACTCTCTGTTGCCCCCTTTTAGTTCAGATGAGAGAGTCAAGTGTGTGTGTGTATGCGTATGTATGAGAAAGAGAGAGAGAGAGTGTGTGTGTGTGTGTAGGGGTGAGAGAGAGAGAGAGAAAGTGAGAGTGTGTGTGTGTAGGGGGAAAGGAGCAGGGCTGTGTGTGTGTGTGTGAGAGAGAGAGAGAGAGAGCCAGAGAGAGTGTGTGTAGCAGAGAATGAGCAGGGAGCAGGCCCCAGGAGCACAGTAAGGGTAAAGGGGTATGTGTGTGTGTGTGTGTGTGTGTGTGTGTGTGTGGTGGAGGGAGACAGACCTCGTGGAGCATCTGCCAACCCCACTGTTGCACCTCCATCCCACCCCTCCTCTCCCCCCTCCCCTCGCCCCCCACCCCGTCCCCTATTCCCTCAAACTTCTCTAATACCCATGAGCCACCTCTGCTGCTGTCGGCTGCATGGGCCCAGGAGTCCTTGACTAAAACGTTTGTAATTTCCTTGGGAAAAAGCAGAGCCGCACCCTCACCTCACCCCCTCTGGATTAGCGACAGATGTGGCGGAGAGTCTCTCTGGAATGACAGTCCCCCCACCCACACACACACACACACAAACACACACATACACACACACACACACACACTTACCTGGGTTTGTCCTCAAACATTCCCTCTGGGAAGCACTCCAACATGGCCTAAATCATTCATCGCCACACACAACAGCTTGTTACAAAGACACACACACACACACACACACACACACACACTATGCTGTGTGGCCTTCAAGGTCATGTTTAGCACCTCAAGAAGGACAAAAATAAGGCACAAGACAAGACTTTTTCTACCTCCAAGTGTTTTTTTTATTATTATTATTTTCTCTGCATGTCTGTCACAAATAGTACCCTCATGAAAATAGTCAAAATTGACATCTTTGCATCAAAAATACTGTGACATTTCAATCTAAAAAGGTATGTGTACAACCGACATTCTCTGAGAACTCACTCAAGAGCTGGCATACAACAAGGCATATTCCATATTCTACTTCAAGGCCAAATCCTATTGCAACAAACTATAAATAAAAATAAATAAGCTATTTAAAACAGCATCGTATGGCATCGCCTACCTTTACAGTATACACCTTATTGAATGCAGTTACAAGGACTGAGCACCGATACTGTGTTTTAAACCAAAAAAAAAAAAAAAAAAAAACAGCCAGGATTTCTTATTTTGCTTTGATGAGGAGCAAAGGCATGTGGAAAAAGGGAGATATAGCGGCAGCAGAAGTAGCAGCAGCAGCAGCGTTCGCAGTTTTGGAAGCAGAGCGTGTGTGTGTGTGTGTGTGTGTGTGTGTGTGTGTGTGTATGAGCAGGTGGTGGCATTTCAACTTCAACCTGTTACTTTGCAAAGCCTTTTTCCCAGGCAAACGCAGCTTCTGCTTCTGCCAGGGATCCATTAAAAGTTGAAGTTCTCCTTCACAGCAAAAGTGCTCAAGCTTTTCAAAAAAAAAAAGAAAGAGAGAGAGAGAGAGAGAGAGAGAGAGAGAGAGAGAGAGAGAGAAAGTTGCTTGCACAATTGCCTTCAGACGGTGGCCTCGGAGGTAAACAGTTGGACAGCCGATCAGCCTCAAAGCCCGAACGAGGAGAGGAGTGAAGAGACACTGATCAAAAGAGCGGCATTTTTCGGCGCTAAGCGCTTCCAACTGGAGCTGCATCCGTCGCAGGTGCCAGCGAGACCTTCGCTCACACTCCGCTTGGCCAGAGCGCCAGGATCCTATCTGTCAAGTCCCCGACTCAATCCCAGCGCCTCTGCCAACCATGTGTTTGAAAGGCCAAGAGCCTCTCATAATTACCGTTGAATACCGTTTCACAGGGAGTCTTTCGCCACGGCTGCCTGTTTTCCCGTCACAAATGATTAAGTTGAGCTGGGTACAAGCATAAGCTGCATGCTAACGCGTGTTCTTCACCAGATACAGTATTTCAGAAAAATATGACAGGCCTCTAAAATTAATCTATACACTCCAATTTGGCATCTCCTTCAAATAAAATGGCACTATATTTTAAACTAAGTACCGGTAAACTTGATTTATTTTTTTTTGTTCATTCATATTGCTACGCTTTATTTATTCGAATCACACTGACGATTGGAGATGGTGAAATTGTACGTTAAAAATGCAATTAAAATCATGTACAAACAGCCCAAATACATGCTGTGCAACACTATGCCGATTTTGAAAAGCTCTCAATGTCTTAATTTGTCAGCCGATAAAAAACCCATCTTTGGTGTTTGGCCCAAAATCCTGCCAACAGCCTTGGGCGCAAATTAATTTCACATTAAATTAAGATGGCCGGAGCTTTCCTGACATAGCTGGAGGTAACAAGAAAAAAGCTACAAGGAATGAAAGCAGGGAGTGTGGAAAGGCTGCATGAGAGAGTGTGTGTGTGTGTGTGTGTGTGTGTGTGTGTGTGTGTGTGTGTGTGTGTGTGTGTGTGTGTCCGTGCGTGCATTTACTGTTTATTTTTTTTGTCCTACTGGCAGTGGTGATTACGCAGCGAATTACACGTTGGCACAGTGTGGTCGGACTAACAGCTGCTCATCAGCAATCGCACTCAAGGCACTGGATGAGACGGCGGTCGGGCCTCGTTCAATTATCCTCCCCGACGTTGGCGCTTCAGTTTTAAGACCCTCGCTGCTGTGCAGGCAGACCGCGCCTGCGGTGCCGTGAGTCAACCGACTCGTCTGAAAAAAACATTCTGGACGGTTCTATGAGTTTCTTGTTTTATCCTTAGCATGTGAGACAGTCTAGCGTGAAAAGTTCTGCTTTGCAGAGCCATCAAGAGCTTCCTAAGTCGCCCAAGCGAGCAAGAACTGTACAGTACAGTACATGATGGAACACACAGGATGCCAGTAATGGGCCATCACAGAGGTACAAAAGTGGATTCTTCTTAAGAAGTATACTATCTTCCTAGGAAGTATACTGTTTACAGTTCACTTCTTATACTACTACACAAATATACATAAGGTGCTCTCTTAAGACCTTAGGCAGCCAACCTGAAAACCCTAATATATTTTTTTTTTCTTAATTATTTCCCCTTTTTCTAAAAGTCTCTCTCCCTCTCCTGTATCTTTGGACTGAAGGGGTAAAAGCTGATGAATGGCCAAAAACACCCAAGCATGCCTGTTTTAATCATTCACAACTGCACACTGCTGCACTGTGGATGAATCAGCTTCTTGGGGCAGTTTAGACCTCGAAGAGGAAAAATGCTGATGGTCCACCTAGGGAAACTGGGCATCATTAGCAAAACCCTTCAATCCTGGTACAAATACGGGAGAGTGGAAATTTAGGCGTTTAAAAAAAAAAAAAAAAAAAAAAAATTGCTTCAATAAAGACAAGTGAGTGTTTGAGTTCTTGGGAAATTACCCATAGGTCACTTATGGCAGGATGTTGTCAGAGGACTTGTGCCCAATGTTTGGCACAAACCAAATTGGGAGGTGCGGGGGGTGGGGGTTGGTGGTTTGAAGTTGTCTAGAAGAGCTGGAGCAGGAGGTCGGGACCCCATTCGAAGGCCGTCTGGGCCACCGCCAACGCCGCAGCCCCCAGAGTGGCCGAGATGCCCCACACGGCCATCTTCACGAGCTGGTTGGCGTTGGTGGGTGTTCCTGTGGCGTCGCTGTCGTTGTTCTGGGGCAGGTGAGCGTCGACCAGGCGCTGGCGACGCAGGACAGAGTCTGGACGCTGCCGAAGAGTGGTCATCTGGAAGTCCTGGAAGGTGCTGATGGCGATGCTGCAGGATGGACACAAACAGAGAGGGACAGATGTAGAGACAGTGGTCACTGGATGACACTAAAAATAAATAATTAAGCAATGAGTCTCAAGATGATGTTCTATATTGTGAATATTGGGCCTCACTCACCAACCATTGTTTTTAAGAATTTGTATTCACCAATATAGGGTTTTCAATGGGACCTTATGAACAAATTTAAGAAAATTCTTAAGAATATATTGGTGAATAAGGCCCATCATGAATATTGTACAGCTGAGGGGTGAAGCTAAGCTTATCCGCCAAAAAAGGTTGAAAGATTAGCAAGTAACGCACAAACGCAGCCAACGTAAGTTGTGAATGGTGCAGCAATTTGGAACGAAATGCAGCCCCAGCTGTGCATTATTGGGGAATATTCAACGGCATCAAATACAACTCAACCAATCAAAATCAAGGACCAGGGCTGTCACTTTTATAAAGAAATAATAATATGCTCACAACTTTAATACTTGAAATCATAGAATTCAGCAAAAGGCAGGAAATATGCTGATTCAGTTATACAGTGTGTAAGAATCTCAGCATTTGATGGATGCAAAAACAGAGGGAAAGGCGTGGGTTGGAGACAGATGGATCATCCTCTGATGTTTTGCTTTAATTCACTTACACACAGCTACAGCTACAGTACCCATCCAGAAGACTGGCAGAGAATAAGAGTAGAAGAGTGTTGATTCTTTTCATTGTCATAGTCTTTACAGTGTGCACACTGTACCTTTCACAACACTTTCATATTTTATATGAATGTATGCTATGTATGTGGATGTTATCTTATGTATGTACTACTAGTATGTATTATGTATGTATAAAAAAATGAATCTTTCATGTTTTTAATACACATCTGCTTATCTTATGTACAGTAGGTATTATACAGTATGTATGTATTATGTATAACAAAGGAATCCTCCATGATTTTAATACACTAACATGTATTAAAATCATGGAAGATTCATTTCTGTTAGTGCCCAACTACGTAAAATCTGTTTTCCCGCTCCCCAGTGCATTGGTTAGTCATTTACAGTTTCGTTGTAGAGCCTACTTTTGAGTTTTGAGGAAAAGACAAAATAGACAGTGAAAAGATATGTTCATGGTCATATTGACACACTAGAAACATTACCTAATTTACGCTTTACAGTGAGCCTACCAGTCTAGACCACATGTCTTAAGACAAATATTCAAATTCTAATATATTCAAATATCCAAATATTCAATTATTGAATTATTCAGTATTTTCATTTTTGGACTTTGGCGAAATAAGGGCAAATAAACCAAAACAAATCATATGTGTCCCCACAGAAGAAAGTCAGTGTTGCTCTTGTGTGTGTTAGCTGAAAGGACTTTAAGTGAAGGGTAGAAGTTTTCTAACAAACTTTGGTTACACATGTAATGACCATTCAGAATGTTTATGATCGTTGTTATTATATGACATTCGGTTTTTGTAAAGTCTGACCCTTTCAAAAACCGACTGACACTTAACGACAACAGTCACAAACATTCTGAAGTTTCGCTACATGCTCATGATCACGCTTATTGGCAGGCTCATGTCAA
>JAODXP020000029.1:10221511-10244011 GCA_027497455.2 Sardinella longiceps
ATTCATCTACTCGAGCAACCCAAAATTGAGTAGCAATCAAGCTAAAGCAAGCACAGCAACCTGTTGAGGGACTGGACACAATTGGCTAATCAATCTAACAACAGTGACAAAGAGTCAGAAGAGAGAAGAGAAAAGAGGACTGAAGTAAGCGAGTGAGTTAGAGAGCTAGAGGGGCTAGCGTGAGCTGGAAGTTCATTTATCAGTATCTGGTCAATTAAAAAAAGACCAATTAAAAGATCATCAAAGACCACGCTACACCACCTTCAAGTGGTCCGTTTCCCCAAAAGCATAGCCGCTAACTGAGTTGGCAACTTTGTCAATTGCAATGCAATTAAGATCATCAAAGAGACCATGCTACACCATTTTCAAGTAGTCCCTTTCCCCAAAAGCATAGCCGCTAAATGAGCGAGCAACTTTTACAATGAAATGTACAGCCGATTACAATGCAATTGCACACTGCCAACTCAGTTGCTTAGGTTAGCCACTTCGCTTTTGGGAAACAAACACGTATGGTTAGTTTCCCAAAAGTATAATTGCTAACTAAATTGCTAACTATGTTAACTAATATAGCAACTCTGTTAGTTGCAATGCAATTTTCCAGATCCTTAAATAGATATTGGCAACCAATTTTTGGAAAACAAACACCTGAACAGTATGGCATTATAGCAATGCCAATGACATCTATGATCTTCACCAAGCTTAATACCCGGAGTACCTGGCAGCACACACACAGACACACACACACACCGCCAGGCACAGAGATATGGGGGTTCTGCCCATGACACACTGCAGGGATTAAATCATTCGCTCGAGTAACAAATAGACCTCAAATAGCCCAACACGTGACCAGTCCAGAACTGAGCCTCATAAACGACAATAAAGACAATAAATTAAAAACAAACAAATAAATAAAAAATACAGTAAAAATAAATAAATAAATAAACAACCACACAATTAAATACATGAAATAAATAAATAAATAACCAACCAACCAAACAAACACACACAAATACAACCAAACCAACCGAGCCACCCCTCAAAAACCTCCTGCCGGCCTCAGGTGAAAATCTGAGACAGACACACTCCTGGTGAAGAGTCTCCCTTTGGTCGCGGGCCAAGTCTTCCTGAAGGAGTTAAGGCCCCCTGCTTTAGCAAACCTAAGAGGCAGGATGAACTACATTTCCTGGCTGCTTTGTTATCCCGACTTCAAACGGCCCTGGCCCCCTTTGGTTTGCGCGGCGTATCGAGCAGCGGGGATAGGCTTATGGAGAGAGAAGAAAGGGGGCCATTTAAAGTAATCTAGCACAAACACAGCCAGTTCTCCACACAAAACCTCTGGTGAGTTCATTAGACTTGTTTAATTAACTGGTCTAGCTACAACAAAGTGCCCTGGATTCCTGCATCAGAAAAATAAAGCGTACACACACACACACACACACACACACACACACACACACACACACACACACACACACAGGCTTGCTGACACAATATCCACACACAAAACACAAACACATATACACACCACTATATATACTGACACAAATCTTCTTTGGGGATGAAATAATAAACTTTTGTTTATACCCCCCCCCCCCCTTAATGTGTATCGGATTGTGTGTGTGTGTGTGTGTGTGTGTGTGTGTGTGTGTGTGTGTGCGTGCGTATTGGTGTTTGTGCATTTGTCTTGACAAGCCAGAAACATTCCTCTTTTTTTTTTTTTTTCTTTCTTTCTTTTCTCCAAAAGAACATCCATTAAAACAGTCTCCAATAAAGGACAGTATTTCCCTTGGCTTGTCAAATGTCAATGCAAATCTGAAATGTGTGGTTGGAGAGATTATTTAGCCACTGGACTGCTATGCCAATTGGGCTGAGACTCAGAGGCACACAATCATAATGACTGTCAGTCACTGCCTGTTAACTAATGGGCGAAAATTACTCTCCTTCCATTGTTTACAGAGACTGGTAGGGTGGCTGCGTCATGGCAGACACACAGTCATGATTCACCACTGCAAATTAGCAAAACCAGGTCACACACACACACACACACACACACACACACACACACACACACACTCATCCGCACAAAGCGACTGTGGATGCTCTGACAGACTGAAACGAATGTGCAATGAAGCTCTAGTAATATAAAATAAAATGAAAATAAAAATAAATAAATAAATGGCAGTGGGGGAAAAAAAATACAGAAAAATGAACTTTCCATGAGCCTGGCTGGCCTTGCCTCTGAAGTGTGTGGTTATAATTCTTTTAATCCTCCGGCACACACACACACACACACACACACACACACACACACACACACACACACACACACACACACACACACACACACACACACACACACACACACACAGAAGTGTAACCAAACATAATCACAGATTATGTGATGAAGAGTTGAGGAAGAGGAGGAAAAAGAAAGAAGAGTACAGTAGGAGCTGAAGAGGAAGAGGAGGAGGACAGGAATGGACGTTGGAGAGAGAAGGAGGGAGGGAGGCTCACCACGGCTGCAAAGTAGATGGCCATCAGCGGGTGGGAGGCAAGGAAGAAGTCGTAGAGCCGAAGAACGTGCCGGAAGTCGGAGAGGACATGACCGTACCAGGTGATGAGCCAGCTGAGAGCGAAGATGGTGCCAACTTCAGCCCTACAAAAATAACCCCACCCAAAGCACACAGACATACACACACATGCACACACATGCGCACACCCACACACACACACACACGTACGGACGCACGCACACACACACACACACACACACACACACACACACACACACACACAACAGACAAAATTGGAAAAAAATGGTTAGGGCATAAACATTTCATTGGGACGACATGCAATGCTTAACCAACAATGCCACACGACTCGAGGCAAGAGAGAGGCAAATAAATAAACAAGCGTCGTGCATGATAAATAAATAAATTCTGCACATCGCCCTGAATGAGTATGATGTCACTGATGATGTAATTATGAAGCATGTCTGAGAGACCTCTCCTCTAGGCCATATATTAAGCATGGTTCACTTAAGTGGCCTTTTTTCCCCCGACCACAGTAACATTGCTCTATTTTGGGAGCTGAAAATGGCCTTTTGAGAGACCATTTGTAGAGTCAGCGGAGGAAAAAAAGAGAAAAAAAGGAGAGAGAGAGAGAGAGAGAGAGAGAGCGAGAAAGAGAGAGAGAGAGAGAGAGAGAGAGAGAGAGAGAGAGAGAGAGAGAGAGAGAGGAGGGGGTATATATAAAAAAAAAACAGGAAAAGGACTCAAAGGAATCTGCAGGAACTACACCTCAAAGCATCCTCTGGGCGACAGAACTAAGCAGCTATCCCTGCTTATCCTCCCAACACAAAGCTGCAACCTGTCCCTTTCAAGACCCTTTCAAAAAAAAAAAGGAAAAAAAAAAAGAAAAGAAAATCGTAACACATCTCACAATCCCATCAGGCTGTTTGTGTGACTAAAAATACCTCCTGCTGAAGTTTGTGGCGAAAATTGGGACTGACGCCGGGACCAGACTCCAGCGTGCCCCCCACGTCAGCATGCTTCCAAACATGAAATGTTCGTGCAGTTTTGCTCACTCGGCGCCTACTGTAAGGACTGCATTAGGACGGTTCTTTGGTTCTTCCTCTTTTTCCTCCCTTCCTAGTTTTTCGGGCAAATGGCATCAAAGTAAAAAAAAAAAAAAAAGAAAAAAAAAAAAGAGAGAAAACGCAACAGTACCTGGAGCCGAGTGAGCAACACCATTAAACCTGTGGGGCCCGGGTGAGAGCTTTGGCTAGACGGGGGCCTCCCAAGATGTGCATATCTAATATTTATTAGCAACCTCTTATTCTTTACATTTTAGATGAGCTTCCATTAAAAATAACTTGCTTTTACAGCTGGGACTGAGCCAGTGGCACGCAACAGCCTTTCTCTCTCTCTCTCTCTCTCTCTCTCTCTCTCTCTCTCCAGCTGACTCATAGTACAGGTTTGTGTCTTCTGTCAACACACACACACACACACGCGCATGTACACACACACACACACACACACACACACTCACTCACTCTCTCTCTCTCTTACACACACACACACACACACACGCACACACACACACACACACACACACACACACACACACACACACACACCAAAAACAGCAACACTGAAAAAAAAAACTAGAACTAGAAACTAAAGGATGAATTATAAATGAGGTACCAAATGGTGCATCCATTCCTTTGCATCACATAGGCCGTTGTGGGTCCAAACAATTTCTCTGCACAGCCTACCTTGCTGGAAGACACACTTCTACTCATTTTCTTTAACTCCCCTGAATCGCACACATGCTTAGCTGTCCATCAAGTGGACTGTGAGAAATAAAGTGCTTTTAACTAAGTTAAAACATGTGCAGGTATGACAAATGTTATATCGGACGTCAACATAAAGGTACAGGCGAGACAGACGACTGCTGACAATCAGGGGGGACCGTGCGAGGGGGAGTGACGGGAACGAACACAAGCGACGGCGCAGGAATATGCAAAACGACATCAGCTCGCCGACAGTCGCTTTGAAACAAGGGCGGCTGTCTCGAGACAGCTCCCCAATTAGATGGCGCGTGATCATATGCTCCTGTCAATGCTGCACATGTGTCAGCATCCATTTCTCTCAGATTTGCACTAAGAGCTCCTAAAAGAAACAAGAGAATCAGTACATCTTATTCTCCCCTCCTCTTCCTTCCTCTGGGCTTGCTGCTGTATCTGTGGCCAACCCAGCTGCTGTCTTGCTCCATCACTTGTGTGCTAACTAAGACAGTCAACAGTTCTTCCCACTGAAGTCTATGATTAATCATCAAAACAGCTTTCTATACACAAACACACAATTATGTTGCAGTAACATGCTGTTATTTAATTCTTTGAGCAATCCTCATCTAATGATCTCACTAAAATCTTCATGATGAAAAGACTTAGCTATGTACCGGTGCCAGATTCAACGCACTTACACTGACCCTATGTGGCTACTTTAACTAAATTTACCTGAATGTAACATGTTAGAATTTATGGTAATGGTTCTATGACACTTTAGGAGTCAACTGATGGCTGTTTGGACTTGCCCTAGCATACCTAGCAGCAGCCCAGTCTCACAAAGCAGTAGAGACCTGGCATGAACCTGCCATGAATCTAGAAAACAGTAAAGGGAAGGCCAGTCCTGCATAGGCACCCTTTATATTAAAGTAACGTAACCATACAAACCATCTTACCAAAATACTTTGATTAATATTAAAGTATAGTATACTTTAATATTTCATTCATTACCAAAATGAATGAAATATTAAAGTATACCATACAAATCATCTTACCAAAATGTTGAAAAGTTAAAATACAATATGATATGTAGGCCTATGCTAACAATGAGTAAGCTCGGTTGAATGTTAACTAATCTTACTCTCCTCTGCTTAGTACTGTGATGAGAATGCAATCTCGTCTCATCTCTCCTCTTTCCATACAGAGAGGCTTTTGGCAAACAGGTTCCCACACAACAACAACACACTACTCTCTGCTGCCCTCCTCAGGTAGCTCTCTACACTTCACCTCCCACTAAACACACACATAGGACAGACACACCAGACGTCCCTTCGGCCGCCCTTCACCAAGTTACTTACTTAACCACCTAAGCCCCGTCATGGACTCAGTTTGTTTGTGTGTGTGTGTGTGTGTGTGTGTGTGTGTGTGTGTGTGTGTGCGCATGATTTAAGGGGCTGTTAGCTACAGTACACCCCCCTTTGTGATGTTAAGAGGGGCTGCAAGAGCGCAGTGAGTTTTCCAGCCTGCGGGAACAGGCTTTATTTCTGCTCGTAATAAATGCTTTGATGAAACACTATCAATCAGCAAGCGCTTCAGGCTGGGTGCTGCTGCAGAACTTGTGGTGATGATTATTTATTTATTTATTTATTTATTTATTTATTTATTACCATGATGCATTGCAAATCAGTTGTTCAAAAAAAACAAAAAAAAAATCGCCTGAACCTTTCCTTTCTTTTCAAGGTGCATATACCTAATAAATCTTTCATTACTGTAGGGCCCTCATGTATTTGTGAGAAACTTCCAGATGTCAAAAGAAGGAGAGACTTAAATCAACTAGTGCTGGAATTATCTTGTTCAAAAGCAAACACTCACACAAGACTGGAGGCCAACTGAGGTGATCACATTACAGCCAAACTGAATTGCTGTAATCTCCTGCAACACTATATTGACATATTGACTTCAAATCAATGTCCATCGTGTCCAAATTAAACCCAATGTGTATTACTGAGTTAAACAGAGTTAAATTTGTCAAGAAAGGACACGGGACTCTGTGTACTCAAGGACAGGGTAACACTTTGGCTTGGAATTTCACCCTTGTGTCACCAACACACATCACAACACACATCACAAAGTCTTGATGGCCTGGTCCCTCTCCAGTGGTAACATAATGTTTTATCAACCAACTGAGACATTCTTATTGCTCTTCAAGAGAGTTTAGCCTCAACTCATTTAACTCAACCAATAATGAAATCTTGTCTTACCGTAACATAAAAGCATGTAGTTCTTGATCCACCTGCTCCAGAATTGGCATCAAGTAATTCAGGATGTGCTTTGTACTGTCCATTGTTGGGTCCATAAAATCCCTGTTGATAAGAAAAATAAAAAAATTAAAAACACATTTCCAACAATTTATTAACCACAACATTTTATTACTTGACATTTTCATATTAACACTGACAATTCATCTTGTTGAGACACTTTAGTTTGTAATTCATAATCTAGAACAATTCTGCAATATCATACTCAGCTAATGAAGCATTTAACAAATTCACTCTGAATTAAAAACATCTGTGTATAGCCTTTTAATGGAAAAATATAATAAAAAGATAAAAAGATGTGTGTTCTTTAGGCCACAAAGTTTTCAGTTTAGTGAGGAGTCAACAGGTGTTTAATAAATCAATGAATCATACCATGAATATCATACTAAACTAGAAGAGCACTCTGAGACCTCCGCCAATGCAATGTGGTCACAGACACAATATAAATTCCAGATGGTGTTCTGGATCACCGATCACCACCAAAATCGAATTAGTTGTTAATTGTACCAATAGACATGTTGTCTGAAAAATTTCATCCAAATCCGTGCAGTACTTTTGAAGGTATTTTCTACAAAGACAGACAGACAGACAGACACCGGCGAAAACATAACCTCCTTGGCGGAGGTAATAAATATCCACCCACCTGAGGTGGTGATTCGAGAGGGTCTCCACCAGGGCTATGGCCATCCTTTCCCCAACCACCAGCAGGAAGGTGACCACTATGTCATGGTAGCCCTGGTAATAATGGAGCTGAGGGTTTCTCCTCAGAACGTCCAGTATTATGTCAATCAACTGCTCCTGCAACACCTCTCTCTCAGCAACCCGCATTCCTGGTGGATGGGAGCAAAAAGCAAAAAATCAAAGGTCCTCTAATTAGCCTTTTTATAATGCCAATCAGCCTGCTGTACAGACCATTTCAAGGGAGTTTGATCAGCTGATTCCAACAAGAGTTCCCTTTGAACATTTCACCTTAGCGTTAAGCAAACATTGTTTGGGAACAAAACAAAACATTCACGGTTTGTTTTTGTTTAACAATTTGTTTGTCATTGAAACTGTCTATTGTGGTGTTTGTGTTACATGCTCATTTGGTGAGAAACGTATTGTTACAAATAGAAATTTGAGGCCTTTTTACGAGTTCAATCATTTAGCAACCACGATGAGACTTAAAATACCAATAGGATTGCAACACAGAAAAGAATTATGGTGAAAACTGTGTAATTTGAAAAAGCAACATAACATGCTCTATTACATAATAATTATACATACAGTGTCAGTGTTGAAACAAATTAATCATGGATTTATAAATTAAACAAATTACAATGAATGAGGCCTGGGTGTGACAGCCAGTCATGTTCCGATGTTACGTGAGGGTAGAAGTGACCACATTCACATCAGTTGGTTGATAGTTGCTACAAAAATCAATGGTAGGCTTACCTCTAGGAAAGCGACGCATTGATCTCCTGACATCCAGAAGGACCTGGTTGTAGTCCTTGTGGTTCTCCCTGACATCTTTGCCTGAATCAATCAGAGCAAACAAATGACACAGAATGAGGTTCAGAGTGCTGTTACTGATCAATCAAATGGATAAGACCTCCAGCTGTCATTGTAAACGATTTTTGGTGTAGACTTCTGCCAATGGTTAAAATAAAGATTACTGGCAACCAAGTAGTGTGAACAAATCAAGTGGAATTCCACCGACAATTCTGTACCTGGTTTTGCCGGGAGGTTGTACACATTGACATTGAGGAGTTTAGGCCAAACTTTTCTTCTGATTTCATCTGTGAGCAAACCACCCTCAGTCACAGCTGCCTTCCGCAGGGCCTCAATGTCCACTGGGTCACTGTTGAGGGCTTGATGTATATCAAAAAGCTTTTGCTTTTTCCAGGACACAAATTCTGTGGAAAGAAAAATCAGAATGCCTGCCTGTGAGCTTTCCCCTTCATCTGCATTATGCTACAGCAATGTGCATGAGTAGACATTACATAACTTAAAATATGTCTGTGCTTAACCACTGTGAAACTGGTTTAAAATAACAAAAAGAGCATTGATAGGAGATTTGACTATTCATAATCCCACCCCTCAACCAGAAGGCAACCAACGAAAGTACACAGCCTAAAGCGAGAATATAGGTTTCAGTTTTCAGGTGCATAGGCCCCTTTATGACTTGGATGCTGAGCCATGAATGTGGATTTGGCCTCTCAGAATCCGTCCCCTGTTATTGGCCGAATTAATTTGGATGCAAGCACTTCCTGAAATTGTGGGCCAGTAGTAGGCTAACCAGAGCGGTCAGTAACGTTACTGATTCCGAAATGGCTTTGATTAACCCATTCGATTTTTACGTGATCTTGACAATTTGCTCAACCTGCTTAATGGAAATGGAAAATTTGAACCATTAGAAAAATAGGCAAGAAACGTTTTCTTGTGACACCTGCAACCGTGTGGCTTTGACCACGTAGGAAAATCCTGACTAACCTTTTACAACTGAGAAATTAACCATTATCTTCAAGTACCCGTAGCTAATTCATTGTCAAAACTTTATATTCCCTTGAAGGGTCTAGGGGTTACATTATAGCTAGTGTATCCAAAGTCTTTCTACGTAGCCTACTATTTGTGAAGCATTTAGTACAATTAACTGATGTTAACGTTACCTCCTTGTCTCTTCTCGTTCCCATTACTGCAACTCGATCTTCTCCCATTATTGTTGACTTGATGGTTCTTCTTTCCCTTTCTCATTTCCCTGTTTGTTTATGGCATTACAATTTACAACCGTTCCATATATGTTCGTTTAGCAGAGTTTCCAATAAATTAAATTTCATGCCAATAAAGCTGACATGTATCGCCATAACAACATCGCTACTTAAGCCGGTTGGTTTTTTCTATCAAACATATGTCAGTGACACGCAACCAGCGCGACGTAAAGGGGATCAACCAAACATGCTTGTTAAGGGCGGTCCTCGGTTACCTATTGGTCTATTCCGCTTGTCACGCAATAGGTGGCTACATTTTAGGCTACATAATACAAAATAGCTGATTTGGGGAAAGTTACAATTGTTATAATAAAAATAAGCCTTGATTGCGGTCAATGTTTTCTTTGTTATTTGAAATAAATCATACATTTCTTTTTTATAAATAAACATACATAGGCCTACATTCCTTTTTATAGGCTATCATATTGGCTGCATTAGTTTCTAAACATGTAATGAAAAATACTTGCCTACTGAACAGCCTGGATTGGAATTGGAATTGCATGGGAAATACATTTTATTAATCATGCCATCTAAGACAACAAATCTTGTAAACAATCAACACAGGAAAATAGTCGATGAAAGGCAAATGTGCCAGAAACAGTGATGAGATTTAAGATGAAAATCAGGGACATCACTTACAATCATTATCATCAGGTTGTTGGGCCTGTAATGCAATATGTAGACTATTGTATAGGGAAGGCTACAACAGAAATTCTACTGATCTCGAGACCCATATGTTAAAAGCTGGAATGACTGCTCTCTCCCTTTAAGTTCAACACTTTTAGTCTGTGTGACATTTAAATTGATTTGCTCAGATTTGTTAATGAATTAAATATGCAGATCCATGTCTTATCCATGGATACAATACATAGGCCTACAGTATAGTATTTTGAGAAAAGTGTAGAGCCTGGTCCATAAAACCTTTACAAATATGAAAAGCTACAACATCCAAATAAATGCAAACAGTGTTGCACTTGTCATGGGGATATTGAGATACTAATCCAGTCTCTTTGGGGATGTCTTTGAGAACCTTTAAGATATTCTGGAAATGATTCCCAAAAACCTTTTAGATAGTCTGGAAATGATTCCTGAGAAAAGGCCTTTGTGAGGTTTCTTCTCTGATGACATTGAGGTACCAGACTTGTCACTTGAGGCAACAGCCTGCACAGAAGGAAGCTATGGAACACAAAAGTTCCAAGATCTGTCCCACGTCGGTGGAATGTTCGTTTTTTTTTATTAATGCCTGACTTTCGCTTTGTCTAAATACAGTAAGCATACAGCAATGAAATTAAAAAGCTCAAAAAAGCCCTAAATCAAAATAGTGTTTAGAAAGGATTCTTCACAGTGTCTAAAATATGACATGAGAGGCGCATGAAAATGTTTTACTTTTGTAGCAATTGTGCCTCTCTTTTAAATCTGAATAAAGCAGTAATTAAACAACAGCATATCAATTCTTCAACAACTTTAAATTATTACCAAGAAAGGCTTGGATCTTTTGTATTTTGGGAGTGGGGCTGTTGGCATGACCGATGTTTGTGTGAATTGTGTGGGGAACATGACCAAAGTCTTCTCAAAACAAGAATCCCATGACTCCAGTGCCCTCAAGTGAAGCTCCCTATTGGTAAACTCAGGCCAAGGAGATCTTGTAGCGGAAGACTTTTTGGTAACACTTTATTTGAAGGTACCTGCATAAGAGTGACATGACACTGTTATAACTACGTCATCATGACTGTCATGAATATGACATAGCCTAAACATCATCAACTTGTCATAAATGTCTCTGACTTCAGTCATTACTGTGAGTGTCATTCGGTGTTTGCCATTGGGTTGTCTTGATTATGACATTTTGACATTAATCCAAGTGACATTAAGAGATGTTGTCTTAGTGATGAAAGGTTGACATTACATTTTCATTGAGAAAATGTTACTGAATTCTTTAACTCGAGCGCCATGTGTAACAATGAGCATCGCTTTCTGTGATTACCCTGCCAATTAATCTCCAGAAATTTATATCATGTCATCTGCTAAAGACTCGTGATCCTTCAGTTCTGAAAGTAGTCAAAGGTCCAGCATAGTAATAAGGCAGGTATAATCATCTGTGGGAGTGGAATCCGTTGGGGTCAGTTATCTGTAACAATATCCTCACTCATTACTGGCATCACATCTCTCTTGGTTCACCTGAAAAAGGTCTGCTAAGGAGACACTCACTGTCAGGTAATGTCTGCAGGTCTGGTATATGCTTGCTCCTCTAAATCACCTGTTGATTGCAGAGTCATGTCTAAAACATTCATAACATCCCTGACCATTATGCTTGTGAGAACTTGTAATGTTCTGCAGTATTTGTGAAGGACATCTTGAAGGACCTCTTCAGGGGCTTTGGGACAAGGCCCATAGAAAACTGGGGCAAGATGCTGAGGATGAGTCGCCCTAAAAATATCCTCCCTATAACCCAAGATGATGGAATATAGAATCAAGGGAAGAAAAATTGCTTCACTGTCTCCTCAGCATATTGAACAATCTACCTGACAGTATCTTTTTTGCCACTCTCACCAGTAGTAGTGAATCAGCGACTTTGTGGCTTGTGTTCCCTTTTGAAATACAGATGACAAACTTGGTTGACAAGATCAGAATCGAGCTCAGTATCTCGTTGCCAAGCAATCTTTCCAGCCTTTCCCCACAAGGTAAGATCTCCACTCTGCATGCCAAGCTCTGCAGAGATAGTCCTTACAATAATGCTGATGATTGATTCATATGTAGGAGAGCGCTCATTTTTAAGCTCGTCATTCATATCAATGTTGCACAGTAGGGGCCTCTAGACATCAGGCCTTGATGTTGAGAATTTGCTTTTGGAAGCAGTGGATGAGTAGGGATTCAGCCTTTGAGGTTATTTCATTACCTGGACATCTTTTTTTCCAAATTTGTCAATTATTGAATCTCTTCTCATTTGAAGTTTTCTGAATGATCATATCAACACACTGTGTCAGCTCCTCCTCAATAAGAGCAAGCACTTCCTTGAAGGGATCTTCTTATTGTTTGTTATTTTGGAGGCGATAATTTCCAGGTGATACTCAGCAAACCAATTTTTGAGTTTTTTCTTTAAGCTGTGAAATGTTTTGCAAGTCCTGGACCAGACTGTTACATTGGTATCTTCTACAAGTGTCTGTACAGCATCAGTCACGTCTGTGACTAAATCAGTTGTAGAGCTCTGAACTTCCAGGGTAGAACTTTGGGTGTATACCTGAAAGCACCAGCCACTTGCTTGTAGTGAGTCTGTCTCACTCACAAGCAACAAAGCTTCACTCACAATTTCTGCTGCGTTGATTTGGAACTCGTTTCTGGATGAGCTTTATATGAAGGGACTATTTTGTCAATGTGATCCTTTTCACTTTAGCCTCATTAAGTGACTCATCCGAGGCTAAAGCTTCAAGATGCTGTTTTGTAGCTTGTTCGTGACTCAAGAGTCTGAGTCAGACAACGCTCATCATCATATCTTTGTATGTCCAGAAAATTTTACTCAGGACTAAATGTAAAGGTAGTGAAATCACCCTGAAAAAAACCTATAGAGAAATGACTTAGAGAAATTACTTTAGCTTAGTCTACACCAAAATGTCAGAATGTTAAAGTATAAGTCCGGAGTAAGTTTAAGCATAGCCATGCTGCACGAGCCTTCTAACAGCAATATATTTCGCATGAAATGAAAGAGAACAGCACGGACCTAACACGAAACACTTTACATTAAGTCAATGTAACCTCAGATCTTACTTTCGGTTTCCAACAGTCAGGTCCCATTGATTCAGTGTGAAGTGCCTGTTCGCTTCTGTGTTCGCGTTCGGTCTATGCTGTACCAAATTATTTTGTTCCACTCGCTAACTAGCGCCTTTAACAAGCTCTTTCAACAGGGCTATGCTTGAATTCACTGCAGTACATTCCTTTAAATTACACCCTGGGGGCAGATGGGGTGAAAATTCCAAAGGAAAAGCAAATGAATCAGGGTAAACTAACACTGGCAAATGTTAATGACAAGTAATAGCCTACCATGGAATTCATGCAAAAAAAAAAAAAAAAAATACTTACCATTTTCCATTTTTCTGTAGAAATTGATAGGCTATAATGTTAGTGTGGCCTATTGGGCTACTAATAAAGCTGACACTATTAAACTAAGCTGAGTAGCCTAAACTGTGTCCCTATTTGCTTGTTCAACAAGTCACCTACTTGAACCTTACCTAAAAGTAGCCTATGGGTGGGTTATAGTGTTTGAGTGGAGGGGTCTTCTTGGTAACCAATTGTAGCCTACTGTACTCCAAAGTTGAGTCCAGTTGAGTTGTGTCAGTGAGGCTCTAAATGACAATTTGTCACAGAATTAGTGAACCTTGTGAAACTAACTTTTAGATTAGGCTGAGTTGTCCAAATATGGCATGTTCAGCAGGGCATCTTCAATGCCAGCAGTGTGGCAGTGTAAGGAGGAGGCATAATCTTCCCCATGCAGGGCCATGGATATTTTGTACAACATATTGCCCGGGCATAGACGTGATGTTTTCACCCATCAATTAAATCTCATGTAATCCTCGTCCATGTAATCCAAGATGAATATTTTTTTCAGATCATTATGAAAAATGAACAAGGCTAGATAACGCTATACACGCACTGTGGCAGCACGAACATGTTCCATATTTTGACGAATTGCGCAACGCCAACGCTCATGAACACTCCCACTATACCTCTGATCTCAATCAGCCCCGTAATCAGGCTTACGCTGAACTTGAGAGAAACTTTTGCCTACGATGTGTTGTCGTAATGTAGTTTAAACAGAAAAATGGGTGACAGATATGTGAGGGCTCCGTTAACACGCAGGAGGAGAACGACCATTTCTGATACCGCGTCAACGGTGCTGAATTCTAAACAAGCCAACGGGAGCAAGCTGGGTAATGCTGGTGAATCGTCCAGTGTCAACAATGGAAGTCCAGTTAAGGTGCGGGATACTTCATCATCGACACCACGCAAAGACAAGAGCTACAACGATGCCATTAAAGAAAGACTCAGGTAGTGTCTTCTTTATTCTACAATATTATTGCACTGTCCTCCATCATTGTGTTAGCATGCTAGTGCTTGTCAGCCATCGATTTGGGATGAAGGTAACGTTAACGTGCCAATGACAGTAACGTTAACCTGCGTAATTGACTAACGTAGGGAATTCTGCAACATTGTTGTAGCATAATGTAGCAGCAGTGCAATTGTAACATGTTGAGCATCCTCGCTGTCTATAACTCGTGTGAGGGCCATCAGGTTGGCTAGACCCTGTTCGATTGTAGGGTCAATATTCAAACGTTAATCTGAAAGGTTTTGATTATGCAATAACGTTAGACTTAAGTGCAAATGGCATGTCAGGTTCTCTAGCCTTGTAGCCTGCTTTTCAAATGTGACTTCATGGTTTAATGACCAGTGCACTGCAATGACGACTGCTTAGGCTATGCTCAAGTCATACATTTCCCCCTTATTTGTGTTATTTTGTGACGTAAATTTATGGGGTTCCTTTTTGATTAGGCTACGTGCGCTGTAACAGACACACAGGAAATGTGTCACTCCAGAAGATTTCGCCAGCCAGTGCCAACAAGGAATGAAACGTTTCCTGAAATTTGTTGCCTATTAAGATATGCCCTTATTATCAGGACACTCTCTTGACAATGAAGACGCTCTTTCTCTATCTCAAACACACCTCTTTAGGTAGGCTACCCTCTGAACTGTAGGGGAAAGGGCAAGTGTCCACCAGGCTTGCGCTTTATCAAGACTTGAGAACATCCCAACACATTTTCCTTTCCAGATTATTGTCTGGGTATCCTGAAATAGTGTTTTCTATAAAGAAACTCAATTTGGAGCACAGGATCTTCAAGGTCTCCAATTTGTCAGGTTGATTGTACTGTCCTTGGAACTATCATAATTATGAACTCCCTCTCAAGTTCAGTAGCCTAAATGGGAAAAGGACTGCCTTTGTAGGCTATAGTACCTTTACTCCAAAGCAGTCTAATACTGTATGACTCACATTCACCCATTCACACAGGCCTACACAGACGGCGGGTATTACAGTGACATTTGGTTTGTTGGTGAAGTAGACTATGTAGCAATGCTGTCTTGTCACGATTGCATGTAAAGGTTAGGCAACTTGGGCAGTTGTGTCCTTTGCCTAGTTTTCAAAACTGCATGTTCATGTTGTGTAGGCTAGTTGAGTGTGGGTAAAGGTCAAGGTGATTCTTGAGTTTAAATTCTGAAATGGAATAGAAGAGCCTTCAGCTAAACTGATTGTGATGCAAACACTGTTCAAGATCACGACATTCATCATGGTGCAAGCTGTGGGTGCAAGTGCAAGTTCTTAACCTCACTCCATTGCAAGATACAGGCTACCGTATGTGTGTTGTAATAATAATTAAAAAATTGTTCTTGTTTTTTTTTTTTGCATTTGCATTTGTAGATGTCACAGCCTTCAGGAGTCCCTGCTCAGCTCAGCCAGTGGCTACAGCAATTACAGGGGGATCCTTAATTGGTGTGTGGTGATGCTCGTAAGTAGCCTACTGCACCTACTGTATGTATACAATGCAGCCAAAACTACTGGATTAGATTCAGCAGAGAGGATTCAAGCATTCCATGATCTTTGGATTCAGTCTGTAACTTTATTCTGCCTGGCAGATATTTTGGCCTCCTGTTGCATGTAATGGTTTCTTCATTAACAGTAGCCGTGTCACATCATGGACTTTTTTTATTTATCTAGACAAGAAGTCATTTTCTCCACCAGAAAAAAAAGCTCAACTCTTAACTATGAACTCTGTGCCAATGTACAATAGGGGTTGTTGCTTGTGGGCACAGAGGCTACTTGTATGTCTCCAAGGGCCATGTCGCAAGGCCGTGTGTTTCAAAACCTCTTGTATGAGTGTTTTTTTGTTTATCAGTTGGCTCGATTACAGGTACACACAAGGGTCTGCCATTGAGACCTACCTCTGGACAAAAGGGCACCAGGATGCAGCCTTTGTGAAGGCAGATTTCCTTCCTAACTTAATTTTACTCTCTTTTCTTCACTACTTCCTCACTATTTATAAAATTTGTAGATTTCTTGTATATATACAGTACCTATTGAGGGCTGAGAACCTAGAGGATGTATGTGACGTTTTGATCAAAACTTAATTTTTAGTTATATTAGTTATATCAAATTAAAGCTCTCATTGAGCTCTTCCCACTGACAAAATTATATATACTGTAGAAGTAAAATATCAATAAGTTTAGAGTTATTAAACAAAAAACTGAAAGTCTTTACAATTTACTACTTTACCATTATTATTCATCAAGTATTGTGCCAGCCACCTGTGTCAACAAATATCTTTTAATGGGCGACATCAATACAGAAAGTAGCATAAGAGCAAATAATTTTTTCTTGGCTCTCCTGAAAAGTTGGTGAAATGTCACGCTGTAAGCTGTTTCCCTTCTCTCCTTTGTTGTGTAACTTGCAGACGTCTAATATAACTGGCAGACGTCTTCTTACTCATTATGAACTTCTCTTGAATGCCAGGACAGTGTGTCACCTGTTACACTGATGTGCTCTTAATTACTTTAACCTAATTTTGAATGTCCCAGGGCTATTTATACCCAAATAAATGTCTGACTACCCATGAAGAATCAGCATAAATGGCTTTTAAATTTGCTCTGCGTGCCTGGATCCAAAATGAATGGAAAATCAACAGAAATATTAAACTATGTCTGTTTGGAATTAGTCCTCTGTAGCCAGCAGTACTAATATAGACAATAACAATAATAATATATAATTTAATAACTCCTGATGATTCCATCACCATTATTAACTAATTGGCATAAAGTAATTTCAGAAGTATGCAAATTATTTCAAAATACAAATGCAGGAATAAGATAGGCAAATAGCAGGAATAAGACTGAAAAAGTACGACAAAAACAACAAAAGCAACTTGCACAGAAGAAAAAGTTGTTTTTTAATGATGGCCTGTCCCTCCCACCTATCTCAGAGCGTGACTTAACACACTGACACCAGGGATCAGCAATAAATCAGCTCTCTCTCTCTCCAGGTTTCAATCCCCAAACTGGCTTTATGGAGAGAGGGGAGGACTTTGGACCACAGGCAGAGATTCTTGGCTTCGTGACCGCCAGCTTGCTCCATTCAGTCAAGCAGTGCGGGCCAAGTTTCTCTCTCTCTCTCTCTCTCTCTCTTTAGACTGTTGCTCTCTTTTCTCTCTATCTGACTTTCTTTCTCTCTCTTTCCATGTCTATCTATCTTGCTCTCTATCTTTTTCTCTTTTCCTGTTCATCCCAGTTTTCTATTTCTCAATAACACCTCGTTTTCAGTCTTTCTTTATCTGTCTGTTATCACTTTTGGCTCTCTCGCTGTCTGTCTCTGCTCTTCCAATTCTTTTTTACTGCTCTCAATCCACTTCTCAGTCTCCCACTCTCTGCCTGTTTGTGGTCCTCTGTAGTATTACCAGATGAACTCATCATCATTACACTTTACAACCCTGTCCAATTCTGGCTCAAAGAGTAAACAGAACTATGGCGAAATCCAACAATTGTGTTCAACAACTATACTCTTCTCAGCCATTTCCTCGCTTAAATCCACTGTCTGTTGTCAGTTGTCTGTTGCTGACTTCTAATCACTTCCCAAAGTTTGTCTCTGCCCTTTGGGCAGACCTCACCTTGACACCCTGTCGACGAGCTCTGCCAGGTGCTCGGGCAGTGGCAATGGGGAATCGAGTGACCAGTGACCTGGCCACAGTGGGAATGGCTCCAGACATGTTGACTATGTCACTCTCTCCTACTTGACAGCTGATGGATGGCAGCCACTTCTGCCTCTGCCTGTAGAGGGACATCCAGAGTTTAAGACCAAACCCCCCCATTCCCCCCACCCTCTCTGCCAGTGGCGTACCCAGTGGGTATTTTTGAGCTGTTTTGCACAGTAATGCTCAATCAAAAAGTTTTAAAATGGATTACTTTGATGACTGCTGGGAATGTGACATGCCCTCTAAAAATAAACATCAATTTTCCCCCCCCTCACATTGGAGAGAATCTGGAGCACTGGTCCGTCGTCTTCAAAGCCACCAAGAGCAAATTGTAATTTCAAAAGCTTGCATTAATCCTGGCTTTGAAACAAGATCACACTGACATTCTCACTGGGCCATTTTTTTTTTTTTTTGCTTGCGTCTACACCCCCCTTCTCTCCCCCCAAACCACCGCTTCCTTCTTTCTCTCTTTCTCCTTCTCCTTGCATTCCCTTCAGAACATCCTCAAAATTCTTTGTGTCCAGTAATGAATAATTATGAAAACCAAGCGGAAAATGGCTGCCGCAAGGAGATCTTAGGCCAGGAGAGCAAACCTCGCCGCCTCGGAGGGCCGTCTTCTGTGGCAGTGCTCCTCCAGGAGGGAGGGCAGCGGAGAGAGTGAGGAAGTCTGAGAGAGAGAGAGAGAGAGAGAGAGAGAGAGAGAGAGAGAGAGAGAGAGAGAGAGAGAGAGAGAGAGAGAGAGAGAGAGAGAGAGAGAGAGAGAGAGAGACAAGAAAATAGTTGCACCACGGCCTCAGACTGAGCCAATTAAACATAAAGGCACTTGGTTCTTCAAGAGAAATAAATTCCAAAAGCTCAGGGAAATGCCCTCAGATCCTGTGCTAGCAGAAAAAAACTTTATGGTGGATTTGACAGCACTTATGGTGGATTTGACAGCACTTCCTTAGACTCACGTTCAGGCATCGTCAGTTGGTTTTGAAGTCTTAGTTGTAATTATCAAACCCTCCGATGAACTGGTACTTAAGCTCCACCCCATCCAAGTACCTGAAAGCAGTCCCTGAGTACACTCATTTAGATTTACGAACACAAACATGCATGATCATTACCTCTCCAATATGAAGGTTTCATGTTTATAATGCCCTTGGAGGATTAATTCTATGGCTTGTGGCGAATAATATGTCGAGGGAAGCGGGGAGGTGTGATGGCCTGGTAAATTAATGAATAAAGTTGTCTGAGATCCCTGAGATGCAGTTATATAGTCAGTATATTTATTGAGCTCCATCAATAAAAGAAAAGGCAGTGGCACTAACAAAGCATGGCGGTATGGACACACATCAAGAATTAAAAAAAAAAAAAAAAAATCAGGTAACCTATCCAGGAGACAAAGTAGTGTCGACAAAGAACACAAACAAAGACAATGCAACAGTATATTAATGTATGTCAGTACTGTTTGTTGAAATTCTCTCAATCTACAAGCAGAGTGTGTTTAATGTGTCATGTGCCATGCTGTAGACTCATAAGACTACTGAGCAGCAGGTCTTTGGTATGGCAGAGATTTGTCAGGGGTGAGCGTCATTTGTTGACGGAACTGTTCTGTATGCTTTATCTGTCTCTGATAATGATAAAGTGACAAGGAATGCGCTTCAGTTGGGAGACTTTGATCTGGTGTTGTTGGCCTGCTGACTGTCGTGTCGGGAGGCTGGCAGAGATGTCGCTGCAGATGTGTGTGTGTGTGTGTGTGTGTGTGTCTGTTTGAACAGGAAGTCATTGTCATTGGAAAGTGAACTCCTCAAATAACCCTATGCTGTCTCTCACAGGTTTTGAGCAATGCACGCCTCTTCCTGGAAAACCTCATCAAGTATGTACAATGCACAACACTTGTTTTTTTTTGTTGTTGTTGTTGTTGTTTTTTTTTACTTGAAAAAAGTGAAGCATGCACATCTGCATAATGATATGAATCATCTGGAAATGTTCTTCCTTTAGACTATTATTGTTTTATTGTTAAAGTAATCTACAGTACATTTGACACATCTGAAGGCCATAGTTCTCAAAAAATGCGTTCCAAGATGAAAATGTGTAGGATGGTGCTTTGCCTTCATGCTGTGTGGACCATATGTCTTTGTTTGTGTTTTTGTGTGTTTGCGTGTGTGTGTGTGTGTGTGTGTGTGTGTGTGTGTGTGTGTGTGTGTGTGTGTGTGTGTGTGTGTGTCTAAAGAATGAAGTGAGCTGGTATGAAATGAAGGTCACTTTTAAGCTATGATGAGTCGAGTTATGATTGTAGATGACTTTATAAATGTCATTGTGTTAATGTGACACTGTTACCTTTATTGCAGGTATGGGATACTTGTGGACCCCATTCAGGTGGTCTCCTTGTTCCTTAAGGACCCTTATAGCTGGCCTGCAGCATGCCTTGTCATTGGTATGTTTTTTGTGTTGTTTTTTTCTTCAATTCAACTTTCGGTGACCGAGTAATTTTTATTTATTTATTTATTTATTTATTTAGTCAGTCTAAGCTTGAGCTGTTTGATAACATAATTGAATCTTAGGCCGTTCACTTTTATTTGGATTAGTTTATTTCGGGATTCAGGCCTGTCTTTATGACAAGTGCGGAGCCTAACTAAGCCGAATCCCGCCCGATTTTCCACTTTTCCGCGCGTCTATCACGCCTCATCCACTGTGGAGCAATACGGAGCTGATGTTATGCAGTGGTTTTGCTATTTTAATTTCTCTTTTCTCTTTCTCAGTGTCGAGCACCCACGTCTAATTTGTTTATTTGCTCTTTCAGCCTCCAACGTGTTCATAATGGCAGCTTTGTATACGGAGCGGAGGCTGTCAGTGGTGAGTGTGTCACAGTGCAGGGCGTGCGACTAATGCGCGAGATGTGCTGTGAAATCTTTCTAATCTCTACCCCCCCAACCCCCTCCCCCGTACCCACTAGCATGAAGCAAAGCACCCTCACCGTCGCTAACCACCCACCCCCCCCTTCCCCTAAACTACCACCACCCTTCTCTTCACAACCCCCTGTAGTCACGCATCTCACTGAAGGAGGGAAATGATCCATCGTTTGCTCACAACGAGTCTTTTTGTTTTCCTTTAAAAAAAAAGATGGTTAAATATAGAGAGAGGCTCTCTGCTGCTATACTGTCTTTTTTATCTTTGGAATGTGGTCCTTCTCCCGCAGGGGACCATCTCGGAGGGCACCGGAACATTCCTCTACATCATCAATCTCACTACCATTTTGATCTTCCCCGCGGCTACTGTGTTGTACCTTACCTCCCTGACCCCAGGTACAGAGCAAAGGACATTCACGCTCACACACACACACACACGCACACACACACACACACACACACACACACACACACAGACACAGACACACACACTCTCTCTCACACACACACACACACTCACATATACACACACACACACTTAACTTTGTTGTTGTTGCTTCCATCATCCTTCAGATATCAACCTTCCCTTCCCTGCTTGACATCTTGCATCTTGCACCACCTCCCCCCTTGTGTTTTCTTATCCTCCTGTTTGATTACATCATGTTCCTTCAACCTTCCACCTTTACCACTTGTGCCAATATGTTCTACAGTCACAGTTAGCAGATAAAGGTTAACCCTCTCCCACCCCTGGGTGGGTTTCTCTCCTCTCCTCTCCTCTCCTCTTGTCTCTTGCAGTGGGAGGGGTCTTTTCCCTGGCCGTCTACACGATCCTCTTCCTGAAGCTCTACTCCTACAAGGACGTAAACAGGTGGAGCCGTGAGATTAGACACGCCAAGGCCCGCACCCTCTCCCGTTCACACTCCTGTGAGTCCTAGCCCTCTCTCTGTCACTCTCTCTCTCTCTCTCTCTCTCTCTCTCTCTCTCTCTCTCTCTGTCACTCTGCCTCGGCTTGGTTGGGAGCTTATCGCTCTGACCGCTGTGTCCAGTCAACGACAGAGAGCTTTAGTGTTTTTGTGCCACACCCTGTACTCAAACACAGATCTGGGTTAATGACCGCTGCCCTTTAGAATGAAAGTCTGTTATTTTCTTATTTGTGGTTTTGTTGTTGTTGTTGTTGTTGTTGTTGTCGTTGTTGTTGTTGTCGTTGAAGAACAAAACAATATCTAGGACAGGATGTGGATTTTAAAAGGCTCCAGCAATAACAACTCCCAAAATAAGTTTATAAATCTTCAGGAACTGTGTTGCGTAACAGACTAAAGATTGATATTTAGAGCATTGCGCTACTCATACAGTATATTGTCAAGAAGTTGGCAGCCCCAGTCTTAAATCTTACCCTCAAAAAGCCTTGAACCAACATGTTTCCACATAAAAGTCTCATTGTCCCATTAATTGAGTAGTTACAGTTATAAAATA
>JAODXP020000029.1:10246511-10266511 GCA_027497455.2 Sardinella longiceps
AGGAGAATATGATGAGACTATGCAATAATATGAGACCGTACGGTCTAGGCTATTATAGAGTAGCCTAGCAAGCCATCCTATAACATTAAAATGAATAGTCTGGCATCGATAGACAGACTGAACTCATTCGCGGATGGAACAAGGCAGTTATCTTACAAACTGCTTCTGCATGCAATAGGATAGCCTTGGAACAATCAGAGGAAGGAACAAGATGTAAACACCAACTCAAAAGACTGTTGTTTTCGGCGAAGACCACCCTAAACACATAGAGCGTTGTGATTAGTGAACACCAACGGTTTCCGACCAATCAAATTCCCTATGGCTTGCTACTTCATTTACTGGCTGAGCAAATCTATTTGCTTCCACTAGAGTACATCTGGATTTCTAGGCTAACTATAGAGCATACTTTGATCATAACAATATTAATCTGTGCAATCCTATTAGGGCAACATTTACACATAAAGTTATTCCTGAATATAAACTGCATTGTGTATAAATTACAAGTCAGTGTTTTAAGCAAACTAAAAAAAAAACAAAGCCATGTGTTTACCTCACCCTTGTTTTAACCTCACCAATGTATTAACTTCATAGATGAAGAAACTGTAAAATCTTTGTATTGACCTCGGTTAATAATTGAGAAATTACGGTAATCAAGTGTTTTTTAAAAAGTCTATGAAATGTACAAGTCTGAATTTTGACTGGCCATCTCTTCCTCTTTAGATTTGTATTACTTTGTCTTTGCCCCGACACTGTGCTATGAGCTCAACTTTCCCCGCTCGTCAAGGATACGTGTCCGGTTCCTAATGAGGAGACTGTTTGAGATGGTAAGTGAGACCTTTAGATGATGGGACCCAGGATGTATTTTAATAATATGGTGATTTTGGGAATATTAACAAATTTGTATTCCTCCACAGCTTTTCTTCATACAGTTGCTGGTGGGCTTGATACAACAGGTATGGCACAGTCTGATACTGTATGTCCTGCTGGTGAAATCAAGTCTCTTTATTGATATTCATACAACATAGTTTATCCAAAGTTCTTGATTTGGTCAGTTTGGTCTACTGGCTATGGCAGGCAACAGGCTTATTTGATATCTTTTTCTTGTGTCAGTCCACTCTGCTTTCCAAACTGATTTCAGTATATTTCCTTCTCTTTGACAGTGGATGGTCCCTACCATTCAGAACTCTATGAAGCCATTTCAGGTATGGGTTTGTTAACTGTCTGTCAGTTTATCATTCAAATCATTCACGTACCTTGTTATTATACAAGAGTTGAGGATACTGATTGGTCTTTGATAATATATTACAGGGTAATTTAATTTAGTTTAGATAGCGGAGATAATTTTGCCTGTCGTTAATGTTCACGGGGTTTTAATCAGAAGGTAGAATTTTAATCTGAATCCTCTACTCTTTTTCTATTCCCACCCAAGGACATGGACTTCTCCCGGATGATGGAGCGCCTGCTTAAACTAGCAGTGAGTATTTGGGCAAAGAGAAATGGATGAATGTAATAGAGCTTAAAAAAAGAACACATGCTTTGTGTGATGTGGTCCTTCACTCCTCTCCTCCTCACCTCACTCCACCTTGCATTGTTGGCTTCCCATCCTCCTCCTCCTCCCTATCCCTCTTTCCCTCCTCTCCTCTCCTCTCCTCTTCTCTCCATCCCTCCGCCTCCCTCAACAGGTCCCCAATCATTTCATCTGGCTCATCTTTTTCTATTGGTTCTTCCACTCCTCCATGAACTTTGTAGCTGAGCTGATGCAGTTTGGCGACCGGGAGTTTTACCGGGACTGGTGGTGAGTACCTGTTGTCAGATTATCCGTCTGTCTGTCTGTCTGTCTGTCTTTCTTTGTTTTGTGGTCATTGAGGAAGTAGTTTGTTAAAGGGACACCAGGTGTAGTTTTGTTGTAAAACTCTCTAGGCACTACTAGAACATGCTAATGATGTCTGATGGCAACAAAAAAAACAAAAACAATATCATGCTATAACTAGGTTTTCTTTTATTTTGAGATGGTTTATAACCCCCGACCCAGAACTACTATATATAGTGCAGGTCCTGTATGGCTGGTGGGAATAAAACTGCCATTTATCCACCCTTATGATTATATGTTATCCAAATTGGTATGGGGATTGTACCAAAACAAATCCTCTGATAAAAAGGATACCTCAGAGGCGAAAAGTTGCCCAGTGTCCCTTTAACATTTCACCTGAAAATGGCAGCCAAAAACACATTTTGATGGTTCATAGTTATGTGTAAGTGAGCAAGAGACACTGCAAGTCAACGGTAGTGCTTTTTCCTGTTGATATGAGAATCCAGTGAGTTGTTGGCTGTGGCTATGGATATCTTCTGATGTGTGTAACGAAGGAAGGAGGATTCATCTTCATGTAATGACTTTGTGATGTTTACTCTATGTGTATGTTTGTGTGTGTGTGTGTGTGTGTGTGTGTGTGGTGTTGTGTAGAGCGTAGCGCAGTGCTGATCAAACGCAGAGCATCAAAGTCTTTGTTGTCGGCTTTCTCGTGATTCGGTGGGCCAGCCGAGCACCGTGGATGATTGACAGATCAGTGGCGCAAGCCGTTCCGAGACGTCTGTTCAGAGTTTGTTGTTGCATTTTCCGGAAGAGCCAGAGAACGCACTGTCATCACTCCTGACATCACAAACTTTCTGTTCGGCCTCTTTCAAATAGCTGATGGAAAGAGACATTTTCCTAGATTGGCTCGTGGGTGGAGAGTGGTACGGAGAGCGAAGACGAAGAAGAAGAAAAAAAAAAACGTTACTTATTTTTATTTATTTATTTATTTTTTTCCCCCCTATGAAGCTCGTCCGTCCGACGTTGTGTCTTTATTCTCCAGAAGGGCTCTCTTTGGGGGATTAACTGTGCGCTAAATTCAGCTCTTGTCTGGTCTGGCGTTTTTCACAGAGGCTGTCCAGAGGAAGTCATTTAGCAGCCTCTGGCTTAAGCACGGCTGCCGTCGGCCTGCAGGAGGGCTGATAAGAGCCGTATGGAATAAAAATGGCCGTCATCATCGTGAGGGAAATGTGGAATGGGGATGCATAGGAAAAGTTTTACTCTTGTTTATTTATTTATTTATTTATTTTTCTTTCTTAGATGTCTGCTGCTGGCTTCTTTTGAAAGTTTGTGCATATGCATGTGAATTTCTGTTTGTGTATGAATGAAAGTACATTCCTTTGTATATACGTTATACGTTAAACGTGTCTATATGTTAATGTACTGTACGTGAATATTCATTTGCGTGTGTGTGTGTTGCATACACACACAATGTATGTGTATTGACCTCATGAGTGTTTTAATTTATTTATTTGTCTTTCAGGAACTCTGAATCTGTCACATATTTCTGGTCTAATTGGAACATTCCCGTGCACAAGTGGTGTCTCCGGTGAGCATAGCATCTGAGCTGCTTCGTTAGTGCCACCATTAGTCTATTACAATAACACATACTGTAGGCTACTGCTGCCAGTTTTAATCACTTACACAGACACACTTTACAAGGCGAAAGGCCAATCGTGTGAACAGATACCATCAATTGTATCAACTGTAGAACAAAACCAAAGCAATTGCCTCAAACCAATTGTCTGTAAACGCCGAAGCCAGTGACAGGCCCTGGAGTCTCCTCCCTTGGCTGTGAAAAGGCCACACAGTGGACGTTATGTCCTTTCAGCCTTCCTGTCAGATTAATTACTACTGTGGGCGTTTGTTGTTTCCTTCGCAGCCACTTTTACAAGCCCATGCTGAGGAGAGGTGTGAACAAGTTGCTCGCCCAGATCGCCGTCTTCTTGGTGTCCGCCTTCTTTCACGAGGTTTGTGGGGGCTCCAGTAAAAACACACAGACACACACACACAAGGAAAGGCATCCATAAGCATGCAAAGACACACACACACACACACACGCAAACACACACACGCAAACACACACACACACACAAGGAAAGGCATCCATATGCATGCAAAGATGGGAGTGCCAGAGAAGGACACAACTATGCATAGTGCACACCCACAGAGACATAAACAGAAATGTCCTCACACAGCGTTAATCTCAGCTGGTCCTATAACCTGACCAGAGTATACATCAATGGTTTTATACACCGAGAAAAACATGTATTACTCTTGCCCATGTCTGGAGCTAACATGATAAGATTTGCAAGGGTTAACTTGTCTCCTTCTCTCTGCTGCAGTATTTGGTCAGCGTGCCTCTGAAGATGTTTCGTCTGTGGGCGTTCATGGGCATGATGGCTCAGGTCTGAATCTTGCCATCCTCCCTCCCTCTCTCTCTCTTCCTTTCCTTCTCTCTCTCTCTTTTTCCCCAGACACTTAAGAGTGCCAGTGCCACCCTCATTCATTTTTAACATGATGTGGGAGTAGCAGAGCCATTGCTATTTGATTAATTTGTTTTATATTTAAACACCCCCCTCCCCCTCCCTTTATTTAATAACTGACTGCTTCACCATCCTCTCTTACTGGTTTTTTTTTTCCCTTTTGTTTCAGATTCCACTGGCCGTGTTTGTGGGACGGTACCTGAGGGGTAACTACGGCAACGCGGCTGTCTGGATCTCACTCATCATTGGTCAGCCGGTGGCTGTGCTTATGTACGTCCATGACTACTACGTGCTGCATTCCCTGGAAGTGGCCGGGAACAGTTCATAGGGCAATACCTTTCCTCCTCTTCTGTACAGGAAAAATACAGAATGTATATGAACAGTATATTTTTTCAAAGGGAAATCTTTTTTTTTTTCTCCTCAAAGGAAACAGCCTCAGCCCCAGGTGGATTGTCAATAGATTAATATTGTGTTAATATTGTATTCCACGTGAAAGAATTTCCCCCGTCTGAGACCAATTCTCTGGCAATGCACTTACATTTCGCAGGGAGGAGCGTGTTGTGCCGTTATCATGTGCAATTGTCCTGACACCACCACTGCCCAACCAAAGCACTAGAACATTTTTTTTAAGCCTTTGTTTGTTTCTTACTTGAACCTCCGGCACTATGATGATCAATGCAAATGTGTTCTCATATACATACATACAGAATGTATCTGCCAACTACTGGTATTTGTGTGAGCAATCCTTGTTGCCTATTGCAATGCTTGTGCTGAAAACTTTATTTTTCTTTTATGATTGTTTCTTTAGCTACACTGTATACCAGTGGCACACATTTTTCTGTGTGTATTTAATTACATGTATTTATTTTGCTTTATTTAGTGTGATTTAAGATAATTGATTTCAGGAATTGTGTTCGCTCTTTGCACTTTATCGACATGCATGTGTGTAGTTTGCGAAGTTGTGGAGGTGTTCCTTTTGAAAGGAACATAGCACAATGCAATTTCAATCGTGAAGTACTTCATTGATATAAAGGATAGAAAGAAATACTCTTCTACAATTACAACTTTTCAAATTATCAACGTATTTCTCAATTTACTGTGATGTCAGATTGAAACTTAAGTGTTCTTGGCAAACAGGTCTTTTCTTTGAGTCAAATTCTGCTTTGGTTGTCCTTGCATGTTGTGGTTTGAGTTGTATTTCAAATAAGCTTTTTGCCAATTCTTGCTTGTGCCTGTACAATCTTAAGCCTGTTATTCTGTGAATAATTCAATCCATTTCCCCCCCCAAAGTGCAAGGAAGATACAGTATTAGTTTTGTTAACATTTACAGACATAAGATTCTTGAAACAGCCTTCTTATCTTCAGTGTCAAATTTGTAAAACTTTGGGCTTATCTTCACTACATTTGAAGATTTTTTTGTTTTTGTTTTTAAATTCTAACTTCATTTGATTTTTCCATCAGATCTTTTCAAGTCTTTCGTAGTTCGCCGTTGAACTGATGTCAGTCAAATGGGAGGTGTGTTAACAGCTCTTTACCTTTCAAACAGCATATAATACCGTTCTTAAAATTTGTGAGCAAGTCTACATCTCGGGACCGAGCCTTGTCCTCCTGTGTTTTACCTATTCTGGAGAGTTTTGTAAGAGCAGTGCAACACAATGCAATGCAGTATTCAGGTGTATATGTGCACACTGAGACCTTCGGCAGCTGCGTCACCAGTGAAATAAAATCCTGCCCGTGGACACCACCTCAGCTTGCTCTCTGTCTCTCTCTCTGTCTGATGAGTGTGTGTGTGTGTGTGTGTGTGTGTGTGTGGAAAGGGGACTGCAGACCAAAGAGACACCAACCTACAACCAACCACTTTGTTGTCTCTTGTCTGAAGTTCACCAAAAAAAAAGAAAGAAAACAAAAAGAAGAAAAAAACAAAACAAATGTATTGGTTCTTAGTGTGAGGAAAACGCCAAGACCATGACCCCATGTTACAGTGCCTATAAAAGGGTTTTTATTTGTGCAGAGAGCGAGGCGTTTGGGAAAAGGGTGAGACAATAACATGGTTCCAAAATAATATTATCAAATAAAGTAAAAATGAAAACAAATAACACTACAAACTCCAGCTGTGTGTTGGAGGACAGAACACCAGTGCAATGACCGTCTGGAATGAAGGCTTGGAATCAGCCACTCTTACTGCTGTGAAGGAAAAGAGAGAAGTGATGTCAGCATCAGCATTCTGTTCCATCTGGCTAGATTTTCTGTGCATTCCAAATCATACCTGACATAGCTTTGGGTGTAACTATACTGTATCATTATGTACAGATTGCCAAATATACCATTTCAAAAGAGGCGGTGAAGGCTAGCAGGTAGTTGCAGCTTATAACTTTTTGTTATTCAACAATAATTGATATTTCTTTATTACAAGACCAGAGGAAAATTTAAATGAACACATTTCACTGAAAATACCTCCATTATTTGTTACACTTAGGCTGATTATCACATTTCTGATGGTCTAATCCACAAAGCTTACCTTTGCCTTGTTCTGTACGGGCAGATAAAGTTTGAATTCAGCTGGGAGTTCATCCTCAGAGTACAGCCTGTCAGAGAAGTAGACTCTTCTGATGCGGCAGTTGGCATGAATCTGCGTGGTAAAGAAATTTTGAGTAAAGCATCCAGTTCAAGGCCATCAAATTCACTCTGACATCGAAGTGTGTATTTTGAGTACTTGATCTATTAATAATGTAAACCTTTTGGAATCATTGACAGCTAAATAACAAAAAGGAAAAAAGATAAGACTAATGTTGTATTGGGAGTTCAGAGATCTCAAAAAGAAAAGCAAGCAAGCAAGCAAACAAACACACACACACACACACACAAAACAAAAACCCCATATTGACATGTTAGTACCACGAGGGGAGAAAAAGGAACTACATCAAACTCATCCATGCTCATCACCTGTACACGAAGTGTTTCTATGTAGTTGGTGCCGTATGCCCTTCTGGTGAAATCTGAGAGGTTAAATTGAATCTGGTTCCAGCCGTCATCCAGCCGCATTGGCATGGTGCAGATAAAGGGCTTTACTCGAGTGGTGCTCTGGTAGTTACTCGCCCGGAACCTCCGTCTCACATTTTTGTCATCCAAGACCTTGGCAGTGAGAAATGGAACAAAACAGTAAATAGCAGGAACTGTGACCACCACACACATCATGTCTGTTTCTTTGGATTCGGCCTAGTTGTGATATGACTGCTTTGGTCAGGGGTAGACTTGCCTGAACTTCAAAGGTGAAATATTTCTTCAGGTTCTTGATGATCATAACCAAAAAGGGAAGTTTGATGCCTAGTGTCTTTTTGGGATCTGCTGGGCATGTTATATATGTTGTGCTGTGGAAATAAATTAATGCAAGCACTGAATTTTAATATCATAAAACAATCTGTAATTTTTAAAGAACCACAGGCAATACAGAGAACATGAGAAAAACATCATACCTGACGTTGGTTCCTTCAACTTCAAGGACCAAAGACTGGATGTCATTGTCTGTTATTCTTTTAATATGGCCGTTCCTTACCTGCACAAGCAGTAATTGTGTTATTATCAGGCAGTGACCGACATATTTAGACCTACTAACGATAACTTCTTGACTTTGCAAACCACAGCTAAGTCACTCACGTTTGTTTAGCTTACAGAGAAATTCCACATCGGCAAATGACACATCAATAAAATATTTGCTTTCATTTAACATTAGGCCTATTTTTAGTATAGAGTCGCATAACCTGGACAACAACAACCTAACGTTAAAATAAGGCAGACGACACCACAAGAATAAGTTGTAACGTTACCTCAGAGGCACATTACCAACATTGGCTATATTTTTCTAAGGTTTTTTTTTAGCTAATGCAAAGACAACAGCCCATCTTCTTGCATAAACCACCCCATCACTGGCAAAATAATCTAGAATCCAATCAACTCTTGACATTAACGATAACGTTATCGTTAAATGAATGAACCACCACCTCTGCAGCTAGCTAAATTAGCTCACAAATTCAACTGGCAGTGGACGAATCTTACCTTCTTGTCCCATATTTGCAGAGGCTTGCTTCCAATACTGTACAGAATCGATAAGAAACCACTCTGAAAAGTATTCTTAAACATATTTCTAAGGTTTTACCATCAAGCCAAAACACATGCAGCGGCTTGGCTATGTTTTGATGCAAGTTGGGATTTTCCGTAAATTAATATGCTCCGTGCAGCAGCAACGACAGAAGAAGAAATAAGGTTCCGGTTCGTATGTTCAAAGTTCGCCAGCAAACTGGACTGAAATTACGCGCGCGGCAATTTTCTCTGCGTTTGCTTGTTTAAAAAAAGGGTAAAAGCATACTCTCTGCTCTTTTTTCTGTAAAGGTGTAATAGCCTACACTAGGTACGTGAGACAAAAACGTATCGTATCCTATTTGAAGTATTCGTTTCAGATAAAATGGAAATAGTACATCTATGATTATTTTTCTCCCCAAGTGTAGGCTACTCTTCACATGCCAGCTGTCTGCTTTTTTGTATTATCGGAGTTGCTATGATACGAGACGCGGGTCTCTTGTCATTTCGAGTTGATCTCTGTTTACTTCTGAAGTTGCCATGGTGCCGCCATGGTCCCAGCCCTGTGCCATCTTTTGCGCGTGCGGCGCAAACCCTTCATCCAATGCTTCACCCTAAGTAGATAAGGCTACCGAGGACTCTACAACTCAACAAATAGTTTATCAATGCAACACGAGTTAAATAATTTTAATGATAAAAGAAAATATTGTATCCTGGAAGCACTATTTAATGCAATGCAGAAGACATAATAAGCCAACTCTAATAAAAGATGGTTGAGACTCTTCTTCACTCTCTCATGCATTTTGCATATTTTCTTCCATTTAAGACACTCGCCAAACTGTAGCCAGGATAGACTAACAAGGCTACGAAGTTTCAGCTTTTCCCCTCACTTATATTTCCAAGGTAACAGGAGATGAAGGCGGAGTTAGAAAACTTTAACCAGCGGTTGGGTGGACGCAGTCCTGGAACATTGAGACAACCAAATCCTCAGCTGCCTCCTACTGAGACATTACAATTTGCATCACTGATCGACAACATTGTACCCTTCATTCACCTGCTGTGATCATTTTTGTCTTTCCTCTGACGAGTCTCTTCCGTTATTCTGCTACTGTAAAAGTAGCTCAGTGGAAATGCCATGCCTTGCTGACAGCATATTCATTTTGTAGTGTACTTAGAAAGAGTGTGTTTTTCAAAGATGTCAGAAACTTCTTCTGTCCACTCCGGATCTCTCGCTTCCAGTCAGCGGCTCATGCAGCTTGCTCTCAAGGGAGAATGGATCGCGGTAGAACAGACAATTAAAGCGCTGGACAAAGGAGACCCAGAAATCTTCCAGACAGATGAGGTAAGCTTTGACATTTTCTGTGTTTAGTGCCTCATGAATTGTCATGCTTTTCAAGCATCAGTGGTTTGCATGGTCACAACAAACAACCAAACTAAAACAAAAAAAGATAGATGTCATGCAGTTCACTGAACATGCTTTTATCAGGCTAAATACAAATAAGACTCATTTTTTTGTGCAAATTTGAATGCATTAACAACAGTAAATGTAACCTATCTCTGTTTTGTTTTTGTTTTGTTGTTATTTGTAGGAGTCAGGATTAAGTCTGTTTATAGTTGCTGTGAAAGAGAACCGTGTGGCTGTAGTGGAGAGGTTGCTGGAGATGGGAGTCAACCCCAGTGAAAAAACCAAGGTGAGCCAAAACCAAAGCTATTCCTTAACAAGACAGACTCAGTGATATTAATGTGGAAAACTACCACCGTGACAAATAGGCCAACAGTGTGAAAATATTTCAAGTCTGCTTTTCACTAGGCTACATAGCGACTAAAACTGCTTGAAATGAACAGCATGAAAAAGATGAGTGGACCACACAGGTGTCTCCGTCTACTATTGTGGAGTTTTGTCCTCTTTGGGCTGTCAAGGAATGAAAGAGACAAGACTTCTTTATCCTATACCCTGTGTTGTTACTTCAAGGCATCAAGGATGCTAGCATGATCCTGAAGTCATTTTCAATGCTTTGTCTTGAGGAGGTACGAGGGATGTTGTTACATCACACCGAGTTTTTGGAGAATGCATGTGTGAATGCAGTTGGTTATTTTAGATAATTAGGTTGCCTTTTGTTGCCGATGCCCCAGTTTTGTGAATTCTTCATCCTACACGAGGATGAAACAAAACAAAAAAAGCTTGTTTTATTCCCGATCAGACTTCAAAAAGACTATAACAACCTTTATATTCATTGAGAAATTTCAACGTGTCAGCAAACATACAGTGTACAGTGACTTAAAACAACAGCAAGAACTGTTATGATATCACCGAAACGTTTTACCAGTCTAGTGTCATAGCCATTTGCCCAGTCACTGTTAGTTCCTGGAACCCTCCCACAAAACATGCCCATAAAGTGGTGACATAATGCTTTGCTGCAGGTGTTGTCTCCCCACATTTTGTCATTAAAGTCATTTACTCCACACTGTTGCCTTCACCCACAAAAGAAATTAAAGCCTTTGACATCTCGTAACTTGGAACGTGGCCTGGCCGCAGTGAGGGCAGTCTATCTGGGAGTTCCTTCTTTCCAGTGGGAAATAGGCCTTTCCCTGATTTTTATGAAAATGATGCCTTTGTGCTTTGGGAACAATGAAGAAATATGACAGACAGAAACACATACATATATATGTATATACTGTATGCATGCACACATGCACGTGCACAAATACACACACATACACACACACACACACACACACACACACACACAAACACACACACACACACACACACACACACACACACACACACACACACACACACACACACACAAATCCAAGTTAGACAGATAAATGGAGAAAGACAGATGTGCCTTTTCAAGTGCAGCATGGCATCCATTAACCTCTTACTCACCAAATATGGCTGCAGCATCACAATTGAGGTTGAACTGGAAGGAGACCAAACCTTGTTAAGATTGGTGCCAAATTCTCAGTGGCAGCAGCCATGACTTTTACCAGCAATTTGAGATTATCAAAAGGTCCTTTTACACGTCTTAGTCGACCCAGATGGCTCATTCAGGAATAATTAATAGAATTTTACGGCTCGGAAAACGCAAAATTATGAATCATTATAATAGTAAGCATCACAATCTCCACTATTAAATAGACGGGGTGTTTTTAGCGAAACTCAAATGTTGTGTTTCCAATAAACATGCCTTTTTCTCTTTTCCTCTTTTTCTGCTTCTCATGTGATGTATGACATTTTTCTTTTTAAATTTATGGCTGTAAGTCTATGGACGCTTTCCCTGCCGTCGTTTTTCCATGTCATCTGAAACACATAATTCACAGAAAGAACTTCACTTCGACTTATGGAGAGATTTACTTGCCTCCATTCCTAGGACATGCAAGCCCCCAAACCCTTTGGATGTAGGCCTGTACTCATCTATTCATTTTTTAATGCAACCGCTCACATACATCTATCATAGGTGCATGGCCTGATCCGTGGAATTCAGTGCATTAAAAGCCATGGTCTTAGAAAAACTCCCATTTTTTTGAACCTCATGCTAAGTCAAAGACTATAGGTCTTTTATTATCAGTCATTGGAAAACCACATTGACATATCATAAACTCTGTGCTAGCATTTACAATTCAATATTGGCCTAAGAGAGCAAACCTAAATTGCCCCTTTAATGTCAAAAGTAAACCTGCTTGTATGCGCAGATGATAAATCTCCTTCTGCTTTGTTCTGTGATGTGCGGTGTGGGATGTGCGGTGTGTCCTTTGTGCTTCTCCGTCTCAGAGAATCGAGAATTTACTGGAGTCTGGCAAGGTTTCAGCGGTATCCAAAAAGAAGGGTTTTTTTTCTAATTCATGGGGTGGTAGAGCCCGAGACTCAGTAAGCTCTCTGAGCTCTTTGGGCTCCTATGACCTAGAATGGCATGGCCCTGTGAATGAGGATAGCAGAGGAGAATTCTTCAGTCGTTAACACATTCAGAGGCTCCAATTTTGACGTATGCATTTCTGGAGGAGGAGGAGGAGGGCGAAAGCGGTAAAGACTTGATTCTGATTCACCTCAGACGCTCCAGGCTCCAGATCCAGATCCAGCTCCAGCGTCTGACTTTTTTTTCGAATGCCCTCATTCACCCCTCGGAGATGTCTGCGTGTCTTATCCTTATATAGCTCCTTATTGCCCATCCATTCTCACTCATAGCCCTCAGTAGTAAGCCTTTCCATCAGGCTCGTTTTGACAGGTTGACAGCTGTGCTTTCCTGAACAAATTCTGTGTGAGTGTGTGTTACCTAAGACCATTTGAGGGAAGAAGCCTGGCTTTATTTGCTCTGGCAGTGTCGTTAGCGGGGGCCTCCGTTTGGTAGGTAATGTGTGTAATTAACACGAGAGCTAGTGTGGCAATTCTTGGACGACACATGCTTGGCGCTCGCTTTTTGCCCTCTTCCCTCGCGAGGCTCGAGGAGTCGGCTTTCCATCGGCCCGTGTTGGCATGGTTACTGCTCTTCCCCCCCGGAATATTCTGGGGTGTTTGTGTTTTGCCTCCTTGACTTGGCTCGTATTGTGTCCCGACAGAGCCATTTTGTCCCAGTTGAGGTAACTGTTTTTTTTTTGTCTTTTTTTTCCTGCTCAGTGATTTCCAAAATAATTTGGGGGTTTGTGGAATTTCGTCAGTTCCTTATTACGGCTAGTCCAAATTGTTTTTTTTCTCTGTGGTGCTCCACAGTATGTAGTTTCAGCCATTCCCTGCCATAGCCTAAAATACCATAATGTAGGGCAAAAAATGCTGTCTTTGTAAATAACTAGTAATCCCACTCCATCAGCCGGGTATAGACCGCACCACATCTTGACAGTGGTTGCAAAAAAAAAAAAAAAAATTCTTCATATTTGCCGCCAAACTTCAATCCTCTCTCTCTCTCTCTCTCTCTCTCTCTCTCTCTCTCTCTCTCTCTCTCTCTCTCTCCACTCCCTTAAATTGTGGAAAACGGAAAGCCCCCTTGGTATTTTATGGGTTCGCTTTGAAAAGGGGGTGATCGAAAGGACTTGACATATGCCGTCACCCTAGGTCCCACTGCTGGAATGTCTGCTGATTCTTGTAAAATGGTGACTGGATGGTGTCTTGAGTGAGCACCCATGAACTCACACATTTGGGGGATGTGTCTGTGAGCTTACAAACACACTGCTTCGGTTTCAGCGAGGTGTGATATGGTTACATAACAAAAGTCATTCTCTGTAATTATTTTTCAAGCAAATGACAAGGTCAATAGTCCAAGTAATAAAATTCTACATTTATATGAGTGTATTGAACCCAGATTTATTTGATTTTGCAAAGTTGCCACGACCTTTGAAAAGCCTATGACTGGCACTATGTATTTCAAGAGGCTTGAAAAGCAATTTGCACATTAAGATGACTTTGAGAGTGTGAATTGTTTTCTTGGGTCCCATAGGATGGTAGGACTGGACTGCACATAGCGGCTGCACACTCCAAGGACGAGATTGTGAGACTTTTGGCAAGGAAGGCAGACCCCAATATTCCTGGAGGGGTAGGAAGCACACACACACACACACACACACACACACACACACACACACACACACACACACACACACACACACACACACACACACACACACACACACACACACAAAATCTCTCTCTCTCTCTCTCCCTCTCTTTATCTTCCTCTCCCTTTCTTTTTTTTTCACTGTCTTCCTTTCCTTTCCTCATACCGTCTGCTACCCATCCCTAACTCAGTATCTTCCTCTCTGACCCCATTCTATTTCTGGTAGCCTTTGTCTTTCTCTCTCTCTCTCTCTCTCTCTCTTCCTCCCTCCCTCTCTCTTTCTCTCTTTCTCTCTACCTCTACAGTACCTCTGTCTCTTTTTATTGGCAAACGTATTAACTGCTGAAAAGAGTCTGTGAAAAGTGGCATTCCAGTGGGTTTGGCATATAGCTTCTCTCTACTTCACAAATGTTAACTGAAACTGCCATTATTTATGTAAGTCTTGGCAGAGGAGCCAAGGCATTCTGACGCACTAAGGATTTGATGGACAGGATCCTCTGCGCTGTGCTACCCAAAACTCTGATGTGATTTTAATGTTGTGTGCAGAGTGTTCTCCACAGAGAACGACTCTTTTCTTCTCTGTCTTACAAACCTGTGTTTTTTTTTTGTTTTTGGTGGACTTTGGTGATAGAGTTTTTGAGGTTTGTGTTGACAGATTTTACAGGATTTATTATCATTTTTTTTGTAGGTGAAAAGTAACTTAGATTTTCAGTGCTTCCATTTGACTACAGACTGTATGGAGAGGGTTAAGAGAAGAGAATGCCCCCTGCTAAGGCTTTTCAAAATGCCATTTGAAGGGAGGGTATAAAGAGAGCTTGTGTGTGTGTGAGAGAGGAAGACTGAAGAGATAATGAGAGAGAGAGAAACTGTTTGTGTGTGAGAGAAAATGAAGAGAGATAAATCATTGGGACCAACCTAAGAGAAAATTGGGGACATTGTTGTGTGTGTGTGTGTGTGTGTGTGTGTGTGTGTGTGTGTGTGTGTGTGTGTGTGTGTGTGTGCGTGTGTGTGTGTGTGTGTGTGGGCGATAACATCACTTGTCACCCCTGCTGAATGCAAACTAACACAAGCGGGAAATTTGCCGCCAAAAGGCTTTTGGGTCAGGAGCAGTCTGTTACAGTATTAGACTACAACAATCTCTCTCTCTCTCTCTCTCTCTCTCTCTCTCTCGCTAACATTCCGATAATTACACACGGATAATTACTTTCTGTATGGAACAATTGTGGCTTTGCCACCACATTAATATACAGTTAATGTCTTGTATCCCAAAAGCATTTAATTTCTTGTAATGCATTTAAATGGCCGCTGGATTCAATTTTGAAGACAATAGACCTCTAAATATCTGCATGTACCATGTGTTCTGTGTGTGGAGCTCCACCAATTGCTCTGCAAAACCACAAATTGTTTCTCTAAATTGCCGTCCTTTTATATGAGTATGGTCTTTTAATCTAGGTTCGTTCCCATGAAGTAACCTTTTAGCCTGATAGAATACTTGGAATATTCCTTTAAGAATGTTTCAAGGTTCCTTAAGAACCTTTGATTATCCTGCAGACCTGGGCAATGACTGTATGGACCATTGCCTTGTCAGAAGGTTGATTTATGGCTGTATTTGCTGTAATAGATAGCCAGACTAACTCCTCAGAGAGCAGTCCACAAGTTTTGGAGTTTTCATTTTTCTTGAGTTTCTATTGGTGCAAGCAAAGAGCCCTTGAATCCTAAGAGAGTATTTTTCTTAACAATGACACAGCCCAAAGACCAGCTACCTCTGCACTTTGCTGCCTCCAGACCAACGGGCTCTCATGGGGCGGTCCACACTCTTCTCAAGCTCTCCAGCAAGGACGCCCGGCTTCTCCCAGATAAGGTATCTGCCCAAGTCAAGTGAAGTCGTTTAAATTGTCATATGATACATCATCTATATGCACTGTATACAGTGAGATGAAATTTAGTTTCCCTATGGATCAAATAATGCACATTTACTGTAACATACTAGACAAGGATAGCATTCAACTTTGGCATATGGCAAATATGTATAAATAGGTGTGTTTTACTGGGCTTGAAACATGTTTTATCAGTTAGATATTGGATAGTTTAATGGCAGCATTTCCCCATTATTTGGCGTAACCTCATCTGCATCTGGACTTTATTCATATCCACACATTGGTTTTGGAATCCACAGTAGCTACCAGACAGTAACACAACGCCAGTATTGTCTAGATGATGTTAACCCTTTTTGTGCATTTTGGCTGAGTGCTAGCCATTCGGACCATGCCAAGAGTGTATCATTGTTTCCGTCTGTGTGTACTGTATGTGGGTGTGTGTGTGTGTGTGTGTGTGTGCCTGCGGGTGCATACTTGCATATGTGTGTGTGTGTGTGTGTGTGTGTGTGTGTGTGTGTGTGTGTGTGTGCTCGTGCATGTGTGCATATACATGTGTTTGTATGTGTGTGTGTGTGTGTGTGTGTGTGTGCTTGTGTGTGTGTCCTTGCGTGTGTGTGTGCATACTTTCATGTGTGTGTGTGTGTGTGTGTTTTGCATTGTAATTTTCATTTCAGGATGGCTGCATTCCACTTCTTCTGGCTGTTGAATCGGGGAATGTTGGAATCGTTAAGGAGCTGCTTGGAGCCTTATCAGAGCCTCAGCTGCGTGCCCGGAGACGTGTAAGGCCTGGCAGCGTCGTCCCATCGTTATACACGCCCCAGATACCAGGCCAATTGTAATAGTGTCATTTCATACGGACGCACAGGCGACTAGAGACATATTTGTCAGTTGTAATCAACCATAGCAGTCACTTATGAATTTCCTGCAACAGAAGTAGAAGTGTGTTATTTGTGGAAATTATATAACAAAGTATAGTTAAACGGCAATGAGGCGTTTTGAGATATTGCTCTGCCTTAGGTGGATCAGACAAAGATTTCCAGCGGTTTAGGTGATGATAGATGTATCCGCAAGGATCATGGCATGCCAATATCCTAGTAATTTTCATGCCTTAAATCTATCCCCTAAGAATCTGCAGTTTCAGTTTAAGGCTTAAAAGCCTCCAGTTAAGGAGTGTGCGTGTGTGTGTGCGTGTATGTGTGTGTGTGTGTGTTTGTGTATGCATATGTATGTGTGTGTGCATGTGTGTGCGTGCTGCTCTATTAGAAATGGATTGTAGATCCAATCAATAAAACAATGTACAGTCACACGGGAGGGCTTTTAATTCTCTGAGCCATTTTATCACAGTTTTTTACAATGTCTGGAGAGCTGATGGGAACCTTGCCTGATCTTTATCAACTCTGTATTTGGCTTTTTTTACTGCTCAATATTTCTGAGCGCTGTGGTTACTGCGCCAGAATTAATATATTACAGTCTTCCTTGCCCACATGCAGGATAAGTTTTTAAACTGATGCAATTGCTAAGGGCATGTAATCTAATTACACAAACATTGCTATGAAACTTTATTAAAGCTTCTCCTTTCATTACGCCAACGGCTTGAAGTTTTTGGGAGCCTCTCCAGTGAAACGCAGGCCGAGGCTGAGGTTAGCCTTGAACTGTCATGGATGATATGACAAGCTCAAAACACAGCCTGTTGTTTTACCAGGGGGATGGAGATTCAGCCCTTCATATCTGCTGTCGGAGAAAGGACGCCGAGATGGCCAAGATCCTGGTGGAGTTCGGGGCCAACGTGGATATTCAGAATGTGAGTTTAAACCTTTTTTATGAAGCATTATATGAAAACTTTGATCCCTACTGGCTCTGCATTATTCAGTTGTGTCTATGAAGATGTTCTTTTCTAATGTCAGACGTTAGCAGCATCGCATTTCTTGAGACAGAAATACAGCTCTGTATGTGAGTCCAGCTTACAGTATTAGTGTCCATATATTACAGTACACTTGAACCATATGAAAATAAATCTATTTCATATGACTAAATCAGCAGCTAATACTACAGCCATCTACATTATGGAAACCATTTGAGAGTTCAAATGCAAAGCCTCTGAGCCTATTTACGAATGATGTTCAGATGTACTCCGCAGAAGAATAAAAAGCCTTCAGAGTGCTTCTTTTCTGAGTACAGTTTAGATTCAGATTCAGATTCAGAAAACTTTATTAATCCCATCAGTGGGCAATTAAGTTTGCAGTCCCAGTCTCCATCAATCCACAATAAATAGTAATCTTATAAATAAATAAAAAAGTTAGAAAAATATAGAAATACAAGACCTAAAGAAAATAAAAAATAAATAAATAAGAAGATGACATATGCATATGCATATGCATATGCATATGCATCTTAACACACACATACAGTTAACACACACATACAGTCAAACACTCTGTCCTGTCCATGAACAGCGCTCAGCAAATCAAATTGTCATTAGTGTACTCTACCCCTACAACCTTGTTTAATAATCTAATGGTTGTAGGGATGAAGTTTTTTAGTTTAGTATATCTTCCCCCTGAACTGTGGCATTTATCAGCCACTATAGCTATTTAGTGAGCCTTAGTGTAGGATGATTGAGACTTGTTGCTGTTGTTGTTGTTGTTGTTTGTTTGTTTGTTTGTGCCTGATGTGTGACTGTGGGTTTGTCCTCCACAGGATGAAGGCCAGAGCCCTCTTCATATCGCCGCCTGGGAGGGAGATGAGGCCACGCTGAAGGTCTTCTACCAGGGCAAGGCCAATGCAAACATAGCAGACAAGGTGAGGTGTGTGTGTATGGGGGGGAGCGGGCGCTGGGCCTTCAGACAGAGCTGATAGCATAAGCCCCAGTTTGACCATTTAACAGTCTGCTTGTCATGAGCCGCCTCAGAGGACTATAGCGCTAGACGCTACAGACTCTGGCAGAGGCTTGTCTCAGTCTTCGCTGATATTTTCCATTATGAAATGATTACATCTCCGTCTCAGTCTCAACCCCTGTTGAGGTCTACTTGGCCCGCCTGTCACTAGAAACTCTTATCACAAGACGCTATGATCAATCTCAGCGCAGTTAGAGTAGAACCGTTCGTTGTCCTAGATATCCCAGACTAGACGTGATGTCAACTTGTGGCTGATAATCAATCTGAATTGTTTAAGGATTTCATCAGTAGCTGCAACACTTCAAAGAAATTTTAATCTCACTTGATTTATTCCATCAGACATGAAATTTTATTAATTCTGTCATCTATTCTTGTATATAGCCACTCGTTTTTCCATCACTTAATTCAGTCAGTCAACAAGTCCATTTGTAGATGTTAAACTAATCGTTAAATGCTAGTAGACATTAAACCATTGCAACTTCAATGTGAAATTGATGATGGTGTGCAACAAAGAAATTGAAAGTTGTATCAAATTGAGTATGCTGGTATAGTCAATCATTATATAACATCCATATGAATCTCTGAAGGTGAGATTGAGCGTTCGTTCCCAAGTGCCAAGAACAGCACTGAACCGTGACTCTCTAACTGTGTGTTGGCTCGTCTCTCTCCCCCCATCCAGATGGATAGATCCCCTCTGCATGTTGCGGCTGAACGGGGCCATACCCACATTGTGGAGGTGCTGACAGAAAAGTTCAAGTCCAACGTCCTGGCAAGGACCAAGGTATTGGCTGTCTGTATGGCCGTCTCCTGCTGCAACCACACTTGCCAGAGCTAATCGCTCAACTTCAGGGCTAATGCCTTTCCGCGGGCCAAGAAAACAGAGAGTCCAGAAGGCCAGGTGGTGGGGAAGAGCCTCCAGGCTAGTAGTCAGAGATAACTGATTATGAGCGCCTCAGGAGCTTCCCAGAAATCGCTGGCTGGCTGGCTGGACGGCGTGATTCTCGCTTTTGGGTCTCGCTCGCAAAAGGCGCCAGTATCCCAGCATTAAGTTGTTACAGGTGCAGTAATGCGCTTGTGGTGTTGACTAGAAGACACAGCTCTCCATCTTCATCAACGATGTAGTTCAAATGCGCCAAGATTCTTAATGCTCTAAACCTAACAAAAATATTGATATAAACAACATTTGAAGAAAAATATTCAATGTTGTAATTCATCATACATGTATTTTTAGAAGCTCTGTCTTTTGAGTGACCCATTGCGTGTGTTGTACT
>JAODXP020000029.1:10271511-10309011 GCA_027497455.2 Sardinella longiceps
CTAGGATTTTAGGATGGTCTTTCCCTTTCTCTCTCCTTTCTTTCCTTCTTTCTGTCATTCTTTCATTTTCTTTCTTGCTTCAATTCATTCTGTATTTCCTTCTTTCTTTTTGTTTTTCTTTTTTTCTTTTTTTATTCCCTTCCTCTCTTCTTTCTTTCTTTCTTTTTTTCTTTCTTCGATTCATTCTGTATTTCCTCCTTTCTTTTTCTTTCTTTCTCTTTTGATTCACTGTATTTCCATCTTTCTTTCTTTTTTTGATTCACTTTGTATTTCCATCTTTCTTTCTTTGTGTCATCATATATTTCCTTCTGCATTTCTTTCTTTCTCTCTCTCTCTGTATTTCTTTCTATTCCTGTTGTTGTTTCAGTCTCTATTTCCATCTGTCCCTGGCACTCTCTTCCCCTCCATCTTCCCATCTCTCCACCCTTCCTCTGTATCTCTCTCTCTCTCTCTCTCTCTCTCTCTCTCTCTCTCTCTCTCTCTGCTTTACTGTCTCCTGCTATTTTTGTCTCCATCCAAGGCACTTTCTCTTCTCTTTCCTTTCTTCTCTTACTCCCTCTTTTTGCTTCCCCTCTCTCCTTCTCTCTCTCTCCCTCTCTCTCTCTGTCTCTCTCCCCTTCTCTCTCTCCCCCACTTTCTCTCTGTCTCTGTCTCTGTCTCTCCTGTGGATTCCTTAATCAAAGGCTTTCTCTGTTGTTGGTTTTGCCCCGACAGAATGGCTGGTCGCCACTACTCCTGGCTGCCGAGCGGGGTCACTTGGAAGTGGTCAGGATGCTTCTGCAGAACCACGCCAGGGTAGACGTCTTTGATGAGGTGACTACCCGACGGATGCTTTCTGTGCTGCCGTTGGCTCCCCACCCTGCTTCAAAGGATACTGCCATTGCTTTTAGATGAATCTTCTGGCAGCCTTTCATTTTTTGTCTTTTTTCATTTTTTTTTTTGTCTTTCTACTATTTTTTTTTTTTTTTTTTGCCTGGATCAGCAAAGATGATGAAATAGTTGGGTTTGTCGGAGGATGTGTGGTATGGTGGTAACTATGGTAACTTCTCCCCACAGGATGGGAAGGCAGCTCTTCATCTGGCGGCTGAGAAGGGCCATGAAGACATTGCGGACCTTCTGCTGTCTCACAAGGCCTTTGTCAACGCAAAGACCAAACTGGGCCTGACACCGCTTCACCTGGCCGCTCAGAACGGATCCACCCGTCTGGTTCGACTTCTGGTGGAGACACACATGGCCAGTACAGACGCCCTCTCCCTCGTGAGTGAGCACTGAAGAACTGACTTAACTTATATCCTTAACTGTGTGTTCACTCCAAAAGCGGCTAAAGCTGTAAAATCCGTGGAAGTAGTTTAATTACTGACATTCACAGGAGCGACAAAAGCATAAAACGCAATGAATGACGAAACTTGGGAACTAGAGATAGGATAAGATAAGATGGTACTTTATTCGTCTTGTTAGGGAGACTAAACTAAACTAAACTAAACTAAATTAAACTAAAAGACGTTAAAAACGGCTCTTTTGCAAATTAGCTATGGCACGTTAATGAAATAACAATGAGCACTTCATGGATGCTTTGAGTGAACACAGGAATTTTAGCAGCTATTTTAATAGAGCGACAAAATCGTTTTTAACAGCTTTTGTAGCTCTCAATGGGAACACACAGTAACCCTGCCAGTCTGTCTCACAGTCCACTGCATGCATAACATCTATGCTGAACCTTTTTGTTTGTTGTTGTTTCCCTGTCCTCCAGAACAAACAGACGCCTCTCCATCTCTCTGCCATGAGTGGACAACTGGACGTCTGCAGTAGCTTGTTACAGCTAAGAGCTGACATCACTGCCACCGACATTGTTAGTTTCAGCACTTTGGTGTCAATTTAAATGTGATATAAACATAGAGGAAGGAAGTGAAATAGAAAATTCAGACATTGGTTATGTTTTGTTTCTGTGAAATATTCTAGTGTACAAATTTCCACTGTTGGTCTAGTTTTCTATCAAAGTTATCTATGACCTTTTCACCCACTGTACACCCAATCACATGCAGCATGGACAGACACCCCTCCACCTGGCCGCTGAGAACGATCATTCTGAGGTGGTGCAGCTCTTCCTGAAGCACCGCCCAGAACTGGCCACTCTGGCCAACGTTGAGGGTGCTACGTGCACCCACATCGCCGCAGCCAAGGGTAGCGTCGCTGTCATCAGGGAGCTGCTGAGGTTCAACCAAGGGGGCATGAGCACACTTCACAATAAGGTCAGTGGGGCCATCTTTAAGGAGATCTTGAGAGAGATTTTGGTTAGTATGCTTTTGGTGACAGAATACACCAGTGTTATACTATAGTTTAAAATTCCCAATGTTTGAGTCCAAGTCGAGTCCATGTCAAGTCTACGTTTGATCCGAGTTAAGTCCAAGTCGTCACATCACACACCTAGCTTATTGCACATAGACCAACAAATAGCCTATATATTTAAATCAATACACACTGTAGTGTCGAAAGAAAGAAATGGACACTACAAGACTGACCACAAAAGATTAGTGTGGAGGGAAAACAGTTGTTGTTTTGTCGTTCCCAGAGAAAAAAAAAATAATCAGGAATTTCCCACAAGGGGAAAATATTGGCAATACCGCATTGAATGAGATGTAATACTGTGTCCAACAGTGTCTCAGGAGCAATTAACATGATTTGTTGACTGACTGTGAGAGCATAAACTATTTGACCTTTGTGTTTTTCATAATTCCCTTCCATGTTTTTTGCCAGTTCCACAACATTTGTCACTTTCACTCATTCAGAAACCAGTTGTCTTCCAAGAGTTTTGTATCATGTTAGGAATTTGACCAGACAATATTCAATTTGACATGCGGCTTGCTGCTAGAGGGTGAGAGCGGTGGTGATTGTTTTGTCTTCAGTGAATCTCTCTGTACTCTTTCCCTGTCAGGCCAACGGCTCCTGTCCTTTACATCTAGCCGCGGCTGGAGGTCACACGGAGGTCGTGAAGGTCCTTCTAGAAGCCGGAGCCTCAGCGGCAGACGAGGACTCAGTAAGTGGGAGTGTAACAACAACAACAACAACACATTGGATTTCTATAGCGCCTTTCTAGACACCCAAAGCGCTTCACAGTTGAGGGGGACCTCACTGACCACCACCAGTGTGTAGCACCAGTATAACACGGATAACAACCAGCTCAGCTAGCTGGCGGCAGTATGTGTAAATCCTCACACTCCCTAGTCCTTCAAGAATGCTTCTAGATGCTGAGTTGGAAGCCCATGCCGTGGGTTTGTTGTAGTTGATGGAGTGGCAAGTTCGAGACCCGAGTGTGGTGAGAATGACATTGGTGTCGTGACCCGGATGGGAGTGAGGATTGGGGGGGATGAGTGTAACAGATGCCGGCTAGCTGGCGGCAGCAGTAGGCCTACGTGTAAGTCCTCACACTCCCTTGTTCTTCAAGATCGCTTCAAGCTGCTGAGTTGGAAGCTTGGGCTCTTAGGTCAGTGGTTGGAGCGTTCGACTCCCATGTCATGGGTTTGTTGTTGTTGACGTAGTGGCAAGTTCGAGACCCGAGTGCGGTGAGAACCTCTCTGGCTACAGGAGCACAGCCAGAGGATGAACTTTATTCATTTTTCATATAGCTTGTTGTGTAACATTTTACCTGAGGGTGTCGACATATTTGGTTTTTGTAATGTAAAGTTGACATTGTTTGGGATATAGACATAAAAAAAACATTTAGTAAAGTGTTTTTATTTTATTTCATCTTATTTTAAAAACACAGGTTCGGTTTATTTCACATGAAGCCTTGTTTGCGGAACATTGAAACACAATGGTTAAAGATGGAAATTGAAATGGAAATCTATTCCCGAGAACTTTTGGTTGTTGCTGGAGCAATTTATCATAATGTCAATCTTAACCATTGTATTTCATTCCAAATGATCTGAAAACAAGGCTTAATGTGAAATAACCCAAACGTATACTTTAGAGATGTTTTGTGGTTTTAACCCTTTTGGTCTGTCTCCAGGAAGGAATGACAGCCATTCACCTGGCTGCCAGGAGTGGTCACATTCACATTCTAGAGGTGCTGAAGAATAACGTCTCCCTGAAGATCAGCAGCTCCAAGGTGACTTCACCAGTAATAAATATGTTTCTCATCACATGCTTTTCTCAGTCTCCCATGACAGAATGACACCCTTTAATTATTTATTATTCAGCACTCAATTATTTCTGTGTGTGTGTGTGTGTGTGTGTGTGTGTGTGTGTGTGTGTGTGTGTGTGTATCGGTGTGTGTATCGGTGTGTGTGTGTGTGTGTGTGTGCGTGCGTGCGTGTGTGTGTGTGTGTGTGTGTGTGTGGCTGTGTGCATTCTCAGACAGGGTTGACAGCTCTGCACGTGGCTGCCTGTTTTGGCCAAGTGGACTTTGTGCGGGAGATGTTGACCAAGGTCCCCGCCACCATCCGCAGTGATCGTCCGCACAGCACCCTTAGGAGGAGTGGAGAAGGACCTCCGAGGCAGCTGCCTCCTTCAGAGGTGGGCTCCAGCTGCAGAGACTTACTTGGCGCATACTCTACTAGACTCAGATTGAAATGAATGAATAAATCAAATCATAAAATATTATTCCACATAAAATATAAAAAATAATAAAATAAATGAAATTAAAACACATCCATCTCTTTCACACCTTCTTTCTCTCTTTCTTTTCTTTCCCTCTCTTCTCTCTCTCTCTCTCTCTCTCTCTCTCTCTCTCTCTCTCTCTCTCTCTCTCTGTGTGTGTGTGTGTGTGTGTGTGTGTGTGTGTGTATTTTCTTCCCCAGTCTGGATACACTCCTCTGCATTTGGCTGCTCAGTCGGGTCATGAGAGTGTTGTGCGGCTCCTGCTCAACTCTCCTGGGGTGCAGGCGGATACAGAGACTGACACACAGGCATGTCCTAACCTTAACCTCCCTGTAGCCGCATATAAGTATTGCACATACAGCATTTCATAAACCACAACACTGGCCTCTAATCTGCTGGCTTTTCACCTTTCACCCCCCAAGAAAGGCATTACATTAGCTCAGAAAAGCCAGGAACAAAATTATGTGTAGTAGCTGGTGTATTCATGAGCTCGTCCAGTGCTTGCGAGTACTCTTGGCCAGCTATGCAGATTTGCTTAAAGGTATAATCCGAGTGAATCAACATGTAGCCCTGCTGTTTTATACTGCTAAGCGTTATTGAAAGGCACCTCAATGATAAAAATTAGTGCATTATAAACCGAGTTTGCGAAACGGCAGCTAAAACTAACTGAATGAGGCATGTCGAAAAAACAAAACCCAATCGATTTGCTTTCGTTTTGAAATGCCCCATTTTGTTACAGTTAGCTGCCGTTTCGCTATCTCAATCTGCCTTGCATGAAATTCAGTGATAGAGGTGGTTATCAATAGTGCTTGGCACTATAAAACACTAGGGCTACGTGTTGATTCACTCCGGATAATTCCTTTAAGCACAAATTTGCTTTAGTATGGAAGGAATCACTAAAGTAATGATACTTTAAGAATTAATTGAAGTAAATATACAGCAGATTTGAATTCAACACGCTTGAATACTGTACATCTAAAAATGTTGTATACCACAGTACCAAAGTAAGTTGTTATGCCCCATTCACTTAGTGTTAGGGGCAATTCAGACAGAAGATCCGCGACAAGATGAAACGGTTTTAGAACGGAGTTGCGGCAGTGTGAATGAATCGTCGCAGGTTGTTGCAGGCAGTTGCAAGCCGTCGCAAAAGATTTAACATGTCAAATCGCAGTTTCGGAGTTTTAGAACGTCCAGGTTTTTAGAACGTCGCAGCCCGTCTCGTAGCGGTTCATTGGTCTGTAGGCACTGTTAGTTGCCGGTTCACTCCTCAGTCTATGTTGTATCAAATTTTCTTATTCTTCTATAGCACATACACAGAGTTTGAACAACAGAGCTATGAATTGATTTACACTGAACTTCACCTTTACTGTAACACAACTATATATTTTTAAATATTGACCATGACTGAAAATAATTGCCTTATTTTTATTGTACCTACCTAATGAAACAGATGAAATTATTCAAATGGTCATAATTATTCTGTGCTGTCGTTCAGGGCTCCACCCCGCTCCACCTAGCAGCCCAGAGTGGCCACACGGCTGTGGTGGGTCTTCTACTCAGCCGCTCTGGCTCCCTGCTCCAGCTGAGGGACAAACTTGGGCGCACCTGTCTGCACCTGGCCGCGGCCAATGGCCACGTGGCGATGGTGAGGGTGCTGCTGGGCCAGGGGGCGGAGATTAACCTCACAGACCAGGTGAGAGAACGTACAGTACCTGTGCAGGTGGGGTGAGGATAGGATGGAGAGCCCTTATTGGACACTTACAACTGAGCTCTCAAATGGGCAACTGGATTATTGTTTACTTTTGATAGTTTGATAGTCAATTCCAGTATGTTTGTATGTGTGGATATATACAGTGTGTGTGTATTATATGTTTGATGTGTACCTGCTACTGGACACTTAAAAGGACAACTGTAAACAAGCAATATGTAGCTTTTGGGGGTGACATTTGGAGCTTGTGAAGATATTCAGCAGTTTAAAGTTCTATCCCCATGGGTTGGCTGTCAGTGCTAATTCTGTGCTCAAGGAAACCTACATGAGTTGGACCAAAATTTCTAGTGTCTTCTGTACTGACTAGTAGCTTACTAAGCAATAGTTAAATTTGTTGAAATTGTCAGAAGATGTCCTTTAATTTCCATTGGTTTAAAATAAAGAATCTCTGTCTATCTCTATCTTTCAGACGGGCTGGACTCCTCTGCACTATGCTGCCAAGGCCGGCTGTCTGGACATGGTGTGTTTCCTGGTGGAGAGTGGAGCGTGCTCACGGGTGGAGTGTCTGCAGGGCCGCACGCCTCTGCAGTACGCAGCGGGAGAGAACCACCAGGCCACCGTCAGCTTCCTGCTGCGCAAAGACAACAACACGCTTCACCTCTTGGAGGACAGGAGGGTTAGATTTGGATTTGGTTGTGTGTGTCTGTCTGTCTTCTTTTCTTTCTCATTCCCCATATGGAAATAGTGTAGTATAGAAATAGTCATATAGGATATTTCTATGTAGGAGAATAGAGTTTCTGTTTTCCTTTCTCATGCCCCATAAGGAAATATGTTTCATATATTATATAATATATAATATTATAAAATATATTATAATATATTATAGGATAATAGAGTTTCAACACATAGAAGTACAGTGCTTTTTATAAGCGATAAAGAAAAATGTATATTAGGTTGTTCACATTTTCTCTCTCCCATATTAATGCCATTATTCAATTTCACTAAGATGCAGTATGTGCATGCAATATTTTTACCACAACTATCATGCAAGTATTATGCATAATGACTGTGAAACCCCAATTCATTTTAATTTCACAGACTTCCGTAGATTTATAAACCCAGTAATTCCTGCATAGACTTTAACTAAACTAAAATAGATTTTCTATTTCAAAAGTCTAATTAAGTCCCGAACTTGGCCTAAAACAAGTGGAGGAGAACACCACATGCGTGACTTGGCCTTATTGGAGAAATTTGCTCTGTGTCTAAATTCATATTGGAATTTTCACTTGGAATTTTCCTAAGGATGTCAATGGATTTACAACCACTAGAGGGCAGCATTGAATCAAGTATTGTATGAGCCATATGGCTCTGAGTATTACATTCCCCAGTCTCAGCCCAAGACTCTCTCTCTCTCTCTCTCTCTCTCTCTCTCTCTCCCCCTCCCTCTCTCTCTCTCTCTCTCCCTCCCCCTCCTCTCTCTCTCTCTCTCTCTCTCTCTCTCTCTCTCTCTCGTCTTCCCTGCAGTTTGTCTTTGACCTGATGGTTTTGGGCCGTCTGAACGGAAACCAAGCTCTGGACGAGCTGGTGCTCCATTCTGCTGCCCCGCTGGACACAGCCGTGCGTCTGTCCCGTGCCCTGGGCCTCGCCGCCCTGCGGGAGAAGGAGCGTGCTGTGGACCTCCAAGCCGCCGCACGGCACTGCGAGTCCTTAGCCTCTGACCTGCTCACCGTGGCTTCGGCCGTCGGGGGTTGTGGAGCCGGATCCATCCTGCGGGCGGTGGACCACCGCGGGGCTACCGTGCTGGACTGTTTGATCGAGTGTCGCCAGAAGGGCGTGGTGTCCCACCCGGCTGTGCAGAAGTACCTGACAGAGGTGTGGTTCGGGAGCCTGCAGTGGGACTCCTGGAGGATCCTCCTGCTTTTCTTTGGGCTTCTGCTCTGTCCACCCCTCTGGCTGGTGCTCTCCCTGCCACTCAAACACAGGTGGGACAACACCTCTCACTCAGTGCACCACATGATTAGTTATAAGAGCTCTTTTTAAAAAAAAAAAAAAAAAAAAAGCTATAAATCCATTTTCAAAAATATTCTTTTTTTCATTGTGCTTCTCTCTTGATATCAGTAAATCACAATTTTGTTGTTTTAATTGGCTAAGGACGTATCAGATAACACAAACTCAACTGCAACAGTCAAAATGTTACCAAATATATACCACAAACAATATTTATGAAAATTGCATTTAAATGGCACTTAGGCTATAGCATTTTGGAAAAGAGTTCTAATAATATGCAATATATACAGTATATATTTAAAATGATTATTAAATATTGCATTTAGTTTGGCTGTTGGAGGAGAGGAATAATCTTAGAATAACCAGTTAGTTTTTGGAGTAGGGATTGAGGGGAGGACTTAGCTAGAAACTTCAACATGAACTCAAAGTGCCTTATAAAGAGAAATATGGTGTCAATAAATCCTGATAAAATAGTTCCAGAATTCACAAAATACCAAATAAAACATGATTGGATGAAAACATGAAAACATGAAACAGTATTTTGCTACAATACTTGTTTTGGACCAATGAACACCACTAACCACTTGGTGAGTTGCATGCGAATTGTTTTAAGGATTGCGAATGCCCATAGCAAGCCATTCTGAAAGCAGGCAAGGCCACTACTGCAGGGAAGATTAAAAACTAAGCCAGAAATCAATGACAAGAGCATCAACATTTTGGTGTCGACCATTCTATTGCCTCTTACACAGCGCAGAAAAGTGTCTCAAATTGAATTGAATGGGCTCAGGCTGGCACAGCCCACCTCATCCGAGTCTGTCCTCAACTCACGTAAACTACCCAGGCGTAGTGTGAACAGCTTCGCCCGCACTATGTCCGCATTTTAAGGCTCGTGTGAATCATCCGGAGCGTGGAATGTCCGGGTTCAAATGTCGGTGGAATAACCGGGTGTTATGACTGCGGGTAAGGCGTGCTAAAAACTGGAATAGTCCTTAACATGTAAACGTAATGTTTCGGGCATGCCAAATGTCTGGAGCACCACCCTTATTAGTGTTGGTAATAAGCAAGCATTATATTAGTAATCACAGTAAGCAAATCACAGGAGTAACAAAAGTGACAAATCACATAATAAACACATCAGCTGTTATTGTACATAGATTACAGTAGCACAGAATTGGGTGTACTGTATGTTGTATCAAAACCACTCCACTTTTTCCTACATCACAGACGGTGACCTCAAACAACAGATTCATTCACACCAGATGAGTTCTTGAAGTATCCTTCAGTTCCTAGAAATTCCGCTCGATTCTCATCTCCTTTCGGTACTCCTTCTGGGATTCCGGCCATTGGCCTCGTTCGCTCAGGACAGTCAGCGGACTTTAAGAATGCTTTGGGAGAAACATGATAGGCTATCAGTCAAGGGCTGAACTAATCTTTTAGACTTAAAACATATCCAGCAAGCAGTCATTTATTAATAAAATCCCAGAGCTTAAACGTAATGTAGCAGGTCAGTGGTGTTTTTTGCCCCCAACAGCACCTTACAGGCAACACAGCCTTAAAGGCACTACCTTAACCATAACCCTAAAGGTGCCTACAGACCAAAGATCTGCAACGAGACAAGCTGCGATGTTCTAAAAACCTGGACGTTCTAAGACTCAGAAACTGCGAATTCACATGTTAAATCTTTTGCGACGGCTTGCAACTACCTGCAACGACCTGCGACGATTGATTCACACCGCTGCAACTCCTCTCTACAACGGTCTTATGTCGTCGCACATCTTCAGTCTGAATTGAGGTTAACCTTAATCCCCTCACCTCATCCTAACCCCAAATTGGGGGGAGTAGTGCCTGGGAGACACTGTTGAGGGACCAGTAAGACCAGTAAGACGAGGCTGTAAGGGGGAGAATGCAAGAAATGCAGCCCAGTCATTTTGCTTGTGTTGTAATATTTGAACTCTTTGTTCTCTCTGGCTTAGGTTCAACACCATTCCAATTGTAAAGTTCATGAGCCATCTGGTGTCCCACGTCTTCCTCCTGGCTCTCTTCATCCTCACCATAGTCTTCCCCCCGATCAACCCCATCTCCCTGGGCCACCTGGTCCCGGCCTGGTCCGAATGGCTCCTCCTGGCCTGGCTCTGCGGGATGATGGTGTCCGAGCTCACCCACCCAGGCGAGCGGGCCGGCCTAGCCTGGATCCGCATCATGCTCCTGGGCTTCTCACTGGCCGCCTTTCTCCTGCACCTCCTGGCTGTGGTTCTCCAGTGGTGGCCGCCCAGTCATCTGCACTGCCTGTTTGCTCGCAACGTGCTGTTGGCCGTGGCCATGACGCTGGGTTTCGTCCAGCTGCTGGAGTTCCTCACCTTCCACCACCTGTTTGGCCCCTGGGCGATCATCATCCGTGACCTGATGAAGGACCTGGGACGCTTCGCCGTCATCCTGGTGCTTTTCCACACAGCGTTTACCATGAGCCTGTCCGCCGTGTGCCAGCCCGTGTATCCCGTGGTCATCCAAGACGTTGACGTGGACAATGTCACGGACGCCCTGGAGGTTCCGGAGAAGGATCAAGAGCAGGAGCTGACTCCGCTCGACGTGTCCGTGCTGCTCTTCTTCGCCCTCTTTGGCCTCACCGAGCCCGAGGCCATGCCCGCCCTGGAGCGATCGCCGCCGGCCGCCGCCATCGTGGCCCACCTGGCATTCGGCATCTACCTGGTGGTGACGGTCATCGTCTTGATCAACCTTCTCATCGCCATGATGAGCGACACCTACCAGCGCATCCAGGCCCAGTCGGACATGCAGTGGAAATTCGGCCGGGCTGTGCTGATCCGCGACATGAGTCGCAAGTCTGGAACGCCGTCACCTTTTAACCTCTTCACCAACCTGTTCTTCTACGCCAAGATTCTGTGCAAACATGGAGGTATGTTTGTCTCCCCCAAGTAATTATTACTGAGAGGCTGTAATCAAAATACTTCAACAGAGCTGCACTTTAACTGATAAAAGCTAATCCTGCTTGGGCTCGTGTAGTGATACAAATGATCTGCCCAGTGGCTCGGCGGTGTAAATATGAGAGCAGTTGCTCATGCATTACCAAATAAGAAAAACAGATGAGTCAGTCTTACAGGAAACAGATTCGCTAGAGAGATTTACAGGTTTTGGCAAATGATTCGTAGAGGTGTTCCAATGACATGAAAGAACACAAAAAAAATGTGCAAAACACCACCATTTGTAACCTCTGTTGGCTTATTGTGGTGTGGAGTGTTAAAATTACAAATGACTTTGTTTGTTGTGTCCTGGCTTTTGCAGGTAATATCTGCTCGACGGAGGCTCGAGATCTGATGTGCGAGGAGGAGGACGTGGAGGGTCTATCAGACGGCCGCTCTCTGGATATGCTAGCTCAGTCATCTGTCAGCTGGATGCGGGGTAACAGGAGGACACAGGTCATTCCTGAGGGCAAGTACAGCTCCCTCCCTCCCTCCCCTCCCTCTCTCTCTCTCTCTCTCTCTCTCTCTCTCTCTCTCTCTCTCTCTCTCTCTCTCTCTCTCTCTCTTTCCCCCTCTCTCTCCCTCGCTCTCTCCATTTCAAAACAAATAGCCTACCAATCAAACCAGGATCAAGTGGACTACCTCTCTACCGCTTGCGCTCTCCTTCTGTTATTTCATTTTTCAGTTTTATGAGCTGTTGCAGAGGATATGGCTTCCCCCTATGAGGACCGCATCATTCATGGAACCAGATTTTTTAAACCATAGTTGAACTAGAGTTGCACAAGTGAACAAGCACAAATGTAAGGTTGGCATAGTTTCCCAATTAGCATATTTAGTATCCCATAGGCTAATATGATTTAGCCACAACTTAACCAGTGACTCTAGACACTTTACCATAAGTTGCTTTGGGGAAGGCCTGCCCTGATGTAATTGATAGTTGCCAAAATGTAGGTTAAGCCGCTTTAGCTAAAAGCATCTGCAAAACACATACATGTAAATATTAAAGGTATGTTATCCGGAACGCCTTCTGGAATTTATATAGCATCAGTGACCATATTGCCTCGGCAATATGCATCTCAGAGTGCTAGTCCATTCTAGTCCATTCCTGTAAGTCTGTTAAAGGAATAGTGCACCTCTTTATGAAAATTGGTTATTCACTCCCTTACCTGGAGTTACATATGTGGGTAAGAGCATTTTGGTCTCAATGCATGCGTTGTCCTAGTCTGGCAACCCCAATTTTACCTTGAGCTTAGCACAGACACTGGAAAGTAGTTGCCAAAGAATTTCTATCTGGCAACTTTGCATTCCAGCGCCTATGCTAAGCTAATGCTAAAAAATGCAATGAGACCAAAATGCTTTTACCCACATATGTAACTCAGAGTAAGGAGGTAAAAAAAACAATTTTCATAAAGAGGTGGACTATCTCTTTAATGTCTCTGTTGGTGGCCATGCAATGCTGTGAGTCTTGTTGTGTTGTGTTCAGCAGGTGGAGCCTCTGTTGCCTTGAGGCCGGGAGGACAGGTGCGTGTGGAGCAGATAGTGGACTGGGCAGTGGTGGTGCAGCGCTTCCTTGCCCACCGTGGACAAAGAGACTGGAACCCAGTGGAGAGAGAGAAGGAAGTATTCTAGCCTAATGGAACCAGAGAGAGAATACAGTAACCAGTATATCAGACTGAGAGAAAAAAACAGCTTTCCTTGAGAACCTAGCCATCAAGAAAATGTGTCAATGTCTTTGACACTACACTGCCTTGCTAGGTTCTCAAGTCTTTTTAATTGTCATTTGATGACCCAGCCATGGTCAGGTTCAGTTTAGTGAATGTATAGTTTATCTTTAGCTTTAGCTCACGATACTAATAAAGATATTAATAAACGTTTTGCAAATGGAGGCCAGGATTTTCTCTCAAGTCTCATTGCAAGACAACATGTGCCTATTAAATACCACTAATGAACCTACATTCAGGTCGACATTCAAAACACTGCCTTTTTGGCCAGATCATTTTCTTTTGCAGCTTTATTTTTCTGAATGTATCTAGCATGCGTTGTAAACTATTTTTAATAGTGTAACCTGATGTGTATGACTAATATTGTCATCATGCACTCACTTTTGACACACTTCAGCGGCAGCACTCTTAATCATGGACTAGGCCTAAAACAATATTGAAATGTTGAAACATTTAGTAAACCCAGAGATTACCCACATTATACTTACACTCAGTGTACACGACGGTCCAGCAAGAGCTAAGAGCTTTTTGTGGATGAATTGAATTCGTTCCAAACTCCATAATGCAAATCTTTACATTATGGCTGTGTGAAATATGTGTAAATATTGTACCTACTCCACTCAAGTCCCCGGGGTCTAAATTAAACAAGGGATTCACAGTTCTGCCATTACATGAATAGAACCCATAAGGCTTGGGAAAGCAAGGCCTCTCTCGCTCCATTCGCTGGCGAGAGGGGACAGGATGTCATTTGTCTGCTTGCTAGTGGAAGGGAACGAGCACAGGCTATGTTTTGGCTGATTGATGCCACTAAAGCTTGTAACAGCCCATAAGTCAGTGTCAAGAGTGAGTCCGCTGACCGAACTTAACCACTCGGGATAAAAAAGGGCTTTTTAAAGTGGAGGGAGTACTCAGAGAGTGAGGCTGATAGGACTAACAAGAGAAGGAAACGTGAAGAAGGTGCTTAGTGGAGAGAGCCCAGAAATCTACCTATAAGGGTATCTTCGGAAAAAAGACTTTATTGAAACGTGGCTATGGTATGGTAACACAATAAAATGACCCCCCCCTTCCCCCAAACCTTCTGGGAGTGAAAATAACAGACCATAATCTCCACCCTCCAGGTCTTTGAGTCATTGTATGAAGTCATGGACAATGTCATATGTGAAGTGCCTTTGTCTGGATATTTTATAGTGACCTATAATGTGCTGTGTACAGTTCTCTTTCCAGCTAACTATATATTATTTAACCATGGTTTTTATCTAGTGTTGATATACGCAGATGATATACTGAATGTGACTTGCTCAGTAAATCATGAGAATGTCTCAATATTCTGCCATTATGTGCTTTTTGTATAAAACATTGTAAATCCTGCCAGGCTATAATTTTAACTGTCACATCATAAATATTTTCAACGGATTCCATTACCCAGGTGTTTTGAATTACAACGGTTCAGAGCAGTCAAACTATAAATAAATAAGCAAAGCCTTTGTACAGCACTCTGTTTCTTCATTCCTCACATTACATTCTGAAACTGTACGCTTTTATCCTGTTTTCCACTGAAACCGAACAATGAAGTCCTCCGGTTTATCTGGATTTTGTCAGAATGACAGGTTTAAGACTTTTGATGGCTAAGCATGTTAACGCCAACATGGATCACCTCTTAAAGTGCAGATTTCACAAGTTTTGACATTACAGAGAACACCTCCAAGTTTTCTAGGAAAGAGATGACATTTTATCTTCAACTGTCATATTAACGGTCTGCTTACAGCATCGAAAATGTTGCCTGCTGTATACATAGATTATGTATACACAGTATTAGCATTATGGTTCCACAAAAGCAAATGTCACGTCATAAAACCTAACTACTGCATTCCTTGGAGAGTGAGAACAGAAGAAGAGAGAGAGAGAGAGAGTGTTCAGGTCTACCAGCATTGTTTATGCTCTTTGGTGCAGCCCAGGTCATAATAGCCATTGGCAGACCACCCTGGAACCAAACTCATGCAGAGAGAGAGAGAGAGAAAAAAAAAAGGTGTATGTACTGTATGTCTGCCTGGCTCTTCAAGAACAGTTGCAAAGCGACTGAGTACCACTCACACACAAGACAGATAAGATGTGTAGAGGTACCACATGGAGGTTCCTAAAGAGGCCTCACTCACGCTTAATTGAATTTCCCCTCGTGCTATTTTGGACTTTGTTTGTGTTATTTTCATTCTGATGGAGTAATTGGGGCCATTGCAGAAAGAATAAATATAATCCTAAGCATCCTCTGAGGGCTCTTTATGGACTTCTTTGTCCCAGTGAGAGGACCTTAACACAGCCCTAAGTTCAGCCAAGTTGATTTTCGACGGTGATTAATCACGTAGTAACATTAGCGTTCTGATCGGCGCAAGACAATCGGGAGTAGATCTGATGGCTCTAAGCCAAAGTCTCAACTAGATTTCTCCCCCAAGTCCACAGCACTGGGTTGTTTTGCTAAGCTATAAAAGACCAAAAGGTCAAGTAGGTCAAGAGCCTCAAGTCAAAGGCCTTCCACCGTTATGAGCGATGTGTCTGTCAGGCTAGACCCTATTTGCGTAAGTCTGGACAATGCCGTCCAGTGGGTTTTGGTTGCATGTAGCTGATCTTAGCATAATTTTCATGAAGAAAAGAGTATTTGACCCAAATCTTTTCCAGAGTTAGTGACTGTGTTGAGCCATAATTTACATCGTTTGTACGCTGGTGGATGGGCTAAGCGTTCGTGCCAGAAATGAAGACCTCTCTCTGCGCTTGGAGGATGAATTAGGGCATCATTGTTTACATGAACGTAGTGAGCAAATTACACATATGGCATGTGTCACAAGGGCCACGGCTCACCCTACTCATAACAAACCCAGCCGTCTAATGGACACCTGTGATTTGTCCCTGTGATATGTGGAGAGAGTCTCTCGCCCCCACATCCCGTGATAGATCATAGTGATCCCTTTTCTATCTCAGCACTATATCCGCTGAATTTGGATTTACTGTAAGAGTTTTCCTCCTCTTCCCAGAAGAAGTAGAAGATGTTCTGCTCTTGACATCCTACTTCTGACTGCCACACATCTCCTTAAGTGGAACAACAGAGTGATGCCACCATGCAATTGAGTGACCTACTAAAATGAGATGTTGCAGATACAGGGAGAACATCCTTGCTGTTGTTTATCAGTGTCCAAATATTTTGAGGTGTTGTGTTCTGTCAAACGAAAGGCTTATACAGTACTTTCATTTGTCATCTGTCCACACGGGGTTGGTGGATGGATGGTGGTGGTGGTGGTGGTGAGTGGTGGGGGGCATGAGCAGTGTCGAAAGAACAAGGCTGTTCGTTAACTGACATGTTTTTCTTTTCCTCTCCTCTCCCCCTCCTCCCTTTTGGCGGTGGAAAGGAACCGTAAAACTTTCCCCCCCTCCAGTCGTCCCTCTTGCCATGAACGGCTGAGTGCGTCCCAAGGCGTGATGACGAGAGCACTGGGAAGCAAACTTTGGGAAGGTTCCTCCCTCAGTCACTGCCTGGGGGGTGGGAGAGGGATTACTGCAGCAGTGGGAGGAGGGGGTGGATGGGAGGACGTGGGAGGACGAGGGGACGAGGCTCAGTGGGAACTCAGACATCCTCCCTGTCACAAGGAGGATTAGAATGGGATGCTTTGAAGCATGCTTCAGCAATGCCATGATTCTTCTTCTTCTTCCATGTGGAGTGATGTGGAAGAGATTTGACAGATTCGATCCCTGAGAGACAACTGAGGAGGACATGTTGCTCAGACACCTTGCTCAGAGAGAGTCACTACGGCAGGTCTTCTCTGCGTTTATAGGAGAATGAATTCCTTCCTTTTGAGAGATGAGGTTATGGAGTGCAAGAAGAATACATGAAGAACTTATGAAGTACAGCAAGTCACCATTTGATGGACACGTGGTAAAGGAGGTTCTTACGCAGAGGAGATAGTTTAACGATTTCACATCTGGACCTGTACTGACACCTGATGTCACACAAGTAAGTCGAAGCCTTATATTGTTCACATCGTGAATCCAAATGTTCATGCAGTGCTTCTCTGATGTATTCGGTGAGTTCACCCAAAGTTCATGTGAAAGAGGAGACTTTATTACATGCGCTTTCCCTGTTACCCAAGAATCACATAATTGGAATAAATAAACACTGGGAAGATCGGAAGTCTAAAGACTTTAGATTACGACCCATGCCAAGTTCCTGGAAGCTGACAGACATGACAAACATATTCATCAGAAATATGCGGTGGTAAACAAATATAAAGGCATAGACAAGAAGATAGATATGATAGATAGATAGATGATAGATAGATAGATAGATAGATAGACAATAGATAGATAGATAGATAGATAGATAGATAGATAGATAGATAGATAGATAGATAGATAGATAGATAGATAGATTTCTCAGTCAAGATCTGCCATCTCAGTTAAATGCATTTCCATCTGAGGGAGGGGAGAAGAAAGGCAGACCGCATGTAATGAGGTCCTGAACTCTCTCACAAACCAGGCTGGCAAACTGAAGCACTTTCTATTTTTAGATAGACTGTGGGCAGTTTTATTTAGATTCAACACTTGAAATATGTCAATAGCCGTGTTATTGCCTTAGAAAGGCTTTTCACATACAGAATAAGACACTCACATTGTGTGTTGGTTTCTGAACTATTTTTAATACTGTAAGCTTCCAAGTTTGGTGAAGTCAGGGGGTGTAGCCTGACGTTCCAACGTGCCAACAGATAATTTTGCCACTTTTAATCTTTCTGTATTATGTAAATAAGAAACAGCACCACAGCCAAGATAAAGAAACAAAGGCATGGCCAAACATTTACTCTGTCCTCCAATAATGCAGGATGTTATTTCTTCCTTGGCCCATAGGTCATCTTTGTCAGATGTCTAGAGATTTTTTTTTCTAAAGCCCACTTGCCTATTAAATATTTTCTCTTGTACTGCAGTCGGAATGACAGCATCAACTGATCAATGCTTCTGGGAAAATAAGATAACATAAAATAAGATAAGACAGTACTTTATTCATCCGGATGAAAATTCAAGAATGCCCATTTACCTATTATCTACTAGCGATGGTGGCACAGTTGGTAGAGGTGCCGTTCAGCAACCGAAGAGTTGCAGGTTCAAGCCCCACTCTCCATGACCCCATCTAGGTGTCCTTGAGCAAGATGCCTAACCCCAGATTGCTCCCGGTGAGCAGGTTGGCGCCTTGCATGGTTGCCTCTGCCACCGATGGGTGAATGTGAGGTATACATTGTAAAGTGCTTTGAGTGCTCGTAGGAGTAGAAAAGCGCTATATAAATACAGTCCATTTACTATATTAATGGTATAGCCTATATATCAGGGGTGGGCAATTACTTTGGCCAAAGGGCCACATTGGGTTTAGAGACTAACAGGCCGGGTGTTAAGAGTCAACTGAATGATTTTGGTAAATTGACAAGTCTCAAACCAGTAGCCTCGCTTTCTTCACAGGACATGTTAACATGCAGGTTTAAAAGGGTGGGATTTGTATTTCATGAATACAACAAATTCGATGAATCAGTCTTATAAGTTATATAAATTATCTTATTTTGGGGCTACATGTGGCCCCTGGGCCTTGGTTTGCCGAGTTATGGTATATATTATAATTTTATTACTTTTTTTGTAATTAATCCTCATTTATTTTCCATTATGATTCTTTCTAGGAATAAAACTATGGGTAGCATTGTTGCTTCCACATTAGCCTTCCCCCCCAATGCCACTGACAATACAACCCAGCCCAACATGTTGGAGGCCAGAACAATCTCCCACCTTGATGCAGAACTTTATAACGACTTCTACAGCCTATGGATCACCCTCATGGTAGTCAACACTCTCATGTTTACAGTAGGCATCGTACTCAACACCCTGGCATTGTACGTCTTCTGTGTGCGGACCCGCACAGCAACCGCCCCTGTTATCTACACCATCAACCTAGCGGTGGCCGACCTGTTGGTGGCGCTGTCGCTCCCGGCGCGCATTGCCCTGTACTACAGCGGTGGGCACTGCCAAGCGTGCGTGCACGTGCACACCTTTAGCTACTTCGTCAACATGTACTGCAGCATCCTCTTCCTCACCAGCATATGTGTGGATCGCTACCTGGCAGTGGTGTGGGCAGCAGGGGGTGCTGCAAGCTTACGGTGGCGGAGTCCTGGAGTGGCGCGGGGGGTCAGCGCTGGCGTCTGGATCTTTGCCGTGGTCATCACTTACTCGCTGCAGACGACAGCGTCCATCGAGTTCGGCAGCTCGGGACCGTCAAGCTCGTATTCGTGCTGTCAGCTGCCGCTGTTGTTTGCGCTCACAATCCTGGAGTTCGTGTTGCCGCTGCTGGCTATTGTGGGCTTCACGGCGCGTGTGGCCTGTGCGCTAGCTGATCGGCGACTAATGCCACAGAGCCGAGGACGCCGCCGCCGAGCCGTGCGACTGCTGGTGGCCGTGCTGCTGGTGTTCGCCATCTGCTTCACTCCCTTCCACGTGCGCCAGGCGGTGGTCTACTTCGGCCTGGGCGGTAACCGGGCACAGCACGTGGTGGCCTACCACGCCACAGTCACCCTCAGTAGCCTCAACAGCTGCTTGGACCCCGTGGTGTACTGTTTCGTTCCGGACGGCGTTCGCTCGGCCTTGAGACGACCGTACCAGTTAGCCGCTGGGTGGAGAGGAGCGTTGGTGGACGGAGGTGAACCCCGTACCAGCGGAGTCATGGGAGGAGGAGGGAACGGAGCGGCCGACGGAGATGTCGGGGATGGAGATGCGGACAGCGTTCGGCGGAGCCCAAGGTCACCAGGGTCACCGGGGTCAACCACTACAGCTCTGGCACACAGCATGGCCACGCTGACCCTAAGCCAGTGTGCCCTCACATCTGCAGAGCTGTCCGTGTGACCAAGGCCGTACTGGGACCAAAAAATGGCCTGGGCATTTTTGGCTATGGCAGCCGACCATGATTTTATTCAATAAGATCTAATTGGACTAGCCCAAAATCCCTCAAGAAAATTATGAGTAAATTATGACAACCCCGGCCCAAAAATGACTGTCAGCCCACCGGGCATTGCCCTGTATGCCCTATGGCCAGTCCATGCCTGCATGTGGCCAGGACTGAATGAGAGGCTCACACAGGAGTAAACTCATACAGGGCCGTATTCTCCCAGGTGATTAAGTCCAAAAAAGTGCTTTGCGCAGACTGAAATAAATGCATGAAGCTATGCGTTTTTTTGGACTAAAGCATCTGGGAGAATACCAGCCGCAGTGAGGTAAATATGAAGCAGTGGATGAAGGGAAGAGATGGACAATATATTGTACTTTTTGGTGTTTTGACACTCAGCCAACTTCCGGCCAGATCTGCTACTGAATTGTGGTGTTATCGATCCGACAAGTGAACTCCAATGAACCTTTAATTGTAGGCCTAAAAATTCTACATGTCAGGAGCTTATATTCTGTGTGCACATACTGTAGTATAGTTTCTCACTGAAATATACAAGAGTTCTTTAAAGAGAAATATACGTCCATTCAGTCACACTTACTAGGGGGGAATATTTTTGTTGTTTATTTTTCTCCTCTTATCTTAATGGATGTGTGAAATCATTTGTTTATGATCTCTCAAGGTCCAAATCGCAGGGAAATGGCAGCATGTTTGATATTCAACCTCTTAAGTCTCCACTTTCTCCATTTTTTTGCTGTCTGCCATCTAACTTCACTTTGGTCATGCTATTTACAAATTAAACATGTCTATAATTTGTTTCAGATTTTATTCCACTTGAAAGAAATATGCAAACACCAGTCTGTTACAATTGTATATATATATTTTGCACAAACATCTTATGGACAAAGTGTCACTTCAAGACTTCTCTGATATCATCTCCATCTTGATAATTCCTTGTAAACAAATGGGAAGAGTATGTAAGCCATAGAAATCTTCACTGGCATGGCTATTCAGAAATGGATATAAGTATTTAGAAAGATGGTACATGAACCAATTTGTTTGTTAGTGTTAGTAAATTGCCATAAATAGTAAAATTTCTTCTTTTTCCTTGCGACTTCATTCACATTGTACAATATAGTGCCTCACTGTATAATAGTATCTTTTTGAGTATTATATAAAAATATCTAATGTATTCATTTCTCTTATTCACAGTATATTTAAATTATTCATAATATATCTAGGTTTATGGTATTTGGAATTAGCAGTTGTTCAAAAGAATTCAATTTCAATAAATCTCCAGAAATGTATCTTTCATTAACGGTTATTTTAATTTGTAGTCAAGGACAATCATAAACAAACACATTGTGAAAATGTTCATGGTTTTCCTCTGAACATGTTGGTTAACATGCGGCCACCCACACAGAAAAACAACACTTTGACAAACAGCAACAACAACAAAAAACACCATTGACTCTAATCTAGCATCCATGGGGGGTATTCCAAGAAATGGCTAACCTAGATAAGTTAAGCCAGAAGTAGTGATAAATCTATTAGACCTAGAGTACCCTGGAGACATCGTTCTATTTACTAAACAGAGCAAGCAGGCTACTATATTAGGAAGTTTGCCACTTCCTCTAGCCTCACATACCCCCGCTTGACGCTTCATTACCTTTTCGGAATTCCCCCCAGATCAATCCCATTTAAACCAGGGGTTCTCAAAGTTGGGGTAGGTGAGGGCCAATTTAGGGACCCAACATTGAACTGAGGGCCGCAAAAGAGACGGGGGGTTACAAAAACACAATTTGTTACAATTTGTTACAAAACAATTGTATTCATTTTAATGACCAGGTTGCATCTCTACAGTTCACGTTTATTGCATTAATCCCTATAGATGCCATTATACACTACTAAATCTAGATTAATTTTTTTCACAGCAAATTACAATTTTAACAGTTTTACAGATATTATCAGATGTCATTGCGGGTCGCCATAAATGTTTCCACGGGTCGCCATTGACCCCCAGGCCGCATTTTGAGAACCTATGATTTACACTATAAAAAAGACATACAATACAAGACTACATATAGTGCATGTTTGAGGTAGACATGAAGTCCATTGGGCTGTGTGACGCCGTACTACCAAAAGGGGGTGCTCTTGCTCATCAAATGTGTTTTCATGAATCTTTATTACAGCACAATTCACATATTTCCATCCATTAAAAGCACAGGCCTGAATGTTGATGATTCTCTTTTGGGAAAAAATCCCAACAAATGAAAAAATCGATCATGTGGACAATCTATTTGGTAACAACAGAGACTTTTTTGCTGTATGAACTTTTCAAACAGTATAAGCACTGTAAGCGCATCATAGTGTGATTGACGCAACTTCTCTTGTTACACATTGTCAGTGTAGGTTAAGTGAGGCATATTTGATGAATCAATGAACTGTAGATTGGCTACATTTTAATTCAATTTCAGGTGTGATATTCCCATTCCTACTGACCTCATCAGCAGTAATCTAGACAGACCTCAAACTACTTTCATGCTGTTTGTGTTATCAGCATTTCAGAATACTTCTGCAGTAAGTACGCTGATATAGTAAAATACAATATTATAATTCATCCCATGATCCCATTTGTTCCATCGTTCGTACTCTTAACCTAGTACTTCATGGGCTGTAATCTAAAACATTACCATCTTTTTTTGTGCAGTAGAAGAGTGTTACAGTAAGTTCACTAGAAAAGTGTTACAGCAACAAGATATTTTGATATATTCACACTGTGATGTGCTTGCATTGTTTCTTTTTTAAATCATACAATAAGAGGTCTCAGTGATTGGCTTCTGTGTAGGCTATACTCTACACAATTCAGACATCTATGAAATGAAATGAAGACTTTCCCTTGCTACTTGTTGTGATCCCCTGTCTGTTCTTGTTTTGACTCCCCCATTTGTGACTTGATTTGCCCTGAATGTCCCCTTTCAGAGAGAAGAAATTTTTGCAGGGATCTAGTGTCTCCTCTAAAATGCTCCACATGTTCACAGACATTATGTGATGAATGTGACCTTTTCGGGTTTTTTTTTTTTCTTTTTTCTTTTCTTTTTTTTTAAATCTAATAACCCCCTCCTTGTGTTACCGGAGTCTCTAGTTCACACGCCTGTGTGTGTGTCCTCCACCCCTGCGCTCTCCACTCTCTCTGTCATGTTGTCTAGCCCTTTGCAACATAACACCAGCGTGTGGAGTCTGCTTGCGTATGTTTGGTGTGTGAACGCTGGATTAGGCCGCGTCTGAGACATTCTCTGGGTGGACGCGAAACAAGTTGGCCGTCTGGAGTTGGGCCTTCACGCCTCCGTACGACCGCGTGAGCGACACCCTGCTGCCAGCCGTGTTGTCGCGGACGTGGTGGTGGAGAGAGCATAGCATGTGTGTGTCTGCCCAGCAACCTGACAGCAGCGGAAAGGGGTTTGCGGAGACGGACGTGAAAGTGCGGAGGCAGGAGTTTTTTTGTTTTTTTTTAAGTTTGTTTTGTTTTTTTGAGGATGCTGCACACACACACACACACACACACACACACACACACACACACACACACACACACACACACACACACACACACAAACACACTAGGAGGTCTGCTTAGATGTAAGCAGGTTTTTCTTTAGTTTTTCTTTTTGGAGAAACCACCTGCTCTGGCCTGCATCAGCGTCTTTTACTAAACAAGGGGAAGCCCTTACACTTACCCAAGGGCCAATGTAAAATTAAGTGCATCGATGTCCAACTACAAGTGAACTAATAGTAGATTATTGTCATAACACATTACTATTTTTTTAAGAAGTTACAGAAGGTCACATGAATGTATGAAAGCAAAGGGCCACAAATCGCCCCAGGGCCTTAGATTGGCCACCCCTGCTCTGAGCTCTTGACTCTTACACCCATAAAACTGCTGACTCAACACTTTGAACACATAAACAGGGTTGTTTTCTTTTTTGTCCTTGGATGCAGTAGCACTTATGAACAAATGAAAAAAAAAACAACTTCAGGAGTGTTCACTTGTTAGGCCTACTGTTGTTGCATATTTATATTCATCTGCTGTAGAAAGATTACTCGAATTTAGCACACAGCCAGATATTTCAAGTATTTCTCATTAAAAAATAACAGTGTGACAAATATTCAAGTGGATCATTCAGAGCCAGATTAAAGTATTGCCTTAGGCTTCTTAGGGTGTTTGTGATGGTCGGCCATAATCTCACAGGGAGGTGGAAGAAGGCAAATAGTGTTGCAAAGTTAATAATTATATTATTATGACCTTAATATCTCAAAACCTATTGGATACTAGTGAAGAAAGTTATTTGTCAAACAGAAAGCTGTTGGTATGACCCAGTGGTTCTCAAACCATTTCTGTCATTCCCCACTTTGGAAGGCAGAGAATTTTCACACCCCACCTGGAAGGCTCAATTTGTGCACAATTCATGTATCTCCGTGAGGAATACTTAGCGAGTACAGGATTTTTGTCAATGTTAGAATTTTCATGTTACTATGACCTATGGTGGGGTCAATGGCGGCATGGACATCAGCCATGACCCTGTGACCTTTAGAAAGTCAACACTAAATTATGGCCATTGCGAAATACAGAAACTAGGCTACTTTTAAAAGAGTGCATTACACTGACATTGAACGATCTGATGGCTTATACTGTATGGTCATCTGCGCTCAATGCAAATATTGACCCCATAATGCCAGCAAATGACTGGCATGCAAAACCATGCAATACTGAACCCTGCAGTCTGGTTTGCATTCACTTACAACAAGGTCACTCAGCTTTGGCCAGCTTTTGGTCCTGCAATTCACTGGCTCAGAGAGAGAGAGAGAGAGAGAGAGAGAGAGAGAGAGAGAGAGAGAGAGAGAGAGAGAGAGAGAGAGAGAGAGAGAGAGAGAGAGAGCACTCCCCGATTTTCACAATATGTCAGCATCCAACTCAGACAGAGAATGGTCGCTTCTAGCCTTTTCTCTAGCCTGATTGCCATCGACTTTCAAAGCTCTACGAGACTTTGGTCTGACCAAGAGCCTGTACAACAAATGTTTCCTAAGGCACATGGTTGACCCGCCTCCCTCAAATGCCTGTAAATGCTGTAAAGCTTGAACCAATCACACCACTCTTCCCCCTGATGTATGTGACTCGAAGGGCACTGCTTCACTGCCTTGGACATCGCCTGGTTCTGATGCCTATACAAGACAGAGAACTGCTCCTTGTCCGATATTGTAATAAAAATTGAGCGAAGAAAAAAGGGACTGCAACACTTTCTTAATATAACAGGCTTAGCAGGTTTGAGCAGAGGCAGATAATTGAGAGCAATATTATTAATAATTCCGGTAGTTTATGAAACAATAAACAAAATTGAAGTGGAAAAAAAAGAAATGAATTGCGATTTCTCCTTGATACTTGGCACACTAAGCGATTGCCAAGTTTGTCTATGCCAGGAACAGACTTGACAAGTTTAGATCTATCACTCAGATCAAAATATTTGTGGTTGCACTCTCTAGAGAGACTAATTGTGACACATTGCAATGACTCATCATGTATTCTGATGTTTTCACCCCCAGGGTGAAATTATCGGACTATACTACAAGTAGAAAGCCTGATCCAAACTGGGTGGGCCTTACCATACAAGTTTGAAAAGTGAGTGTGTCTCTTTCTTCTCACTTTTGCAGCGCTTCAGCATGTGAAGCCTCTTGCGTTGGAGAGTCTGTGATTTGTGCCACAGGTCAAACGTTCCTCTTTAGCCCAGCAAACACAGACGGGGAAACTCATGTGCAAGAACTTGCTGACTCTTGCTGGTCTACTTCTGATCTTGTGGCTGTCACACCACATCTGTGCAACACAGTTCTGCCTTGACTTCCACAACTTAAAAAAAAAGAGGACGACGACGACATTAAAGTGACCATTAACCTCCTAATTCTCAACCATTCGGAACGAAGAACAAAAAGTCATGAGACAACTCCATGCCTCTGGAAATTGATTTGTGTTTAACTTTGTGTTGGTGCTCTTAAAAGCACACTGTGAAACGGTCTAAATGGTGCCTTGACCTCAATAAAATGGAGCACAGCATCTATCAGTGTGAGGTCCCCATCAAATTAGTGTTGCAGGAAGTTTCAGTCGAGTAGATTCATAGAGTACCCATCTGTAGCCGACTAATGTGATTAAATTATACTCCCGAGACTGTCTGGGACAGAGACAGAGTAATTAATTGGTGTACTGGTATGAGCTGCAGTTCAGTAGTGGTGGCCTCTTTCTAGATCTGTTTCGGAAAACAATGTCCTGTGGATGGTTCTCTGCGAAAAGGAGAAAGAGGACAGGCACACACACACAGGCCTGGTTCTAGACTTTTCGCTGCCATAGGCCAAATTTCAGTTTTTTCCTAGAAATATAAGAGAAAAACTGAAGAAATATAGAAATAACAGTAACACTTTATTCGAAGGTACCGTCATGAGACTAACATGACACTGTCATTAACTATGACATGACAAAAATCTGTCATAGACTTTATAAACCTGTCATGACTATTACATACCTTAACCCTAAACCTAACCCTAACCACGACAAATACTGGGTGACACTTAATGACAGAAGTCATGACAGGTGAATAAAGTTTATAACAACGTCATGACAACGGCATGTCATAGTTAATGACAGTCTCATGTCCGTCTTATGACGGTACCTTCAAATAAAGTGTAACCGAAATAACTGTTTTGATATTTGGTGCCCTAGGCGATCGCCTAGTTTGTCTATGCCTAGAACCGGCCCTGGGCACACAGTGGAGGAGGAAGAGGAGGAGGAGGAGGAGAGGAGGCTGGGGTGGCAGTTGGGGGAGAGAGGGGGAGGTGGTGGTGGTGTGGGGGGAGGGGAGGGGGATTGGTTGAAGGGAGCTACGTGTTCCTGCTGGGGCAGAACGTCCTGTGGCATTTGCAGAAGAGTTTACTGGAGGTGGCAGGAGTCTGACATGGATTACCAGCATACTGACATCAACGGGCACTCATCCAGAATAAACAACCTTTACGGGACAAGGTTGGATGCTCCGTAAAATCCTAACCTCCTTCTTTCCATGCACAAGAGGGACGAAGTGTCTTAAACCTAAGTGTTCTATACGTGGGTTGCCTATTATGGTTTGATATTGTTTTGATGTTACGTAAACAGATAAGTAGCCAGTAATCCCTTCCTGTCAAGCCGGTTCATGCCTTTGTCCTTTGAAGTTTTGATTGCGTGTGTTAGCCCAGGAGTTTGCTCCGTTTTCTTTGGTATTTCAGGCACTTTTAATGAGTTTACTGTAAATCCTAAAGACTTAAGTTTTTTCAAAGGCATTTACTGACTTTCGAAAACCACCTTGGGTACAATAAGAGTCTTTCTTCATTTCTTTGGCCTTGAATCAAAAGGCTCTTATCTTCTTTTTTTTCTAGCACGCCATGTGGTCAGAATAAAGATTAATTCAAAATCAAATGAAATGAGGCTTAATGGAGTCATAGAGAGGAATGTCTATACATTCATTTAGGAAGAATTATTATAACCCCCTTTCATTAATAACCAGGCCTCTTTGGTGATATAAGCCATATACTATTAAAGGAGGAAATATGGTGATTTACGCAACATCACCATGTTGTTCAGCATATTCTGTCTTTGGTTACAGATGGCTGTCTCTGGTCTGCAAGATTATAAGATGGACATGAAGATAGTGATGGGCGGAAGGGGGGTGCAAATGATGATGGCTTTTGATAGACAGCTTTCACTGCTGTTTACATCTGAGCGACTGTCTAAATTCAAACCCTTCCAAGGCCTGACATAACAGGGTTTACATCTGTTCCCTGCCAAAGGGTGTTGAAGCCTGGCGAGTTATCACAGATGGCACCGTCTTACCTCCAGCGAATCACGACTCCCGCGCACAACCTGATGGTGACACTTGGTGTCCAGAACCAGTAGTAAATTCGCATGAATATTACATAAGCCACAGTTTGCCCTTTCTTTGGAACAAGAGAGTGGGAGAGCTAAATACACAAACTCAGCTGAGCAATGACTGAGACAGAGGTCAAAAGTGAAGGCTAGTTTTTTTTTTTTCTTTTTCTTTGTTTTTTTTTTAAATGGAAGCAGACAGGAAAAGAGGTAGAGAGACCCTGCCCGTGTTTGGTCAGGAGTCTTGGCCTTCTCGGCGCTCTTTTATTGCTTGGACGGGTGTGAAAGTGAGTGAGGAGACAGCGACACAGGAGATAATTATCCACTTGACAGAAGAGAACAATAGCAGTCCTGGAGAAGGGCCAAGCTTGGGGTGGGGGTGGGGGGGCAGGTGGGGTGGTGGTGGGGGGGTGGGGGGGCTCTCTTACCATGCTCTAAGTTCTCAGAGTCCGACAATTTATGAACACAATGCCTTCCTGTCCACTCACTCGGTTGTGGCGGCGAGAGGAAGATGTCCAGCCAGGGGTGTTCGCGGGGTGTTTGTCCGGTAGCCTTTGATGGCCTCCATTCTTCAGGGTATCCATCACTCTTCCAGGGCTGATTACAGGTCAGGTACCCCCCCCCCCTTTCTTTTGAGGAGCCAGAGTCTCTCTATGAGTGTCTACTATGGCCAGAGGCCAGTATCGTGCAAGTGATTGCTTTTGCAGAGATGTGGACCAAAAGTGTTGTGAGAAATTGATTCTCTTACTCTGGCCCATTATTGCACTTTAGTGCATGGAACGGAACAGGATGAGAACGAAAAACCCAAGAAAAACGCTCTTGAAGACAATGTAGTTCACTGTCTGAAAAAGTCTCAAGACCTAATATGTGACGAAAAGACATTTTTTTTTCTTTTAATTCATCAGTATGTCACCAATGAAAGATTCTGAATGGTTTGCTAAATTGTAACCCACTCCATATGTTTCCATATGTTTAGGAAGAGGATTTGCTTCCATAATGAGAAAGCCAGCTCAGGCTGTCTTCCCAAGGCCTTTGCACTGGTTGCAATGGTGTAGCCTAGGCTATTGACTTGAGCTGCAGTTATTGTTGAACAGGAAGTCTTTTGTGGGATTTCCCACTGTTTGTTATGCTTGCATGTCTATTGAACCAGGAAACGAAACTTATACCCAGTGCCTTGGATGATCCCCCCCGCCCTCCATCCCCACTTGGCAACACAGCTGGCAAGCACGTAGGCCTCACATATTCTATTCATGCAAATAAGTTCACAGATATAGCTAAACACTTTTAAAATAACTTGTGATTTTAAACATCAAACTATTCCGATGTGCTGATTTAAACTGCTCAGGAAACCTACTTACATGTAAACTGATGTGCAGGAAATATTTAAGTATGCATCTGTTCACCTTACATTTAACTTATTGGTTTATGTTATGGTTTGTAGGTTATGTTTTATTTTTGCCAATACTAGGCTAGGCAACCAGTGATGGTCTCAGTATTCTTGTCGTTGCTATTGTTGCCATCATTCATACATTTAACCATTGAATTATGGGCTATAAAGGGGGTAATAATATTATAACAACAGGTGTATTACCTATAGCCTACAGGAAAGGCTCCCTCGCCTGTTGTGTCCTAATAGCACATGAATGATAAATACAGGATAATTGTTGCCTAGGCAAATAACAGCACTGGTCTACGACAGTAAAAGATGAATACATGCTTGATAGAATAGGAAAAAATCATACAAAAATTGCATACCTAATTTTCTATTTGACTGCACATTATCAAAACCGCAAGAATGGGATTAGGATGACACATAACCACAAAACCCTCTTGGATGATGCATGTTTGGGGCGAGCGCTTGTGCCTTCACCTTTAAATGTAAACCCCGCCCCTTTATTTAAATCACTCATATCCGTCAGCGGAAGCGGTTCGTGTATTTCCGACAGATATTCCCTTTAAAGGCGCATTAAAACCATTGGCTTAACTGCAAGACGTCCCAGAGGATTCCGTCAATGCACCAAAACAAAATACCTTGCAGGGGAGTTAAACGCCAAAACACATCCACTAACGTCTCACAGTCGTTTGTTTGTCCAGCGGAGAGACGAATTGGGGTAAGCATTTTAGATGTCTCTTCAAATATCATTGGCAATGTCGACCAGCGTTACCAGTTGCATCTCAGGTTGCTCGCTGCAAGCGCTTGACTTGACGGCGGTCGCGAACCAATGTTATGCACCGAGAACTTGCAAAAAAAAAAAAAAAAAAAAAACGTCCACTTGCCTCAGTGAAAAACAACACGGTGCTTAAATCTTAATAACGTTACAACTTCAGTCTGTTTGTGATGCGACCCAATGTATGACCGTGAAGGGTTTTTCTAAAACGGGGACAGCTCGTCCCCCTGAATGCATAACGTTATCTAGAGCAAATAGGTTGCCAAAAAGTCGATGAAACGACATCCAACGCTGTGACTGTATATAACGTTACCATCCACTACGTTGCACTTGACTGCACTAGTGTTGATGTTGGTTGGGTTGAGCGGTCAGTGCAATTTTATAACCGTGAACTGCACTGCCCAACTGTCAAATAAAGTGAGCCCAAATGTGACACGGTGTAAGTATCCAAGGATATGCCTGTAGACATACATTATTATGCATATTTGCATCAATGCATTACATCTATTTGTTTGAGTGGGCACAGGGTCGAGTCATTCGATGGCAGGTAGCGTTACTGTAGCCTACAGCAAGATACACATCAAAGTAAGCTAGAATCTTATCCAGAGGTTAGTTGGGACTATGAAGAAAACATTTTTCTTTTCTGTCTTTTGATGCAATACAGAAGCAGCGCTGGAGGAAATGAGATTGGAACTGATTTTGTCATAGCCGGTGTGTTCTTTGGTTTTTGACATTGGCTACGACAAACTGTGATGTATTCAAACAAAGACGTGAACCATCTGGCTACAGTATCTTATTTAGCAGCACTGTCATCTGATTGTTAAGATAATTGATTTAATGTGAGCGTTTACGCAATGGTCAGCTTTCGTGGACTAACCTTTCCACAACGGGACGACTAACTGACAACACATGTCATTGCCATAAATACATTTTCGATGTTGATAATGAAGTAAATAGGCTGTATCTCGTTTGTCCCTGTAGTGTTTTCGCGGCGGTAACAATTTTCAACCGGCATTATAAACGTCCACACCGTGATGCACACTGCGGCAAACTGTAGTAGTAGCCTTGAATGTTTATTTACATTGGCGTATAATTTATTTTGTGGGCTACATGCGTGAGTTGTTTGTGGTCCTTTTGAAAGTAGGCTGCTACCTGTGAGTTAGTGAGAGGAAAAATTAAATGAAAGCGAGGACGGTAAACAAAACCGTCCTAGCCTACTGATATAAACAACGCTTCTCCGCCTCTCCACTACACTACACTACACGGGCTGCGCTCCAGACTTGAGTCTTGGAATGGTTCCACAATAACTTGCTCTGTTGATCTGTGTCACCGCAGCGCTGCTCATAATACAGTATCTCTGGCTGAACTAAGGAGTAGCCTAGCCTTGTCTATCAGCTCCAAACACACTGACCAGTCAAGTAAACTTGTGGTTGTGTGCTGTGCACCATAAACAATTCTGAGTTACATATTTGATCATTTTTAGTCTGGACTGTATTGATCTTTTGTATAAGCATATTTATGTTTTTTATTTATTCATTTATTTATTTTATTTATTTATTTATTTATTATCAGTATTTTACCACTGATGTTGCCACATTCCGCAAATGACCACTCAGATACAGGCTCTGATATACAGTCTAGACATTATTCAGTCAAGCAGGCCTAAGCCTGTATAAGTATGTAACAATAATGTTATAATGGGGTTGCGGATGGAGGAGAGAGAGACTGGGGAACGAAAGAAAGCAAGCAAGCAAGACAGACAGAAAACAAGTTAAATGTTTTGTCCCAAAAATGCCAAGGGCCTTGATTGAATAGTGGGCATGGGTTTGCTTTTCAGAAGTGTGTTAACCACTCTTGCTTGTTTGACCTTCGCAGGTGCCAGGACTGCCGCCGCGTTGTTCCAGCAGGCCTACAAGCGCACCCATCTTTACAAGCACTGCCGTCGCACGCAGTCAGAGAGATTTATGAAGCTTTCAAGGCCTTTTGGTGAGTCAGACTGTTATATGTTGTGTTGGTCTGTCTGTAAACAGTGTCTGTCATGTGGTTGCAGATTTTAAGATGTTCTGGTTTTTGCTGTTTGGTTGGTTTCTTTTCTTTGGTTGCCCCCATTCCTTCCCCTCCCCTATGTCACAAGCATATGGTCACATAGACTTGACACTGACCGGCTAAAAGGCTTGGCTATTGCTCATCGTCGCTGTCTATTGTCATGCAGTGAAACCACGACTTCCCTGTTTTCGTTCTCTTGATTAGCTAAGCTCTCCGTCTCTGTTGCCTCAGCGCTGTTTGCATGTGTTATAGTCTAGAGCCCTCTGAATCCCGAGACCAGGTCCTTAGTCACGTCACGTGCAAACCAGAAAACCAAGGGGAGTTGGGGGGAGTATTTAGTTTCAGTCAGGTTCAACTTCTCTCTTTATCTGAATGCATTTTTATGGGCTTTGCCGGTCTGTTGTGTACTGTAGATGATGGCCAGTATATGAAATTCTGCATACTAAAAGACCCTATGCCAATTAGTTGTTGACAACAATATGTCATCGTAAATAAACAGATATTATCTGTTTATGGATGGATTACAGTTTGTCATTGAATCAATTCAACACTGATTGGTACACTTCAAAATTGTTCATTAATCTGGAGAAGGAATCCGGAGGAAGCATATAGTTTTGCTAAGTTTTTCTTGCCTGTTTTGACGCTCTCGCTCGCTGGCTCGTGGTTCATTGTGTAGCCTAGACTGATGGGAATGGGAGTCATGTTTACCCTCAGCGACTCACTAACGGGAATTAGCGGCAGAAAGCCACGGGTGCTGCGCAGCGTGTAATCCTTCTGATTCAGAAGATGTGCATGCTGAACGCCTGTGACGGCCGTGTGGCTTTTGTGGCGGGCTGTGGCCAATGCAGGCTAAACAGCTTCAGACTTCTTTTATTTTTAACTGTCTGGCACTGCTTTTTCTCCCCCCCCCTCTCTCTCTCTCTCTCTCTCTCTCTCTCTCTCTGTCTCTCTCTGTCCTTCTCCCTCTTTGTCTTCACTTCTCTCTGCCCCCCCCTCTCTCTCTTTCTCTTTTTCTCCCTCTCTCTCTCTTCACTTCTTTCTGCCTCTCTCTCTCTCTCTCTCTCTCTCTCTCTCTCTCTCTCTCTCTCTCTCTCTCTCTCTCTCTCTCTCTCTGCCCCCCTCTCTCTCTGTGAGTGAGTAAAAGAGAAGTGAGAGTGAGCATGATTATGCTAGTCTCTCGTATTGTGTTGTGCCAGGCTGAGCTGAGGCTATCATTAATATGACACTGGGTTCTGTCCTCTCTCTCTGATATTTAACATACTGCAGAGAGAAGGAATCATGCTGTTCCAAAGAAAGAAAAATCAAGAAATGTTCAGCCATTAGGCCTTTCCATCATTAACATGTCTTGGATTTTCGTAGATGTCGGCTCTGTGCCCTGAATCTGTAATGAATCTGTAATATATATATATATAAGACTACAGTATATAAGACTTGCCAGTTCATGTCAAGTTTTTGAAGGGTTGAGGCTTGTCGGAGGATTCATATGCCTTCTATTTTACGTATAGATTTCCTAACTGGCTCAACAGAAAAAGTAATTAAGTGCATAATTTGCATAGGCCAGACACACCTTTGAATTCAGTAATCAGACAACTATTTGCAGTGTGTCTGACTCAGCAGTCTGCTCGAAGATTTGGAATTGCCGAACCAAAACAGATTTCAGTGGAAGTCTTTGAGAAAAACCTGAAAAACGTCTCTAGATGAGACACCATAAAACACGTCTTACTTATCTCTTGTCTTCTTCTAATGAAATGTAAAGTGCCTCTCAATAATGCACAATGCCGGCTATTAATAGTGTGTGGGCCAGGGACCAGCAGTCTGAAGAGCTCACAGGTCCCCATGTCTCCCCTCACACACACACACACACACACACACACACACACACACACACCTGTGCTCTTTGTACATACTCCATTCTCTTTCTTTCTCTCTCTCTCTCTTTCCTTCCTCCTATGTTTCTATGTCTCCGTTCTTTTTCTCTCTTGCTCCTCCAATTTATTTCTCTCTCTCTTTCTCTCTCTCTCTCTCTCTCTCTCTCTCTCTCTCTCTCTCTCTCTCTCTCTCTCTCTCTCTCTTTGCCCCTCTCTGTTTGACATGCATGACTAGATCTTCAGGATGCAGCATCTGAAACGGGTGGCTGGACAGTCCTGATAGATAGATTGCTTTGCTGGGCAGCTTATTGCCCTCACGGCCGACCCCTGCTTGCACAACACACAAGCTTGAAGGCCACTTGAACCTACTTTTCTAATCCACAAATGACTTGACAACAACAAAAACATCTCCATGGCGTGTCACTCTAAAAAAGGTCACATCAGCCACATAAGAACATTCATTATGAGCATTAAGTAGGGCTACTTATGTTGTTTTCTATTTAAAGCCTTTGTTTGTGTACATGACACGCCAGAATCTCTTAGCTGCTGTTGCAGGTCATTGTCTGAGCCTATGTTGATCGACTGTCAGCAGTCTTTTGTTTATGTTTGTGAGATTACATGACTCATGGTTAGCTGTCACTCAGTCGTTCTACAAAGCGCCTCTGACAAGCTCACACCCAGTGAGTGTACTCTACAGTCTTGGAAGAATTGGCATTGAGGGAAGGTTACCGCTCAGGAATTTGACAAGGTAATTTTCCACGTCTCAAAATTGCCTGTGATTAGACGTGAAACTTGACCGCATTGTTTGGAAGGAGGCTCACTTGACAACAAGCAGGTTTGGGACCAAGCTGATTGTGGGGAGTTTGGCGAATGTAATACAAGCTCGTTGGAGACTTGAATTGTTCCTTCTTGAAATGAGAATGGGAGAGCAAAACCTCCTACACTGTAAAAAAGAATTTGTAATGCTTACTTAAAAAAATGTGTGGAAACTCATTGCCTCAAATGAGTTGAGTAACTATAACTTATCATTTTAGATGTAAGGTGCTTTTAACTTGAAAAAGATAAGTTACAGTTACTCATTTGAGGGAATGAGTTTCCACACATTTTTCAAGTAACCATTACAAATTCTGTGTATCCTCCCTCTTTCTCCCACTGCAATGCCTCCTCATCCTCCCAGAAGGAAGAGACCAGGTGCATTTAGCCTAGCCTGTGTGTGTTAGCTTTAGCGTTTTGCTGCTCAGTTTCTAGGAGAAAACTTGGCGGAGACTCAGAAATAACATTAGAGCGAGGCCAGCTCGTCTCAGACAAACATACCCTGCCTATGGCTGTGTGCCGGGGGCTTCAGTCACCGGTATTTGCCCTGCTCTGCTCTGGACTATGTTGGCCTCTATGCGTTTGACACCAGGGTGACATCACCTGTTTGTGACGGAAGGAAGGACAGCCAAAGTTTGCTTTCAGTAAATGTTGCTTCACTTCCCTTGAATGTTTCATTGGAAGATCAGGGATAGGTTTAGGAACAGGTAAAGGTGAAGTGATTTCACCTTTGCAGGTTTAGGTCTGTCAGGTGTTTTGGTTTTTGGGTGGAGAATTCCTGTGGTTATTATTATGCTTGGTGTGGTTTGGTGAAAACATCTTGGCCTTCATTTCCTTCAAAGCAGGCAAGGGTGACCGCTCATGAGGAATACGGTACTGGTGTGGCATCGATCTCCTGAGCTCCCAGAACAGCAGTAGCTCAGAGAAAGACAATTAAAGCATAAAATATGAATGACTTTCGCAATCTGTCTTTCTGCTGTCCCCTATACTCAGTCAGCCAGCTGTGTCGCCCGCTGGTTTTTAGTGACGTCAAAAGAAGAAAATTAGTGCCTTTGCTATAATGGGTTTCAGAGCTTTGGTTTTCAGCTTGTTTACAAAACTCTAGCCGTGAAATAGTGTTTCTTCTGTGAGTGACAGCCTCTTTGTTGACAGAGCCTTGCATTTTAATTTTTATAAAATAATCATTTGTAGTGCTGATAACCAGATTGTTGCGTTATCAGTAAATGATCATTTTTTGGCGCATTCCTAGAATCCAGGTGCCTTTTTTTTTTTTTTAAGGATCATTCTCCAGATCTGTTAATCTTTGAGCCCATGTGTCCTACTTCTCACATCAATTTTTGGTATTAACTACATCAGCTGATAAGCAAAGCCAACTCTGCCTGTAAGCTACATGTCTTAAGCACCTCAATCAGTAACCTTTCTGAAGTCTGCTGCTCAAATTCTTTTCTTTTTTCTATTTTTTTTTTTCGCTTCTGGTTGAACAGCAACTCTGTCCGTCAGGTCCCTGCCTGACAATATTTAACCCTTTCCTAGCTGGGCTGTTTGTTTTTGCCTCTTCTGGTCAGAGCATTGGAGGAATGCGAGCTCATGAAGAACTCTCTGGGAACATGTTTGCATAAAACATGAAGCCGAACATCTCAGTGTTGCTCGGAGCCGCAGGTATAAACGAAGGTCAATGATTTGCATCACATGAATATGAGTGCTTGTTGCCTGCACAATACCTTGCATACAGTACAAGCCGAGCTGCGGTGATGCAGTTATTTGAATGCATGATCATGGCACTTACAGTGGGGCACACTGTCCACTCCATAAAGTTGCCTTTCACTTGAGGTTTATAAATATCGGTGAAGATGAAGCCGATGGAGAGACATAAAGGGTGCTTTGTGCTCCGCATGTGTCCAGGAAGAGCTTTCTCCCCTGTGTGTGTGTGTGTGTGTGTGTGTGTGTGTGTGTGTGTGTGTGTGTGTGTGTGTGGGTCTTTGTGTGGTTGCAAGTGTTTGTGTTATTTATGTGTGTGTGTGTGTGTGTGAGCGAGGGAAAGAGAGTCAAAGCGTGTTAGTGTTATATGTGTGCGTGTGTGTGTGTCTGTGTGTGTGTGTGTGTGTATGTGTCAGAGAGAGAGAGAGAGTGTGTGTGTCAAAGAGTGTGTGTAAGACAAACCTGTCTGGCCGTTTTGGTTTAACCCTTATCAGAAACGCAGGCATGCTGTGCAGGCATCTGACAGCACTCTCCCTCTCTCGCTCGTTCTCTCTTGCTCTCTCTCGCTCTCTCTCGATAGTCAGCGGAATTTTCCAGCATGTTCTACACGACGTCTGTGTGTGCGGGGGGCGGAGCCTCTGCTCTCCCAAAGTTGTTTTGTTTTTGTCTTGTCTGTCACGCCACCAGAACTGTAATTATAGGCACAGTAGCCTGGACGTGCAGGCAGGCAGGCGGGGGTTGGGGGGGGGGGGGGGGGGGACTAGGGGACTATACTACACTCTCCAGACACACTCTCACACACACACCTCTCTCCAGAAACCCTGTGTTTTTCAAAAGCATGTGGCTCGTTGTTGTTGTTCTGGACGTGTCTTGGTCTGGCTGGCTGTTTAGCTGGCTGGCTGGCTGAAGACTTTTTGTGGAGGTGGTGGAGGAGTCGTGCCGAGAGTGTGCGCTAGCTAGCGTTAGCCGAGCGGGTCGTCCATGAAGGTCGTCGCTGTCACCAGAGGCTGAGTGC
>JAODXP020000029.1:10316511-10321511 GCA_027497455.2 Sardinella longiceps
CTGGTTGTGCACGTGCACAGGCACATGTTTATAATATGTGTCTGTGGAGTGCTAAAGCAATTGCACTCGTGACCTGCAATGGATTTCCACCATTCTTGTGGCCTTGCATGTCGGACAGGGTCAGATTAATCTACAGACTAGAACCCAGGATTGTGGAAACCAAACCCCTCAGAAGACTCCCTGTCACTTTTTCAAGTCCTTCTGTGGAAGTATTTTCTTACATCAAGGGCACTGCAGCACGACAGGGAGATGTTAAAGGGATATTCCACCTTTTTATGGAAATTGGTTATTCACCCTCTTACCTAGAATTACGTACGTGGGTAAAAGCATTCCGCTCTCAGTGCATGCGTTTTTCCTAGTCTGTAAACCCCAATTTTAGCTTTAGCTTAGCATAGGGGCTGGAAAGTATAGTAGCCAGAGAGTTGCTATCTATCCATTCATGTTTATTGAATGGACATCCTCCTTTATCATGTAACGCTGACTTCCTATTTGAAAACTACATAGGAACACTCTTTCTGATTGTTTTGTATGGGCCCTGGGTCTCTTTCACCTGTAATAGGTGTCCTAAGGCCTGTCCCCTTTGCATGTACATACTAAGCGCTCATACTTCAAAGACTATCTACTATTAAATATTCTCTATAAGGGTGAGGTTGGTAATTGAGCCACAGCATGCGAGGTGATTTGACGGGAAGAGTAAAGGTCATGTTTGTTAGGCATGGCGAGGTGGTGTTGTAATGAGTAAATGTTGCCCTAGCCTTCTTCTGACCATGATGGACACCTGATGAAGATGATTGAATGCAGTTTTTTTTAATATAATTTGAATTTGATTTAATTTTATTTTGCTGTTTTTTTATATATATATATATAATTGTTGGCCAAGTGCAACATGATCTTTTCATCTTCTCTGGCTTCCTCCGCTGATTGCTTGTTGGCAGGAGGTCCAGGGGGCACTTGGATGGGCCGTAGGAAATGTTTTGCCCTCCCCGGGAGCCACAGTGGAAACATTCGGCCTCTCTTGGCTCTCAGCTCTCTCTCTCTCTCTCTCTCTCTCTCTCTCTCTCTCTCTCTCTCTCTCTCTCTCTTCCGAAGAGGGTCCCAGTGACATGATGTCATAAGAGCTCAAGGCGGGAGACTGATTGACTTGATCCTTCCCAGTTCCCGCTTGGAAGATGATCTGCGGTGGTACCGTAAATCCCAGTCTAGTGGTTTGGTGGGGCTCTGCCATCATACTGTGTCTTGTTTTTCACTCCTTTTTTTTGTTTAGTTTTGTTTTTTTCTCCCCCTCCATCCAAAGAGGGTTTTTTTTCTTCTCTTCATGTGTTTTGCCAGTCAGTAATGGTGTAGTGCTTTTAGCAATGGTGATTGAAACCACATCCTGGGCAGAGAGGATTGAGTCACTGAAAGCTGAGTCTCACACCAATAATGCTCCTCTTTCTCTCTCTCTCTCTCTCTCTCTCTCTCTCTCTCTCTCTCTCTCTCTCTCTCTCTCTCTCTCTATCTCTCTCTCTTTCTCTCTGTCTTTCTCCTTTTCTTCTCCTTCTCCTGTTCTCTGCCTCTCTCTACCCTTCACCTCCTCACGTGTTCCTCCCCTCCCCTGCCCTCCCCAGCTGGGCTGTAAATGATGTATGAGTGGCCATGTTAATAGCAACACAGGATAGCTCCAGCCCCTGACAGTGCATTCATTATCAGCTCATTCATATGGATACCTGTGTGGCACCTGACACAGTCTGTCCCTCCCAACAACCAAGCCTCACACACACGCACGCACGCACGCACGCACACACACACACACACACACACACACACACACACACACACACACACACACTACTCTCTCTCTCTCTCTCTCACACACACACACTCACACACACACACACACACACTCTCTCTCTCTCTCTCTCTCTCTCTCTCACACACACACCTTCCCTGCTTTGCCCCCTACAGCAGCATCTCACACTCATCCCCTGCCAGATGACAGAACGTGTCGATGCACGATGGAACAGGGGGAGGGGTGAACGGGAACAGAATGAACGGAGAGTGTTCCACACTTAGAAATGGCAGTGTTCCTCACCCCCTTTGCTTTGCTTTGCTCTGCTCGTGCTATCCATCAAACCCTAAGCACCCCCCACCCCATCCAACCCCCACCCCTTGCCCCCCACTCCCCAAGGAGCTTGGTTACTCACCCACCCCAGAAGTCCCAGCAGTGAGCCGTTATGTAACTGGCCACCTCCCACCCCTCAGCACCTCGTCACTGCTGGGGTAGAGTAGAGTAGAGTAGAGTAGGATAGGGTTGGGTAGGGGGGTTGGGTGGAATGGGGAAGGCTGTTTGAGGGGTGGGGGGTAGGGGTGGGTTGGGTGCTGCTCCTTCTGTTACGTAAGTAAAAGTTGCTGACGCGGCCAGTCAGTCACTGCATGCATTAAATTGTAAAGGGCCGCCAGTGGTGCTGACGGAGATTCAGAAGGACACCCCTGGAGTGGTCAGGGTCAGCTGCCCGCCTGCCTGCCTGCCTGCCTCTGCCTGCTGCTGCTAGTTGGAAATCTAGATTGTTGTTGTTGTTGTTGTTGTTGTGTGGAGGCTTTGTGTTGGCAGGTGACGAGGCGTGGGGCCTGTGGGTGCTGCTCACAGATGGGGTGGAGGGGGTGGAAGGGGGGGCGGGAGTGGCTGGCTGGCTGGCTGTTGGAAAGGTGTTTTTGTCAGGGTCTTACTGTATGTGTAGGCGAGCGCAGAGGCAGGGGGTGACAGAAACCAACCTCTTGTGAAGCAGAAGGGCAAAAGCTTGCTTGATCTTGATTTTTAGTATGAATATGAACCGTGAAAGCAGGGCCTCACAATCCTTCTGATTGAGTGTGTGTGAGTGCCTCACAATCCTTCTGACTTTTTGGAGTTTTAAGCAGGAGATGTCAGAAAAGTTGCCAGCTAGGCTATATCCTCCAGAAAACCCTGAAGGTCATCTGTGGCCTGCTTCAAACCCTTGTTTTGTCTCTGGGAGTTAGGCCGGCCCATAACTTGATGCATCCTATCAGAAAGCCCGATTTTGAGATAAGCAGATCGACCTTTTGACCTCTGGGTGGTTAATCACTTTCACAAATAATACCAGCGTTTGGCTTAGCCCTCTTTTTCTGGGTTATTTATTTGCACTGTGTTTTCTCTTTGTTGGGGCATAGATCAACCATGGGGGGGTGGTAGAAATTAGATCTGTTTTCTATGTTGCTGCAGGAAAATATCTTCTCTCCATTGAGTAAGTTCTGTGCCTTTCTGTGGCTATCTGTCTTGAGAAATTCAATATCTTTGGTAGGGGCACTGCCAAACTTACTTCTATCGACCGACACAAGATAACTGCCTTAATCGGTTTCTTATCAGATATCCAGCACAACCTCATTGCTTTCCACTTGAGTAGATTTATGATGTTTAGCGATAAGCTTCTGGGAAGTGTGCAAATCGGTGTCAGGATCACCACTACCGTATTGATTAAGATAGGAGTCAGTTTAGACCTCATCTCTCAATTAGGCTACTCCCACCTCTATTCTCCTACCAGTGTCTTTTCCTTTCTTTAGTGCTTACTGTCTGGAGGCAAGGGAGGGCTTTTGTTTGTTTGTTTGTTTGTTTGTTTGTTTGTTGGTTGGTTTGTTTTTTTTCTCCCCTCATTTGCTGTATCCCCATTGAAATTGGTTGTGCAGGCAGTATGGACTTGGTCCTTGGTTGTGCCCGACACACACACACACACACACACACACACACACACACACACACACACACACACACACACTGTGTGGGAAAGTCCTTTGTGTTATTTTTCCCCAAAGCTTTCATAGAATATTATTGTTGGTGTTTGCCTGTGGAACACAAGCCTCTACACTGCCACCCTACCTCACCCCACCCCTATCCCATACCCCACCCGTCTTTTTATTTGATTTCCTTATTTTGTGTTTAAGTAGCTTATTAGGCTGGGAGATTAGGCCGGTGCGATTTTTGGGCGATTACCTCCACGTGTTGGGTCTTTTCTTGTGCGGAGGCGGGCGAGAAGGAGGTGTTTTGCTGGGAAAACGTGCTGCTTGTCCATTGTTGTCTAAAAACGCTAATCTCTCAATGGGTCGCCGATCCCCTGAAACATGCTAATTCCACTGTTTTGTTGGAAGTTGGACCATGGAACCCCGACTGATGGCTACTTTCGGAGGGAAAAAAAGGACCATAATACCTGCATTTGCAAACACAGAATGTTCTAGGTGCTTAGTGTGCAGGGGGAACTCACATTCCGGCATTCTCATATTTACACACTATCACTTAAATACACACTGGTGCATAACTGCTTAAAATATGGTGAAAGGATAACAGTGGGTGCCAGTAACCTTCGGTGTGTTGGTACAGACCTTGTATGTTGTTTTTGCTCATGTGCTAGTTGTTGAGGGCGAACAAGTGGAAAAAGTTTCAGGAAGCTTTTCTTAAAGTCATGCTAACATATAGTTAGAACTTATAGTTCATGATAACACTGTCAATGCTGTTCAGGGGTGCGTTTCCCAAAAGCATAGTTAGTTACTAACAAAGTTACCAACTTTGTTGGTTGCAATGCAACTTCCCATTGCCAACTAACTAAGGGCAGTAATCTACAGTGCAGGCTAATGCATGGAGCTAAGCACTTTTTTGGACTTAAGCCTCTAGGAGAATACACCGCCCTTAGTTGCTAACTGATTAGCAACTATGCTTGTGGGAAACTGATGCCTGTACATGATGCTAACAGTACAGACAGTTGGCACCTAGCATGCTAATGCTGATTTTCTCTTGTTTTGTATTTGTGTCTCTCAGATTGATCAGCCACTCGATGGGGATTCACAGAGGAGCTCTCACCGGTGCAGCCTGCCCTCCGCCCCGCCGCCTCTCCTCCCTCTTCAACACTTCCTCCATACAAATCATGAAACTGGTGTTAACTGAATGGCAATTGATATGGATTTTTAATTCCAGTAGACAATAAATACCCACACACACACACACACACATACACACA
>JAODXP020000029.1:10326511-10329011 GCA_027497455.2 Sardinella longiceps
TTGAGGAGTGCTGAGTGCTGGTTATTGCAGGCTGTTACTTCACAAGGCATTAAGCCATCTGCGTGTCTCTGTAGAGCGGTGACGGCGGCGGCAGTGACGGTGGCGGTGTTTTTCTGCTCCGGCAGTCCCTCGATAAATAACTAAACCTGTCCTCTGCATGACGTCCCATTTGATCAGTGTCCAGGCTCCCCAAGGGGTGGCGAGGAGGACGCAAGGGCAGCGACTGTCACTCACTGCAGTATTAAAGGCCACCATGTGACCCGTGTCCGCCTCCACCTGTGCCGGCGTTAGCTTGGGGTGACTTTAAATTACACGCCACTCAACTGCATACAGGCTAGATTAAAAAGATCTGATTTCATACAAAGGAAAGGATGAGAGAGAGAGCTTTGTATAATCACGTCACCTGCACCACAACGCACGTTTGTAAGAACTCCAGCGATTTAAACATCCTTATACAAAGTTTCAGTGTTCAGTATTTATGTATTTAAAGTAGCTAGATTATGTACAGCATACCATATAGATAAATCAGTCTTATACTTTGTCATTTGATTTGCCACTGATAAACTAACGTTAGCCGTCATTGAACTACTAAATAACTCTGGCTAACTGTCAGCCCAAACAAACACCAGTTTAACTGGATATAACATCCTCAGATTGCGTCACCGTAGACATGACCTGTGTGCCTATTCACCTTTAAAATAGTTTTGGCATCTGTCTCTGGTTTAGGTGACTATCCTGCTAGGTATCCAGTTGTAAATCTCAATGAATAGGCTTAGCCGGCTGATCAGTTTGGTGGCTCATACTGCCTTTGTTGAATTGGTAATAGTGCGTGGTGTTTAACAAATACTTGTTATCATAGTTTTGCTGTTGAGTCAAAACATACTGCACTGTCCATTAGTTTTGTCCATTCAAAGTCAATCAAATGAAACGCCAAGCTGCCCTCCAAGGAAATTCTATGAATTGGTTGGCTAATAGTGCGTGGTGTGTAACAAATACTTGTTATCATAGTTTTGCTGTTGAGTCAGAAAATACTGCACTGTCCATTAGTTTTGTCCATTCAAAGTCAATCAAATGAATTCTATGATGCTATTGTTACGACAATTAGGAGGGGTCTATTGGTACTGTAGGCACTGTACATAAATGTGGGTACAGTAGGTGTTCTTTGTTCATATCCTAGTCACATCTGTGATCTTTTTGTCTGGATATTTTATTACGTACTTCTAGAAGCCTTTGGGGATCTTTCTCTGTGATGTCAAATGTACAGTACGTCAATTGAGGTTGCGCAGCTCCCATTGTGTGAGAAAGGGAGAGAGGGAGGGAGTGTGTATATTTTAAGACAGAGGTGCTGAATAAACACTAAAATAAACATTTCTCTGAGCAGCCAACAACCCCCCCCCCCCTTTCTCATTCTCACACACACTGGTGGCACCTCAACATGCTGTCTGCCACAGTACCACCTCATTCTTTTCTCCCTCCCTCCCTCCCTCCCTCTCTCTCTCTTTCTCTGTCCATTCCAGACAGGAACCCCACTCTAGCCCATGTGAACGTGGGAACTGAACAATCACTTGAGGGAATGGTGGCCCTTGCTCTGTTTTTCACAGCTTTTTCGCCACTCATTGTGTATTTAATTATTTTTTCCCACCGCCGAGGGCGAGTCAGACGTCCCATCTCAAAGATGGATAGCCGAACTAGCATTGTCTTGGCCTGTGAAATTGGGGAAACATTGACATATAAATTAACCTCCTTTCTTTTTTTTCCCTACCCTCACTGGCTTGTTTTAAGCACTGTTTTCCTAACTGATTTCACAACCTCACAGAATAGTTTCCTGTGCTTTCCCCCCCTGGCTTTTACACTGTTTGTTTTTGCTCCCGTACAACTGTTTTCTTTTTTTTTCCCATGCCTTAGCTCATGCTAACATTAGCGTGTTTTTTGCCTCTGCCGGGTTTCCCTTAATCTTGTCTGTCCTTCCTCTGTGGTTACATAAACTAATGGTGAAGGTGTGGGATTTGAGGCGCTCTAATCTAGACAAAGCCTATCTTGAGCGATGGTATTTGATGTTTCCAGGCTAAGTGTTGTTGGGTCGGCTAACATGTTAGGTAACTGCAACGCTACTTTGGCATGAGCTTAATTCTTTTTTTTTTTTCTTTTGATGATGACCTCACAGGTCACAAGAAATTAAATATCGAAAGCAAGCTGTTGTACTGTATAAGACATCCTTACTAGAGTCAGACTAATTAATGTGGTTTAATATCTCTGGAAGATTATTAATTATTATGATTAAATATGATTGAGTGTTAGTATGAAGCCTCATTTACTTCATCTCAAGTTTAGAGGTGTGTGTGTGTGTGTGTGTGTGTGGATGTATTCAATCTGCCTTCAGTGGAGATAAACATCAGAATCCACCTTTGTGTGTGTGTGTGTGTGTGTGTGTGTGTGTGTGTGTGTGTGTGTGTGTGTGTGTGTTTGTGCGGTGTTTGATATAAAAACATGGAAGGTCGTG
>JAODXP020000029.1:10336511-10344011 GCA_027497455.2 Sardinella longiceps
CCCGCAGATAAATTCTGCTCCCCACCAGTCATCGAGAGATCTATCAGAGCCGGATCAAAGAGCGACGTCACTGTGCAAATAACACCCTCAAGATTTGTGTACCCGGATGCCACCTTATTTGCAGTCTTTGCATAAATGCCTGGAACATAGGGATCTTCTGTTCCACATGGAAATTGCTCCGGTAAATTGTTGACTGGCATTGGACCGACATCGAATTCGTGGAGGTATAATGGCTGAAGAGGCGTGCTGGCATACAGAATTAATAAATGAGATGGAGGCAAAGAACTTTAGGACGAAGGCTGTTAACCCGCTTTTCTTCTGGATGCAACTCATGCATGTAAGGAATAGACAGTTAGTCAATTGAAAACATGCTGAAGAGTGTAGCACAGGTAAAGACAGACACCTGTTCAGTTGCTGTACTACTTTCTTTTTCAGTGGTTATTGCTTGTGCTCTTTAGTAATGCAGTTAGAGTTAGCATTCAAAAGAGCGTGATCTAGAACCTAAATCATCAGAAATAATACACACATCCTGCCAGCCAATCAGAAATCAGTAGTCCATTTCTCTGGGGTATGATTCTATTTAGCATACAATAGTAGGCTGCTTCAAAACATGGCTGCTGCCAAGGTTATTTACACAGAGGGCCGCACAGAGTGACATTGCATTGTGCCCTCAGTGTGCCTGTGTGTGTGTGTGTGTGTGTGTGTGTGTGTGTGTGTGTGTGTGTGTGTGTGTGTGTGGGAGTCCCACTGTAAGATGTCTCTCAGAGTGCTCTGAGTGCAGATAAATAAATAAAAGCAGCGGCTGCCCCCCAGGGTTCTCCTGGACAAGGTCGGAGAGGCTCAGAGGGGGCCGCTGGGAGTTAAGACTCCCTGGACTCTCACAATATGCCATAAACATCAAACCCCCCCCACCCCTCCCCTTCCAACACACACACACACACACACACACACACACACACACACACACACACACACACTCTACACACTCTACGCGCACTACTCTTACACGACACACACGCTACACACTACATTTACTGTACAACACACACAGTCTACACACACACTACAATTACTGTACCACGCACACACACACACACACACACACACACACACACACACACACACACACACACACAGACACACAAACACTGCGCACTCTACACACAGTCCACACACACTAAAAACACTGTAAACGCTACACACTCTACACACACCCACACACACACACACACACACACACACACACACACACACACACACACACACACACACACAGACTTGCAGCCACAGCAGTGGGGGGTCTTCAGGGCCTGTGGTAGTGACGGGGCGGGGGGGTCTGGTAGCGCTGGTCCCAGAGCACGAGTGGAGTGGACTAGAGTGGACAAGAGTGGAGTGGAGTCCCCTCTCCTCTCTCTGTGGCGCTGACCTGGTCTCAACCCTGCTTTCCTACATGGTAAATATTTCCTGTGGCCACAGCGACTCACTCGGCTCTCAGTATTGTTCGCCATTTTTGACCTGGTGGGAAAAAGGGACCCTTGTCATTATTTACTATAATCTGACGTCCTGTTTGGATGTTTACCGGCTTATGCTTGTTCTTTTTTTTTTTTTTTTTTTTGTGTCATTTCTTTTTGCCTCCGTAAGAAACAAGCAGCGCCTGTTTACCAACTGATTAAATCTTTTGTCGGCCTGTGCGATTTGTGTTTGTATGTATAACAGCAGGTTTTGAAATAAATGAAAAAAAAAATGTTGCGGGGGGAGAGAGGGGGAAGAAATCTCACAATCTAGGCTAGGATGTGGGAAGTGTTGAGGCATAAATGGTCACAGGGCCACGGCGGATTGTACAGGAAGTACGCGCACCGGAATACATCGGAGGGACGAAACATGCCGTTTTTTGGCGGGGTGGCGGTTAGGGGGAGGGCTGGGCCGGGCCCCTGAGGTTGGCGTGCGTGTTTCCCCACCCGTCCACCGTCGTCTCTTCACCATGTGAATGCACCGACTGAGCCTCTCCCCTTAGATCCTGTCTCCTTCCACATCAGGCCCTGATAAAGCCTACTGGGTTCCTCTCACGTCCCACACACACACACACACACACACACACACACACACACACACACAGACACACAGACACTTCCGAGTCTGACGTCATTTCGCCCAGCTTTATTCTTCACAAGTGGGGTGTGTATTTGTTTTGAAATGATGTAGCAACAGAAAGCCTTGAAAGAAATATATATTTTAAAAAGTGGTTGTAACAGAGCCAAATTACTGCTTTACTTGTCAATCTTTTTTTTTTGTTAGAGCTTACTAACATCAAACTCTTATTGACCTCTTAACTTTTGCGATATTGCACTAGTAGAAAATAATTCCTCTCATTGTTATAGCAGCTAGGCTAGGCTGTGCCTGGTGGAACAAGCATAGCAAGCAACCATGTTTTTATTTTCCTACTTCATTTGGCTATTGTGGTAAGCCTAATACAACACATGCCCTTAATATCATGCAGAGGGAAAAAAGCCCGATTCAAGTCGTGATATGTTTTTGAAAAGCAAAGTACATGGTGTTCCCAGTGTATCTTTTTAATTAATTAATTTATTTGATTTATTTTGATTTGAGGAGCATCAAATGTTGGTTCTGAATTGATGAGTCACCTCCTTGGCTTAGATGCGCCCTGCTGCCATCATGCAAATAAACGCTTGTTGACACGCAAAGTCTGTATCAATCACTTTGTGGTGTGATGGCCTTCAGAGTTTTAATTTGGTCTGGCATCGTTTTGGCGTGTTCAGGCAGCGTTGAGTAGCTGGTGTGGTAACATTAATGAAACCGTTGGTGTGTGTGTGTGTGTGTGTGTGTGTGTGTGTGTGTGTGTGTGTGTGTGTGTGTGTGTGTGTGTGTGTGTGTGTGTTGGGCTGTGTGTCAGTGGTTCCCTTTTCTCTGTATCCATCCTTTCAACCTCCATGTACTTTTCTGACAACAAAACTCTGCTTTTGTTTCTAGGATGCCCTGAGGTTGGCGTGCGTGTTTAATTTGCTCTGGCTTCGTTTTGGCCTGTTTAGGCAGCGTTGTCTAGCTGGTGTGGCAGTATTAATGAAACCGTTGGTGCGTTTGTGTGTGTCTGTGTGTGTGTGTCAGTGGTTCCCCTTTCTCTGTTTGCATCCTTTCAACTCCCATGTACTTTGCTGACAACAAAACTCTGCTTTCCCTTCTTGGCCACAGGGATTTTTTAAATATATATTTTTTAAAAAGATGAAGTTATTTCCGAATGCAACACAACACTTCAACTGTGGCACTGTAGAAAGAAGAACAAAATCTCCCCAGGAAAGCTTAATCATTTTTTTTTTCTGTCTAATTGACGATGACTAAGGATGTCGGCAAGCGGCAGAAGCATTTGGCAACACAACACTTCAACTATAGCATTATAGAAAGAAAGAAAAAAAAAACCTACCCACAAAAAGCTTAATATTTCATTTTTATTTATTTATTTATTTATTTATTTATTTTCTGTCTGATTGACGATGACTAAGAGGGTCGGCAAGCAGAAGCGACAGCGGCAGCAGTGGCAGTGGCAGCAATAGCGCTTGGCTTCTTTTCCTCTCTCAGCCTGAGCGCCATCACGAGCTTCCATCACGGGAAGGGAAGGATGTTTCTGAAAGGACGGCCGTCCCCCGCTGGGATCCTGGCCTGGCCAGTCTGGCTCTCCGTGCCCGCGGCTACTCACCACACTGAATAGCAGTCTTGGCAGCGCCGCTAGCCTGTTGGCACCATCCTCTCACGGAAGTGAAAGCAAGCTGAAGAGGCATCTTCAGCTCTTCACCCCCCCCCACACACACACACACACACACACACACACACACACACACATACACACACACGCACACACCCCCCAACCCCTTTCCTGGTAGCTTTGATCCGCTGTGACAGGGTTGGCTGAGGGTTGCAGCCAGGGTGGAGAGGTGTGTGTGTGTGTGTGTGTGTGTGTGTGTGTGTGTGTGTGTGTGTGTGTGTGTGTGTGTGTGTGTGTGTGGGGAGGGTGTGGGGGGGTTAGAAGTGCTGGACAGGACACCAATCCTATTAAAGACGACGCAGTTTTCACTGTTCCGTGAAGAAGCCTTCTAGCGAACCTGTCCGAGCCAGGGCCTAATCTATCACTAAATATAGATCGCCTTGATCCCGCTGTGGTCATTTCTTCCACTGTCAACACACAGACAAACACACACACACACACACACACACACACATACACACAAACATGAGCACAAACAAACAAGCAGACAGGCACCAATCTGACTGCAGACCTGAAGACCAGTAAGCAAGTAATTTGTCAGATGCCAACAAACAAAGGTTAACCGCTGCCTGCATTACAGTTTCCCGTGCTGAGCGGCTCCACCACCGGGACCCCAATCAGTAGCACAAAGACCTCAAACGCTCATTAAGGGTTGTGTGCCCCCCACCCTCACAAATACGTACACACACACACACACACATGCACTCACCCATGCACATACACATACACACACACACACACACACACACACACACACACACACACACACATGCACACACCCATGCACATATACATACACACACACACACATACACAGTACACACACACACACACACACACACACACACACACACACACACACACACACACACACACACACACACACACACACAATGTCCCTCCCACCCTCCCAGCCCTCCCCAGGTACTGGCACCTCTGTAGAATAGGTGATTAGATGGCAGTGGCGGTGCCAGTTTGATGGCGCCCAAGGGCCTGTTGAACCCATCCGACCTTCCCCTGAGATCCTCAGCATCTCCGCCCTTCACTGCCCGCCCTGCTCCCTGCTTGCTTATGCAACTTAAATCTGCACTCACTTTTTTGGGGGGAGGTTGGTTGCATAATGTTTGTGCGTAAGAGAGAGGGAGAGACAAAACTACAGCACAGAGACCAGTACACAGAGGAAGGGATTTGAATGCGCCACTTTTTAGATTTAATGTGAAAACCTGTCATGGTCGTAAAGGGATCAAAGGACAAGAGTTGTTGCAAAACAAAGAGGCTCTTTTTTTACCCCCCGTAAATGAAAATGATTTGATGACGTGGGGTGTATTTTGGATTAGCATTACACTTACCAGCGCCAAATAAAGACAACAGAACAGATATTCAAGCTTTTTCCATCTTTTTTTATAATATAATTTTTCAGGCCTCAATTTTGCATGCAAGGGTGAGGGAAGACATCACAGCATTTTGTTTTTTATTTTTGATCTAAAATAGTTGAGAAGGGCGAGAGAGGCTTTGACGTAAGCTCAGTTCTGGCAATAGTGGCTCCAGTCACACACCCCTGGTCACACACAAAGCACTAACACTCAAGTCATAATCAATTTGGATCGGATCTCTTTTCTCACCGTGCGTTTGCGAAGCATTGACTGCGTAGTACAGTAAATAGCTACGTTAGCAGCATTTTCCCAGTATGCCATATCCTTTATTTTTTTTTACTCTGTGTTTACTCTGCATTTACTCAGCGTTAACTCTCCGTTTACTCTGCATTTACTCAACGTTTACTCAACATTTATTCAGCATTTACTCTGTGTTTACTCTGTGTTTACTCAGTGTTTTCTCAGCGTTAACTCCACGTTTACTCTCAGTTTTCTGGGCCTTTAGGCGAGGCAGACACGAGGATACTAAGTGTTTGACCCGTTCCCAACAAAACAAAACAAAAACAAAACAAAAACAAAAACAATAGAAGGTATATTTTATGGAGTGACCCAAGAGGTGGGATGGTTGCCAGACCGGGGGCGGATTACTACGACTGGCCAAAGTTGGCCGCGGCAGGCGCTATTTACGTCCACCTCTTCCTGTGGGCAAGCCGAGTGGAATATTTTGAATGAAACGCTCTGCGCTTAAGAGGAAACCAATCCCATTCAGGGGAACATGACATGACATGGCTTTACTCTCTCTCTCTCTCTCTCTCTCTCTCTCTCTCTCTCTCTCTCTCTCTCTCTCTCTCTCTCTCTCTCTGTGTCTCTCTCTCTCTTTCTCTCCGCTTTGAGCCGTGCATGAACCCGGGGATATGGGATTAAGTAGCGTCACTTCATAATAGTCTTAAGCTTGACCTCATGTTGGATAATACCAACTTTTTGTTGTTTTGATGATATTGCAGGTTTATAGTTTAAAAAAAAAAAAAAAAAAAAAGATATTAATATATATGTAGTTTTGTTTTTTACTGACCTCTCCTTACTATTCTCTCCAATCTCTCCATCTCTCTCTCCCCCTCTCTCTTTCTCCCCCTCCCTCTCTCTGTCTCTCTCTCTCCCTCTCTCTGTATCTCTCCATCTGCAGGTCTTCCAGAACAATACTACAGCCTGACGTGGTTCCTGAGTCCCGTGCTGGGGCTGATTTTCACGCCCCTGATTGGCTCGGCCAGTGACCGCTGCACGCTACGCTGGGGGCGGAGACGCCCCTTCATCCTGGCGCTGTGTGTGGGCGTGTTGCTGGGTGTGGCGCTCTTCCTCAACGGCTCGCTCATAGGTAAACCCCCCACCCTCTGTGACTCCTTTTCAACTATTGTGCCCCGTCATGATTTCCGTAGTCGACCAGTGTGCCCTGTCACCATTTCCCCTGTGAGCCATTGTGTGTCTCACAGTTGCTCCACTCGACCAGTGCACCCTGTCACGATTTCACTTGTCGGCCAGTGTGAACAGTCACGATTTCACTAGTCGATTAGTGTGCCTTGTCACGATTTCCCCAGTCGACCATTCTGTGTCTGTCACAGTTTCCCCCACTCGACCAGTGCACCCTGTCTAGATTTCATTAGTCGACCAGTGTGTGTCTGTCACGATTTCCCCAGTCGACCAGTGTGCCCCATCACGATTTCACTAGTCCACCTGTGTGCTCGGCCACGTTTTTGTTATTCCCTCACAGTAGTTGCTAAAAACTGTATGCAAGTACTTCAAATCGATGAGTGTGTGACTACAGGCATTTTTCTTGTGTAACACTGTGTGTCATGCTCACTGGTCCTGAGTTTCAAATGATATAGAGTAGTGTACAGTGGCAGCACAAGAATAGAGTGGTATTGAGTGTGTGCTCTTTATCAAATCTCTTGGACAACTGTGCTAATACACACAAACACACACACACACACACACACACACACACACACACACACACACACACACACACACACACACAGAACATAAACAAACTAGAAAAGCACTCAGAGAGCGCTGACCTACGCCAAGGCCATGTGGTCACAGACACAAAATAAATTACAGGTGGCGTTCCTGATCAAAATCAAATCAGTTCTCACTTCCAATACACGCGTTGTCCGAAAACTTCATTCAAATCCATGCAGTGCTTTTCGAGTTATGTTGTACACAGACAGACACACACACAGACACACGCCGGCGAAAACATAACCTCCTTGGCGGAGGTAACAAACAACCAAGCAGGTAGGCTGCTAAGACAGCTGAGCTGTAGAGTGGTAGCACTCTGATCTAAGACTAGCGATT
>JAODXP020000029.1:10346511-10406511 GCA_027497455.2 Sardinella longiceps
AATACACAGATACCAATCAACACAGAAAGAAGCGTTCTCCCTCGCAACATGGGTTCAATACCATCATTGTCAGTCTGTGTGTTTGTATGCTATGACGGTTTGCACTTGCCAGAGAAGCCGATACTTGTAGTGAAATCAATATGTTTACCTAAAGCTTATTATTGTGCGCATGAGTGAGTGTGTGGGGCAGGACTCGCACTGAAAGTTTGTGTGAGTCCTGCCACACACACACACACACACACACACACACACACACACACACACACACACACACACACTCCCCCCCCAGGCTAAGTGACTGTTCAGCTGCACTAACAATGTCATGCGGTCCCTGTGCTTCACGCTAGGTCTGGCTGTCGGCGACGTGCCCAACGAGCAACCTATTGGGATCGTGCTGACCGTACTGGGGGTGGTGGTGCTGGACTTCTGTGCAGACGCCACGGAGGGCCCGATACGGGCCTACCTGCTCGATGTGGCGGACACGGAGGAGCAGGACATGGCTCTCAACATCCACGCTTTCTCTTCAGGTAGAGTGCACTACCAGCCCTAACCACACAGCATGATGAGCACACTTACTGTATTTCAACACCAAATTCAACATAGAATTGAATTTGACCACACGTTGGTTCAACTGTCACTGAGAGCTTATTGGATGAAATTTTGAAAGGTGTTTTTTTGTTTCCTTGTTTGCTTTTTTTTAGGATGAAACTTTTTTTTATTTTACTTAAATCTCAGATGTGGCTGCTGTGAGTTCCTTCCTAGCACACCCCACCCCTACATACACATACTTTCACACACACATACTTTCACACACACACACACACACACACACACACACACACACACACACTCACTCAGACAAGCATGTCTGAAGAGGCATAATGCTGGCGCACTGTACCTGAGGGCACACACACACACACACACACACACACACACACACACACACATAACACACAATAACACACATACACGCACACACACACACACACACACACACTCATCCAGATGTGTGTATGGGGTGCATATCCAGCTGCAGAGCCTAAGGCCTGTTCTGATAATGGGGGTGGGATTACTGGGCCATGGCAAATAAATGAAGCCTTCACTAGAGTTGCATTGAAAAGTAGCATGTCAGCGAGTCACTGCAGCATTGCCAGACAATTATATTTAATATATATCATTATATATTTCACAAGGTATGTCTCTAATAGGGGATTGCCTGGTTGGTCAGGTGCCAGGCTAGATGAGAGTGCTGACTTAGTTTTCGAGTCTAGTAGCTATTTGAGTCGAGAGTCATCATTGTTCGAGTCTGTGTCTTAAGGCCATGAAGGTCTAGGAATGAACTATTTAATAAACATATTGCATTACATTCAACTCTGAGTATGAAAGGGCCTCCAGCGGTCTTGATGATGATGATTATTATTATTACTTTTTTAATTAGAGCAATGAATTCGGACATAGGTATTGTTCAGACATAATTGGCTTACAATTCCAACACTGTGGCTAACGGCCTTAATCTCAAGGCAAGGAAAGGCAAGATTGCTTCATTCCCATAGTAATTCAGTGTGGTTTACACAGATGGTAAATAGATTTCTTTAATCAAGAGAAAATATGACAAATAAAGAAATGAAGGAGAGGAATAATGATAATAAAGGAAATGTAAAATGGTGTCTCATCTGTGTGTGTGTGTGTGTGTGTGTGTGTGTGTGTGTGTGTGTGTGTGTGTGTGTGTGTGTGTGTGTGTGTGTGTGTGTGTGTGTGCAGGCCTTGGCGGAGCTGTGGGTTACGCACTGGGCGGACTGGACTGGACCCACACCTTCCTGGGCCGGACCTTCAAGTCGCAGGAGCAGATCCTCTTCATGTTTGCGGCCGTGCTCTTCACCGTGTCGGTGGCGCTGCACCTCTGCAGTATCGAGGAGCAGCAGTACAGCCCGCAGCAGGACCGCCTGGACGAGGAAGGCGACACGCTCTCGTCCGTCAAGCTCAACGGCACTCTGGCGCTCCACGGCGGCCAGCCACACCTGCAGCTGCTGGAGGACGAGGAGGAGGACGAGGGAGACTATGATGAAGAGGGGGTAGGGGAACGCGGCGACTTTTACGACGAGGTGGACGAGCGCGACGAGCTGGACATGGAGTTCCTGGACGTGGAGCTGGTGCGGAGCAAGAGCGACTCGGTGTTGGCCATGGCCGACGCTACGCTGGATCACCTGGACCACGACGCGTCTTTTCTACGCCAGATCGAGCCGTCCATCTTCCACGACCGGCTGTCGTCGTACCACGGCTCTCCCCCGCGTCGCAGCAGCAGCGCTGGCAGCCAGGACTTCCTGCGAGTCGCCAGCAGGGGGAGTGGTGGCGGGGGAACGGGGACGGCTCGCTTTAGTCGCCTGTCGGCGCTGTTCCAGGAGCTGGAGCGCGAAGGTGGCGAGGAAGCGTTACTCAACAACTGCCAGCATGACGATTTGCCCAGCAAGTCGCCCAACGGCCGGGCACCGATCAACAACGGCGTTGGTGTCAACGGCCGCCCACGTTCGGGCCCCGGCCTCAAGGCATCGAGCGCCAACGCTTCCATTCGCCGTCGTCGCCACACGTTCTACCGCCAGCCTTCCTGCACGTTCTCCTACTACGGCCGTGTGGGCTCCCACCGCTACCGCTTCCGCCGCGCCAACGCCGCCTTCCTCATCAAGCCCTCGCGCAGCATGAACGACATCTACGAGATGCAAAAGCGCCAGCTCCGCAAACGCACGGGCGGCGGCGGTGGAGGTGGCGGCGGGACCAGCGGCAGCGGTGGGCGACATCGCGCCCGTCACCAGAGCGGTAACACCAACTCCAGCGGCGACACGGAGAGCGAGGAGGGCGAAACCGAGACCACGGTGCGACTCCTGTGGATGTCCATGCTGAAAATGCCCCGAGAGCTCATGCGGCTCTGCGTCTGCCACCTGCTCACCTGGTTCTCCATCATCGCCGAGGCCGTCTTCTACACCGACTTCATGGGGCAGGTCATCTACGAGGGAGACCCCACGGTAAGCATGGTGCTAGGGGAATCGCATCGGAGTTGGCACATTCATCCTGGCATTGAGTTATACACAAGGGTGTAGTGGGCGATGGATGTGGGGATATTTGGGGAGTCCTGATGAAGGACAATGGCCCAAAAACGCCTCATTTTTCAGTCAAAAATATCGGGAAGCAAAACTGCTGCTATTGCAGATTTTTTTTTTCTCTCCGATTTATGTGAGGAGTTCCTCAGATCCTGTTTCTCACATTTTAATATTAGGCATTCATTAATAACATTATATTGCGTACACCCAATAACAAAAATTGAAACCCCAGTAACCAGTGCTGAAGCATTTACAGTACATGCATCATGTGTAAAGACCCATAAATATTTAAGGGATATTCTTAAAGCTATTATCCGGCGTGAATCAACACCTAGCCCTGCTGTTTTATACTGCTATGCGCTACTGAAAGCCACCTCAACGATAAAATTTTGTGCATCGTAGACCGAGTTTGCGAAACGGCAGATAACACTAAGTGAATGAGGCATGTAAAAAAATGAAACCTAATCGATTTGCTTTCGTTTTGAAATGCCCCATTCTGTTAACGTTAGCTGCCGTTTCGCTATCTCAGTCTGCCTTGCATGAAAGAATACTTAAGGAAGTTTGTGCAGCCAAGTATAATTTCATCAAGGAACTCTTAACTTAGACTTGAGGAAAAAAATCTTAACTTCAGGTACTTTGAGCAAACCGGGCACACAGAAAATTAAACTAAACACACAGATATTCACACCCAAGTGTAATTAAATCACTTCTGGTGAAAGAAGTATCTCTGCAGGCTAATTTGGTGTTAATCACACGGTAAAACAAGTGCTGCAAGTTCTACTCGTTTAAATCTGAAGGAGGAGAGGAGCAGTGGGTGGGTATAGTAGGGGGGGAAATGAGCTGCGCCTGTTGCGGCTTGACTGATGCGGTGTGTTTGTTGTTCGCAGGCTGCAGCTAACTCCACGGCTCTGTATAACTATCATAAAGGCGTACAAATGGGTTGCTGGGGTCTGGTGATCTATGCTGCCACAGCCGCTCTCTGCTCTGGTGAGACTCACACACACACACACACACACACACACACACACACATACACAAACACACACGGCACGCGACTGGCACGCGACTCGGGCACGCACACAGTGTAAGACACTGTGCCACATCCTGCCACATGCCCACAGCCATCTGATGTAGCAGACTACCTGAGAATTACTTGCAGCATCTGCAGTGTAGCAGAGCCACTCACAGACACGCAGATGTCTGTCACCAAACAAAAACATTCAGATAAATGGGAAGTACATAACCAAACCCAGGCACAGCAGACAGACGCACACACACACACACACACACACACACACACCCAAACAACCAAACCAAACCAAACCAGACCAGACTATCTCAGTTCCCCCAAGTCTCTGCTTCCTGTTGTCCCTCACACTGTTACTCCAGAAATGCAACCACAGACATGCTGCAGATATGCCCACAACACACACACACACACACACACATACACACACACACACACAAACTCTCATATACATATACAGCACACACACATGCACACAGACATACACACTCTCTCATACAAACATACACACACACAAATGCAAACAGATGTACATTCCCTCATATACACACACACAGACACACACACACACACGAAACACACAATCTCTCATATACCCATGCACACACACACACACGCTTTCTTATATAGGCACACATCCATCACGGTTGCCTCTGACATATTTTTGCTGTTCTTTTTTCCTCAATCCCACAGCCTTACTCCAGAAATACCTGGACAACTTTGACCTCAGCATCAAGATCATCTACATCCTGGGCACGCTAGGCTTCTCCATCGGCACTGCCGTCATGGCCATGTTCCCAAATGTCTACGTCGCCATGGTGATGATCAGCAGCATGGGCGTCATCTCCATGAGTATATCCTACTGCCCGTATGCCCTTTTAGGCCAGTACCACGAAATCAAAGAGGTGAGAAAACAGTCACGGTCACAGATCTTTGCATTACTTCTAGGCAGCTGCATTCGCCATATAGTCAGTACTTTGGAGTAGGTTTCAGTGGGTACCACTTTATAACAACCATCACTTTCCTAACAAATGTTTTTTTTTAAAATGGCTTGTCAACATCAGTAAATTGGAACGTTAGTGGTTTTAATGAGTTATCAGTTTAATAAGTTGTTCCATTTTATCATTTAGCCATTAAAAAAAATTAACTCTTAACTAATTAGCTATACTGTTATCAATTAACTACCTACTGGTTCTAATAAGCCATATAAAAGCCATATAATAACCGTTTATATGGGATAGTTATTATAAAGTACTAGCAGTGCACTGACAGTGTTCACAAATGAAAGAATGGAATACTGCACAGGACGTCATCAGAGAATGATTTTATCGTCATTGTTTTTTGTGTTTGTTTTCTGTATTATTATGACGTAGTATTAGTAGTATTTGTTTTCTGTATTATGATGATTTAGTATTAGCGGTATTTGTTTTCAGCATTGTCATACGATTAACTCTTTTTTCTAATCTTTGTCTCTTTCAGTACATTCACCACAGTCCAGGCAACTCCAAGCGCGGCTTTGGCATCGACTGCGCCATCCTGTCGTGCCAGGTGTACATCTCGCAGATCCTGGTGGCGTCGGCGCTTGGCGCGGTGGTGGAGGCCACGGGCAGCGTGCGCGTCATCCCCATGGTGGCGTCCGGCGGCTCCTTCCTCGGCTTCCTCACGGCGTTCTTCCTGGTCATCTACCCGCAGGACGGCGACGGCGGCAACGCGCACGGCAAAAGCGAGCAGACCAAAGCGCTGACCTCGCCGTCGGCCACCTCGTCGCTGGAGGGCGGCGGTGTCGTGGAGAAGCCCAGCGTGCTCAAGCTGACACGCAAAGGCACCACCACCACGTGCAAAGTGGAGTGCGAATCCACCCTGTGACTCTGAACGACGAATCCAAGCAAGCGCATGAAAACGCAGAAGAGCGAAACAAAAACAAAAAAAAACTTGACGCAAAACAACGCAACGCAACACTCCACAGTGCTTGTGACAAAACAACACACACAGAAACACACTCACACACACACACACACATACACGCCTCAGAGTTTACACAAGCAGTGAGGCCTAAAACATTCCCAGTAATGCACGGTGCCCTCCATTCTCATTTTCTTGCATGCGTCCAGGAGAGCGAGAGAGACAGAGAGAGAGGAGAGAGAGAGACGGGGTACAGAGGACAGATGACTTTGAAACAAGGGACAAAAACAACTGCAGTTTCTTCGTTTCGTCCTCAGTGTATTTTATTTTTATTTCATTTTTTTCTGCGTGTCTGCGTGCGTGTTTGTGTCTGTGTGTGTGTGTGTGTGTGTGTGTATATATATTTCTCTGGCATGCGGGCCTGGCCTGGCCGGTCTCAGGGTTGCGGCGTGGAGCGGGCGCTCAGCCCGTCTCCCCCTCTCAGGGCCACCAGGGGGAGACTCTGGACTGGACACATCAGGGGACTGACTGACTCATCAGGAGAGGCTAGAAGTGCGTTGAGGACGGTGTGGAGGGGACTCTGTAAAAGACACACACCATTCCCAATCACTTTTTCCTTCCAATGTAAAGATGAAGGAAAGTTTAAAACAAAACAAACAAAAAAATGTCTGAGGATACTTCCTCCTTTAATACATACATACATATATAAAATATATATACAAACATATATTTTCCCTTAAGTTATTATATTTAGCATTTTCTTTTTTTTTTTGTTCGACCTGATGTCTCAGACTGGAGACATTGCAGTTACCAAAAGTTGCCCAGTATAATGACTCATTTCAGAGTAATGTTTTACTTGGATTTGTAGTGATTTCACGTGGCTTTATTTGAAAATACCACAAAGCTGGTGTGCTGAGGTATGCGCATAGTCGGACGAAAACTCTTCGAGATTTGGGGTCATTCCCCAAGTTGGTCATCGAAGAGCTCAAATTTAAAAATACGCCTTGTGGATAAGACACTATGTGGCACTACAGAAGTGGTAGTAAGAATCAGTCTTCTGGAATATTCTCTCAAGGTTCATCTGGTGTTTGTTTGAACCAGATGTTGTAGGCTCACACAAGGCTTCAAAACATCTAACTTCTCTGTGCAAATCCTGACATGCCACCTCAAGGGCATTAGAAACTCATGGTGGTCGAAAGTAGTCGAAAAACATTTTTTTATTTTTTAGAGTCAATATAACAAATAAATAAAAAAAAATCCCAATGCTGCATCAAAGTGGTATTCGCCTATACCAAAATGGAAGGGGGGGAGCCGGAAGGCGAAGTGGAGCAAAAAATAAAAGAAGAAGAAGAAAAAAAAAAAAAGGTTTTTATTTTGGTTTGGTTTTTACGGCTCCCTTCACTCCTGTTTCTTTCATCTTTCGGAGTTGGTTGTTGTCTGTTGACAGAAGGTCAATGCTTTTTGCTGGATGTCACTTCAGAGATGTTTGTATCCGGGTGTGCCTGTGCTTGTAGGAGACCAGGAGAGGGGGAGGGGGGGAGGGAGGGAGAGGGGGATAGAGAGGGAGAGGAAGGGAGGGAGGGAGGGAGGGATGCAGGGAGAGGGTGATTGGAGGAGTTGCAGGCTGACTGTGCCTATTGCTGGCAGCACTTTTGTGGCAGAACTTGAACTGTGCAGGAATCACCATAAATACAAATGTAGCGGTGTCTTTTTTTTTCTTTTGTCTCGTTTGTTTTCCATTTTCGTTTTCCCCTTCCCCTCTCCTCCCCTACCCTGGTTCTTCAAACACAATCTCCTGTGTTGTTTGTTTCTGACGAATGAAAAAAGTGTCGAGTTTGAGTCGAGTCCTCTTACTAGTCTGTTTACATTAGCACCTGGTTGCTGCATGTCTAGCAGGGCGGAGTGGGGTTTTTTTTCGGTGGAGGAGAAGAATAATAACAACGTTTAGTTTTATTTTTCTCTGATATTTCTATATAGTAAACTCTTCCACACTCATCCCCACCGTGATCCAGTCCTCGTTTCATACCTGCGTTTGCACAGCATAAAGTCAGGGACACGGACTATGATGACGTCCCAGTGCTGTTGCCTAATAGTTCTCCGTAGGGAGAAATTGCTGTATGTTTAGTGTATTCTGGGTCTATTGTTCTGTGCCCAAAAAGAGCCTAGAACTTTCTTTTGATGCCATTCTCTTAAGGCAGACTAAAGCGCATTAGTTTTTATTCCTGCCCTCTTATTTGTTGCAATGTTATCAGTCGGAGGTGTAATGTTACCACAATCACAGGTATATGTTTTGTTTTGTTTTGTTTTGTTTCTCTCTTTTTTTTGTCACAGTAGTTTCTGTTTCATGTTACTCCTGATGGTCATTGAGTGCTTCTGTTCCATAGAAGTAGATTTATTCAAGGTTAACCTCCATGAAGACACAAACCAGAACATACAAGCCGATGTACTTTTTTCAGAATGTCTCAGAGAAGCCAAACTTCAAGGTGATTGACAATGCGTAAAACATTTTTTTCCCCCTTTAAGACAAATCAGACAAATAATCAGTTGCAATAATGTAATCTGCCTCAGTCATGGTGATTGTTCTATTATACTGAGGCGAAAAAAAATCGTCATGCATGAATGATTGATTGTTTTGTTGGTGTATTCTGGTTACTAAAGAAATGTATTCATTGATTTTCTTTCATTTTTTTTCCTCATAAGAACAGCTGTCTTTCTTTGAAAACTTGAAATTAAAACAGAGTGTTTCTGAGAAGCAGTAGAGAGGACATTAGGCTCCAAAACCTCTAGCTGCATTTTGCAGAATGTTGAAAAGGAGTGATTTTGAATTGGGCCTTGCTTAGGGGGAGAGTACAGTAGGTCTTTTGATTCCATCAGGTTACAGTGTCAAGTACTGAATGTAATATTTGTTTGTTTTTCTTAGTGTTTTACGAGCAGAGGATCTGACATTGCACAGAACTTGCACATACAGTTTTAGAAAATCTTGCAAAAGAAAAAAAAGTAACTGAACTGTGGATATTTATTTTTTGACTTCTTGTTAAATGGACACTTCGACTTTTATTTAAAGAAGAAAATATATATACACAGAGAGATATATTTACAGTAGCGTTAATGCAAGGGATGTGAATTGATGACTGGAATGCAGTTGTGTGTGAGTGGGCGTGTCTGTGATGCATCACACTGTGAGTGTGTTTGTGTGTGTGTGTGCGCGCGCAAGTTAAAATCACACCTCAATTTTCCCTTTTCTCACGTCTTTACAGTCTGTCTGGTTTACAAATCACATTTTAGATCTCACTGCGGAAAATTCATTTCTTGAACAGACTTGTATCTAAATTTTTGTCCTGATAATGCACCGTTTGCTTTTGTTAAGTTCTTTCGTTAATCATAGGAAAACCGAACTGTCTCGCACGTCTTCACTGACAAATTATGTTACACATTTTGAGTCTTAGAAAGAAATGGGAGTCACAGGTTTTCTCTTGAAGAAATTATATGGATGTTACTTCAAGACAAAAAAAATATATATATATATGAATGGGGAAATGCAGACTATTCGCAGTGTACTATATGCCTTGTTATTCAAAGTTGTAAATATTCATCTAAATAGTTTCGTTTGCTGCTAAAAATGCTGATTATTTTATATTAGGATTTTTTTTTCTATAAGCCATGTATATAAAATCTGTACAAAAGCTTGAGCCCTCTAATATAGAATCATTGAAAAAAAACAACAACACTGTATTGAATGCACCTTTAAAGAATCTTACCAAACTGTTTCCTGTCTTCATTCTTGTTATTGCAGTGGTTCACTAGTTCATCCAATCAGATCGCTTGATGGTGAGTGTCACTGAGTCACTCACTGAATGCTGGGTATTAGCACGTCGTCTGGCCTGGTAACTAGCTGTGGTCCTAGAATGCAATCAGTGGAAATCACGTGCACCCTTATACATAGGGGGGTTACCTAGTTAACTAATGATATGGAGGAAAAAGGGGAGGAGGGAAGCTTTGAAGCTCCAGGGCTGTGATGTAGTGGGCAGGTAATGACAGTTAAATGTCCTACAAACGGAAGTGGGTAGAGAGATGGCTGTCAATCAATCCTTTGAGCTCCTCCCGAACTATGTTTATTAAAACATCTGTCAAACTGGGTTCTAGGGGGTATGGAAATAACTTATATTTATGCATTTAGCAGATGCTTTATCCAAACTGATTGACAAAATAGGAATAGCAAGCAAGCTGCACAAAAGAAATCTTGGGGAAAATAACACACAGGGGTTCCAGGGGGTGAGGATGGAGGACCGCCATACAAAGGCAAAGCACACTATCTGCAAAATTGAGAAGAAAAAAAAAGAGAAAATACATTTTCCTTCACCAAGCCTAAGCATCAAATTGTGTAATTTATTAGATGAGAGTGAAGTGAAGTAAAACTGACACAGGGCAAACCCTAGGGCAAGATGTGCCTAAAATTCAACAGTTACAGACTATGGACAAAGATCTTCAATACCACCCAATGGTCATTATATGAACCACAGGATTCACACTTTGTAGCTGTATAAGCTAGGCCTATCTATAAGCAGAATATTAGGCTACAGCAAGATGTCCATGGTGTAGGGATTATCCAGGAGGATGTAGAGTGTTTCAGGTGTACAGAGACTGAAGTTAGGAAACTAATGTATTATTGTGACTTCTCTCTTCACTTTCTCAAAGCGTCTCACTGAATTGACTTTAACCGGCAATCACTTATTGTCTGAAGTAAATTAGATTTTTTAAAAACATGCCTAGAGTAGGCCATAAGCCTATAATAAGCCTTTGGCAAACTGCCTGACATGTAAGACAGTATTGTGAGTGCCCTGAGTTTGTTCCTAATCAATAACTAATGTGTCACTGCCAATACTATAGTCTTATCCCTGTTAACAATTGAAGCACTAGTGCCATCTAGTGGAAAGTAGATGTCAACAGATTTTTCTACCAAAATAATGAAATGCTGCCATCTAATGGTAGTACATTCACATCCAAAATTGCATATAGCCTACCATAATAAGGTATTAATAGAATTCAAGGATGCTTATAGTCCAGGCAAAATTGCATTTTTTTGCAGGACTAATTGTAAAAGATTTTTTTTCAGCTTGGATCATTTCTATGAGATGTCCAGAACAACATACCAAAAGTCCTAAGAAATCCTATTTGAGGAAATGTAAAAATAGTGGAGGAAAGTAAATTTCCCATTGAAATGAAAGGGATTCGGGTGGATTTTGGAGGAAAATGTACACTAATAGTACATTTTGGCCTGAAGCATGAAGGGGAAACTACTTTCACCATATTTCCCATATATTTTCTGAAAGTAAACAGCCTCAGGATATTCTATAACATGGTATGGTTTGACATTGAGGTATGCCCCATCCTCCTCATTACAATATATCCCAAAATTAAGAAATTTGCCATTTGCAAAATGGGCAATTTTTTGGGGGGACATTTAGGCCAGCAGCGTGTAGGGAAAACATATTAGACCCCATAAACCATATATTTTCTGAAAGCTTATATGCCCAGGATTTCACCCCCAATTTTTTGTCACATCCCACCCACCTCCTTATTTCAAAGCGTATGCCTATTTTTTGGGAAAATGAAAAAAATATGTGCATTTCTTGAACAAAAGTGCTTATGGAATGTATTAGAAAGTAATAAACCTTGAAAGAGGTACAGCTCACACGACTCTTCTTGTGCATCAGCTAGAGGGCTTCAGGATCTCAGTAAAAATACATTTAGATAGGTTCCAACCCCCTCCTCCCATTGATACCTATTTACAGACCAGCTGGTATTGGTGATTTTGGTGTATAGCCAATGCATTTGGACCTGAGATATTAAGAGAAAACTAATCTACCCCTTATGCCAGGGTGGGCAATTATTTTGGCCAAGGGGCCACATTGGCTTTCAGATTTTGACCAACGGGCCGGGTATTAACAGTTAATGAAATTATGTCGATAGATTAGCAGGTCCCAAGCCAGTAGCCTCACTTTCTTCACGAGGACATGTTAATATGCAGTGTATTTAAAGGGCTGGAATTTGCTATTCAGTGATCATACAACACATTTGATGAATAAGGCCTATAACCTAAGTCACCATTACTAAATGAGAAATTATTTTATTTTGGGAAGGCTCCGTGGGCCGCATGAAATAGCTCTGCGGCCGCATCTGGCCTCCGGGCCTTAGTTTGCCCAGGTATGCCTTATGCTATACGTGAAAGCTTACATCTACAGGGTGTCATATAATATGAATTGAGGTTGATAATATGAATATCGGATTGATGAGAATTTAACATATTTCCTCAACAAGGATTTCTTAGGACTTTTAGTGTGTTGTTCTAGACACCTTAAAGAGAAATTATCTAAGCTGAAAAAAAAATCTTTTACAATTACTCCTACGCTGGCTGTAAGATAATGTGAAATTGTATCTGTTTGTACAGTAGGCCTATTATAATACTGTGGTATATTTCCTGCAAAACTCTCCCACAGACATACAACATAAGTTTGGTGAGGAACATGAGAAACTCAAACAGTTGATTTCTACATTTTTGTGTTGTTCAAAAATATAGGCCAAAAATTTAGATTATCATTTCACAAACATGTTACAGTACAACTCCAATGTAGGCAGATTCTACAAAACTCTCCTACAAACATTAAACAGAACTGCACCAGTAAACTCATCTTTTGGTGAGAAAGATTCAGTTAAATTTATTCGGTTGTATTTCTGATTTACATGTTTAACATTATACTGTGAAAAAAATGTACGCTAAAACTTCAGATTATCATTTCACAAACATGTTACAGTATAACTCCAATGTAGGCTATGCAAGGATACAGCCTGGCATTTTAGAGCCTATACTGCAGATGTGGATGACGCGCTGGAAAATGTTACCAGCAAGCTGGCCTGTTGAACAGAAGCCCATGAACAGACACTCAGACATCACAAACCCCTTGGTAAGTAACCGTTGCCTTGTGGGCAGCTTAGAGACTTGTTTTGTCTAAAGCTGGAAAAGTGGGATATGTATATGTCAATGGAAATTCCTAATGTTTAGGATTTGGTAAACATCAAAAACAACGACAGAGACATTTTAGATAAAAGTTCATCTACTTTTTGAACCATTGTATGCCTTTACTAATTTTATTCTTATGTGCTTTAACTTTCTTTCATCTACTGCACAATTCCTTTCTGTATGAAATGCGCTAGGCTATATAAATAAGCTTGCCTTGCCTTGCTGAGAGTGGCATGAACAGATCTCAGGGATACTCTTAAACAAGGGCCTCATCACATCACAGTCAGTCAGCACTAGTATAGCCTATTCAGCATCAAGTGTGTTATTTCTTTTATTTCACACACCAGCTCAAGTTCATAAACCTGGCTCATTGAAAAAGCTGCTGTATTGTTACAAGTACTATTGTAACTTACATGATATAACCACATACTGTAGCCTACTAGTGCGGTGGCCTGTTCTAACTACATGTTTTATAGGAGGATAGTGGACAGAATTCTAAGTTAAGTTAAGTTAAGTTAAGACTAAGTTACAGTAGGCCTACATGTAACAATTTCACAGACAGAATAAAAGTAGCATAAAGCCTACTGCAGACAGTCACCAGGCGGCGCACAGAACACAGCTTGTGCAGTAGGCCTACTGAGATAATTGTGGTGGAAAAAAAGAAGTTTCAGCACGTGTAACAAACTGAGTGTAGTTTGTAGGATACGGATGATCATTTTGCTGGAGGATTTTAGGTACAAATGGCAGATGCCGGTTTGTTTCCAGCAGGAAGTAGCCTAGTTTAATGTGTTGCTGTAGTGGGTCGTTCAATTCAACGAATCCCGCCTCCTTTTTTGAAGGATAGCTTGACTTAAGAAGTCCTTCCCACTTGAGATTTCCTTCGAGCGATTTTCAAAAAAATCTTCCCCGAGACATTCGGAACTACTGAGGACATCACACGCGTATGGAATCAACTCAGGTCTGTGTTTTTAACCTTTGTTCAAGTGCTACGGTTATGTCTATTCAGAATTAAAGATTGTTGAATTTCCAACACAGTCCATTATACAGTGATATGATATCATATAAACGTTATGATTAGACTTTGAGCTTTATCAAACGGTCGCTGCTATTCTGCACTGGCTCACCTGGCCATTTCTAGCAGCAGTGCGTCACTGAAATGTTGATGTTGCTACAAACTTTGGTGCAACGTTAACGTTACCTGAGACCTCCTCCTACCTCCTCTCAGTTGGAATTTCTCATCTTGTTAATAATAATTGACTAGGTGAGGTCCCCTCCTCCATCACATCTACATATCAAGTGATTAAGAGAGACCAGCGCTGGTTGTTAGTCTGATTCTTCAAGTGGCCGTACATGCATAGCCTACCTAACTTCTCAAGGACAGATTTAATTAGGTCTCGGGGAAAGGGGAGTTTAATAGCGTTAGTGGCTGCTATGTGTAGCTCACAGAATGATCCTAAACAGACTAGGCCAATAGCCAACAACATCGCCTGACTTCAGTTTTATTATGACTGCGTGGGATGATAAAGTGTGTCCCTATAATTACGGGGAATGGACCAAACCTTCTCTCGCCGAAAGCGGTCTGCTGCTCTTCGTGCGTGCATTCCTGCTCAGTGAAGTTGCAGTCCTCAGGCCTGCATTGCTGATGGGATCCAGATGTAGGCCTATCACAGGGATGGGCTTGCGCGTCTTTCGGGGCAGCATACTGAGATCAAGGTAGAGGTTCAACGTAGGCCTGTGCGCATGGTAATCTGTTATTGGAAGAACGTGACAGCTGAATAAATTCCCTTTCATATGCCCAAATACTTTCACATGATGTTAAAGTAGGTTATAGTACGCTTGCTGTGCAGGCTGTAGCCAGCCCAACATTGTTGCTTACTTTGGGAAAGTTATAGACCATGATTTTAGACCATACCAGTGAGGGTACTTGGATGGGTTCTTGGGGTATGCAAAATGAATCTGTGAATGGGTAAACTATTCCTAATACATTAATACAACCCTATAGCTACTACATTGTTATGTACCAATTGTTATATGATGCAAGGGGTAGGCTATGCCTACTTGGTAGGACCAGTGTATCTTGGGGTACGCAGCAGTTAAAAGTTTGAATATACCAGTGATAATGCGTGCCAGATATCTTTTAGTTATGGTTTGATGAAGTTTCATCAGCAATGATCACTGATTTATAGATGAGTGCCTGGTCAGGATAGAAGAGACACCCTGCCTTGCCTTGCCAAGACATTTGCTACTGTTTACGCACTGCTCCAACAAGCACCAACAAACTCAAGTTGGTTGCTGTCTTTAGAATGTTCACACAACGATTCCAGATCCAGACTTTTCCATCCCAACAATCACAGACACAGACTGACATTCCACACTGATCTAACAGTTGGTGTTTGTAGGAGCCTGTTTGTTTGTGTGGGGACGTTTGGCAACAGCTTTAGTGTCTGTCTTATCGTGCTATGAATTTCAGTTCCAAACTTAATTCATTCGGCTACAGTTTGTCAGTGCTTTCACACAGTCCCAGACTATGTTATCTATTTTCTTAATGCATATTATGATCTCCTGATTTCCAACTGCTAGCGTGTCAGAGACCATGCAGGTCATGGGGTTAAGTTCCCAGCAGCAGTACAAATAACATGTTTAAATTTACATCATGTCTTCTCTGCGTTCTCCACACTATGTACTGGATGGTGAGCCTTGACTAGAATGGGGTCAGTAAAAATAGTCAGGGAAATATCAGCTAAAAATGGCTAAGATGGAGCAAAGATCAAGGATCAAGTAAAGTGATGGGTTTCAACTTCCATGAGTGCTATTTTGGAGCGTGATGCAATGTAGTCATGTCATATGTGTTAGTGTGAGTCTATTGTCTATTGTTCTTTAATACTTGCACAACTGCGTTTAGTCCTTTACTTAATTTGTTCTGAGCCATGTAAATATTCTGAGTTATGATATGAACTACAGATAAACAGGGTTTCAAATGAACACTCTTCCAAGACGCCTTCTCTGTGGCTTATGGCAGATCTATTCTAACACGAACAACCGTTTTTGGTTTGCGGTTTAACACTTCAGTGACTGTGTTGTAACATCTGCTCTGTCTTTTTTTTCTTTTTAAAATGTGTGCGTCATTATCTGTCACCCCCCTTAGGGAGAGGTGCAGAGACTTGCGTAGTTTTTTTTTTTTTTTTTTTTTCTCCCATAAATGAATTCCTTCATAAACAATATTTATGTTTTCACCCGATATATACTATTATACTAATATCTATCTCACTCTGTTTGTTTTGAACAGCTGAAATAGCACTTGTGTTTAGGGTCTTGGAGGACCTTGAAGTTCATGGCAATGCTCAGACACTGTAGTGCGGTCAAAAGGAGAAGTGGAATAGGGGGGAGGCGGAGGATACCATCTACATGTGCACCACAAGTGCTGTGAGGACTGATAGGCAAGCTCAGAGATAGACTGAGCGGATTATTTGAGAAGACCAGTTCCGCCAAACCCAAGTTGCCACTCACAGTTCCAGATGGCGGATGATAATTTGCCTTCGGGCCTTGTGGAGGCATGTGTGGTTATTGGAGCTGCAGGAGACAAATTGAAACAGCTACTTCAGGTAAGATGAGTGTTACTATTATTTAAACTTTATTACAGACTCAAGGCCCAGAGAAAGAGAAGACGTTTTGTACATCATTATCTATTATCATCATACCTTGTGACCGTCGGTTGATGTTTGATGCACATTTATTATATGGAGCCTGTTGAAAATATTTGCAGGATGTTTCTTTGTGATAAATGTTAGGCTACTTCGAGCTTGACTTTCTGCTGAAGGTAGAGTATATGTGAGTATAGGCTAGTTGTCTTAACTTCTTTTTAAGGAAAACATAGAGACAGAGATCACAGTTCATTTGGTTGATTTGGATCTTTTGAAGTCTGTTCATGTTCAAAAATGAAAATGTATGTAATGAGATTCAAGTGGTTCCAAAATTCCATGAACAGCCTGTGTCAGGTCAGGTGCAAGTGGGTCACAGGAACATAGTTGCAGGAACTACTGCACACTCAGCAATGCGTTTTACCCTGAATACATTTTCGGAAAGTCAAGAAGTGTGCATGCATATGTGGCCTATCATTCGTCCAGGCAGGCTTAGGGAGATGGGTCCCCATTAAAGCTGGGTTCTGTTGAAAATGTAACAAACAAAAGTTTGTTAATGGATTTCTTTTTTTTCTGGCCAAATTTGTATTGAGCAGTTGCACATAAAATTAGAAAAATACAAAATTGAGTGGACAAGAAAAAGTTTTTTAGCAGCTAATTTAAAATTAAAATATGGTACAATTTGAGGACTTGCATAAAATCATGATCCAAACCTAAATCCAACACCATAACAAATAGCATGATAAAGGCGCTGCCATCACAGTACAGCAAATCCTGATGGCCTGTGTTGATATGTGTGTGCTGCACAGGCCCGTGATAAAGAGCTTCCCCTATTGGAGCCTGAGGTGCTGCATGTGCACGCACCACCTTTCGTCAGCAAGGAGAGCGCCAGCGACCACCACGGCCATGCACCGGCCTTCAGCCGTGTCCAAAAGAGGCGTTCGTTCATGAAGAAGAAGCGAGACCGGCCCGTTGTGGCCTCCAGCGACCCAGCGAAGGGCAACGGGGAGCCCCCTGCCACCAGCGTCGCCACCACCGCCGCCGCCTCTTCCACAGAGGACGTCAGCGTCCCCAAGGACATCGACCTCATCGCTCTGCCCCAGCTGTGTTTCCCAGGTGACGCACACACACACTGACACCTTACGTACGTAGCTTACGGAGTTTGATGCTCAGTACATGAGTGCATGCTCATCGGTGTGTGACTCGCCTCAGGTGATTTAAATATCACATGTTCTCTGTCTGTCTCTCTCTCACGCAGAGGGTCTTAAAATATCGGAGGAGTGCAGGGAGGATTCGTACCACTTCCTGGTGTTCACAGATGTGTTTGGGAACCGGACCCATGGGGTGGTGGTGCAGTACCACAGACACATACAGGTGGGTTTATCATGTCTAAATCCCAGTGTCAATGACGGTAGTCAGCAGACTGAGAACTCCTTCTTTTTAAAAGGTTTTAAAAGATGTCTGAAGAAGGGCATTTTGCCCGAAACGTCACATGTGGTGATTAAAAACATTTTTAAAAGAAGGATAATTTTCAAGAGAGACTGAATCCTTGAATCTCCTTGAAGTCTCTGAGGTTTCAGGGTTGTAGGGCTTAGGATGGACATTGAAATTTAGCCTGGACGGACACACAGTATGCAAATCTATTTAATAGTGTGCGGACTACCGTCATTTTTATTTCTGAAGTATTCTGGTCCAGCACCTGTTTGAATCTGGATGTGCGCGTTCTTTTAGTATTTTTTAAATCCCAGTATCACCCTAAGCCCTAAACCCTCAACCCTCAAAGACTTCTCAGGCATGAATTAAGTCAATTATGGAGTTGATTCGGACCAGTCAAAGGTTAAATCGGGCCAGAATCAATCCATACCCCTGTTGCTAGATGTCACCAAATGCTGTCGGTAGGAAAAAAGAAGGAGAAGATATGATAACAACATAGACCAAATAGGGAGCTTGAAAATTAACACAAAGTGAATGAGTCATAGTAACTTACTTTCAGTTTCATTTTGCTATGTCCTATAAACATTTTGTTAATCGATCTATGTCGCATCAAATTTTCAACAGAGACTGAATCCTTGAATCTCCTTGAAGTCTCTGAGGTTTCAGGGTGTAGGGCTTAGGATGGACATTGAAATTTAGCTTAGACAGACATACAGTATGCAAATCTATTTAACCTCTTCATATCTCAGATGTCTCACCTGTGGAATCTCATCTGTGAGCTGAACACCGTGTACAATAGTGTGATTGCATTCATAGATTTCAGCTGCAAGCGACCAACTGTGTCGTGTCAAGTCGTGGGAAATGGTTTTAGCCTGGGTATGTTGTGTGAACACAGATGGTAATGGCGGTGATAAGATAGCTGTTCTGATTTCAGATGTACTGGTAGTTGCAATCACTGCTGCCAGTTGGCAAACGTTAGGACAACATTGCTGAACACTGTGCTGGGCCTTTGTAATGTCTCTTGCTTGAGCTGAAAGGCACCCATGTTTACAGTAAACCCGTAATATATCTACTGTATAGGCTTGCTCTGATATCAGTCTGTACCTCAGCTTGTTGGGTGTTAGATGGTAGGAAAGTGTTGGAACCTTTTTTGATGCTCATATGGCTTGCACCTGGGATGTTTACACAGGGAGTGTATGCTCACTCTGTGCCCCTCTAAGGATTTTCTATTGATATTAACATGGTTTATTAGGTTAATGTTTTTAGTGGATACACACCACACCAGGGTCAACATGGTGTTAAAGGATTTATCAATCTATTGTCCTGCTGCTCCAGTTCACTGAGGGCTGTTGGTTGGAGAGAGAACGGGAGACACCACCATGGACCAAATAGCGAACCAGAGGCTACCACTAATTGAATGGGGCACAGTAGCTTACCTTTAGTTTAATTTTCCTACACCCAATTCAATTAACGTCAGCTGCCGGCTCGTTATTTGGTTGATGTTGTATCAAATTTTCATTTGGAAATCTTGTTTACTTGGAGTGGCCAGAACCCTTTTGCTGGAAAATTTAAGCTGGTAAGGGCCAATACAAAATTAAGAGCACCAGTTTTCAACCAATTAAAATATAACTATAGCTAACTAATAATAACTAATATCAATTAGAAAACAATAATATAACAACAGGTCACATTATCTTTTTTAGACACCATAGCGGGCCAAACGAAAGATAGTAAAGGATTGCAATTGGCCCCATAGTCATAGTTTGGCCACCTCTGCTGTACTGTACATGAACGCTACACTAACTCTACACCAGAGTTTATATAAATAGACTTGTATTGAGCAACCTACCAGGCACGTGTTGTATTTAACCTCGCTCTTGTATTGAGAAAACTACCAGACACATACCGTAGTTTGCCCATCTCTTCTGTACTGTACAGTATATGAACGCTACACTAACACCAGACTAGAGTTTACGTATATAGACTTGTACTGAGAAGACTACCAGGCACGTATTTGACCTCACTTGACTAGCTGCTAGCTTGCGGTGTCATTGCTGTGGGGAAACGTTTACCGTCAGTGAAGCACAGAAGTGACCAAGCAGCTGCTGACTCAGTAACATTCTAAGTTCTCTTCCCCAAGAGAGACTGGGTGTCGGGTTCCCATGGGAGTGTGGACTGTATGCATCACACTTGACTCATGGGAAATTCTCAGTCTTGAGGGGATGGTCGTTTTGGAAGATCCATAATGTTAGAAAAATTATATAATTTTAGGATATAGATGGTGATGCACTGATTGTGATGCACACTCATTTATCAATTATCAAATTATCAATTTCAGTCTATTAAAGGGATTACCCTTTGAGATGAAATCATCTCGTTTTCAAGGGGTCCCTTAAGACAAGACAAGTAAAAACATACAGTCCATGCATTGCACACACACACATATACACAAACAAAGCTCTTTGTCACCCTAACCCGTAAAACTCCCATTTCCCAGCTCTTGCACTTGCTCTTGTATTGTGTTGTAGCTTGAGTGTTATTCCTGTGTTTGTAAGTCGCTTTGGATAAAAGCGTCTCCTAAGTGCATAAATGTAAATGTAACTGATATGATTTTCTGTATTCAGCTGAGGTGGAAATACAGTAAAATGAGGTTACAAACCTCTTGTTCTGACATGTACGTAACAATGGAAATGCCCTCTCTTAGTACTGAGTGAAAAGTCCAGAATCCACATTTCATGACACTATGTCTGTCCTTCCTCAGTCTTCTCAGGATGGACACGGGCACCAAAATGGTCACTGGACGTCCCCCAAAGGGCCCAGACTCTACACAGCATACGGCATCTGTGTCATCTCCAAATACCCGTATTACAATGCCCTGAGGGACTGTCTGTCATGGTAGGTCACCCCTCATCTGCGCTCTCTCTCTCTCTCTCTCTCTCTCTCTCTCTCTCTCTCTCTCTCTCTCTCTCTCTCTCTCTCTCAATTTCAAATTCAAAAAGGCTTTATTGACATGCCAAGAGCAAGTAATCGGTTAATGAAGAGATACGAAGGTATCTCTCTCTCTCTCTCTCTCTCTCTCTCTCTCTCTCTCTCTCTCTCTCTCTCTCTGTCTGTCTGTTTCTCAGTCTCTCCATCTCCAACTGTAATTTCCTGCATGGTTCTTTAAAATTATCATACCTCCCTGCAGTTCATCCTGTTTTAATGGTGTCTGTCTGCATCTTCACCATCAGCCTCCTACTTCAGCTGCGGAACTGCCGGATGACAGACTTTGAGGAGAGGGTGAAGGAGTTCACGGCCAAACTGGCCCTGGTGCCCATTCCTCCGCCAGGCCAACTTCATGTGGTAAGATTGCGCAATTCAAGTCTGCCCTTGGGGTAGGATTTAGGAAAGAAGAGAGACACAAAAAACATGAATAGCTGGTTTGTTGTAACTTAATAGCTTTAGCCTTAGTGGCTTCAGAATAGGATTTTTCCCCTTTCCAACTCCAAGGTATTAGTGTGTGTCTCTTCTTCATCGAATCTGAACTTTATTGAAATGGATCTAACTCAAAAAGTCAGTTTCTTAAACATGGATTAAGATTAATTAGATTAATTAATTAAAGATTAATTTGATCTTAATTAGATCAAAACTTCTGCTACTAGCTTTAATTCATATACAGTATATGGGAACATAATTTTAGGAAGTGTTACCCACTACTACTGATAATTTCCCAATTATAAACCAAGGTTGATACATGATTTTACCAAATTTTATTATCTATGAGGTTAATACTTGGTTGAGGACTATACATTGGAATATATTCCTTTTCGACTTTACTTCTTCATGAACTCATCATCTGACTGTGATTCAATAGGTCAAAAATTTGCAAATTAAAATTAATAAATGTTTTCTGTCTGTTTGCACGCCTGGTTGTATCCAGGTGTTCAGCATGCGGCCACTTCAGATCTTCCTCCCCTCTCGTGAGGATAAGGAGCGGCCAGCCGTCGACCTGGACCTCCATCTCCCCTTCCTGTGCTTTAAACCCCAGCAGCTCCTTGAGGTATAGTATGATCAAATATACTAGATAAGAGGCTTCATCAACCGTCTCTGATATGATCGGTTCCTTGCACATAAAATGTTTTAATATGACTCACTTACTGCTGGTAACATTGGCAGCATAACTATCACCATAACAAAAAAAACTCACACAATCCTGCATTCGGACATAAGCTGACATTAGTCTGTCAGTCATAGTCAAACAAAACGTTTGTTAATTTAAGATTATGTTAGCTGCTAATATTCTAAGGTGATAACTGCGGCCGTTATGTCCAAGCCGTATAGAATTTTATGTGCAAGGAGGGAATTGGGCTTTGAAGTCCCTAATTAATCTGTTGGAATCAATCATTTCTCATTGAAATTTACAGTTGTTTACCTTTTTTTTTTAATGCAACTGATCACCCAGCCCATACTCATTTGAAGTGCATGTGGTTATGCTAATGGGGTAGCCTACATATTGTTTTTAGGCCTACTGCATGGTGACAAACTCCTAAAGCATTCCAAATACTTCTCAAGTGAAACTGGCCTTTTCATGAAAACAATAATACAAGATTTATTTGTTCCTTCCGCAACGGTCCGCCCTTGTCTTCCTGCTTTTACTCCAGAGCTTTTTGGTAAAATTTCTGTCAAAACTGACTATTTATTTAATTAAATTTAGAATTATATTAATACTCACTAACTATCTGAAAGTTACATTCCATTGATTTATACCTTTAAAGGTGAAGGCTATATTAGGTGGTCACAATCTAGCAGAGGTAATAGTGTGCACATCAGGGCAGGACAAAAAATGTCTAGATAATACTATAAATAAATGACACTCCCGCACACTTCTGAGTCTACCAAATATTTAATGGTGCTGCAGTGTTTCGACCCTATTTTCCCTCTTCTTCAGGCAAAACAAATCGCAAACATCTGTCAACTGTCGAATGTGTTGTTGTGAGTGTTAACTTTTCCTCTCCCAATCTTGACCCCAGATCATCACCAGTATCTTGATGGAGCAGCGGGTGGTGTTTGTGTCCTCTGACTGGGCGCGCCTCACCCTGGTGGCAGAGTGCTTCATGCGCTACATCCACCCTCTCCACTGGCAGCACCCTTTCGTGCCCGTCCTCTCCCGCCAGATGCTCGACTTCCTCATGGCGCCCACCTCCTACCTCATGGGCTGCCATGCACACCATATTGAGGAAGTCCTCGCGGTATGGGCACCTTTTTCCTCTTGCAGTCGAAAAACCACTTGCTTTTCTTGGTTAATCGCTTCCCCCTCTTGTCTTCAGGGTATGCTGCGTAATACTGTATATTTTTAGACATTCCTTTGCTTCAGATTGTGAGGTGGATACCCTAATCAGGAACAGAAAGAGTTTGTAAATCTGAAGGATTGTGTGTAAGTTAGCAGGAAAAGATTTTTTTGTTTTTCCTGAATGTTTCATTTTTTTCACAGGCACAGAATCTGTGTATGAGGCTTTATTTGGAAGGAATCGTGATGAGTATCTGATTGTGTCTGATTGTGTTTTATTCTTCGGGCCCAACAGGAAACAGATGACCTGATTCTCATCCACATTGACGAGGGGATCGTGTCGTCCTCCAGTGCAGACAACCCCTGCCTGCCAGAGACTCCCTGGGCAGCCCGAGAATGCTTCATGAGACGGTACTAGTCACTCAACCAGACACTGTGCACACAAGACACAAAAAAAGAGTTGGACACCCTCATTATTTTAAGGGGTAAAAATTGAGTACAAGCTGCTCAGTTACCCCAAAACAGTGAGAAAAATAGAATCTTTTCACTAAACTGTTTAACAGTGGAAGTAAACAAACAGTGGAAGCATGTTATGCATGCAATGTGGTCTTTGGCTTTCACAATGTTATGTAGGCCTATTCTGTTTGTTTTTCTGTTTTTCTGTTGTTTTTCTGTTTGTCTGTTTGTCAGTCCAGTATTCACCTTTATTTCCCTGTGGGGGAAGTGACATCATGTGGTTGCAGTGGACTGCAGGCCAGTCCAGGACAAGTTTGTCCAGTTCCATCAGTGTGAGTGCCCAGTGATTTAACATGCTGAATAATTATGCCTGCGTGTGGGTCTCTGGGTTTGCAGGGTGGAGGGCCTGAATCTGCACTATGACCTGGAGGTGTGTCGACTGGGCACAGGCACCGATGTCAATGACCTGAGGGCCCAGAGGAGGCAGTGGCAGCACAGACTCAACATGGACATTCAGAGGGTCACCCTAGAGCTGATCGTCAACATCTTCAGGTTCAATACAAGCATTTAGAACCAGCAATGGCTCTATATTTTGTCATTAAAGAAACAACTGTGAAATCTCTTGAAAGCATTATAGTGTAACAGCCTTGTGTTTTATGGTTAAACTATTATATTTAATATCGTTAAAAATCCTACTTCATTTTTTAATATATTGCACATTATCTTTTTGGTCTTGTAGATTTATACTAGAAATATCACAGAAATATCACTCAAGAATCCATTTATTTCCCACTTTAAGTTTGATTTTGTTTTTTGAGTGTCAATTAATGCTAATTTTTTTCCTCTTTTTTTAAATTAGAGATGTACATGACCATCTGAACTATGAACACAGAGTATTCAACAGTGAAGAGTTTTTAAAATCCAGAGAACCAGCTGATCAGACATTTTACAAGAAGGTAATATCCATTTAAGATGTAGATGTGGGGTTTGAGCTGAATACTTCAGAAACATGAGTTTTGGACATCAAACTACAATTCATGATCTTGCAGGTTTTGGACACTCACATCTTCCATTCTTTCCTGCGAGATCGTCTGAACAAGAAGATGGATGCTTTCTCTCGCCTGGAACTCAACACAAGACCAGAAAACCACAAGTAACTAAATAAAAAATACATTTCCCATGATCCTCAGTTGTGGCTTATGATGGATAGTGACATCAGTGATTTGTCTTTCCCAAGACATAGGACCATGATGGATATTCCCAGGAGGCCCAATATGCAGGAAATGGCTCGTAAAAACACTAGACCAGAAGACCGTCTGAGCAAGAGATTAGGGATGAGTTTACCCAATCTAGCAGAGCGCTCTCCTATGGACTCTGTCAGAAAGACTTCTCTCAAGAAAGTCCACCTGAATGGAGGTAAGAAATGTCTGTAATAGGAAACATACAGTATTAGCTACAAACCATTCTATAATTAATATTACATGAAGTCAGTATTCATTTGAGTTAACAGCTTTCACTTTTGTATTCACAATGAAATCCTAAATGTTGTTTTCATATAATTGACACGACATACAACACACATGTTGAGTTTACAATGGAAGTTGATTGCATGATTGCCTGATTGCTAATTTGCATGCAATTTGATTCCTTTCTCCATTATGATGCCTCTCTGTTCACACCAGAATTGAAGACACAACAGAAGCCTATCAAGACATTCCGACTGCCTGAGTTCCCTCCACCGCTCTCCTACGTGTACGTTCAGAACTACTACTCCGACATGATCAGCCAGCTGGCGAAGGCCATGTCCTGTCTGGGCTCTGAGGACTCGTCCCTACTGGCCCGCTACCACTACATGCGCGGCTTCATCAGCTACGTGGCCGGCAAGCGGCTGGACGCTTTGGGCGACTTCCAGAACCTTTATAAGACCGACACGGACATCTTTCCAGCCGAGCTGGTGCAGACCCTGGTGGACTCACTTACAGCTGATGAGCGAGCGCAGGCCGAGAGACGACCAGAGCTCACGCGGCTCATCAGTCGGACGAAGAGGGACAAAGAGGGCGAGCGAGCACGTCCCGACCACCACGCCACCATCAAGAAGTTCCAGCTACCGCGGACACATCTGCATCGTGAAGATTTTGTCCGCCGCATCCAGGAGTCGGGCATCGTGAAGGACCTGAACACCATATACAGGCTATTTGATGCCCTCACAGTGGGTAAGAAAAGAGCTATTATGCCACTGAAACAGAGGCCTTTATTGTCTTATGGGCCAACAAAGACGATAACGAGGCGGCAAAGTGAACCATGCTCCCTTATCATCAGAACAATGAAATTATCTGTTTGCTTTAAGTGTTGGAAAATATCAAGTTGATGTTATTTTTGGCCTAGAATGGACTACGACATTCCTTAGATGATAAGGCCTTTGATGCAGTCAGACTAATGATAGAATTCCTAATATTCCTAATCCAATCCAATATTCCATTCCTAATATTCCTGTGCTTTGCTGTGCATTATAGGGTCGACCCTGCCGCTTCACCAGTAACAATCATATCAAAGCTCAGTGTTAAAATGATTATTAAACATTCACCAATCATACTGACTTCTGATGTGACCTGATTTGGGGTCCGTGTCCCAAAAGCATAGCTGCTAACTTAGTTAGCAACCTTGTTGGTTGCAATGCAATTTCCCATTGCCAACCAACAGAGTTGCTAACTGGTTAGCAACCATGCTTTTGGGAAACAGACACCAGATCTGTTGAAGCCTATGTGTGCCTATGGCCTGAGTGTGGTATCTGTAGTATCAGTGAGTGGCTATCTGTGAGTGCTAGTTGCTTTGAGTGAGTGAGTGAGTGAGTGAGTGAGTGTGAGTGAGTGAGTGAGTGTGGACTCTGAACCTGCACTTTGCCCTTGAACCCCTCCCCCCTCCCCACACTCACTTCCTTTGCTAGAGACATGTAAGGCTGGCTTGTGTGGCCAAGGTGTGGAAACTGCGGTGAAGGCTTCCTCCCAGTCTGTTTTTTACATTGATTCCGGTCTGGATGGTAAGCGCCTAGCCCGCTTAGCCTGCAGCCTGTGCTTGCCCATTCACTCTGTCATAGCCCACCGACCTGTCAAGAATTCAGTCTTCAATCTTTGTTTAGTCAGCAGCGCATGGCTTTGGTTTGTGTGTGTGTGTGTGTATTGCATCAGCTTAAAATGCTTACTTCATGTCATGCTTACTTTCCAATAGTTTTCTTTAATCTTCTAGATCGCCCTCTGCTTGTGCCTACAACACTGCTTGCTAAAAGTTAATCATTGCCCCTTGCATTTGCATTTTGGACCAGTTGCTGGTGGTTCGCACGGTTCACCACAGGTCATACTCAGAGGGCCCTCTCCAAATACGTCCCAGGAATGTGTTGTGATTGAGTTTCCATCATAATAGAAAGCATGTCAACAAGGGCTGTAACCTTTGCGCTGCTAATAGGCTATGCTGTGAGACAGTGCTCCGGACATGGATTAAGACTGATCCTGGTTGAACGAGTTTCTGAATGTTGAATGTCAAATGTTTTTTTTTTCTTCAGCTGACATAGCAACTACTGTTCTGTAGGTCTGAACTAATGCTAAAAAGACAGAAAGCCCTGTGGAACTTTTATCTTTTACCACCATCTTCATTCTCCATGTGCATAAAGTATTTATAGATCCCCTAGATTCCCTTGATGTTCTGCTCTTACTGTAACTTGCATGAATCTGAATCGGACCATTGTCCAAGTCCATTGATATGCTCTACTGAATTTGCACTGAATCATAAACACTAAGATCCAGGGGTCAGTGTCCCAGAAGCATAGTTAGCAACCAAGTTAGCTACTTTGTTGGTTGTAATGCAGTTTCCCATTGACATTTTAAATAAGTTGCTAACTGGTTAGCAACATTGCTTTTGGAAAATAGATACCTGGTGTCTGTTTCCCAAAAGCATCTTGCTAACTTAGTTGCAACTTAGTTAGTTGGCAATGGGAAATTGCATTGCAACCAACATAGTTGCTAACTTAGTTAGCAACTATGCTTTTGGGAAACAGACACCTAGTTAATTATATGATATTTATAACCATGTTGTCCCTCCCCAACCACCTCCCAAACACACACTAGGTCAGCAAAAGCAGGTGGACCCTGAAGCCTTCCGGTTCTTCTACACCATCTGGAAGGAGACGGAGGCAGAGGCTCAGGATGTTGACCTGCCCACTGCGGTCCTGGAACACCTTGAGACCAACGAGTGTGTCTACAAACTCTCGTCCTCGGTCAAGACGAGTCACGGCGTGGGCAAGATCGCTATGACCCAGCGACGCCTTTTCCTGTTGACCGACGGCCGACCGGGCTACGTTGAGATCACAAAGTTCAGAGACATTGAGGTTAGTGGCTGGACACTCAGGTGGAGAGTTTGATCTTGGCATATCATATAGGAAGATAAAACGATGGTTACATATGTAACCACGATTCTATGAAATGTGGATGACCGAGAGGTTACTTGCCTAGAGGTCACTTCCGGGGAAGAGGGATGCGTCACCCCTGTCACAGGTGACTTTGTTGATATAAACACCCGACCTGCACGTGCATGTGATGGACATCCAGGTGCTGAAAGGACCGCTTCTGGCGGTCAGTAGCAATGAAATGGAACTTATGGCATGTTCAGAAAACTACTGTACCGTATTTCAAATTTTTGCATCATCACACTGAGCTCTGTAATTTACAGGAAGTGCTAACCTCAGTGGGACTGTGTGATAAAAGTGTTTTTTTTTTGTTTTTTTTTTAAATAACATGTGTTAGCTCTTACTCAAGAAAAAAGATTGCTTGCTGAAATCTTGATGAAATCTATTAAGAACATGCTTCCTTAAGCCTTCACTAGAGAATCTGATGGATAAGCATTTAGGTCAACAAAGTTGAAGCTAGGTTTTGGTGAGAAAACGGAAGGTTGTGAGATAAATGTTGTTAGGCCTGTAAATAGCACCTGGGGGAACCTCACATACAGTAGCTCCAAACAAAACCAGAAATGTCAGTTTTTGGCCTGTTTAGCATATTAAGGAAGGCCAGTGCAAGCCAGTATTTCCCCCTTTAAACGGGAACTAGGCAACAATTTTTAGCTTTATTTAAATTGACGTTAGGTTACAAGTCCTTGTGATGCTTCTATAACACTTTATGAGTCGATTGGTAGCTCTGACTAGCACATCTGGGTGGAAATAGGGAAAATACAAGTTTAGTGCCACGGGTCATATGGGCCAAGTGTCACAGAGCTGTTAGAGCAGCTCTGTATAGAACATGCGAGCACAAACTGAGAAAACAGCAAAGGAATAGATGATCCAGGCATCAATTTCCTATAGTTGCTAACCAGCCATCAACTTAGTCGGTTGGCAATGGGTAAGTGCAGAGCCATAGAGAGAGTGCATTGCAACCAAGAAGGTTGTATGAGGGACCTCCAGGATAGGTGAAGCACTAGAATGTGGGGCGCCCTGGGATGGGAGAAGTACGGCTGGTGGATGCGTGAGGGACGCTAGTATGCGTGAAGCACATGGCTGCGCTTCCCGAAGGGGAAGGCAGTGTGACGGAGTGCCGTCACTACGGTTGAGTATGCGCTCTGACTGCCATACCAACGAGCCTGGCTCTTTGGCGTTGCGGTCAAGTTGCACGTTTAGCACCCCGGAGACCCGGGTTCGAGACCGGGTGGGGTCACTGTTCTCTCCCTTCGCTACATTCTGTGTTACCTTTTTACCGGACATGGAGGGGTCATGGGTTTGGGCCATGAATTACATGTACCCCTTCAGCTTTTTTTTGGTCTTTGAAGACATTTGATCAGTATTACATATACCACATAAAATATTCAAAACAAAACAAGTGAACAATAAACACTCTATTTCTTTGTGTGCAGAACTGCTGAACTAGTTTACCTGAACCCCTGCTTTGCAAGTCCATGTTGCTTTGAATAAAAATGTCTGTTACTGTAAATTTAAGTCTATTCGAATTGCACTGAGCTGGATGTTGTCTTCTTTCAGGAAGTGAGGATCTCCTCGGCTCAGTTCTTGCTCCTGAGGATCCCCTCGCTGAAGATCAAGAGCTCACTCAGGAAGGAGGTGTTTGAGGCCAACCTCAAGTCGGAGTGTGACCTATGGAGTCTCATGGTCAAGGAGATGTGGGCTGGAAGGAAAATGGCGGATGAACACAAGGTGCGAATACCATTCGCTCAATGGTGTTTTTTTCTGCCTCCAATGGCACTTTCCAGGCAGCACAGCCTAAAAGGCACTAACTTAACCCTAACCCTAAATTGGGGGGTTAGTGCCTTGAAGGCTGCACTGCCCGGAGGGCACCATTTAGGGCAAAAAAAGACCAAACACCACACCATTGACAATTGTATGTTTCAAAAACCACAGATTTCGGGGGCAGGCTTCACTCGGTTTGTTTTCTCAGATATTGAGTGCAGCTGGCTTTAGAATCTTTTTTACTAAATATTTCACTCGTTACCATTGAATGTTTACAGTGCTGCACTAGAGGCTTGTAAAATCTCGGACTTTCTCAAATGAACAACGTTACTGTTTTATCTTCACATTTGTAACACATTCACATTTGATATTGGGCCAGGAAGGGATGTGAATGTAGTCCACTGGTGGAAGTATTGTTCATAGTGTGTATAACATTTCCTGTCATCTATTCCGAGTATTCCCTGGAGACAGGATTGTAAGTCCATGACAAACATACTTGCCTACAGTGTAGTGCCTGAAGAGTGACTGTGAGTGTGAGTGTTCTTGTGATAAAGACTAGTTATGCTATATTCTGGAATATTCTGGAAATATTCTGGAAAATTCTGTAAATCTGTTCAGTAAGGACCCTTGTATTACTGGGTGTATCCTGACCATTCCATTGAATAACATCTCCCTCTCACTTAAGGAGCTGTCTTACTTTGGATTAAAAGAATAACACAATTATGGAGTTCATTTGTTGACCGTTGAAAACCTTGACCACACGCAAACATGAGGAAGCTAAAAACCATGTCAAAGTGCCAAAGGCAACAAATCACAACCCAAAGTCAAATGTTTAATCTCTTTATCTTTTTAGCATGGCAAAGACAATGGCATTCCTGCCTGTAACATGCCAAAGCTAATGTTTTGTGGCATATTTAATTGCTTCACCATTCACTCCAATGTGCTTTCAATAGGAAACTGTATGGGGCTAACTCTCCACACCTAGCTACCACTGATCTCCAACTGACAGAAAAACAAGAGAGGGGAGTGGACAGGACATACTGATAAAATAACTTGCAGTAAAAAGGCATGAAATCAAAGCAGGACTGAGTATGTTGGAATGAGATTGAGATACTAAGATATCGTTAGCTAGCTACACACTTGAATGGATAGTTGAGACGGTTAGATGACTAGACTTGACTGATGGACAAAGAGGAGAGTGTCCAGACATTTGAAGTGAAATGATGTCACAATGGCACACTGAACACGTCTTCTTTGTCGTCTGTGTCCTCAGGACCCCCAGTACATGCAGCAGGCCTTGACCAATGCCCTTCTGATGGACGCCGTGGTGGGCTGCCTCCAATCCCAGAAGGCCATCTTCGCTGCCTCCAAACTGGCTTATTTTGATAGGATGAAACTGGAAGGCAAGGCACACACTACCCAATCACATCCTGTTGTCCGTATGACAATACACAAACACCTCCACAGGCCTAACACCACATCCCATCACTACCATACTAAACACCGCAATGACAGTAAGCTATTATAAATAAAACTGTATGTAAAGTTCATCTACTGTGCTACCTGTTTATTTACAGTAGTTACACTTGTCCAACTTTTTACGGTATTGTTTTTATGCCAGTATTTACAGCACACTTGTTTGCCGTTTTATGGCACTGTTTGTGCCATTGTTGAACAGAAGCAGTATTGTTTTGATAACAATAATGTAAAAAGAACCAGTGTTGTATTCAGTCAATACATTCTTAGAAACCTCACTACCTTGTAGAAAGAAGGAAATGCCCTTGTGACTATTTGCTGTATTGTAATTAACTGTATTTGTGTGCAGATATCCACGACACGTGACTATTTTCTGTAGTGTATTTAACTGTTTGTGTGCAAATGTCCATGTGACTATTTTCTGTACTGTTTTAACTGTGTTTGTGTGTTGTGTGTGTCCAGTGCCCATGATGGTCCCCAAGACCACATCAGAGACCCTGAAGCACAAGATCAACCCCTCTTTGGAGCAGACTTCTCCTCAAGGAGTGGACGTGTTGCTGTACACTCCAGGTGAGTTGTTACAGTAGCTGTCCGTCAGAAGAACGTCATATTATCTCTCCTATGAGTGGTCAGGTGACTCATTCACATTCACATTCACATGACTAGCTCTTTCTTTCGGTATCTCTTACTGCAATCAGGTCTGACGTCATTCTCTAAGTATCGGGAGGGGGGGTGAGAAACTGTGTTTATTCTTAGACGAACCTGGAGGGCAGGGTTGGGGAAGTATGCCCCGGTAATTCTCAACCATGTGCCTCCAAGTTAGAGCACTTTAACCAAGTTAGACCTGTTCTGCAGACACGTCTCCCAGTAACCAGGGCAGTGTAATGTAATGCAATGCAATGCAGTGCCGTGCTGGCCCCTAGGTGTTGCCATGGTCACATTACTCTTTGCTCCTACGTCACGGCCTTTCAGTCACCCGGTGAGTTACTGTGACAGCATGCTGGAGCACACTCAGCAGAAACAACCGCACTGGCCCCTATAGGCCTTAACAAATGCTGAGGGGGCGTCTGTGCTCTTGGCTACTTACTTCCCTATATCTTCACCCCGGAACTCTTGGCCCTCTTATGGTGTTTGTGGTTTATACTTGATACTGACATGAACCATGGAAAGGTTTTGCAATCTGCCCTCAAATCTGTAGCTGTAGCACTGGTCATTGCCAGTAACCGAGGAAACAAAAATCTTTTCTTAGGACAGATAAGTGATTCAGCAGAAAGAAAACTTCTACAGTACGTTCCTCAAACATGACCCACACTGTCCCTTTATTTATGCCTGATGTCCGACATGAATGTTGGCGATTGCTATTCAGAGTAGTGTTGAAATTAGCTTTGATTTTGTTGATATTTCCCCATGCTGTTCTTTTATTTACATATTTCTCTGTCCGCAACAGACATTGTTGAAAAAGCATCATTGTAAATCTCATTAAAGGCGTTTTCCCCAGGCCAATGCAAACAGGCTACGTCACTTATGCAAACAGTACTGCGACACACTCATTCAAACGAGTCACTCACAGAAGTGCTGTTGGTGTGTTTGAATGCCTCGTTGTGAGACAATCCACTGCACCACACTACTGCCAGTCCTGCCAGGGCATACAGTCTGAAGAACGAAACTCTGTGCCCAGTTACCTCACCGCATGTGGAGGGCAGACAAGGCAGCGCTTCAGCCACCTCCGAGCCAGTCGACCGTTACTCCAGTGGCATGTCAGTCTGACACGGCCTCTCATTGGCTCGTCTGTATTCCATTAGCGAATCACACGGTCAACAACACAACACACCGGGGCCTCAAAGTGACCCAGTAGCATTGGTCATGGCATTTTGCTATAAACAGAGCCCCTTTTGAATCCTATGGTAGAAAATGTAGGGCACACATTTTCCACTGGGCACTTGGCACGTACCCAGGTTGCTCCTAGACTTTTTTTCCCCCCACACTCTCTTGTGAAAGAAAAAGACAGGATGTGACACATCAGAGAGGCTTTGGCCTCCCCTGTAGCCTCATAAAACTGAAAGCATGAGTAAGACCGACCACTAGCCAGACATACTGTCTACTTAAGAGCCTGTTTTGTGCATCCTCACAAAAACACAACACATTGGTGAAGTTGTAAACTTCCTCATGAAACTGTTAAAATGCCACTATGCATCACTTCATTTGTCATAGTGTTTATTTATACTGATAATTTACTACTGTGTATATTACTAAAATACCAATAGTGTACTTTCCCAACTCGATTAAGATGCGGCTGACTAGGCAGTGAAATGCTAGTAATTTTTCTTGTGCACCTTAGTTAAAGTTAATCTGCATATGCGTTGCTCTGACTTTGTCTTTTATTTTTTTATTATCAAGTGTACTTTTCTTTACTTTTGCAAACTGAAGACTACTGCACCTTAGAGTGCTTGTTTGCCTGCCTCCAGTGCTTTGTTTACTGTATGTGAGCCAGACTAGGCTGATGGTTTTGGCTGACAAGGACGCCTCCTCCTCTGGTTTCAGGGCAGCTGGGTGTGTCAGGCGCGGACGGTGGAGGAAACCCCAAGATGTGGTGTGCGCTAAGCGATGGGAGGGTGGTGGTGTTCGATGCCGCCAGTTGGTCCATGCAGCAGAACTCGGTCCAAGTGGGCTCAAGCCGACTGGTGAGAACGGCAGCAGCTGAAAATATCCATAAAGTGTTAAGATGGGAAAGAAGAACTTATTACAGTTCACACACATCACAGTTACTGTTTATTATTTTACAATGGGGATTAACCTGTTGTTCCAAATAGCATTAGATCGCTGTGGTTTCTAATTAATGCTTTGTGATCTTGCTTCACAGAATAGGAAATCATTTAGCACTCACTCATTACAGATAAACACTAAAGTCTCATTTAGTATCATATTTTACTGAACGAGAGAGAGAGAGAGAGAGAGAGAGAGAGAGAGAGTCTAGTTTTGACAGTGTAATGCTAAATTCTTGCTGTATAGTTTTTGGCACACTTGTTGTTTTTCCTCCCTCTCTTTTTTCCAACCTGACCCACCCTGGAAATCTGTTGTCTCTGCTGCCTCCTCCTGGTCAGCACCTGATACCACACTTCAAATCTGTTTTTCAAAAAAGAATGATGGTGTTCTTTTTCCAGAACTGCATGCTGGGAGTAAATCAGCAGCAGCTGTGGATCGGCTCACAGGACTCCGTCATCTACATCATTAACCCGCGCAGCATGTCCTGCAACAAGCAGCTGACTGAGCATCGGAGCGAGGTCACGGGACTGGCTCTGGAGGAGCGCGCCGACAAGTACAGGTGACTCCAATCAACGCATCAGTGACACAGGAAACACTGCTCTTAGTCATACTTCTCGAACATGTAGTCAGCAGTCACAAAAACAACACCCGTCCTTAACATGAACTTACCAGTACTCATAGGGTTCATAGAGAGGTTACCAGAATTCTTAACAGTCCGTCATAGTGGACTGTTGTATTGATCTGTATGTGTTGTATTGAACTGTATGTGTTATGTGCATGTGTGATTTTTGATGTTTTACAATGGTCATAGTGTTTTCAAGATCATTGAGAGGATGGTCTACTGCCCAAAGCCTGTACTGTATGTCAAGTAGTTGATGATCAACCCATGTATTAATCCTTACACACACATACCGGCAACAATTTATTGGCACATTGGAGATTTTGTCATTAGCATAATCTTTTTCACCTTTGTGAAGTTGATGCTGGCAAACCTCTCCTTTTTCCAATATGGTATTAATTTCTTTATTTGATTTTATGTAAACTCTATGAAAAACTGAGGGCATTGAGAGATACTTTATTGTGTCCCAGTTCTTACTGACAAAAGAATGCTCTGTGATCAGTCTGTTGGACTCTCTTGTGGTGTCCACACCTCATATTGGCAAAGAGCCATATTCTCTCTCCATGTGCTTTTGTATTAGTGTACATAACACTGAACAAACACACCCACTGCTCTCTACGCACGTTCCCTTTCAACACATGGCACAACCAGGAGATGATGGAAATGAGGAATCTGATGGCTCTTAACTATTAATCGATCTTAAATTCACTCTGAAAGTTATCCCCATAGTGTTTCTTATCAATAGACCTATAATATGTGGTGTGGCTATTGCTATTCATTATCAAGCACAAAAATAAAAACTGTCCACAGGAGATAAAACATAAAATGAACAATGATGTGACTGATGTGTCATAATTCATCCTCAGAAGCCATAAATATAAACTGCTCTCATGTCTCCTGTTTGTCACTCAGCCAGCTGATGGCGTACTCGTGCAGCGCTGAGGGCACGGTGATTGTGTGGGACGTGTCCACACTCCAGGTGCGCAAACACTTCCGCCTGTCTTGTGATCGGCTCCAGTCTGTACAGGTGCACAAAGGCTGGCTATGGTGCTGTAAGTGGCCATTTCCATTCACTCACTCAAACAAGCATACAGTACATGTGCAGCACATTATTCAGGGTTTGTTTACATGTATCTAGATATTTTTATAAATGGATATGGTTCTTTTTTTTATCTGTTTGAGCTTGTTGTAACATTAACTGAGTTATAGCCACAAATTAAAATTAAAAAGAAAAAAAGAACATCCTTGGGGATTTTGCAAATGCTGGATTCTGTGGATGTGGGTTAAGGCGACTAAAAAAAGAAACAGATAAATAAAATGTCTTGTTTATAAAAATAAGCAAGCCCTAAGAGAGACACAGGGGTCCATAATGCCCGTAAATCCTCATTTTGTGTGGAGTATGACTGGCCATTAGGAACAGCTTGTAGTCAGTCACATTTAGCAGTGGTTATCAATTCACAAGGCCAACTCATGCAACTCATGCAGGCCTTTCCCCCCAACTCATGCAGGCCTTTCACTTAAATATAAGATTATGTATACATGGGCCTCATTCACCAAACGGTTTTAGAAATAAATTTGGTCTTAAAACCCACTTAGGCAGCTTTCAAGAAGATTTGTATTCAACAACAGAAGGTTTTTAAATGGGATCTTGAGAACAATTCTTAGGAAATTCTTAGGAAGGTATTGGTGAATCATGCCCAATGGTCATCAGTGTAAATCCCTGTCTTTCCTCCTGACCCATAGGTGCTCGTGACAGCATCCTGGAGGTACGTCGGAACGGGACAGTGAACCGTCGGGTGTCTATCCCCTCCCAGCACAGCCCCCGCCTCACCCCTAGCCCCAAACTCAGCTCCAGCCCCCAGCCCAGCTCCAGTTCCAGCCGCAGCCCCAAAGGCACCCCCAGCTCCAGCCTGAGCCGTGGTTCCACCCTGAGCCGAAGCTCCTTCAGCTGTTTCCTGCTGTTTGATGAGGTGAGTAGAGGCCCTGCATCCAGGCCCAGATCCAGACCTCTGTCCTTATGAATGAACAGAACACCCACTTCCTCATAGCCTGGTCAATGCCTTCCTGTAGTTCTGCTCGATTATCATCTCTCTCCAGTACTCCTTCTGAGATTCTGGACATTGGCCTTGTTTGCGTTGGATGTGATCCTGTCCTATCCTATCAGCGAACTTTAAGAATGCAGAGCAAGAATACAATAGGCTTGTCTGAGGAAGGACTGTGAGTCCGAAACGTTACACAAATAAAACGGTAAAAATGGGAGCTCTGATGTGCATATTACTTTGTTTTCTTCAGTGACATCTATCTTTGATATTGCGCCCAACTTAATCCGGATGTGCGTTAGGACTAAAATAATCTACTATAGGCTAACAAACAAGGGCAGATCCAATCTTTTTTCGATTGAAACATTTCCAGCAAGGAAGCATTTCTCAATAGCCAGAATGCCAGACCTTTTTTGCGAAGAATACACAGAGTGACTGGTAATGACCAGGCTAATTTCCTCATGACCGGAAGAGAATTATAGAGAATTATTATCCTGTAAAACCCTCCACCTTGTTCTACACTTTGCTTTGTACAGAGGGTTTATGGTTTCGGGTATTGAGAAATGATGGAGGTGGACAAGGTGCGCAAATTAAAAAAAGATTGAATCAGCCTTTAGCTCTCTCTGTTAGCTGATTGGCCAGGATGGGATGCACCCTGAGAAATCGACCAATGGGCCCCCTCGAAAAAATACACGTTTTATCTCAAGGAGCTAAACATTAAAATTCAAATATTCAATCCTAGACAGACCACTGGTGGAAGATGAGAATCAAGTGGGATTGTGACTTTTTGATGGGTCCATAATAAAATTCCTTTGTGTTTGCCTGATGTGTTTATGTTTATGTGAAATGTTTCATGTGCTTTTACAATCAAGAATAGTGAGTGCTCAAATTTCATTCACATCATACATGAACATGATATTTTATTGGAGTTTTGGACAAGACAGAGGTTCTTTAATTTATTAACTAGAAATTGCCCATACAGTATAGTTTTGTGTGTGTGTGTGTGTGTGTGTGTGTGTGTGTGTGTGTGTGTGTGTGTGTGTGTGTGTCCTACCCTCAACCTGAATGTATTCTTTTAGACAGTTAAAGTTTCTTTGTTGCTCAGTTGTTCTTTTTATCCTTTTCTTGGTTTCTTTCTGTTTCTTTTCTCGTTCTTTCTAACTTTGTCTCCTGTTGTTTTGTCCTCCTGCTGTCATCCTTCCATCTTTCCCTACCTACTTCATGGCTCATTAAAGCAGCAGTCCAGGCAGGCCCCTTGTCCGGGAGGGATGGGCTTGGTTGGAAGTCCTGGTTAATGGGTGACATATGCTGGGAGTGTAGGTGAACAGAGTGCTGTGACTTTGATGTGCTGTCTTTGATGATGGCCTACTGTTCAGGGAACAGAGCAGACTGTGTGTTTATGGGTTTTTTGGTTTGTACCCTTATGTGGTAATGTATGTGATGTCAGAGCCAAGAGAGTGAGTGTGTGGGTTTTGTGTGTGTGTGTGTGTGTGTGAATGTGTGGGATGTGAATTTTTAACATCTCATCTCCATTTTTCTCTTTTTCTCTGTGTGTATGTGTATTTGTGTGGATGTCTGTGTGTATTTGTATGTGTCTGTATGTGTGTGTGTGTGTGTGTGTGTGTGTGTGTGTGTGTGTGTGTGTGTGTGTGTGTGTGTGTGTGTGTGTGTGTAGATGGAGCAGTTGTGGACTGGCTGTGCCGACGCTGATGAGCTGTGTGTGTGGCACTGCCGAGATCTCACCAAGCCCTTTCACCGCATCCAGCTTCAGGACTGTGCAGGTGTGCTGTGCATGATCAAGGTCAAGAACCAGGTATGCCCACACAACCCCCCCCCCCACACACACACACACACACCCTCCACCACCCCTTTTTTGCAAAAAAAAGTTAGTGTGAAAGTGGTAACCTCAACAGTACATCAACAAGCACCTGCTCTTTTTAGTATTCCATTTATGGACATCATATACACACTTTTATGCCCCAGAATAAGCCTCTCTTGGTTCTTTATGACACTCTTGAGTTTGACGATTAGAATTATATAACAGAAAAAGCCACCCACTCGGTTCCCTTCAGCACACAGAGTAGGGTAGAGTAGAGTAGAGTAGGCTTCAAAGCTTTGGCTTGTGGAGCTTAGCATCCTCGATTTTTTTTTTATTATTATTCCTTAATGTTGCACTAAAAGGATGAGATAATGTTGCTCTTCTACACATCGCACATTACTATCAGATTGATGTTATTTTGTGTGTGGTTTTAATCTAACTACAAAAAGAGACAGAAATTTGTATCAAAAAACTGATTATTATCTCAATGCTAATCATTTTGTAATTGTTACTTTGTCTGTTACTTACTTCTTACTTAACTGTTACCTTGTCACGTATTTGTCTTTCTTTCTCTCACACACAGATCTGGGTGGGTTGTCGTGGGCGTAGCTCGGGGCAGGCTAGGGGAAAGATCTATGTGGTGGACACAGAGCGTCACCTGGTGGAGAAGGAGCTTGTAGCGCACAGTGACCGCGTCCAGGCCCTGTGCTCATGTGAGGACCGATACGTGCTGAGTGGGGCAGCACGAGAGGACGGCAAGATCGCCATCTGGAAGGTGGAGTAGATCAGGAATGTGCCGGAAAGAAAAAAAAAAGGGATGTGTCTGATGTTTAGATCAAGACACTGATTCCAGGACACAAGATGGATTTTATCATGGACCAAACTGGACTGTACATTGGTGCTAGCCATCCGTTACAAGAGAACCTCAGGACAGTTTTGCCATTGCTGCAGATTGGAGGAAATCCTGTATGAAGTAGATAAAGTGACAATATGAAGGATGCACACTGTGGTGTGAAACTGTATATATTATATAAACATGAAGCAAATGAAGGATTAATGGTGTTCCTGGGTGCACTCTAAGACTTCCAAGGACAAATGGACATTGTGTTCCTGGAGTTGAGTCTCTGGAAATCCAATTCTGTGAAAATATTCTTTGAAGGCAGTATGAATCAGACATACAGTATGTGTTTACGATGTATTGTACATTGTCATATAGTATTCAGTTTGTTATTTTACATTTCTTTATTTATTAGCTCTAGAGTACAGTTATGTACATAATTATGTTCATAATACATAATATACCAGTGTTTTCATATAAACTTGTCCATCGATACTTTATATATTACATGAAGTCGCTGTTTGCATGGTTTTCAGCAGTATTTTTACTTAGGAAGTAGCACTAAAATACTTTAAATAATTAAAATATTTTAAAATAAATTTAACCCAATGTAACTGTAACTTTAGAGCGTACAAAAACTGAAAAGAAATTAAGGCATTACAGATGAATTTTGTTTGTGAAATGTTTTTTTATAAAACACCTCAATCATTTCATTGGAAGTTGTCAGTTTTCAATTTTGTCCACTAGAGGTCAGTAAACTATTCCTTTGCAAACAGTGCTAAGGTATTTGCCAGCTCTGTCCAGTGGGGGCGCTGCATACAGCCTCTGTAAGCTTTTGCTACATGGATTAAAGGTAGTGTATGAGATGCTTTCCTGCGGACACCTTTAACTATATTGTTTAAAATGGCATTCACACCTCGAGTACAATAAATTAAATGCTCCAACACAAAAATAAAATGTATTATTCACCTGCAGAACCAACATGACAAACAAACCCAGCATCCAATCATTTCAAGCAACCAGTCAAAATTATTTCATGGTGTTATGTCTGTTAACCCCAACTGCTGTTTGTCCCTCCCCTTTCATTCCTGTATTCTGGAGGCATGGCTTCAGGGGAAGTCTGAAGATAAGGGATTGGACTCCTGAATTGTGTATTGTCAAATGCCTAGCTTGCTGAAATGTTTTTTTCCAGTATCTCCAAACCTATAGGCTATATTATGCTGAAAGAAATTCCCCCACTTATGTTTTAAGGTGTGTAATATGCACTTTAGAGCCTTGACATTGCACAATGATGTGTTTTCATCCTAATTTAAAAGCACCCTGTGCAGTGTGTGGCTTGATAAATCACATCAAATCACTCTTTTTTAAAGTCATATCAAAATTAGAATCAGGAAACCAATCTTGTTGCTCTGAGAACATTAGAGGACCAAAAAAAAAAAAAAAAACCACACACAGCAGATGTCAGTTCTTCAGATTAGATCATCCAGATCATCCTCCCCATGATGGGCAGTGATTTTGGTGCTCTTGCAGGCTTCTTTGAGACTATAAGTCTCACACTCATTACATGCGCTTCATATTTGCACCATAAGATAATCACGGCTTGTTTAAAGGTCTTAAAACCCTGTTCCAGATTAGAGATTATAAAAACAATTCCAGCTTTCATCCCAGCGCGGTTTCTTCTGCCAGGGATTGAGAATAATATCTCGAGGAATCCTAATCTGCAACTTCACCATTTGCAGATGTCTTTTTTTCTGAGATGGGGAAAAGGGGATGAGAATTTCATGTGAACTACTCCGAGCCTGATCTCAAGACTTAAATCCAACACTAATACCCTAAATATATTCATAACTTCATATATGGACGCTACTAAACTGAAATGTTGGTCTATGTTGTTGCTGTTGTTGTTGACTGATGAGTACAAAGATATGAAAGCCCCTTTTAAAAATGTGTCATGGCTGATTCCAACCTCCTTCATGGGCGCAAAGTCAAACAGCTTAATCTGACCGGGTGTGTGGGCGTGCTGTGAGTTGCAGAGGCCGCTGGATTCACAAGAAGGCCGCTGGATTCACAAGAAGGATGATGGAAGGTGCCTCCACTGCCTCTTCTGTAGAGAGAGCATGGCTCCAAAGCACACATCTGAAAGTCATTTAACCTCTCTCTCTCACACTCTCTCTCTCTCTCTACTTTATTGAGAGAGAGAGAGAGAGAGAGAGAGAGACAAACACACACACACACACACACTCACTCACTCTCTCTCTTACACACACACACACACACACTTTCTCTCTCTCTCTCTCTCTCTCTCTCTGTCTATCATGTATGTTTATGGCAATATTTCTGCACCTCTCTCAAGCCATACATTAAACATTGTATTCTCTTTCAGGTGCTGAGTGGGTTGATAAAAGCACGTGTCAGGGCAGGGAGACAGATCACCTACATAATTCATAAGCTACTGTGATGGAAAATGTGGTTTCCTAATCAAAGCGGTCTAGGGTTCAAAAATACGGAGCAAAGCTAACAATATAAACAGAGACTGAGGAGTGTAGGTTTGTTTATGTGTGTGTGTGTGTGTGTGTGTGTGTGTGTGAGAGAGAGCGAGAGAGAGAGAGAGACCAAAACCATGGCAGTTTTTTTTCCCAAAAGGGAGAGAGAATCCAATTTCTATTGAACAGGTGCTCCCAGTGTTACACTGTGGGGGAAGGGTGCAGTAGTTTGACACAATAAGCAGCATAAAAGACCGGATTTCTGAATATAAACTGATTAATTTATGCGCAGGATTTCCCTGGTCAGGCCATGGCAGCCTTGAGTGCTGACACTGACCGTGCGCACAGGCAAACCCCGCGTGAAAAAAAAAGAAAAAAAGAATTCTGGAAATGAAATGAAATGAAAATGAAAATCCTAAAACCCTAACGTTACTGTATTTTACCTGAGCCCATAATAACCACCCCACCCCAAACCGGTGTAGCCTACAGGTAGAGGTAGTCTAGATTAAGAATAGAAAAAGCAGGTAGCCTAAATTCCAAAATAAATCTGAGTAAATCCGATTGCTTCCTATTTTAGTAAAACGTACAGCACATTCATAAGCAATTAACTCTAAGTCCATTATGGCAAGGTATGCAGACCACCTTAAGTGTATGGTCTTCGTACCATTAGATGCTCAGTCTCGCCATCTGGAGTAGCTCCTTCACATTTTTCCCCTCATAGGGGTGTAGCTGTATTCGACCGGTTGCTACGCGTCAGCCATGTTGGAATGCAAGGCTCAGGATGAACGGGAATACGAAGGGTTGAAGTGGGAGAAGTGAAAGAAAAGCGGAGGCAGTGTCCACCAAGTTCACTTACATTGGAATTTAATCAACGATTACGGAGACATCGACTTGGAAAGGATAGCCAGAGTTAAACCTACGCACTCCGAATTTTACACCGCGTGAGTAGAGCTCTGATTTAAAATGTTTCGTCAGAAGGAGCAAATATGCAACTTCATTGGTGGGACTATTGAATAGCTCACAAACCGACAGAAATCAACCCTCGAGTTTGATTATCTTCCTCGTCCAATCACACTGTATGCTAGTCTGAAACACATCCATTATTCTGTTAAAACAGCAATATCTAGTCTGTATTCAGTATCTGTGTTGTAGATGGTAACGTTATTGATACAATTTTTGCTCCTGGCAGTCATAACAAATAGCTGAAGTTACAGACACAGCCAAGCAGAAACACTGTAGCCTGGTTGGGAATGTGAGCTATAGGCTATAGCAACATACTATCCAGGTAGAGCGAATAATAACGTTACATGTAGCGCGTTCCCCATAGTTCTTAACCCGGGACTCAAGATTGAACATTTTTTGAAGTAAATTCGACTTCTGTGTGCTAGCTGCAAAATGTAAACGTCTCTACTAATAGGCTAGTTGAAATTCAGTTGTGGTTTGTGTCTAACCGTTTTGAATAACGTCATTCAACGTGTATTTAAGGTTACACCAGTTCAAACTTCAGGTTTTGCGTCAGGACCCAGGCTGACATGGTAGTGTGAGCTAGGTGTTGTGATCGCCTCTGTCATTTTCACATTTGTTTGGCACCTTTTTGCGCAAGTAAGATACTGTATTTTCCGTGCCCCGGGGCGTTGGAAATTACAGTACACCGTAAGGCCGGGGGCCATATTATTTTTAGACTCGCTTAAGTGTACAGGCGAGGCCTACAGTTTAGAAGCTAGTCACGGTGTGTCATTTTTAATATGCACTATAAAAACAACTTCACTTAAGAACTAATAACTTAATGCGGGAAAGAAACCATTTTCATTATTAGGCTACGGACTGTCCTGTCCCTCCTAAAACATACGAATGAGCCCTTGGAACATTTGTTTACATTTCACTCCTGTGTTTGTTTTAAGACTATTCTCGAAGTGTGTGTAGTCCGTGTGTAGCCCATGCCAGTGAAGTGGTTACCGGCAAGACATTGCAGGCCTAGATTACAGGAGTCAACCCATATGAGATTTGGGGGAACTGATTTGTAACGTTACTTTATTCACCGCTGAGATCTGAATAGCTTACTTCCTACACAACATAACTTATCCCCCATTTAAACATCAAGTCCATTCCTGTCTGTACACCACATCAAAAATGTCATGTAGAAACCCTTATCTTCAAGACAAGACATATTGACAAGACTAAAAGTGTAATGCTTCTATACTGAGTGGCAAAACCTGCTTTAGAAATCTTGCCCCAGATGGAGAGAGGTGACATTGAGACATCCGTCCTTAATTGTAACTTGTGTTGTTTTAGCTGAGAAGGAAGAGGGTATGTATTTTGTAGGACCACAGTGACAGGAAGCCTAAATTAACACACACACACACACACACACACACACACACACACACACACACACACACACACACACACACACACATCCCAGTTGTGTCCTGCTGCGCCAGGATGTTGCAGCCTGATAGAGTCCCCCAGGAGTGTTAGGGGAAAAAACGCCTTTTTCCTCTCAACGGCAGTGACTAGCTCTTGTTGTCTGGGGTTGGGCCTGTGTGTGTGTGTAGAGAGAGAGGGAGAGAGAAGGGCTGTGAGCTACCTAGTGTGGCTGAGAGAATGGTGTTGATTTTTCCTGTCATACTCAACCAGGGGAATGAATGGTTCTGCTTGTAACCAACTTGTTTTGCTTGCAGTCGTGTGAGGTTGTAGGTTAATATTATGAAAAATCAAGCTGCCAACTAAAATCCTTTGCCAGTTTCTAACAACTGGAAGTAGCAAACATGGTGGAATGAGCAAAATAGAGCACTGTTCTCAAAGATGTTTACAGATTAACCTCACATTTTAGCGTTTCCGCTCCCCCCGACAATCCGAGCGCCGTCTTCAGAAGTTTCCTTCCCAGCTTTAATTAGCTCCAGTCGTTTCGTAGTAAACTTCATTTGCTGATGCACTTATTGTGGTTGCTTTATTCTCTGAAGAGCTCTTTCAAGACTGCTGAAATGTTTGGATGATTCACCCAGGGCTCATGGAGGGGTTGGGGAGTCATTAGATGGTTCCGTCCAAACTAAGCCTGTCTTTGTACATGATCAGCCCCACTGCCTTGTGACCTTGTTGTTTTCAGACATGCTGTCATTTAGGGGGAATGCATACGTTGCATACGTTGTCTCTCTCTGCATGTTGTGTATGGAGCAACCAATAGTGACTGATGGAAGTCTAAGCCATTTGCCATTACTTTATTCCATGACTGCAGGTAATGACATGCTGACTGCTACTATGTTGGCTGAATGAATGACTTGTCTTAACGTCTTAAAAAAAAAAAAAAAAATCTGACTGGCAAATGGTGACTGGTCAAATTTATTTACTCTCCTGAACCTCCTATCCTCTATCTTCCTATCTTCCTCCTGATACCTGTCAGAGGAGGCTGGCCAAGGAATTGGGAGGTGGGGAGACACAGGAGATGAACTACTGACATTGCCAAAGTGAAGAGTCAGTCCTCTCCTTTCAGTATGATCGAAGAGCTTTCTCCTTCTTCCCCAGAGATGGCTGCTGTTTCCTGCCAGGGGAAAGGCACTTTGAGGAGTGGTTTTAACAGACAGCACAGACCAGTAGCATTGCTGCTTAGATTTCACCCGTGATTAGCTTTAGCCGCTAACTTGGGTCTTCTTAGCAGTTGGTGTCAGTGTAGCTTACAGTCGTATTTGACTGAAGTGGGCCTCATATGATTTATAACATATATATTTCAACTTTCTGAGCAGCATACATTTCCAAGTGTCATGGTAATCTTCACCGTGACCATATGTTATGTTATCCTATACGGTTCCTCGAAGATTAATCTTGATGCTTACATAAGCTCAACCAATGCAAACAAATTAGTTTCAGTCTTCTCACGTCTGTCTCCTTGAGTCAGTCCTTTGTGCAGGTAACCCTCTTTTTCTCCTAAGGGCAGATTACCTTACAGGTTGAGGAATCAAGTACAGTAATTTCATTTAAGGAGCCAGCCACTGCCCACCATCTCCCCACACGTCTCTTACTCTGTGCTTTAATGGGCCCAGTGTGCTCTATTGCTTGTGCTGGCAAGCACTGGAGAACTGAGAGGCGGCTACCAGGAAGTCGAGTTCAAGTCACCCCAGACCTTCACTACACACAAAGCTCCTTCCCCGGGCTGCGAGGCATTTCCTGCCTACCTGACTCTGCAGGGGTGAAGAGCCTAATAGACTTGCCTATTGGAATTTGAGGGGATCTAGAAGGAGTTGTACGTCTCTCTGTGCAAAAAAATAATAATAATAATACTCTAGGGTTCCTCAGGTTAACTTGTTGGAGATGGTCGTAGTTCAGATCATTGGTAGATATTTGAGGCTTGGTGGAATATAAGATTAGTTGTAGTTTTCTGCAGTTCTATTACATTTCCACTAAAGAGATTCTTTGTGTGTAAAGTTTCTGCACAGAATACATTAATGGGCTGTAAGAACTGCAGGGTGAACGGGTTTTTAGCTATATAACCGATTTTAGATTTGTACTGGCAAGAAAATGTCAGGCACCCAACTTTCCATTTCCACTCTGAAATAGAGAGAGAGAGAGATTAACACTCTGCTTAGAACACCTGGGAGACCCCTTGAGTCACATAATGTCCCAAACTTCTTCACTCTCTGTTGCTCATGCCAGGTTGGGGAAGAAATGCTGTTGTCAAGGTCAAAAAGCACCTAGAGCACAGGCGTAATTTTCCCTTGGATGAACTGAATAGGACAAAGAAAGAGGGAAAAAAAGACAAGCTGGTGCTATAAAAAGGGTGTTTTCCATCAGACTGAACACAAAGGCTACTGTTCTGCCTCAACCCCTCAAGGAGTTCCAAACACCTGCATTCAAACTCCACTGATACAGGAAGACTTGCTGGAGCGTAGAGAGGAACAATTAGAGACTAGTTTTCCCTGTTAGCTCGGTCGACAGTGGAGAAAGCTTATGTCAGATCTCTCCCTGAAGTCTCTTCAAGTGACAGATGGACCTGTGGCATGATTTAGGAAACCCAACTATTGCCTGTCCTTGAGTTTATAGTCTACTTGTGATGGCAGAAGGACATTTATGTCTGAGTTGTATGGCAAGAAGCATGTACTTAAAATCCTTCAGAAATGCTTAAATACCCCATATAAGACAAAAATAGACTTCTGATGAATTTGCGACAGTTGCAGATTTGATCAACAGCATATTTGAACTTTAATTAATAACTTTAAGAGGTTTAAGGTCCCCATTAGCAGGAGGTCCCCACTTGGAGGATTTGACTAAAATCTTGATATTTCCCACTTGTCGTACTCATTGGAATTTATGAATGACGTGTTCCGGGGTAAAATATGCGTTGCTGCATCCCAGCCGTAGTTATAAAACTTGCAATTTCCCCCGGAGCGTCACACTCCTCGTTTGTTTTGGTTAGCAGGCAGGCTAAGTCAAGTGACTTAGCAGGAATTTACTCTTTGAATTACAGTATGATTTGTTCCTTTTCAGCCCATTTTACATTCGATACATTTTGATTGCGGCTTCCTCCATCAACTACCCAATTCTACATGAAGGATTATCGGCCGAAACATTTAGGAAGTGTTTTACGTTATTACGGGCCTCTTTTAAGAAATAATCTGGAATAAAAATCAACCCATAGCCCTGTTGTTTGAGTTTGCTGTTTGTAGCATTTTGTAGCAATGTAGAACAAATAGACCGACATACACCAAACTCATTCTTACTTCTGCCATCTTGTACAACAGAGCTATTGGTTGATTGAGACTGCACTATTGCGTTAGCACAGTTTGAAAATACACTGCTTAGGAATATGATTTATAAGAGAATCTAGTATTAAACATTACATTCCAGATATCAGTACTCGCTCTTAATGGCTACCTTCAATGGATTAGGATCTTGCCCCTGGGTAGACCATCTTGGATCTCTATCTTTAGCGCTCTCTTTCCCTCGCTCGTTTAGTTAATGTTATGGCTGGCTCTGCTGCATCCTTCATGTTATGTCTGTGGGTAAGCCCAAGGAAGCCTTTTCAAATCTGCCTGCACCATCAAGAAAATGCTCTACCCTCTAAGCAGGTTTGGAAGACAGTATTATGATGCATGGCCATTTCTGGAAAACGCACATCGATCACAATCTTCAGAGCGGAAACTGCAGTCAGTGGCAGACTAGCCGCGCGTTTATTGAATTGGATTTTTTTAAACTTTGTTTTCCTTATTCTCCGCTGCAACTCCCCCTGCCCCCCACCCCCATTTCATTTCAACTTCTAAACTCTCAACTCTCCTCACCTTGCTGTTCTATTTTGGGAAGGCAAGTCAGCAAAGAGGCAATTCACAAAGCTAAACTGGAAAGCGATGGTACAGCATATGAGTGGTGTGTGGGTGGTGTAGGTGGATGGTGGGCGGTGGTGTAGGTGGATGGTGTGCATGTTGGGCGACACCTTGGCCCTGAAACCCAACCGAAGTGTCTCCGGCACCAGACCCTCAGGCCTACCCATAAATAAACAGCCGATGGTTGACGACTGAAGTGACACTTCACACAGTGCTTGCTAAATTTACCCAGCAGCCCAGTCATCTCAGACAGGCATCCTGCATTAAAAAAAATCCCCCTCCCCTCCCACCTCCAGCTTTCTCTGCCTAGCAGATGAATGGTAATGACAAATATATTGTATATATCATATCACAGAGAAATGGAATACTGTTTTCAGATTGGCTGACTGCGTACCTGGTATTTCCTAATAACGGGACACTTGTGATGTTTATTTGGTAAAAGGGTTAATCACTGGTGCATATCAGTGCTTTTTAGAATGGTAACTTTGACAACAGCAAGCTGTCTTGTGGATCTACTTTCACACTAAAGCAGTACCCCAACTAAACAGACGAACCAGGTGATGTAACAGCCTTTGAGGTGTCACAAATTAAACATACAACAATGGACTTGGTCCATTAATATTGGTCTACAAATCTTCGCCCCAACATTCATTACTCCCTTTTAGGCCACCTCAACAGCTGTTATCCCTTACATATCCTAGATGATTTGATCTATTTGATATTCAGTGAGATGTGATAATGCTCTAAGGCCCCGGTATTCAAGAAGTTGGTCATGTTATGTTATGATGGTGGTGGTCTCATAGTGTTCGGTAATTTTCAAAGTTGAGGATTTTCAGCAGCTTGAATGCAGCCCAAAAATCTACCTCAAGACAGGAGATTAAAAAAAAGTCTTTTAGAGAAATGTAGGAGGATGGAGATGTACCATTTGGAAGAGGTCCTCTTTTACATGCGCTAATCGTTCATCTACGCCAATTATCACAGTCCTAGCACCAGCTTAGTAGAACCATGCCACTTTCACTGCCCATTCTTACACTGCCAGGGCACATCAGTAACATGTAGATTAAATTCAGCCATAGCCGTGTCTCCCCAAACAGGCTTGTAATTGGACAAGACGTCTCCCTCTGCCTTCAAAATTCAGGAAGCCGTGTCTCATTTTCTGCTTCCAACACCTGATTCTCTTGGCTCTCGCTGCCGTTCAACAGGGGAGAAAGAGGGCGGGCAGGCGCAGGCTGGGCCTACATGTCTCATTCGATGAGCGTCGCGCCCGGAGGCGGTGAAAATTCATCGGTGTATGCTAGAAGCAACGGTGAAAATTTCAGCAGGTGTGCTGAAAGATAAGGAAGTCCAGGCTTTTCATATCTGCTTGCCTCTCAGCTGTGTCTCCAAGCCCTCCTTCCTTCTGCCCACCCCATCTCTCTCTCTCTCTCTGCCCCTTCAGCAGCTAAATCGCCATTTCCTCCTTATCTCGAAGTTTGTGAAAGGCGACACCTTACTGCAGCTCATAAACCTCCATTATAAATCGTTTATCTTTTCGAAAGCAGGTTTTGATGATGTGTGTTCAGTATAATTAACCAAATGCTAGGAAGCATGTTACATTTCTGGTTTCCCCATCTGTAATCATCAGGAGTCACATTTGGAGTGTTGGCTGGCGTTTTCACGCTTTAAATTTATGAACGTTGGCCAACATACGGGACAAGGAACATGGGAGTTTCCTTTAGGCTGTGGACATTCTGATAAGGTCCTTTTCCTACTGACACAGCTGGAATGAATGTATTGCACCATTGCTTTTACTTATTCACCAACACCAATGGCATAGTCAAGGAAGGAATGTTGTTTCATCACCACTGAGTTTACTGATTCACCGACGACGCATTGTGAAGAAAGTGACATCAGTGTAGTGTGGCCCCTTTGCAAAATTATTGCTCAGCCTTTCTTGTGCTTTCTCCCTGCCCAGTCCAATTAGGCAATTGGCGCTGTTGTGGACGTATTTCAGTTCTTCTGACAGGAAGGGAATGTTTTAGAGGGCCGGTTGTAACAGCTTTGAGTCACACAGCCTGAGGGTGTGCTTCCTCGCTCACTCGCTGCGTGCGTCGTCTGGAGAATCATTACCGAAACATGAATTCTGCTCTATTTCAGGAGCTGCTGTGAAGTTGTGAATACTAATAGACCTAGTCTCTTAGCAGGGTGAGAAATGGGCACGTTTTTTTAAAAAAATAATTAATTTATGTTTTTAAATGCTGTCACAACGCGTATGTATCTAGGTTAATTTCTATGTTTAGGATAGCGCTGGGAGCTTTGAGTGGGCAGCAACTGTCAGTGTCTTTATGACAGTTAACTGCATTCATGTAAAGTGCATTTAAAGTTCATTTATAGTGGATTTAGACATATAAATGCTGTATGCTGTACATTTGTTGAGCATTTAAACATGTACTGTAAATGCTATATGCTGTAATGGAAATGCGCAACTTTTGCATGTGGTAGACATGTTTGCTCCTTGACAAACACTCCCCCCCCACACACACACACGCACACAGACGCGCACACACACCACCACCCCCCTTTTTACAGACCTGGATATCCTCCTGTGGAAATATGCTTGTGGCTTTGCACTGTAAAACTGACCGCAGAAATACTCTGTCTCTCCCTCCTGCACGGTCACAATGCGGCGCACTTTGGAATGTGGTGTGTGTGTGTGTGTGTGTGTGTGTGTGTGTGTGTGTGTGTGTGTGTGTGTGTGTGTGAGCGCTCAGCTCGGCCTGAAGAGCCGCCCAGAGGGATGAACACAATGGGGGGAAGTGAGATCATGCTCCATAACACTGTGTCCTCCAGGCCCTTGCTGTGCTGCGGTTTCAAAAAAAGAAAAAAGCCATCTAGACAAGCCAAGCACCTTCAAACACACACACTCTCTCTCTCTCTCTCTCTCTCTCTCTCTCTCTCTCTCTCTCTCTCTCTCTCTCTCTCTCTCTCTCTCTCACATACACATACACATACACACACACACACACACAAATCCATATGTGCACATGAGCACATGAACACAAGCTACACACAGATACACACAAGGTAAATGACGATATGCCGACACACACATTTACTTCTACACACACTCTTCCACATACACAAACCACACACACAGACACTCTGGCACAACCCATAGACCTACAACAACAACATACTGGAAGGACTGACGTTATTGTCACCCACCACCCCCACCCTCCATGCCAGAAACCAAAAGGCTTGTGTGGTGCTGCAATGTGGCATGATGATTGATAGCGAGAGGTCACAGGTCAAAAGGAAGGTCACTGACTGGATCTCAAAACTCCCCTTCTGCACCTCCACGTGGTCGACCAGGGCAGTATGGAGGACTGGGGTTCACCCTGTTAGGCCGGCCGCACACTGGCTCCGACAGCATTGGATTTTCGAATTTGAGTGTTTTCATTCATCTCCATCGGTGGCGGCGGTAGAGTTTGGCGCTGATGTGCAGGGTTGCATTGGCAACAATGGAATAGAATGGGTTGCATTGGCAACAATGGAATAGAATGTTGCAAGCAGCCGGTGAGCAGACCCCTTTAATAAGGTCTGAGTGTCTTGTGAGACGTGGCAGCTCCGCAACCCAGCAGTCCAATCTAAGAGGCTTAGCCAATTACATGTTGAATTCATCCATTTATTAAGGAAACGTCCAGTCAGACACTACCCTGCTGTGGGAGTGATGTTGAACAGACGTGTTTGCTCAGCTAATGAAACGACTTGAGGCCATGTTTGCCCATCGTGCGGTCGTCTAGGGAGCGTGCGGCGGGTCCGGAGTCGAACCCGTCGCTCCAGAAATCTGTTGGACCCGGTTGAGTTGTTGTTGGCCCCACAGTCGTTTTGGCGAGCAGCGCAGGCACAACTCACTGGAGAGCTGGCCTGCTTTCTCGGGCCAGACGGGCTGAGATGGCTCACTGTCTCCTTCGTGATTTCGCCAGAGCCCCCCTGGCTGCATGGGTTGTGCCCCCGTCAGCCAAACACATGGCACCCGCCACGCCAGTGGCGCCTGAAAGGTGACGGAGCATGGCGGTGCCGCTGGCTAAAGAAAGTGGGGTCTATCTCCCAGATTTCTGAAACAGTGTGGCTGAATCTCAATGTCCACCCTGAGCCCTAAGCCTTGAACATGAAGACTTAACTGGCTTAAACTAGCCAATCACAAGGCATACTCAAGTTTTTGAGGGTTCAGGGTTTAGAGCCTAGTGGGGACATTGAGATTAAGCCTGTGTGCCTGCCTCAGATCACTGCTATGGAGCTAAAACATTGTGCAAAGGGATGTGTGCACAGTATGAGTACATGCTTTTTTTCAGCAAGTACATGAACATGATCTGGTTGGGCTTGACTTGATGTAAATGTACATCGCACAACTGTGTGTGTGCCCGACCGTTTGTGTATAGTACATTATGTTAGTGAGCACACTCCTCAGTGTTTCCTGCAGAAAATGTGTTAATCAAGTTCAGTTGGTGGGTCGGTATCAGAGATTAGTGACTTAACATTGTAAAATACATGCTTTGCAGCTTCATATAATGTATGATGAATGAATAGCATGAATACTACCTCAACTATAAAGCACTGAGGGAAACCCAGCTCTTTGTTGCATGTCTCGTTTCCAGCATACACCTGAATCTAGTGACGCGTCAAAAGCCCAGGAGACTGTTGAGTCAAGACAGTTCATTTGGTGGAAACTACAGGGAACCGTCTCCTAGCCACAGAGTTCTCCCTCCACCCCCACCAAAAAAAAAAGAAAGAAAGAAAAGCAAACAGCCCCATTATTAGACATGGAAAGAAAAGCTTTTGTCTTGCTCTTGTGGTCCTAACATATCATGTTCTGGCCTGTATCTGCATGCCTGATGACAAGCACTCAAGGGTGGAAGAAGAAGCAAGTCCCTACGGTTCAGCCTGGCAGTGTCTCTTAAGTCACCTAAATTTGCTCTGTGACATCCCTTTTGGATTCCCAAGTTCTCCCAGGTCATGTGACTCAGCCTCACCGTGGGACTGATCGCCATGGCAATGATTGGGGAGGGGGGGGGGGGGGTGTCGCTGTGTGTGTGTGTGTGTGTGTGTGTGTGTGTGTGTGTGTGTGTGTGTGAGTGGATGGGTGGGGGTGTGCTCTTGTTGAGTGTATGATGAAGGAGTGTGTGATTACACAGCTATGAGTCAGTAGAAGACGTGGAGCTATGGAAAGCACTAGCAGGGGGGTAGAAACAAGAGAAGACACTGTGCGACCCACTGTCAGTAGTTATTGCTCAGTGACTCAAAAGAGAAGAAGAAGAGGAGAGAAGCAGACAGAGAGAGTGAGAAAGAGAGAGAGAGAGAGAGAGCAATAGAGAGAGAGAAGGAGAAAGAGGGAGAGAAGGAGAAAATAACAGAGAAAAAGAAGGAGCCTGTCTGTGGAGACTGTGGGGGCAGCAGCTCCACTGGGAGGCCGTTTGTGTGCTGAATGACACGCCTGTCTCCGGTTCTCGGGCCGCCGCACACAGTGGACGCCTTGTGGCCGACTAGCCGGCCCCCACCTCTCCCCTGTCCCCGTGGGGCCCCTCTAGGTACAGTGAGAAATACCTTTTTCCCCCTCAGCCCGCATTGCAGTAGCTGGGCCCTTTTCCCTCCCTTTCTCATTCCCACATACGCACTCTTTTCTCTCTCTCTCTCTCTCTCTCTCTCTCTCTCTCTCTCTCTCTCTCTCTCTCTCTCTCTCTCTCTCTCTCTAGCTGGGCCCTTTTCCCTCCCTCTCTCATTTCCACATACGCACTCCTCTCTCTCTCTCTCTCTCTCTCTCTCTCTCTCTCTCTCTCTCTCTCTCTCTGTAGCTGGGCCCTTTTCCCTCCCTCTGTCATTCCCACATACGCACTCTTCTCTCTCTTGTCACTTGCTTACCTCTCTCTTCCTTCTCTCACTTTTTCCCATCTCTCTCTCTCTCTCTCTCTCTCTCTCTCTCTCTCTCTCTCTCTCTCTCTCTCTCTCTCTCTCGCTCTCTCAAAAATGTACCTTTTTGGAAAGGAAACAAACAGAGCTCTGTTCATTTATGCAGGGGATATTAGGGATACCGAATTCCATCTTAACCCTGAACGTTTACTCAACACAAGGCTCTGCCAGGGCTCTGAAACAAAGCAAGCGCTTGCTTGGCGTCTGCTAGGCTAATCAGATGATGTAAACTCTGCTTGCCCCGATCTGGATATCAGCTAACGGTCGAGAGAGACAGGAGGGATGGGGTCTGGGGAGGTAGATGACTTCAGAAAGAGATGACTGGAGAGAGAGAGAGAGAGAGAGAGGGGGAGAGAAAAAAAAAGAAATAGAGAAAGAGAACGAAAAAAAAAGACTTAATGGAAAATGGCCATTACAGTTATGGCAAAGATGCAGAAACCATTAATGTTCAAGGGTGGAGGAGCGCTAGCTAGTGTTGGGTTTCAGCTCCTCTGTGCTTTGCAAGAGCTTTCCTACAACAATTTGACAAGGCTTTGAAGATTTTTGAAAGGAGTGGAGATTGATGGACCATTTTTCACTTTTCCTTCAGTGCATGCTGTGTGTATGTCTTGTTATTTGTCTAACAAAACTCTGTCTTCGGAAGCTATTTGCTTTGTTGTTGCTTTTTTTCCCCCAAGTCCTGCTACTGTGGCAAACACTTTGTATGATAGAAGCCCTTCACTTTGATTTTTTTTTTTTTTTTTTTTTTTCAGAGACTTACCAATGCATGTTTTTCTCTCTATCAGCAACCTAGAGTACAACAAAAGACCAAGACCAAAAAAAAGTTAATAGTTTCAAACGTGCAGGTTTGATAGACCTATCTTGAGCGAGCTCTCTGCCTTGCCTCGTATGTCTTGCCCAGATAAGGCCTGTAGAGTTGTTGCTATGGTATGGTGATCCTCAAGGCTTAGTGAGTTCTCTGGACAGGCTCATTGCCTAGTGACTGACTGACTGCCTGACTGGCTGGCGGTGCTGCTGGAGTCCCTTTGGCAACTGTCTTTGAGTCTCGTGCCTCGCAGAGACCAGAGCCACTGCAACCTCCGTCTCTGTGCCAGGGGAGTTTGAGGGAAGGATATTTACTCTGCCACTAGTGGGCGCTGTCAGCCTGTCACCAAAGCAAAGTAGGCCTACTCCATGCCTACACTCCATGGAGCACTTATTTTGCTCTCTTGTCATCAAGAGCTTTCATGGATTCTTCTCGAGTTACCAGCTCTACTATACCCCTTGCTTTCTCTTCATCTGGTTTCTTTTTCTGTCTTTCTATCTTGTCTTCCCTTTCCATCTGTCTCTTACATGGTATCCACTCTTTTTTTTCTTCTTCTTTTTCTCACCTCACCTCTGTGTCTTTGTCTTCCAAGCCGGTGGAGTTCATTCCTGTGATATTTTTGGCCATATCTACCATCATCTGTCATATGCATTCTATATATAGACCACAGCAAAATAAGTTAGACCCAGCTGAACCAACAGTCAGGTGTTCGTTCATGGCAGCGGCGGAAAAAAAGAAGTTAAGAATGAAAGCGCTGAGTGAGGAGAAGAGGAAGAGGAGGAGGAGGAAGAGGAGGAGGAGGAGAGCTCACTCTTGAGGGGAGCCTGTGTTGGCTAATCTTCGGAGTGTGTGTGATTAAGCACCTTTTATCCTCTATTCTGCTGCCTGTCACAATGCTTGGGGTTCCCAGCCAAAGGAATGCTAAGCTGTTTGAATATTATATAGAAATAGCAGTGCTGAGTCCTCTGTTGCTGTCAGGATAACCTTGAGTTGCTGTTGACTCACCCGTTGAGCGGAAAGGTGAAGAAGCGCTAGGTAGAAGGTTTTAAATCTTGTTAAAATGTGTTTCAAAGACATTTCGGAAATGAGAAAATTAGCGAAATACAAACATTGCGTATTAGTCATTGTGAGGTTCTCACAAGGGTTAGTTGAGAAGTTGGCTACGAGACTAAGCTGTGGCTTATTCGCCGTAGAGATTGGCACGAGGAGAGACACACGGGACATTTTTCTTCCATTCAGATGTTTGGAAGACAAGCAGTCTTTTTTTTCTTTTTTTTTCTTTTTGGAGGTGAGTGTTACACACACTCACACACACACACACACACACACACACACACACACACACTCTCTCTCTCTCTCTCTCTCTCTCTCTCTCTCTCTCTCTCTCACACACACACACACACACACACACACACACACACACACACACACACACACACACACACACACACACACACACACACACACACACACACACACACACGTGAAGCTGCCTCACATGCCCACAGATGGGCGTTTCAAACTAGACTAAATCCCAGATTTGTTTGCGGTCTCAAAAAAAAAAAAAAAACAGGTAACAAGTAAACAAATTTATAAAATAAGAACAAAGTTCTGGTCGGTCCCAAACAAAGAGAACCGGTTCTCAGGCTACCGAGCTTAAGCTGAAACAAATCAAGTGCATACTTTCTCCACCGCTGTGCAGAGGACTCCTACCGCTCTTGTTTAGTCTTATCTGCTCCAGAGTGGGCTTGTATGGAAAGATTGGCTCTGCTTGTCATGCAGCCTGTGGAGGCCTAGTGCATACAGCCTCATTTATTTTGTTTGACACCTTGCAGTGTGTGTGTGTGTGTGTGTGTGTGTGTGTGTGTGTACAGTATGTGTGTTAGAGAGAACCCCCCTCCCCCCTCCTGTCCTCCACAGGTTTGTCAGCTCAGTCAAACAGCAGCAGGAGGCATTTTTGTGTCAAGGTCGATTCTTCTTTTTCTTTTAAAGAAAGAAAAAAATAAGCTCAACTCTAGTGTCACGGCTGCCACTTGAGTGTGATGAAAGGGAAAAGCTTTCTTTGTGTATTTGCTGGAGGCACGCAGCCTTTTTAGGATGCTGCGTTAACCCAAAAACCCACTGGATTTCGCTTCACAGAGTGTAGCATACTCTGAGTTCCCTTAGCGTTTTCACACAACCAGCCAACTAATTAGATGAAGACTCCCTGCGGACTCGAGAGTGGTTGAATGCAACTTAGAATATAATTTGGATGCGGCTTTGATTTGCTGTTTATAGGAGAAAGAGATATGGTGGAGAATGCCCTCAGAAAAGCAAAGCAAAAAAAACTATTAGCAGCTAGAGCAGCAGAGAATTTATCGATCACACTGAAAATCTGTTCCATGAGCAGCACATAGTGTGTTTTATTAGACAGTACCAAAGTTTTATTGGCGAGCACTTGGTGATTTGTCGAGATTAGCTTAGTGAAACAGCTCCCCATCAATTCAGCAGCAATCACTGCAATCATTTACGGCTATTTCCATTTCGTACCATGGAGGCAGAGGAACTAAAAAAGGATGAATAATGCTTTGGAAATTTCCAACACCCTCAATCATTTGCCAACTCATGCTATCCTATAACATATCAAAATTATGCAATGCAAGGCCAACAACAGAATGTTTGTCTCCACTTAACATTGATGGAACATGAAAAAACAGTTGGCTGTCTATCGCTAGCTATATATTATACTGGAAAATATGTTTTTGAAATAAATGTTACTTAGGCCTACTTTATTTATATAAAATAGGCAGTCTAAATAAATTGAAGAGCACACATATTGCCCAGCACAAGAGGTACAATTTCATGGTTCAATCATTGTTAATGAGTACCGGTAAACATTTCCTACAATCAGACTCAGCATGAACTCTGCCAACCCTTGATTTAAAGACTGGGCTTGTCTGGAGGTCATTCAAGAGTTCCTACTTAGTTCATGCTCGTTAAATGCGGTCTTTCTCATTTTCACCACTGTGTTAGCTGGGACTTCATCAAGCGTCTCTACCTGTCCTCACCAGAAGCGACTTGATGAACACAGTGTTTCCCAGAGCAATATCATTTCACGTCTCCCTCAGTCGTTCCCTGGCATTCGGCCATTTGAACGTGCGGAGTAATTAAAATCACACCTTCTGCCGTACTCCGTCTTAGATGAGGCTGGGGATTTCTACAAAATTGCTGTGGGGTTTGCCCAAAGTGCTACAGTTGGCACGCTAATGTCTCTGTCTTTGAAGTCTCACGTACAGGAGCCAATTGAAGTTGTATGACCATGGAAAATGATCCAGTCTGTTGCCTTCAGTTAGTGATTTGAGGGAAAAATGCAAGCCGTTCTCAAACACTGCAGCTCGAGAAGGGGAGTTTTTTTTTTTTTTTTTTTTTTAATAAATTAATTATGAGCAAGGAACAAAGACACTCTGAAAGAACCCATTAGGCTTGTGGTCATGTTTCAACCTTCTATTTTCAGACTTTAGAAAAAAAGAATACAGATGCATCTTGGCTTCCCCTGAAATCGTACCCGCCTTCCATGATATTTTCGTTCTCGACTCAAACCAAATGTTGTGTGCCCCATGTAATTTTTAAGAGGCTGGGAAGTATTTAGTACAGTATGTCATGGTATTCTTCCTCCCCCTCCCATCTTCTCTGAGTGTATGATACTGTTTCTATAGACTCAACGCCCTTCCATCAAATAGTTCCCTTCCCATTCAAGCTATGAAAGCAGGAGACTTAAGGCGTATGTTAAGCAAACAATCAGGCATAGGCTAAGCATCAAATGGCAAGACTGGCACTAAACCGAAGCATATGGAAAGCCGTGTCATTATGCTTGGCTTCAGACTCGCGTGCGGGAACACCAGAGGCCATTTTCTTTTCTCTCTCTCTCTCTCTCTCTCTTTTTTTTTTTTTTTTGGTGAGCAAGGGTGGGAGGGAAACGTTTCCCGTCGTTCTGCTTTGATCTTCTCCCTCCTCCTCTTCCTCCTCCTCCTCCTCTTGCTGTAGTGTTGGTTCTCCCCCTTGGGCCCTGAAGGCACCTCTGCCCCAGAGGAAGTTCCAATCCTGTTCCTGTGTTGAGGTCACGTATGCTGTATGCAGTTAGCAGCAGCACTGACAGGGATGCTTAGCATGTTAGCTTAGCGCTTCCTCCTGCTGAGATATCTGAATTGTCTATTTCTTTTTTTAATCTTGGTGAACCGCCCCCTCCCACACACAGACACACACACACACACACACACACACACACACTACATTTAGCTCTCCTTTTCTAACCTGTCAAATGGGGAAAAGGGAATTTAAATTCAACCCCACCGCAACCTGAGCTGATCTTTTAGTCACACCTCATGCTTGGTTAAAGCAGATAAGAGGGCTGGGTGAATATCTTTTCTCTCTCTCTCTCTCTCTCCCTCTCTCTCTCTCTCTCTCTCTCTCCCCTTCTCTTTTCCACTCTTTTCCTCTGTGTCAGACTGTTTGTATTGTCCAGGGGCTGTGGAGCGGAGTTGTAAGTACAGCTGTGACTCGCTGCCTGGGGAGAGATAAAAAAAAAAAAAAATGTCTATTTTCAATCCATCTAGGCATACAGTGTTTTTTATTTATTTATTTTTTATTTTTTTTAAACAGCGGAATGAAGCTTTTTGTGTTGGCTACGCTTGAAGTGTAACCGTGTAACCTTCTAACCCACTTCTCCTCATCAACGTTGTCCTACATCATCAAATCAGCAGTGGAACAGATGATCTTTGTGATCTTTTAATTCCCAGATCAATCGCTCCGCTAGGACCAAGGCCTTCATTTTCTCTCTGCGTAGGTTTGTGTGCAAATTTGTGGGTAGCGTGT
>JAODXP020000029.1:10416511-10424011 GCA_027497455.2 Sardinella longiceps
CATTCACCACTCAGTTGCTTCCTGAGGCAGTGGGCCATACACACACACACACACACACACACACACACACACACACACACACACACACACACACACACACACACTCACAGAGAAGAAACATCAGTCTGAAAGAAGTCCATTAAAGTCTGCCCGTGTTGATGGACGCACGACCAGTGAGCCAGTTAGCCCGTTTTAATCCCTTAAACCATGGACAGGCAGTCAATTCTAACACCACCACCCCCTCACAACACACGCACACTGCACACACGCACACACACACACACACACGCCTCCCACCAGCATTCTCATGCAGATTCGACTAACCCCATTCAAAAGTATTGATTATTGGGGTGGCTTTGCACACAAAAGCTTGTGACGGGGGTTGAACTCCGAGGGGGCGTGACAGTGAGCGCTAGAGAGAGAGCGGATCTCTGTAGGGACCAGGGGAGAGAGAGTGGGGGGAGGCGGCCATGTGTTTGGGGTTGGCCATCGCTGCGTTGGTGGCTTTATTTTCTATGAGGGGGTCACAGACCTATGTCAACCACGTCATTTTCATTAAACCATTAGGCCTCAATCTCCGAGCCTGGACAATGAACAGAGCCGGCCCAGCTGTGAGCATTATTTAATAAAGTCGGCACAGATCAGAAAAAGCATATTAATTTTGTAGTGCACACGTGTGTGTGTGTGTGTGTGTGTGTGTGTGTGTGTGTGTGTGTGTGTGTTAAATCCTGGCTTGTTCAGCCCATCTGTGAGTCCCCCATTCAGACACGTAGCGAGGTGAGCGGGAACAGATGCTAGCTCTCTCTAGATTTGTTTGCAGTCTACAGAATGCAACAGAGGTGTGTGTGTGTGTGTGTGTGTGTGTGTGTGTGTGTGTGTGTGTGTGTGTTATGTATCTCTATTTTTTTGGATGTGCCAGTGCCTGCAACAGTTATCATCTCCAATTGTGACTGCCATAAGTATTCTGAAATGTTCCACCTCCTGAAACTCTGTGACCATCCTCTTTTAGCATTCATCATAGTATTTGTTTGTTTGTTTGTTTGTTTGTTTGTTTGTGTGTCTGTATGTGTGTGTGTGTGTTTTGGGGGTGTTTGTGTTGAAACGATGCAGATAAACAATAAGAGGTCTGTTTTGCTCGGAGGCATTGGAATGAAAATGACCTCATTATGACTCCCCCATCATCATATGGCGCGGAAATTTGACCTCAATTTCACATTCCCCGTCTCCCCTGAATCCGACTCAGATGGGCCTTAGTCGCCCCATCTAATTTAGATTTGTGTGCGTGTGTGTGTGTGTGTGTGTGTGTGTGTGTGTGCGCCTGCCTGGACTTACTGGAGTGGACATAAAACCGCATTTCATACGTCAGAGAGCTCGGTGTAGGTGCAGTATGGAGAGGCGTATGCATTCCCAGTGGTTTATCCTCGGGCATGAATGATTACTGGCCTGTGCTCTTCACTCACTGTACTCACACATACATATGAAAATACGCAGTGAATATAGGGCTGATTTCGTAGTACGCAAACATTGCAAAGGTCCCAAGCAACGAGCACAAGCAGCACAGTACCATTGAGTACTTAAGCGCACATTTGTGTTCATGGTTGAACTCTGAATAGGTCCTTACTCATACATGATCTATAATGTTTGTGACTTATTGTGTTCAGTCATGTTTAGTGTGCCTAACTGAAGCTGGTTCTATCCAGTCTACCTCTGCCTGTATGAGACCATCTTGCTTCCACCATTGCTCCATCTCAAATGTGTCTTATTGTCTGTGCCCTTTACTCCCTCTTTTCTCAACCTTCCTCTCTACCTTTCTCGATCTCTCTCTTGCTCTCCCTTTCCCTATCTATCTCTGTCTGTCTCTCTCTTTCTCTTTCTCTTTAGCTCTCTCTCTCTCTCTCTCTCTCCCTCCCTCTCTCTCTCTTCCCCTCCATTTCTACCTCAACTCAACTCAACTTGTATCATCTCTGTTCTAAATGCCATTGAACCTCTCACCCTGCCCCAACCCCTCTTCCGCGCTGTCTGTTCACATTTTTGTCATCATCATTTCTCTGGGCACTCTGATGCCAGCCTGAGTGCCAGGTGCCAAGCGCCAGCTCTCACAGCCAGGGGGCGCCCTGTCCCCGATCAGCGGGCAGCCTCCGGGCACTCCCTCCCTCAAGGATTACCACTGACCCACAAAACCACATGCTGCAAATGTGCTCAATCGAATGTGCTGAAATCACAAACTGACCTGTTTTTTTTTTTTTTTCTCTCTCTCTCTCTCTCTCCCTCTCCCTCTCCCTCTGTCTCTCTGTCTTCTCTTCCCCTCCCCCTTTCTCCTTGTTCTCTCTCTTTCTCTCTTCCAACAGATATTTCACGCATTTCCTACTATACAGGTGAGTGAACCGTCCTTTCTCCAAATGGTGAGCCCATATGCTCCTCTTGCACCACCTATTTCACTGACAAAAACAAGTTAGCACACTAGCATGCATGGCTATCAAAGACTAGTCTATACTACACTACACACACACACACACACACACACACACACACACACGCACATAGCTAGTGCATAGGACTAGGTTACACTACACTACACTATACTATACACATACACACACACACACACACACACACACACACACACACACACACACACACACACACACACACACACAGAGCTAGTTCATTGGAAGGTGATGGGAAGAGAGGCGGTAAATTAGCGTTACAGGCTGTGTGCACATCCTTCCAAACATATTGAGACCATAAAGAATTTGAGATGATCTTACCAAGGGTATATGTGTGTTAATCCTGGCATGCACACACACACACCCACACACACTCACAAACACACACACACACACTCTCACTCTGTCTCTCTCAATCACTCTCTCTCTCTCTCTCTCTCTAATACATATACTCGCACACACACACACTTTCTCTCTCTCCCTCTCTCTCTCACACACACACACTCTATAAAATGCATCTCTTCACCGCTTTGGAAGGAGCCTCCTATCCCTCAAGCACACATAGCGAGTGGAAAAAAGCCATTGACAGCCTTTTCCAAGAAACCGACTCCCTCTCCTCTCAACCCACCTGCTAGCATGCTGAGCCGTAGCCGTACGTGACGCTCAGGCAAGCTGACCTCATTAATATTTACGCTAGACGGCTTGTTTTGACGGAGGAGACGGCTGCGACGGAGATGCAGACACCCGGGTCTCGGAAACAAGCGTCTGTCTGGCCTCACGATTTCCCCTCAGCGTCAATTTCCGTGCTGATGAAGTGTCTCTCTGCTCATTTGCGTCTGTGGCAATGTTACCAGTAGCCTACTGCCTTATCAGTTAGGTGAAAGTGTCTCTGCTCTCATCTGTAGTCTTATTCATATGCATAATATCATCATAGGTTTCATTTCACAGAGATTGCTTTTCTCAGAGATAAGAATATTGTGAGCTATATCATTTGTGTGTGTGTGTGTGTGTGTGTGTGTGTGTGTGTCTGTGTTCTGTATTGCTTTTAATCAGTCATGATAATGGTCGACTCCCTACACAAGTCTGTGTGACTACCTACACGTGTGTGTGTGTGTGTGTGTGTGTGTGTGTGTGTGTCTATGTGTCTGTCTTCTGTATTACTTTAAATCCGTCGTGCAGAGTCAACATGATATATGAGGCAGGATCTGAGAGTAAATGTCTATGGCTATGAAAAGCAATGCTTTAGTGAGTCAGTCAGCTTGTGGTTCTGCAGGCTGTTCGTCAGCGTTTAACATTTAATGTGAACCCCGTGCCTCACGTCAGGCCCCAAGTCTCCTCAGCCATGGCCTGTCACACCAATGAAAGTGCTGTCATGCGATCATAGCATGTTTATTTCAAGACTACCATCGAAAATGTTTAGTGTTTTAAGTGCTCGCTGTTTTTGTCCCTCAGAGGATGGAAATACTGCCTCACAAGCCCTAATTTTATTTGTGACAAGGGGGAAAAATAATTTACTTTAACGAGGTTATGGTTTTTTTGGGGGGGTTTTTTGACGAAATTTTGCCAAATTTGGGGCGACCCTCTGTCGAGAGGCAGGCTGTGTCAGCAGTCTTATTATAAAGCGACACAGTTTATGTCGGGTTTTAGTTGCAGGGTTTTTTTTTTTTCTTCAATAGTCTCCAATAAAACGCGACAGTGTCCTCTCTCACTGGCTTGTTCGTGTGGAGCTCAAAAGCAGGGTTAGGTCATCATGGCACAGTAGACTGATGTTGATTGCATTTGCGGCCTTGGTAACTTCTGTGTCCCTGAATTCACTCCCATGATTGGCTCCTGCAAGAGAGACGGATGTTTGTGTGTGTGTGTGTGCATACCGTAACTGTGTGTGTGTGTATGTGTGTGTGTATGCGTGTGTGTGTGCACGTGTGTGAATGTCACCGAGACTCGAGGAACTAAACAAGGTCGCCCTAGCTGGTTGAGCGCCCAGAGTGCCCCTCTGTTCTCCTCTGTCCTTAGTGCCCGGACGCTGTCGCTCCCTCGGTCGCCCTCTCCCCGAGCTGAACCCTGCCGCCTGCCAGACTAATGAAGAGTAATTAAGTGCCTCGAACTCGTTAAACGAGTCCTGCCCTCAACCTTCGCAGCCACCTTCCACAACCGCCTCGACTTCCCGGCACAGCCATTACTTTTTTACAGGCCTGATGATTTAAAGCCCCACATGCAGGAATCTCTGTCCTCCTCACACTCCTAGCCCCAACGCGCGCACACACACACACACACACACACACACACACACACGCACACACACACACACACACACACACACACACACACACACACACACACACACACACACACACACACAGTTTCTACTGAATGTCTTTATTGAAATATGACGCTCCAGTAGACACAGACTCTCTCTGGCACTGATAGCGATGCTCCTTTCCTGTACCTTGCGGATATGTAATATAACCGAGTGTGTGTGTAATGTTTGCGTCAGCGCATTTTCACCCAGCATGCTGAATATATTCCCTCCTCACCTTTAGCTAAACCTCGATCCACCCACCCACACACCCAACCCAGCCCAGGCCTCCTTCCCACCTCTCTCTCTCTCTCTCTCTCTCTCTCTCTCTCTCTCTCTCTCTCTCTCTCTCTCTCTCTCGCTCTCTCTCTCTCTTTGAAGATCAAATAGTGGTTAACGCCTCAATCCCCCTCACCCCCCCTCCAATCTTCTCTGAGGGGCCTTTGCCGCCAGTGATTTGAAGAAGGCGCTCGCCGTCGCTCATGTTTTAATCTCCCTCGCTGCTCTCCCTCGCTCCCGGATAAATAGCGGTCATTAGCGGAGGACTCCTAATTAGGATTTCAAACGATGCCGCCGCGCACTCCTATGTAAATAATTTATTGAGATCAAGGAAGACTACATCAGTAATCCCCCCCCCCCCCCCCTCCCCCCACCAACCAACCAACTACCCACCCCACCCCATCCCTGCTCCTGGCCTGGTCCTTTTATCTGGTTGGCCAACATGCTGGAGTTAGTGATTTTCAGTGGAGCGACAAGGCTCTCTGTGACGAGGAAGTGGCAGACTCAGGACAGAAGCGCAGTACTGTAATAATTCGCAAAACTTGATAGCAAAAAAAAAACCAAAAAAAAAAACGTTTCCGGCATTCATTGCAACAGCAAGAAATCAACCATTTAAACATCAACACTGCTTTTCGGTTGCATCTCCAGCCCTTATTCTAACCCACAACACCTCATACAACGGGTGGAGTGCACATTACCCCATACTGCAAACATTACACACACACACAAACACACTCGCAGCATTCAACCAGGCGTAGATGCCAGCATGTAAAAACTTGGATAACTCCTATAACTTCACATCTACTGTAACACATCATAACAAACCCGGTGTTCTGGGAATTGAGTCCTGAACCAGCTAGGCGCGGTTTGTTACGGTACTGCTGTGGGCTCTCCATCTCTGGAACTGTGGGGCAATGCTGTGCTACTGTAGTCCCTACTGTATCTCCTGTGAGTCCTGTGATAACCAGAGAGATGTTATACAGCAGAGAGATCTTATACAGCAGTGTTATAATATGCAGCTCAGGGTAGACCTGCAGAGGGTTGGATCTGAGATACTGAGCAGTCTCATTTTACATGCATACTAATGCAGCATATCTCCAAATGAGATAATTACAGCGTATATATTAATATGGGATTAATATACTTGCAATCTAGTGCCTCTGCTCTGGAGTTCTGTGATTAATCAAGGGTTGTGTAGGTGTGTGTATATACTGTATGGGTGTGTGTGTGTGTGTGTGTGTGTGTGTGTGTGTGTGTGTGTGTGTGTGTGTGTGTGTTGGGAGGTGGGGGGGAGTAGGAGAATGAAAGGGTACAAAAGAACTGCGTCTTGGATTTAAGTGACAGAAATGTACTCCTATATACATTGTCAGCAATGTATAACAATGGAGTCTTTCTGGTTTAGTTATGTCGGAACATATCAGCTGCATGTCTTCTAGTCACACTGTGCAGTGTGTCCATTTGCAGTCACTCTGGTGTCAGTGGCAGTGAAAGTGTCGTTTAACTCCTGATGCCAACAACAGTCAGGCAAGTCCAATATGAGGTTAAAGCTAGGGGGGGAATACTACAGAGAGACTCGATCATAAGCAGCTCATAATCACTTCTCTAGATTAACCTTACAGGTCACTCCAGATCCTCTCCCCCATGAGAGAGACAGAGAGAGCATGAGAGAGAGAAAGCGAGGGAGAGAGAGAGTGAGTGAGAGTGAGTGAGTGAAGCCATGATTCTCCATAATTCTATTATCCCTTGTCTGCGTGTGACGTTCTAATCCAGGTAAAGTGCTCTCAACGGGGCTCAGTGCAGGTCATGTAATGCACGCGACTCACCCCCCCCCCCCCGCACACCCACACACACACACACACACACACACACACACACACACACACACCCTCCACCCCTCAGCCCTCTGATCTTGACCTTGGGTTACAGCGGAGTGGAGATTCCATGAATGCATTTGGGTGTCTGGCAATGGAAGGTCATTGGGGCAACAGCTGACATTGCAAAGCAGGAGATCTACAGTAGACAATAACAATGATGATGGTGATGATGGTGGTGGTGATGATGATGATGATGATGATTTTGAAGAGGAGGATTATGAAGTCATCGAGAGCCAGACCACACTAGAGAATTGCCCCAGGTGGGCAGGTGGCGTGTTTGTGTGTTTGTATTTCTTTGTGAGTGGTGTTGCTGTATGCCTCACAGTGCTTTAATGTTTCTATGGCAACAACAGGTATGCAGTCGTTCCTAAACGACGCACAGCTCCTGAGTTTGTCTGCGAACTCCAGGGAGAGACGAGACGTGACTCTTCTCTTCATCTCCATGTTTAGAAGGGGACAAAAGACAGCAGCCTCCAGTGGTCTGAACGGGAGCTCTTAGGCTCTCAGGCAGGCAGGCAGGCATGCAGGCAGACAGACAGGGAGGAAGACAGGCAATCAGTGTGTCTGTGACTGCTGGAGAACAGCCGCCATATGTCCTGGGTTT
>JAODXP020000029.1:10426511-10474011 GCA_027497455.2 Sardinella longiceps
ATATTCGCTATAGCCAATACAGTATATTGCCAAGATCATTTAAGCCACCCAGTCCATGTAATGTGTGCCTGGGCCTTTATGTGTGTGTCCCACGTGTGAAGAGTTCAGCAGGTGGCCTGCAGTAGTGGTGAGTGAACTCGTTGGGAGTGCACACAGGACGCCTGCCAAAGGGGAGAGGAAGTGGAAGTTGGTAGTCGTCCATTCGTGGGAACATTGGCTGGTGCCACCAATCAATGGCGATCGACCCTGAAATAGAACACTATTGATTGGGGGGGAGCTTTTATTTTGGCAGACACTGGATAGCCTGCCACTGCTACTGCTGTGTGTGTGTCTGTCTGTGTGTGTGTGTGTGTGTGTGTGTGTGTGTGTGTGTGTGTGTGTGGTTGTCATGGTAACAGTAGAGATTGAAGAGCTCGTCTTGTCCGTGATGAACTACCTCCTCTCATTTCTGCTGCCCCCAAAGTCCCCCCCCCCCCCAAACTCCGCAGTGCTGCAGTGGACCCTAGCACACGGTCAAACACATCCACTCTGCCACACACACACACACACACACACACACACACACACACACACACACACACACACACAATAAAACACACATGCTAGTGATGCGCTCTGACTACCATTCAGTATTCAGAGCCTTCACTCTCTGTCTCTCTCCACACACACACACACACACACACACACACACACACACACACACACACGCCTGTCGATCACTAACTGTCTAGTCTGCCTGCAGTGATGCAGTCCTCTTCCCCCACACTCTGACTGTACCGTACCAGTCGAGACACGCAGCGCAGACAGACACACACACACATACACACTGCTCTGCGTCTGTCACCATGGGCGACCAGACAAACACACATGAGGACGCTGTAGACTCCTTTTCATTCAGCATTCAGCGCAGCAACTCAATGCTGATTATTTTTTTTTCCCCCACCCCTCTCTCGTGTTTGTTTTGGGGCTGAATAGAGCAGAGTGACAGACACTTTGCCTTTTCTTAGACTGAGAATGGACACTTTGATTCCTCGAGTGACTGGGTGAAGAGACATGAAGGCAAAGGGGCATTATTACAGATGCATTGTGGGATAAGGAGAGAGGGAAAGAGGGGGAAAAAAGAGAGAGAGGAGGGGGGGGGGCGGTCACTGTGGCCAGGGTCAGCCCTGATTTGCAGCTTTCTTTTAAAGCCAAACACCAGCAGGCCTCAGTCAATAGGCCTGGCAGGAGGGGGTGGGAGGGGGGGGTTTGATGTGGTCTGATTAGCATATTAATGAGACTAATACTCGCTTCAGGCCCTCCCCCTCTGCTCTTTTTGGATGCTAACGCTAACCCCTTCTGTCCCTCACAGTTCTTGTAGCTGAGCTGGGGTGAGCGCACACAGAGTCTCTCTCAGCGTCCCTCTCTCTCTAACTCTGCCTGACGAGCATGTGTGAAGGCTTAGCTCATAGCATAGCACATGTGTTTCCCTCACTTCTGTCACTTCTCTCTGCTCATCCTTTGCTTTCGCCTTTGCTACTAAACTGCCGTCTTCTTCCTGCTGTTAAATCAGTTCATGCCTTTGTATTAATTTACTCACTCTTCTGTTGTTTCCTGCATTCAGTTGTTCTCTCTCTCTCTCTCTCTCTCTCTCTCTCTCTCTCTCTCTCTCTCTCTCTCTCTCTCTCTCTGTGACTGTCTCTCCAAGTTTGCATGCATTCAATGTGCCTCTGAAAATTGCTTCCAGTCTTTTGTTGTTTGTCCTCGTTCGTTCTCTCACCCCCTCTCCCCTTTTTGTGTCGTTTTCGTTATCTCTCACTTTTGTTCCCTCTGTTGCGTTCTCATTTTCTGCTCACTCGCTCGCTCACTTGCTGACCCCCATCTCCTGTTGTCATGCTCTCCCAGTGCAATGCATGCTTAGTCCAGCAGCCCTGCTGATCCCTGCACTGTAGTCAGGGGCAGAGGGAGGGAGAGAGAGAGAGAGAGAGAGAGAGAGAGGAGGAGGGGGGAGAGAGAAAGACAGAGAGAGAGAGAGAGAGAGAGAGAGAGAGAGAGGGCTGGGTGTCAGAGAGGGCTGTGGTTGCCGGGCGCCGGGGCAGGATTAATATTCCGGGGCAAGGCTCGTAGCGGGAGGCTTATTCCCAGCCCTCTGGTCTGGTCACCGTTCTCAGCCTCTCAGGCGAGCTCCACCAGGCTCAGATCGGCTCCACTCCACTCCAGCGCCTTACTGGATCTCTCTGCTGACTCTACGACTCGTGGACAAAGGAACATGTACTATGGATATGAAACTTGAAACTTTTGGAAATGGAGCTTCTACTAAAGGAATTGTACTTGTTTGGCGATGTCATGGAACTCTATTGGCTTGAGTGGATCTACTGACTAATTGCGTTGCGGTGTGTGTGTGTGTGTGTGTGTGTGTTGGTTAGTTGGGTGGTAAATGTGCTGGCTGGGTGTGATTTGTGCCAAGTGTGCCCTCCTGAGTCTGGATTGCAGACTGGATTGAACACTGTTTTTGAACGAGGGACTATGTTCATTTGAGGGGCATTGTGCAATAGTGGTAGTGTGTGTGTGTGTGTGTGTGTGTGTGTGTGTGTGTGTGTGTGTGTGAGAGAGAGAGAGTTACTGCGTCGTTCCCATGCGTTTCTGTGAGAGCGCTGCTGGATGCTGGCCAGCACCAGCGACAGCAGCAGCAGCGGCGACGACGGCAGCATCAGGAGCGGAGCGACAGTCGGCTGGCCGCATGGAGACCCTGGGCTGCAGCCCTTTCCCTATGTGCTGGGCCAGAGGTATCCTTCGCTCTCTTAACACTCCTCTTCTCCTCCCTCATCTCCTCTCTTTCATCCCCCCATCCTCCCTAAGCCTCCCTCCTTCATAATTAGACCCTCTACCCATCTCTATTTGATTGACATTACATCTGTGCATTTTGCATTTTGCATTTGTCAACTATCAATTACTTTTAGAGCCAGTCTCACCTAAGCAACTTGGGGTTAAGTGTGCCTTGCTCAAGGGCACAATGGTGGCAGTTGGGATTTGATGAACCTGTTTGTCTGTTTTTCAACAAGTTTGTTCATGGCTCTCATGTTATGGACCTGAACCGATCATCTTCTTCACTCTCCCTCTTACTCCTCCTCTTCCTTTTGCGCAAGGGTCTCCCCTCCTCACCCTTATGTAATCTGGCAGTGTGTTGATACTTTGTCGTATGACCCAATAGTATGGCAGTGTGTAGGTGTAGATGGTGCTGTTGGAGCTCATTCTGACAGATGACATTGGCTGTTGTAGACACAGCCCAAACATAAGCTGGGCAATATATCAATTAAACTGTTTGTATTGATATTATTTTGAAAAATATATGAATTTGAGACCATACCGTCATATCAGTATATTAAAAATGTAGCATTACATCCCATTTTTATGTATTTCCTCATCTGCGGCCAAACATACTTTAGCATCTTTCTCTAGTGACCCAATCAACTTGTTGTATGCTCGTGCTTTCTTGAGCAGGTAAATGTTGTAATATGATGGTCTTTAAATAACAGCTTGTGATGTCATGCCTAGGCCGTCGAGTAATAGCGAACACTTCCTCATTCAATAAATTATTCATATAAATCATATATTGCGATATGATGAAGTAAGGATAAGTAGAAAGCTATAGTCTGCTGTTAGAACTTACCAAGTGCTGTTGGGGAGGGGGGTGGGGGGTGATGGGAAAATTTGATTCATCGTTGACCAAATATTGACAGCTAACACTAACCGAATGGAGCACAAAAACTCATTTTCAGTTTCAGCTGAATGCTGATTCTCTATTCAGCCTGGAGATTTCAAGATTTGTGGTTCTTTTTCCTATAAACATCACTCCATGACCTCAAATAATAATAGGGCTACTGATTGATTTTTAATGATGATGCGAAAAAGGTTTTTGCTCTAGCTTGGCTCAGTGTGTTGGTGGGATGTCTGCATTGCAGATTGAAAAGGTTTAGTCTGTACAGTGTGTTTGAGAGAAAGAGAGAGAGAAAGAAAAAGAGAGAAAGAGAGAGAGAGAGGGGGAGAGGCAGAGGGAGAACAAGAGAAGAAGGCAGATTTGTAAATCACACCATCTGTGCGCATCTATTTCCTTGCCTTGTAAAAAGGCAGGCACAATGCCTCTGTGCATGTTAGTGTGCATGTGATTGTTTTTATGTTCCCCCTTTCACAGTTGTCTGTTATGATGTAGTACCCCAGCCCTGACCAATCCCAGGCCTGAATGCAGGTTGAACTTCAGCTGACTTGCACCTGCTCTTTTCCTTTAATTGTGTGACAACTGCGAATGCAGTTAGTATCTTCATCTCGCATATAAGGTCCCTGCAGTTAAAAAAAAAGAGAGAAAAAAAAAGCCTGGTAGCAAAACTGGTGCTTTGGACTTTTTCTTCCTGACTGATTGTTTACCTTTGTCCTGCAGCCATTGATTGATTCTTGAGATTCTTGTTTTTAGGACACATGTGCGTGCTTTTTGTGCATTATGTACAAGCTCCCTTCAGAAACGTATAGCAGTGTAGCTGAAGCAGGCTGATAGCTGATATGTGAGCTCTGTTCTGAAGCATACTGTATTTGCTGAGGCTCTGTCCCTTTTATTTATGAATTTGAATAAGCAGATGAGTCAGAGGCTCACACAGTCTGCTGCGCCACGGGAGGCCCAAGACTAGTGTGTCACCCTCCGCTCCGACTCCGCGCCGCTTCCTTCCTGTGGCTCGTTAGCCCACTGCTTGTTAGCAGGCGGACACACACCTGGGCAATGCAGCACTGCGTCCCCCAACCCCCACCCCCCCGTCAACGTCACCTCCACCTCCACCTCCGTGCTGCTATTTTGGGATCCTGTCTGTCTGCTGCTGTATAACGAATATGAGGACATGCAGCCATGGCTTGGCAATTTGTCATACAGTATCCGCAGAGGGGATTTGGGATGTATGGTGTAAGGAAAGCTGTGTGTGTGTGTGTGTGTGTGTGTGTGTGTGTGTGTGTGTGTGTGTGTGTGTGTGTGTGTGTGTGTGTGTGTGTGTGTGTGTGTGTGTGTGTGTGTGTGTGTGTGTGTGTGTGTGTGTGTGTGTGTCTTTTTTTATAGGGGTCAACAACTTAAGCATTTTATGTTATGGATTAATGTTTAATAACAGTATTAAGGAGGGACCTTGATATGTAAATGTCATCATGTATATGTGTGTGTGTGTGTGTCTGTATGAATCTACTCTATATTCCAATATCCTCTTACTATACCGGCGAGAGCTTAGCATCCAGTGTAGGTTGGGCCTGAGAATACATGTAGTTCTGCAATCCAGACCCCCTACATCCATCCCGCTCATGTTCCAGTATCCATCTTAACACAGCCGATCCACAGATTAGACCGTGCTGTTTTCACAGCCGTGCAATCCTCAGACACACACACACACACACACACACACACACACACACACACACACACACACACACACACTCACACACACACACACACACACACACACACACACACACACACACACACACACACACACACACGTGACACACACATACCGGCAGTTCTGCTAATGGATGTCAGCCCATGATATATGCCAGGTATATCTCGACATCAGGGCAGGGCCTCTCATGGCCGACTCAAGCCTGGTCATGTTTAATGGTCTCAGTTCTCTAGTGAGGAGTCAGAGTATGTGTGACCCCACTCAGATCTCAGATCTCTTGGTTTAACTCGACACCAAGAAGTCACTCAAACATGGCCTCATTTGGTAATGGAACCCATCAAATCCATGACGTAATGGGACCGGTTATCCTATGTAGCGTAGAGATGGCTACCTAGCTACTCACAAACACACACACACACACACACACACACACACATGTACATACGTCACAGTTGCATTTGATAGGGAGACTTAAGTCCACAGGTTTTAGAGGCTAACGCTAATGATGTTGTTTACACATTCCTGTGCCATAGCTCGTTAGACGGTGCAGAAAGGAAGAGTGAAGATTGTTGGGTGGATCTCTTTTCCGAGCACGTAGCCCTTGTGTGTGTGTGTGTGTGTGTGTGTGTGTGTGTGTGTGTGTGTGTGTGTGTGTGTGTGTGTTTGTGTGTGTGTGTGTGTTCTGGTCTTGGCAGTCACGCCCGGCCCTGTCATGCTGTGATCTATGGGAGCCGGAGGGCCCATGTTTCACTAGTGCACAAATCACCGTTTCCTGAAAAGATAAGCCGTCAGGCCCACGAGGACTGATGCGGGGAGCAGATTGGTTAAAGCAGCTTAAAAGGCCTGAAATGTTTTTATATGTTAATGTTTTTTGAGGAATCAAGTGAAGGCCACCCCCCCCCCAACACACACACACACACACACACACACACACACACACACACACACACTCACAACCCCCACCCACCCCTCCCTCCCTCCATCCATGCACGCGTGAAAGCATGGAAATCTCTCCTCAACTAATTGCATTGAGTGGGTGTGCCAGGTGGACGTTTGTGGAGATTTATTTATTTCTCTGTCTGTCTGTCTGTCTGTCTGTCTTTCTGCTCCTGTCTCTCTCTCTCTCTCTCTCTCTCTCTCTCTCTCTCTCTCTCTCTCTCTCTCTCTCTCTCTCTCAATCTCTCTCTCTCAATCTCTCTAGATTGGGCTTTAATTTGGGAAACTGAGAACCTACAGTAGGCGGCAGGTTAAACCCCATCCCCAAGCAAATAAAAAATAAAAATGCCTGATGCCCCCCCCCACCCCTGCTTTTGAAAACAGTTCAACCCCATGTACAGTAGCCAGACTAAGGCATGAGCGTTTACACAATCTCAGCTACTTCCTCACAGCAGTGGCAAACAAAGGACAAGAACAAAAAAAAATTGGAAAATAAAAACAATCAAGTGCCGTGCCAGGTTATAAGTGATCACTTCCACTTGCTTTGTTTCGTTCACACCCAACGTCACGCTCTATCGTCACAGCAGTCACCTGCTTTTTGGTCACAGTCCGCTTCTCTCTCCCTTGTCTAAGCTCATGAATATAATTCTGGCTAAACACACACCCCCTCCCCCAACAAGCCTCCTAGGCTATATTGTACTGGCCAACTTGATACAGAGAGCCAAATCAAATCCATCCCTAAATAAATTACAATAAATTTGCACTTTTTTTCTTTTCTTCTCCTTTCTTTTTTTTTGAGCCAGTCTCTCCTCCTCCTATGGTGCGGTTTATGCAAAAGCGCTCGGTTCACCCAAGGTGCGAGGCGGAACACTCGTCAGGTGGGGAGAAGCTCTAATCTGGCCCTCGGCGGGTGGTGGAGACTTGGGTCGGCTGGTAGGCAGGCAGGCAGTTTTGACTGGCAGCCAGAACATTGTCCTAGTTGAGATTATATAAGCCCACCACCAGCCCTCAGTACTTGGCTGAGGCTGTACATTGAATCGAGAGCAAGACCACACAGTCCCACGCAAACACACGTAGTGTTCACATTAACAGACAGCATGCATGCATACCCACACAGATAAACTCATGTAGTGTGTGTGTGTGTGTGTGTGTGTGTGTGTGTGTGTGTGTGTGTGTGTGTGTGTGTGTGTGTGTGTAGGAGATTTGCAGAGGATGTAGTGTACACACATACACACAAACACACACACACATATACACACACACACACACACACACACACGTACACGCAGGCACACACATAAACATAACTACTTCCCAGGCTTAAAACCAACGTTGTGTTGTTGTCGATGAGACAATCTGTTGGTATTGGAAAAATACAGCTGACTGGGGGCATGGCAGGACTCCTGTTTTGTGACACACACACACACACACACACACACACACACACACACACACACACACACACACACACACACACACATACACACACACAAACAATATATATAACTTATTTTTCTCTGGCCCAGCAAAAACAATTGAGTGACAATATCCCCTGTTCCGCTGCCCTGCCTCTGCTAGAGACATTTATTGATGACACTCGCCATTCCAACCAAAAATGATATTTGTTCTGGCTAATGGTCCTCAGTCTGCTCGCTCAGCAAGTTGGGCCGTCCAGCTTGTGCCTGTCTGAATCTCTCTCTCTCTCTCTCTCTCTCTCTCTCGCTCTCTCGCTCTCTCTCTCTCTCTCTCTCTCTCTCTCTCTCTCTCTCTCTCTCTCTCTCATCTCCTCCTCTTCTTCTGGCTCTGCTGTGTTTTGTCAGTGTGCCATGTCTTTCCACAGTGATGCCCCTATTTTATCACTGGACACTTCAGAGCTGCTTTTGTGGGCCACCATGGTTACCCCAGCAGCTTCCCACCAAAGAGACGCCACAAGACAAGTGCCATCCCACATGAAATTAATCTCCATGGACATCCAGAACAACCCCGTTGTCCATTTTACTGATGTAGATGGTTGTCCGCCATAGTTTCCTCTCCCACCCATCACTGTTGTTGACTCATGAAAAATTCATTGTAAGAGCCGGGCTATGCAGGATGGGTCATTCCTTTCGTTGTCTCTCAGTGCATTCTCTTGCATTTTTCTCTACATAACTCCCTATGCTGGATCGGCGATTCCTTTTTTTGTTTTTTGTTTTTCGGTTTGCGCTCACAATTTTCTGTACCAAGCTCCCCTAACAGCTCTGTGACACTTGGCTGTGACCTGCGGCACAAAACTTGCACTTTCCCTATCTCCGGTCAGATGCGCTAGTCAGAGTTGAAACTTTCACCAATCTACCTAAGTGTTATAGAAACAACCATTTATGTTAAGCTAAATTAAGCTAAAAACTTGCATAGTTCCAGTTTAAGTACATGCCAGTGTATTAGCTACGAGACACTATGTCTGCATTGGTCAAACTCCCCCCTGATGCATAATTGTGCATACTTGGAGGGAGGGGAACAAAGACAATGTACAGATAAAGACTGAAGAATGTTTCTCCTGTGACTTGAAGTCCCTCCCCTTGTGTTTTGGGAATTCCTGTTGAATAAGTCTAATTCCTGTTGAATAACACTGCTACTCTCCAGCCAAAACCCCCTTTTAATGTCTTTGCCGAGCTTCCTAATGTTTTACTGTACTCTGGTGGCAGCCAGGCGTGTTTCAGCACTGATCTGACAGGGGCTCAGACGGTGGGTATTGTCCAGCTTCCTGAGTTTCCTGACCAGGGATTCTGTGTGTCTCCTGTTAAAAATAGTTCTTTTGTCTTTGCAAATTTTTTGGCCGTTTACATTAGCCCCTTGAAAAAGACACTTGAAGTCCCTCTTTTAACTAATAGAGTCTCATGCAGAGGTGTTTTTGAAACATGTCTGTTGAAAGAAACCTTTGTGGATGGAAAAATAATTAGTTGGAATGCAAAGTCCTGCCATAGCCTGATACAGAAACAGGGATATATGATCACCACAGGGGGAGACTACAGTAGAATGTCTCTGCTAAGCCAGATTTATGGCTCATTAAATTGACTATTAATGGCTTTCATGTAATGAGCTCGTTTTCTGGTCTTCAATTTTTTAAGCGACGCTGATGGATTTTCAGAGCTCTCCCAATTAACTGTGGGAAGACATTTTTTTTGTTTTGTTTCCCCTTTTTTTTTTAGTAAACCCCCTTCTGAAATGCTGCTATTAAAGGGTTAACATCCAATCCAAGAGGAGAAGTTTAGCCGTGTAGGTCCCACCCTGTGGCTGTTTACATTGGCCCTGTTCCCACTAAGCCATGCTGGGCTTGTTTACACCTTCAACAGACCAATCAGGGCTCTCAGGGTTTTCCGCTACTCCGTCCAGATGGCCAATCAGCAACTCTAATCCCATGCGGGGACACTCCCCCCCTCTCCCTGCATACCTGGGAAGGATGAGTGGAGTGAACAGTTACTGAGAGAGAGAGAGAGCAGAACAAGGCCAGCCGTAGCTCCATGGAACCTGTGCGTGACTCAGTCCGAGAACTCGCAGTGTGGCGGCGGGAAGGCATTGTGATAGACAGGACATGACGTGTGTCAGGGAGGGAAGAGGTGTGTGTATGTGTCTGCCCAAGAGAGAGAGAAGGAAAGAAAGGTAGAGAGCCTGACAGAGACCGACAGAGAAGAGAAGGCAATCAAGAAGTGTTTTTTTTTTTTCTTTCTTTTTTTTTTGTCGTGTTGGCGGCTGCTCCTGTCTAAACTCCAGACAGAACACCCCATGAGGACTACATGAGCCTGCCAGCTGCGACATTGGCTCCTGCTGTCTCAGGAGAAGCCAACCGTCTCTCCTCGTCTCCTTTCTCTCCTCATTTCTCGTCTCTCTCTGGGGACACTCATCCTATGTATTCAGAAGGGTACGGCTGCTTCTCCCCACGCCATTCAAACGTACCCTGTGTCTGCTGGCCCTTCGTGCTCAAAGGTAGGGTGAACTTTGCCAAGCCATATAGTGAGATTTATCTTATTGCGTTCCATTGTTGTTACATGGTCTTTATTTCAGTTGGAGTTCGGGAGTGTCTTATCATTGTGTGTAGTCATGTTTTGTCTGGAGCGGAGTATCTGAATGGTGTTTTGAAGGCTTTTTCTTCTTCTCATGATGTTGTGTGCTGACTGTGGTTAAATGGGTGTGGTGGGGCTCTCTTTTGTGCTCATAATAATCCACAACGGCCTTTGATGTCCTGTCGCCCGACTCATGATCGCCGCGTTTATGAGCGGAAAGGGCAGGCTTGACTTTTACACTGACCGCACTCTTAACGTGGTCACACTGAACAATCCTGGGGACCTTTCTCAGAGCTTGGAGCCATCACAAGAGTGTTCATATTGGATAACATTGGGATCAAGGCCTGTTGTAGGACAGTTTCAGTTGAGTAGAGTTGGAAAAAAACAAGAGTTCAGCAATAAAGTTCCATGAAGGATATTACCTTGCTCGCCTATTTTCAAATGTCCTATGTGGACATGCCAGAGATTACTAAAGGCTAATCTGTATATTTCGTGTAAATAAATAAACTCTGATTATGAAATCTATTGAACAAACTGTTCTTGGGAGACGTTTTCCACACCCATTTGTGCATTTACAGTATTCAGTGTCATGACTTCATCGAGGGTGAGAAAAAGGCACGCAAACAAGTGGCTAATTGAGATGGTGAAGAATTTGGCAGTGCTGGGCTGCTACAGCAATGTTTGGCCTGTGGGGGCTTATTCAGTCCCGACGCTGTGTTTCACCGGCCGTGTATCTGGGCTCTCTCGTTACTGCTAGCATTAGTGCAAAGGCCCCACAGGGGCTTGTGCACTGGCCGCAGAAATGCGTCTAATCTGTCTCTGTAATGGCTTGAGCAAACAAACAAGCTCGATGGCAGAAGGGGCGGGTAGGCTGTGTGTGTGTGTGTGTGTGTGTGTGTGTGTGTGTGTGTGCGTGTGCGTGTGCGTGTGTGTGTGTGTGTGTGTGTGTGTGTGTGTGAGATAGGCGGGTATAGGGGTGTGGGGAGTGAGAGTACAGATGACCGGGAGGTATGCAGCTCACACCGACTCCGGAAGGACCCCTCTCTGGGGGTGTTAGCAGCCAGCGCCTAACACTGGCACTTGGATCCTGGCAGGACATCTGACGGGCCGTTGCTGCACACTGCCCAGCCATGACTCCCCCACTTACATCCAGCCACTATTAGCCAGGCCGAGGATAATACATGTAGTTGTTGAAAGACTGAATCAGGGGCAGATTGGGAGCAGACACCATAGGCGTTGACAAGTATCATAAACGATACAGATTTATCTTTCATTCATTACTAGCAGTTGTAGGCAGTAGTGTGTCTTGGAGCCAGTGGAGAAAGAATTGTTATCTGTGCAGACGTAAGCGATGCCACATCCTCTATAATTGCCCTTTTTTCTGGAATTTTAGTAGGCTTCAGTGGTGAAAGGCCTCTGGTTCCTCTCTGCCCACTAATTGGGAGTGTGTGGAGTGGCTTTCATGTCCATATCTAGTAAAACGAAGGCTTTCTCCTCTTCTGCTTGTCCCAGGACTTTCACTCACACCAGAGCTCATTCCGCTATCAGCCTTTAGCTTGTGACGCCTCCGGCCCAATGAAACGAGTCCTGCTGACTCCATAGAAATACTGTGAACAAAACTGTGTTTATTTTTACCCCTTACACTCTCCCTCCCTTTCAGATTCTAGAACGTTCTCTCACCCTAAAGAGTCTTAGACTGGCGTCGGCGTGCCAGGCGCCCGTCAAACGCTGGCTTTTTAAGCTGCTGGACTTGATCCCTGCTACGGTGTCACTGCTTGTTTTTTGTTTTTTTTTTTTTCTCAAGCGAGGTCTTTTACACAAAAGGAGCCTTTAGAGGTGATTTAGCTGGTAGTTCAGAGCTTTTGCCTGTTATGACTGTGTCACATGCAAAAAAGGTGCAAAGATCAAATGGCAGTTGTGATTGGTTTTGTGTTACATGCCCTGTACAATACTGCTACTGTTTTATTCCATCCGTGTGTGTTTGAGGGACTCTGAGCTGTCACTCAGGAGAAGACTTGACTCGGTGTCAGTCACGGTCACAGATTCCTCCGGCTCAGGTTCACAGGGAGAAGGGTTCACGGGAGGCAGGATAAGCAGGGCAACCTTTTGATCTTTAGGCCACAACATTATTCCCTCTCTCTCTCTCAGTCTCCCTCCCTCACTCTCTCTCTCTCTCTCTCTCTCTCTCTCTCTCTCTCTCTCTCTCTCTCTCTCTCTCTCTCTCTCTCTCTCTCTCTCTCTCTCTCTCTCTCTCTCTCTCTCTCTCTCTCTCTCACTCAATCCCCCTTCCTCTCTCTCTCTCTTGCTCTCTGGTGTGTGAAATCATATTTGGATAGGTTTCCCCCCCGTAGACGCTTCTCACTTTAGAGCGGGTGTGATGGAGGGAAGGACAAATGAGAATTTCACACCTCCAATCCCTTCTCTCGTTCTGCCTTTCACAGCTAAATCCAGCTATTCACAGTCAGTGCGCTCCTTCTCACAGACACAAATCACACGTGGAAACAGAGGTGTGAAGATGCCTTATCGGGGAAAGACAGTTTTGAACAGTTGCTCCCCTGCACAAAGGTGTTATGCATTTAATGTCAATGCTTACCATGTCTCTCTCTCTCTCTCTTTCTCTCTCTCTCTCTCTGTCTCTATCCTATGCAGAATATGACAGACACCTAGCACACAGCAAAGGCATGGCGACGGCGGCGTACCTGGACCCCAACCTGAACCACGCCCTGGCGGCGGGGGCCAAGTCGCGCCTCAGCACGGGCACGGAGCGAGCCCCAGGGGCCCCCGACCGGGTCCTCAAGGTCTTCCACCATTTCGAGAACAACAGCGAACACAGCACATGGTCCAGCAACATCAGGCACGGAGACGGCACTGACGTCCGGGTAAGAGGAAATCTTTAATACTGTGACTGTGTGTGTGCATCTGTGTGTATGTTTAGTGTGTGTGTGTGTGTGTGTGTGTGTGTGTGTGTGTGTGTGTGTGTGTGTGTGTGTGTGTGTGTGTGTGTGTGTGTGCACAAACATGTCTGTGTGCCTGTGTGCATGTTTGTGTGTTTTTGTAATAATTGTGTGTGTGGGTGACTGTGTGTGTGTGTCTGTGTGTTTGTGTTTGCATGTGTGTGTGTTAGTGTACGTGTGTGGAGGAGGAGGAGGAGGATGAGTGTTGGGTGAGCAGTCATCTGTGACAAGGGGTAAAAAGGTCAAGCACAACCCTTGATGTGTGCATTTTGCTCTGACGCTCGCTTGCCCTCTCGCTCCCCCCACCCACCCCCACCCACTTACCCCATGCAGTGCACACAGTCACTCAAAAGGGCATGAATAATTGACGTGATGGAGTTGCTTGACTGTTGGACACTGTACATGGCTGTTCCTATTGATCGGGAGTTGCGTAAGGCCGTGCAGCGATCTACAGTCATTGCGCCCGCCTGGTGTGTCAATATTCACGCAATGGCACAGAGAGGAAGTGATCAATCCCCGGCTAGTCCTTACCTAATTAGTGAGTGGATTGGAAAATATTAGTATTTGCCAGAGAAGTCACTGCGTGCCGTTATCCTGTATTGCTTTTAGCAACGATCAGCTATCCACAGATGATGTAGTGTTTTGCAACTTTAAACTTGAGAGAACTGCAAATGCCCACTGAATGTTGCTTTTTGTGAGAGGAAGTCAGACTACCTGCTGTTATGATATAGTTAACAATGGCAAAGGTTTTTGCATTGTTCGCAGCATGTGTGACAACAAGTCTTGCTTACTCAGAGGGAATAAGTCTCTAAAATGAATGCTCCATCCCCCACTGGATGACGGTAATCGTCATAAGTATCGACTTTATTGCCATCATTGGGCTCCAATTTCCGCAGTGGCGGGTAGGAAAAGATGGATGGAGGTCTCGTGTGTTGGGAATCAGATGCCGTATTGATCCATGGGCTCAGAGGAAGGGACGTCTGGGGATCCGTGTGATATCCGCTCCAAGGATAATCGCACCGTTCCCAGACCGTCCCCGCAGAGGTCTCGCATATCCCGGAAATCCTCGCAATATCAAATCCATTTTAATAGGCAGGCATCTGCATTTTTGGGGTCTGACTGTAGGCTAATTCCTCTGTCTGGTTGCAACCTGTTTTCTGTAGGGCTGTTTCTGTCTGTTTCTGTTATTGTTGTTGTTGTTGTTGTTGACAACTGAAAGGACAGTTAGTAGAGTGGAGTAGAGAGGAGAGTGTGGAACACCCAAAAGCTCTTTGTTGCGTTTAACTCCATTACAGAACATGCTGGGCTTTGCAAGAGACTCTTAGCTAAAGTAGATTTGGCCGTGCTCCAGGGCCAGCACCAAACTATGTGGTCAGTGGCCGGTCAGCTCAGTCCAAAGCTGTCGAGGGACTTTGCTCAAGCATCGGATGTCATACTCCGCTGAGTATACAGTATAGCGTTGCTCATACTCCCAGTCCAGAAAACTTTTTTTTTCACCTCTGTCAAGGAGTTCATGATTTTGCCGCCGTGTATCCGTGTGTGAGTCTGTGTACAACATAACTCGAAATGTACTGCACGGATTTGGATGAAATGTTCAGAGAACGTGTATATTGGGACAAGTAAGAACTGAGTTGATTTTGGTGACAGGTGATCCAGAACACAATCTAGAATTTATATTGTGTCTGTGACCACCACATTGCCTTGGCATAGGTCTGCGCTCTCTGAGCACTTTTCTAGTTTTTTTTTTTTGTTTCGTTTTGTTTTGTTTAGTTTTTTTTTGCCCAACGAGGTGGTCCTCCAAATGCTATTTTTTGTAGCATTGTTGTCTGTGACCTTATAAACAGGCACTATGTCATTTTGGCTTGTGATGATGTGTGCTGTCATCGTCCTTAAAAACTGCATGTTGTAAAGGCTCAGTACGAGGGTGTTTAAGATTGCTGTTTATTTGCATGCAAAGCGAAGCGTTCATAAAACACAATGAAGAGGCTTGATCAAATACTCATGTAAGTCTAACCACAAGCTCTCGGCGGGAACAGATAACCAGAGTAAATCTGGGAAGATGAGGCATTCCGATTCGCCATTGTTTCCTTTCCAGCACAGGAGGGAGTAATTCGTATTCATGTTACACGCCAAAAGCTGTCTCCTCACAGCAAAAATATATTGAATGTCAAATCAAACGATTATCCCAGCAATGCACACCTACAATTAAGCCATAAGGAAGGTCTGAAGAGAGAAACTAATCATATCCCCCCTCTATAGATAATGGCTTTGCAATAGGAGCTGGGTTTGGTTACAAAGAGGGGAGAGGAGGAAGTTAACTGAATAAGACATTGTGCATTCTACTATTGTGCTGGAACAGATGCATTGTTTTGTACAAGGCTGCATGGTTTATTGAGAGGAAAAGCTACCAGGAGACATAGGCTATTATATGCGTTGATGATGTTTTCATAAAGCTGCTGACGTAAGAGTGCATTTGCAAATGTATTCTTATTTTGTTTTTTGTTTTTCTTACTCAATCTGGCTTGATAATATTTTGTAACATTATTTTATTTTATTTTATTATTTTGTTTTGCTTAAGGCTTGTTTCTGTGTCGAAATAAATACTACTTGACATCACAAACACATAATAATCCTTCATTTCAGCCCAAGTAAGGATTTGGTCTGTATTTGTCAGATAGGCTACTAAAACCCTCAACCCCTAGTTCTGATCATTTCGGTCCTTAGTCAATCCAAGAGGTCTTGTTGGGGGTCCTGCGTCAGCTTAGCGATCTGTGCTAGCTGTGGCCACTCGTTTGTAGTGAAAACGAAGCAGACAAGACTCCTCAGACATTAAAGCCTTGACAAAGCCCTGCTCAATATTTAATCATTCTAATGGGAGGCTTTGGAGATGCCCTGCTCCCTCTGCAAAACAGAGATAACAGATCGGCCTCGGGATTGGCCTTTAATCTCCTGAGGGAAGTCGCCCCACTCGCGACACTCGCGTCTCTACCCCCTCACAGCAATTCTTAAGGCTTTTAGATCATTACTTATTTACCTAAAATGGTAATACCTCTCTTTTTGGTGGAGATAATGTATATTTCACAGTTCATTCAAACGTTATTTTTGAAGACCAGAGTATGTACTTGTGATGTATGACGGTATATACAGTTGTAGATACTTTACTAGGCCATGCCTCCAAAATGTAGTCAGTGTTAAGCAGTCAGGAAAGTAATATTCTAGTATAACTTCAGACTTGTGCAAAGAACACTCTCTGGGTAAACTATGGTTACCTAGCATCAAATATTTCTGTCCCCGTAAGCACATCTGCTCATTCAGATGTGAATTCAGACAGACATGTCTCTCCCCCTGTACACAGCTCTATCGCTATCCATTCACCCACCCACCCACTCACTCACCAATGTCCCATCCCCCACCTCATCCGCTTGGCTCCTCCATTCTGTGGGCAGCCACCATTAAAGGGGCGAAAACTGGGCCATCTCTGGACCTCAGGGATGCTCCACTTGCCAAAGCAGCAGCATAAATATGCAGAGGCTTCTGCAGTGTTTGGGCTGGCTTGCCACAGCCAATTGTGTCCGGTGTGCACACAGCCATGGGCAACCCAAACCTCCAACCCCATCAACTACCCTACACCTACCCCTACCCACCCATCCACCCACCCACATCCCCCATCCCAGCTACACCATTCCTTCACCTTGCTTTCTGTGTGTGACTCTAATCCCCCAATGCTTTGCAGGCATATTGTGTCTGTCTCTCTCTCCAGCTTCCAGTCTGGCACAGAGAGAGGTGTGGGGATCAAGTCCTTAGATACAGATGCGAGGCGCTGGGCTGGGTGGCCCCGCTGGAGCGTGTGAGATTCTCCCCGTAGGCGATCTGATTGGGTCGCTGCCCTGGCCCCTGGTGCCAACTGTGCCATGCTGCCTTCTTAATCTCATCAAAAGACTTGGCCCTGTTGCCAGTCTAGGCTCCTCCACGGTGGCTCGTTTGGCAGAAGCGATGCCACAGCGGTGATGGCACTGCTCCCGCTGACAGGTGCTAATACGCTGCCCCCTCCTCTCTCCAGAGGCACACCGGTCATAGTGGTCAGTTTGCTACCTGTCTGTGAGGATTAGCACGCTACATGCTAAGCCTGGTCTCATAATGTATTATATTTACCTCCACCAAGGATGTTATGTTTTCACCAGCGAGTGTATTGGGACAAATAGCAACTGATTCAATTTTGATGATGATCAGTGATCCAGAACACCGTCTGGAATTTATATTGTGCCTCTGACCTCATTGCCCTCACTGCAGAGATCTGCAGTGTCTGAATGCTTTTTTATTTGCAGTTTTTCCTCTGCAACTTTGCTCCACACGTTTCTTTCCTAGAAAGGTGTGATAGAGAAGCCTTCTGTTGTTGTTCTGTCGGGACTTAATTTCATAGTCACAGTTTCCACTTAATTGTTGTTTTTATTTGTGTCACAGCTGATATTGCACAGGGCTCATATACGCTATCAGACTATGGGACTACCAGAGGACTAACCCTCCACTGTAGTCATATTGCCTTGTGTGGCCATGTGGCCTCGGGTTAGGGAAACGGAGATGTGCACTACTCGATGCTTCATACATGGAACGGGAAAGATTTAACTAACTAACTCAATATGCCCTGAGAGGACTGGCAGTTTTTGTAGTTAATTTGTTGTCTTGTTCCTGTCTACTTTGTGTTGTGTCTTGTGTGTCTGTTGTGTCTTAACTGTTCATGTACTTTGTCATCTGAAAATTTTCAAAAATAAAATGCATCCAAAAACAATATGCCCTGAGAGAATGTGTAAAAATCAGCAAAACTTTTAAGTTCTGACCTTTTTTCTGTTTTGTTTTCCTCAGGGAATCATCCAGAAGATTTTGGACATCCACAAGGTGAAATGTGTGGCCTGTTTTGGGTTACGCCTCAGCCATGTGCAGTCCGGCGAGGTGCACTGGCTCCACCCTGACATGGGCGTGTCCCACGTGAGGGAGAAGTACGAGCAGAACAGGCCTCAGGACGAGTGGAGGTGAGTCTCTCCCCCAGCAACCCCCTATTATGTTTAAAGGAGAAATCCAGTGTAAATCAATCCATAAGCCTGTTGTTTAAACTCACAGAGTGCTGTAAGCAGGAAAAAGAGTTTGAAAATTTGATACAACATAAGACCGAGCAGTGAACCGAGAACTATTCAGTCTATTTGTTATTCGGCCTATGTCGCATCAAAAGTTCTTGTTCTTTTTCTTAAAGACAGCATTCAGGTACCTGGAACAACAGTGCTATTGACTGATTCACAACGAATTTCTCCTTTAGAAATTGCTCTCTGAAAATGATCAGCTTCCCAGGCCCTCTGAAGCAGGCAGCCATCCATATCTCACCTCACAGTGTGTTCACTGTGTGCTCACTAATTGTCACTAATATGTGATTGGGTTAAATGCAGAGACCTAATTTACCTCATGGGATCAAAAGAGGATAGATCACTATTATTTCATTTCACTGACATCTTATTGATATTCATTCACATCACTCAAAGAAGCTGTTGGCAGCTGTGCATTTGTTCCAGTGTGTTGTCCCTGGGAGTTTAACTCATGGCCTTTGTGTTAGCACCTTAGCGCTACTAGTAGTTAAGCCACAAGAGCACATGACCAGTAGCAATGCTGATTGACTGTATAGCACAGTAAGTCTGTGGGAGCTCATAGAGTTGTGCTAGTAGGAGGTAGTCAGAGAGAAGGGCTCCTGTTTATTTGTGTAGCGTCGTCAGGGGTCTCGTGGGGTTGCCCCGGCGATGGATTGAGCTGTCTAGCGCTGAAGCAGCCAAGGGACAAGGATTAGCGCGATTGAGTGACAGATTTTTGAGTCAGCCTCACATATTTGCATTGTATTTGTGTTGTGTGTTGTGCTGCTGTGTTGTGTCGCGTGAGCGTGCATACACTTAGGGGGCCATTGTGAGCCTGTCTGGGCATGTCGATCAGAGACAAACACTGCGGGGGATTCTCAGAGTCGGTACTGTAGTGATGCTAGCATGCTGTTGCTGAATGCCTCTGAGGTTTAAGACCCCTACAAAGGAATGCTAATGAGTTACCATGGTCTTACTAGCAACTAGGCCACTGTATGTAGGGTGATGCAAATGAGCGTTAGCTCAATTAGAAAGCTAATGCTAATGCTACAGTTGAAGCTAACAGTAGTCATATGAGTCACATGCTCATGCTAGCAGCTTGTGTAGAGGATGGTGTGGAAAGGTTAAGGGGGCCTAGATGAGTTACAACCCCAGATCTGAGTGCTCTGCTGCACAGATGGCGCTATAAGTCTCTCCTCTTCGTCCCTCTCTCTTTCTTTTCCTTCTCTCTTTCTCTTCCTTCTCTCTTTCTCTCACTCACTCTTTTCTCTCTTTCAATCTGTTGGCCAGGAGTCAAACAATGCAACCCAAGTTTTATGGACTACAGGTTTTTTTTTCAGCAGTCCTGGTTGGCAGATGTCACTGTTAATCTCACTATTCACTTTTATTGCCTCTCTGTGCTTGGTGTAGCACATGCTTTACAGGCAAGATGGACCATATGGGTCAACTAAGGAACAAGGGATGTAATGAATAACCTAAAACTGCTCACTGACATTGAAGAAGCTAAAACTGTCTACCGGATGCACATGTCTCTCCATAGCTGGTGTCTTTGAATGCAGAAAAGGGTCTTGCATAGGATTTGAGGGTATTTTTTTGTATTGACATTAAGGGGCCTTGCTTTTTATCTCTGAAATGTCTGCTTGGGAACTACCTCTCTCATCTCCTAATGCCAAGCTTGAGGGGCTTTGTGGGGTGCCTTTGAGCCACCCCCACCCTCCTTCCCCCCACCCTCATTCTCTCTCACTCACAGCCTGATACAGAGCTAGCCTGATTAGGTTAAAATGCAAAAGCTCTTTTTTTTAGTGGAGGGAGGAGGGTTAACGCTCACAAAATGCACAATAGGCCGAGCTCTAATCCCTGGGGAACAGAGGCAGGATACGGAAATCACTTCTCGCCACACAGGCTTGTGAAGACTGCTGTGGCCTCTTGCTGTCAAAACTGCCTTCCATTCTGCTTCTAGAGCCCTCTTCTGTTTACTCAGTCAGGGGGGGAAAAAAAGCTCAAAATTCCAAGACATCTCTTTTTGAGGATTGCGCTTAAGCTTATCTCCCAGTTGCTGTCCATATGCGCCTTATGAAACCGAGTCGCATTTAAGCAAACCCACACAGCGCGAGGATTTTTCGAAGCACTTATTCTCTCAGCGAAAAATGGACGCAGCACGTCTTGTGGGAATGACAGCAATGCGATGTTTGTTCCTGCCTTTGTGTGTGTTCTCCATTGTTTCACTTCTCACCGATCATGACTCATGATCACGATTCATAAATAAAGGCAGGAAAAAAGAAGGCCTACATTCTGCCCGTTCCTGTGCTGGAGGTTTGCATTTGCTTAGAGTGCAAGGGGAGAGAGAGGATCTCGTATCGGCTAACTTCTTGCCAAGGCCCCTGTGGCGTGGTGGATCTCAGTTTCAGCTGCATGGGACAACTGTGTTTTATTGATTAATGTATTTAGGGGCTTTTGGGATGACACGGTGCCTTGCAATGGGAAGATTAAATTCACCACCATCTCCCAATGAGGTCTCTCTTCTGTCAGCTGCATAGTATTTGTTTTGGACTCGTTTGGGCAGAACGGTCTTTCTTTTGCTCACTATAGAATTGGACCATTGTGTACGCTCCCTGTCTTCATTTGTCTGTTCTCCCCCAAACACAAAAAAAGTTGCGTAGCTTCAAGCTCTCTCTTTTCCACTGACTCTCCTATTTACATTCCTCCATGCTCTTTCTCCCTCTCTCTCTCTCTCTCTCTCTCTCTCTCTCTCTCTCTCTCTCTCTCTCTCTCTCTCTCTCGCTCTCTCTCTAGCCTATAGCTGTGAGCACTCTTTTCCCCTTCCCCTCACTTTATACATTTTTAGATTTCTTTTTTCTTTTTCTTTTTTTTCCTCCTTTCTTCTTTTCCCTCACACAACAGAGCCATGCTAGATGAGCCTGGGGGAAACTCCTGCAATCAGATAAGCTCTGTCTGTGTGTGTGTGTGTGTGTGTGTGTGTGTGTGTGTGTGTGTGTGTGTGTGTGTGTGTGTGTCTTCAGGAGGAATGTATGAAACATGGTCTGGCTCGTGCCCGTGACACACAAACCTCAATGAGGAAGAGAGAAAGAAAGAGAAGCGAACGAGAGAGAAAGAAAGAGTGAGAGATAGCGAAAGCGAGAGAGAAAAGAACGCCTGCTGGGGCCATGTTTAGGCCAATCCTCTCTCTCTCCCCACCAGGACATGTTAGCAGCATGATGTCATCCTGCACAGACGAGAGAGAGAGAGAGAGAGAGAGAGAGAGAGAGAGAGAGAGAGAGAGACTCATGTCAAACGTCTGACAGAAAGCCTTTTATGATTTTCACTTCTTTGTTTGTGGCCTCATGGAAGATGTTATCAGGTGTGAGCGCTGAGGTCATACAGCACTAAAGGATGATTAAAGCTGTTAGCACTCTTTCATAAAGGGCCCAATAATGAGAGGAGGCGGTGCTCTCTGAGCAGTGGGATTTGCTATTGCTACAGTATTGGGTTGTGTAAGGGCCGGGGGTTTTATACTCTCAGGACCTAATGGCTGGGTTTCTATGGATCGTGACTCGTCGTTCTTAGTGCCTTTAAAGTGGCTTAAAGGGCCAGAGTGTCACACTGTTAATGGCCCCCCCAGGGAGGATATCGAGACACACACACACACACACACACACACACACACACACACACACACACACACACACACACACACACACACACACACACTCGCACACCTCCCCCGCACCCCCACCCCCCCCTTTGTAATCCTAGACAGCACCAAATGTCTGTGATGATGATGACAACTGAATGTATCATGTCGGAGTAGGTGTTTGTCCTCCCCACCCCCTCTAAACACCCACACACTGTTTGACTAGGGATGACATCAGGGCCTGTCTGATCTGCTTTGCTGAAAAGGGGTGTGATGTCTGCGACGCCAGGTGGTACAGGTAACATGTACTGTACACTGGTCCACAGTCTTCCAAAGGTAGCTGACATCTCAGAGGATAACAAGTCTTTATTGTATCGATCGCTTTTCAAGGCCCACCAGAGTAACTCGATTAGCACCTGATTTCCCCCCCCCGGCTATTGCACAGGCATGTCTTCCCTGCCCCCCCGTCCCCCACCTCTCCCTCCCCCACACCCCTGAAACCCCAGAGCCATAACTTGTTTTTAATATGAGTTGAAGCACGGTGGGACAGAAAAAGCCATTTGTTTGTGTCAAAGCTCAGTTGATGTTCAATCTGATTGGAGCGTAATGTGATTGGGTGGCTGGGTTGGGCTGGTGGATAGCTATCTAGCGGGACCGAGCGGAGTTGCCAAGTGATTTGTCCAGAGTCGATCAGCGGATGGCGGCGTGCCAGTCAGAGTCTAAATGGGATCGTTGCGTTGTGAAATGGAGTCGCTAGCTGATTCGGGCTGAGTGAGTTACGTCTTTCCCCAAGGGCCGTGCTCTTCTTAATCGTCTCCTACAGCGCACATCATTTATCGATTAATCATGTCTGTAACACGCTTCCCTTCTCCTGACATTTCTAGAGCTCTCGACGGTCATTTATATGTCGATCTGATTGATGCGTGTTTTAAAGTAAACAATTAAGGTAGCTGGATGAGAATCGGCTTGTGTGCTCTTGTTTTTCCACCATTCCTTCCATTTGCTCTCCTCCTCTTTCTTCACAATCCTTTTCCTTTCCTTTTCTTTTTGTTTCTCTTTCTTCTTTTCTTCTGTTCATCTGTGTTCATCTGAATTTCCTCCACACCAGGCCTGTCTTTCATCTGGGTCCACTCTCCAAAGGGAAGTGCAGGCCGAAAGGGAACATGTGTTGCCTGTAAAGTCGAACAGAGCGGCACATGCTTTGCGTTACGGGGTGGAACGTTAGCCGGGTCCACTCTTGTCCTCTCACCCCCAGGGTCGTCTTTTTTTTCTCCAGCCGTGATCAGCAGCTTTTGGTCCAGTATAGGCTCTGCGGTGCGTGTCTCTTCGGTTGACCTTTGACCTAAGAGAGTGTGCTCTGTAATGCAGGTGCAGCTGCACTGAATCTCCTCAGCGTCTGAGCTTGACAAAGACAGGCTTTGAGGTCCACATACATGACATGATGAATAGCCTTTAACCCTCCTCCACTCTCTCTCTCTGTCTCTGCAGGTATGAGTTACGGATTCGCTACCTGCCAAAGGGATACCTGAATCAGTTCACTGAAGACAAGCCTACACTCAACTACTTCTATCAGCAGGTGAGTTCACACTGACTTGACAACTCATGGTTACTTATGATGCTTTGACAATGTACTGTAGGTCTGTTTAAACGGCTGCTTTGGAATGAAAATACCCATGTGTTAAAAGTAGCTTTTTGATTAAATGACATTGATATCTGCTGTATCCAAATTAACAACTCTCCTATAATAAATGATTACATGTGATTTTCTCAAATGTTGAAAATAGTGATTAGAGCCACAATGCACTCTGAATAGTGTGTCTGAGTGACTGCTCCTCAGATTAGAATAGAATAGAATAGAATAGAATAGAATAGAATAGAATAGAATAGATCTTTAATGTCCACCAGGGATGGAAATTTGCCTTTGGCTCACCGAAAACATGAAAGACAGACACACACAGTCGACAGACACACACAGTCATTATAAAAGAATACAGTTAGCACAAAATAGTCATCACACCACTCAGTGGACATAACATACAGACATACACACAGTCAAACATTCATCATGCCTCAGTCAAGAAAAGGATAATAAATATGCTTAGAAACATTACAATATGAATAAAAAAAAAAATACAAAATAATATCTCATTTTGGTGTCATCAAATGGTTTGGTTAAGTGTACTGATGGCATTTGGAATAAAGGATTTTTTAAATAGACCTTTTGCCAGGGGCACTCTATAGCGCCTCCCAGATTTCAGGAGTTCAAACTGGCTGGAAAGTGGGTGAGTGCTGTCTGCAGAGATTTTCCTAGCCTTCTTCTTTGTTCTATCATTGTAAATTTGAGTCAGCTGTTTTTGTGGTTTCCCCACTATTTTATTAGCCATTGACACTATCCTATTGAGCTTGTTCTTAGATTTACAGCTTAGGTACCCAAACCAGACAGAGAGATGAAAAGTTAAAATACTCAATGTGTAGTGTATACTAGTTCAGTTATCTGAGCACTGACACGTACTAGTCTCCTAATGAGTTACTTAGTCTTCTAATGAGATTTCTAAAGTCGTTGTGCAACATTGTCTTAAAAACATGCTCATACGATTGTCAATGACTGTGCCAAGGTATTTAAAATGTCCTACTGTTTCAACAACTAGGCCATTTAGTAAGACTGGCTCTGTTGTTATATCTTGTTTTTTACAGACTAGTAACTCTTTCGTCTTTGACACATTGATCTCTAGCTCACTGTTTTTGCACCATGCCTTAAGGTCTTTTATGTGTGCTAGATAGGAGGCTTCACCATACTGGTCAGTTTTTTGTAAGAGGCCAACTAGGGCCATGTCATCAGCATATTTTATCAGTTTAAAATTGCAATTATTTATAGAAAATTCATTTGTAAATAAAGAAAAAAGCAAAGGAGATAGAACGCTGCCTTGTGGGCAGCCTGTACTGATTCATTTCATTTCATCTTGTTACCAGCCTGTGTGGAAACCTTCATATTTAAGTGCTTCCCACTGGCACAAGTAGCTGAATTGGATTTTCAACAGAGAATAAATGACCAAAACAACAACTTGCCAAATTGCTCAGAGAAAATAAAAGCAAATAGTTTGGGTTTCCATTTTAGCTGCCATTTTAGTGTCGTTACTTGGCGGCAAGAATGAATGAAAGCCTCATATTTCTTGTGTTTATTTAATATCGACAAGCAACAAATAAACAGACCCAGTGTGACAATGCTGATACAACTGATATACGTTGTTTTGTTAAATGCCCAAAAGCAGTACAGAGTTCAGGGTGTTTGCAGGGCGCATGCTTCCTATATAAAATGTGTCTGTGAATGTGTGCGTTGCTGTACTTTTTTGAGTCTTTAAGATCGTATGTGGGTATTTGGGCAGAGACGTTTATATTTTACATTTATATTTTTGTGTGTGTGTGTATGCCAATGTACTTGTCCTATAAGGCACAGTAAACACTTTATTTATGCATTCTTGTGTGTGTGTGTGTGTGTGTGTTTGTGTGTGTGTGTGCGTGCGTACGTGTGTTTGTTCTTAATGGCTCGGTTTCCAGATGGTAGCTTGAGTAGAGACGCCACTGACACTCGTCTTGTCACATGATATGTGTCTGTTTTTTGTTTTGAGTGTGTGTGCGCACACGTCCAAACGGAACACTGACTGAGGTCATAACTGCCACGCTCAAGCGTAAAAAAGTCAACATGGCCAAAGGGGAAAATTTGTTGCAGCTAACCGCCCGTGTTTTTCTTATGCTAACCATAATCTCATCACCACCACAATAGAAAAGGGCTATTTGGGAGCGCTCTCCTGTCACTGGTGTGGGTGTTGTAAGATAGACCTGATCCCCCAGCAGGTGTCTGCAAAGCTTTCAGGCCCAAACCCTACGCCCATGGAGGGTGGTGGCTTTAAAAGCCGGTTAGATTTACTGTCAGCTGCGCTCAGTGGGCCGGGAGACTTTAAAGACCATTGTCTCCCCGCAGCAGCCTTAGGCATCTGCATATTCTTTCTTTCTTTCTTTCTTTCTTTCTTTCTTTCTTTCTTTCTTTCATGCAAACTGTTTCTCTGTCTCTCTGTCTCTGTCTCTCTCTGTCTGTCTCTCTCTCTCTCTCTCTCTCTCTCTCTCTCTCTCTCACTTCACTTCTCTTCTCTTCTCTTCTCTTCTCTTCTCTTTTGTTTCTTTCCCTCTGAATCATTCTGTTTCTATCCTTCTATCCATCACACATCTCATGTGTCCTCGCTGGTTGCTTGCATGGTCACTTATTGTCCAATGGTCAAATTACTTTTAGTTTAGTTTTTAAGATTTTGCCCTTCAAATGTTCAAAAGTGTTTTTTTTTTCTATACTATGTGCTGTGATCATCCTACCAAGGCCTTCACAGTCTGGTCAAGTTCATTTTCCCTGTTTTTCGTTCTTTTCTTTTTTAAATTCCTCTCAGTGTTCAAGGGCCAGCTCAGACCGACATGCAGATGAGGGCATGACTCATTCATAGACCTCGGGCCTTGACAAGGAGGTTGTTTTTGATGGTGATCCATCACGACCTCCTCCTCTGCTCGGTCCACTCAAGTGTATGACTTGGTTCTCCCCAGCGCCACTACGCTTCTCCGCAAACAGCCGCCGTTGGCCTTTGATGGTTATTGACATGAAAAATAAAACAGCTTTTCTTCTTGAACCTTGTCTCTTCCCTTAGGTGAGAAATGACTACATGGTGGAGTTTGCCGATCAGGTCGAGCAAGACATTGCACTTAAGCTGGGATGCCTCGAGATCCGGTGCGTCCCTGTTCCTCTTGATTTGTCTGCATGTTTCTCGGCGTGGAAACCGAATACATTTGCATTGTGATCAAGCTGCAGTAACGGCAGCAGACGTCAGACGTCTCATTTCATCATGTCTGTGTACTGACGGCGACCCATTTTTTCTTTCCCTTTCAGGAGGTTCTTCAGAGAAATGAGGGGAAACGCCCTGGACAAGAAATCAAACTATGAATTATTAGAGTAAGTATTACTCTTACAGACAGTTATTGACAGTTCAATCAGCTCACCTACATAGCATAATGTGGATAATACATGCCATACAACTCCTCTTAAACCCCAGGCTCTGCGTTAGATCTGATTGAAAGCTTGGCTGTTTCCTATAGACAAGTCACGCTAAAGCGCTAGTCTGTTGAGGCATCAAGGGATCAGTCTCCTGATCCACAAATGCCTTTGAATGAAGAGGCTGATGAGTTGTTAGTGGGCAAAGGGACTGAGAGACCACTCCATATTGACCAGTGTCGTGATTAGCCTGTAACGAATCGGTCAGCATGTCTGTGGACACTCTCTCCAGGGGGGCAGATCCGGAGAAGGTCAGAGGGGAGTTTTCAGGTCCGCTTGTTATGATGAAGATAACCAATTAGATTCAGATACTCATGGTCCTCTTGCACCCCAGTGAAGTCCTCTCATTAGTGAAAGGGCATTGTGCTTTCTCTCTCTTTCTTTGTTTCTCTCTCTCTCTCTCTCTCTCTCTCTCTCTCTCTCTCTCTCTCTCTCTCTCTCTCTCTCTCTCATTTTCTCTATTTAATTGTATTCCTTACACTCCTTTCCCTCCAGTTTATTATTGCCATTGTTTTCGTAACACTGTCTCGACTGCGCTAATAAGCAAAGGTGTTCCTCTCAGTCGTAACACTTTGAGATGGAGATGGAAGCGAAAGCACCCCATCTTGCTATTCCCATTCCATTGACATTCCTGTTCATTAGCAGTCTTCTCTCTCTCTCTCTGTATATATATATATATAAAAAACGGCAAGATTTGCAGGATCCCTGCAAAGACGTTTGCTATTCCACTGGTGTGCTGTCCTATGCTGTGCTGTGCTGTGGTGAACGGATCACGTGAAGCATCCAGCCCTCGTTAGCTCCCGATGGAAACTGTTGGAGGCCCATGGCAGAGCTTTCCAGAGCTTCCTCCTCCCCCATGCAGTCGGCCCCTCACGAGTGGGAAGAATCTCTGTCCCCGGGTCCTGGGGGAAATTAAACGTCTTCTTGCTCGGAGGACGGGAGGAATCGAGGAATGCGCCGAATCCCTCTAAGCTCAGGCCAGGCAATGTGGCGTCTCGTAAAAAAAACAGCCTCAAATGAGTGTTGGTTGGTGGGGAGGTGTCAGACATGCATCTCAGCAGATGCTCCTGAGATATGAGAATTTGTGGAAAATGGAACGGATGTAGGGGATAGAAATTGCAGACCTCCGAGCATTTAAAAAGAAACTTAATTTATTTACAGGGATTGAAATTGAGGGATAAGTATCTGTACACCAGGCTGCTTGCTAAGCTTCCTTCTCCTTTTTTGGGTCCTCTTTGATGAAGTAGAAATATTTCTACACGAAAGGAAGTTTGCATTAGTCAACAAGTTTGTCTGAGGTTAATCCATGATGCATTGATCTAGCATTGGTGTTGTGTTCTGCATGCATTTGTCGAGTGATGGACAGAGACCTACAGTATAAGCAGGCTGTCGGTTTTTAGTCATGCATGGCTTTCAGAATAAATTCAGCCTAATTTGTTTCTAGGTGATGGAGGGCCAGGGTGAGAAGTATGTGTATAGTCTGCTTCCATGGCTAGTCTTTAGTGCTGATTTACTTCAGTGTTAAGACTCCCACGGAAATAATGCTGTTCCGTCAGTGCCTGCCTTCTGATTCTCCCCTCTACGCAGCAATGAGGAACAAATAATTGCATTTGGCCTTAGCCTCCAGTAAAATCCACAAACTGAAAGCTTTGTGGGGGGAAAGCCCAAAGGGACGACAATTACGAGCCTCGGAATCTCTTTTAACACATTACAGAGTCGAAATGTCCTCCCAATCTCATTACTCGGTCCTGTCCAAATGCGAGGCACCGGCTGAAAACTGGGTTTTGTCCCGGAGCACAAAGACAAGTTCATAATGAATGTGTACCTCCTACCAGTTCTCTCTCTCTCTCTCTCTCTCTCTCTCTCTCTCTCTCTCTCTCTCTCTCTCTCTCTCTCTCTCTCTCTCTCTCTCTCTCTCTCTCTCTCTCTCTCTCTCTCTCTCATTCTTTCTCTATTTTTCCTTTATGTATCTACACATCAGTCTCTTGCTCTCTATTTTTTCTCATGTTCTTTTGCTTTTTACCCCTTTCCTCTCCCTCTGTGACTCATTTTTGTTCTTTTCTTCTGGTTCACTCTTCTTATCCTCTCTCTCTCTCTCTCTCTCTCTCTCTCTCTCTCTCTCTCTCTCTCTCTCTCTCTCTCTCTCCCCTGTCTCTCTGCCTGCATTCCATAGCACCACCCCTATGGCTCTATCACGTCCCCTCCCTTCCCCACTACTCTCCTCCCACCTCAGTGGTGCACTGCACACACACACACGCGCGCTAGCATTACTTCCAGGTCACTCCACAGACACCAAAGACCCAGCACCAGCCTGAGCACTAAGCTTCCCAAGGGATGATGGGTGAAAAGGGCAGAGCTGGGCCAGGGATAGGGCTGGGGCCAGTCAGTGGTCTACCAATCAGTGTGTGTGTGTGTGTGTGTGTGTGTGTGTGTGTGTGTGTGTGTGTGTGTGTGTGTGCACCCAGTCTGTGTGACCGCTACCATGGCGACCAATAACAGCCACCTCAGCCTCCTGGGGAGGGACTGTTAACTCTGTGGACATCTCGAGCACAGATTGGACGTCTCCATCACAGAGTCAGCAAAAGCAGCAGGCAGTCAGAAAGATCAAATCGAATGCACTTGTAGATTTCTGTACTGCAGTGAGTGCAGCTTAAAAGTGGCAAGCAGTGCATTGCACTCGATTATTCCATATTGACGGTATGCTCTGCTGTTTGTCATCTCAGCCCCACCAAACCTGTAAACTTGTGCGTTTCTCACTTGGCACAATAAAACTTCCGGATAGATTTGTTGAAATGCCACAGCAGCACAGCCAGTGAAATGTTAATGCACTAGTGTAGAGGTTCAGGTTTAACAAGCCCCCCCTCCCACCGATAGTGAATGATGAAACGATTGCAGCGGAGAAGGAGATTTATTTGCCTCCTAGCTGCAGTTCCCGTTCAATCTTTGGCTCTGTAAAAGATCGTTCAGGTCCCACGCGGCCCTCTTTAAGTCATTCATCAATTTCTCATCAGTGGCACGCCAACCTGTGTGCGTCTGTGTCTGTGTGTGTGTGTGTGTGTGTGTGTGTGTGTGTGTGTGTGTGTGTGTGTGTGTGTACATTTTTCCACGGCTAACCGCTCAGTACCCAGCAGTGCTATTGTACAGCTCCCTATCCTCCAAAGCGGACTCTTTATAAGCATTAGCTGCAGGCCTGATAAAAGCCCAGTAGTAGCCTGAAGCTAATGATCGTTCTGCCTTTGAGTTTCAGTCTCCAAAGCCTGTCATTGCTAATGACCCCATTGTCCTCCAGGATGTCCTCTTGTCTGTCCCATCTCATTTCCATTGTTTGAACATCCTCCTCATCCCCTTTTATGATGGCCTTCTTTTAAAAGATGATTTTCGTTTTGTTTTACAGGAAAGATGTGGGCCTTAGAAGATTCTTTCCCAAGAGTTTGCTGGATTCCGTTAAGGTGAGTTCCGCGAAGAAATGCTTATAAAGCCAAACCGCCGTGTCAAATAGCTTTCCAACTTGGACAGTCCCTCGGCAGTAGCGGTGGTGGTTATAGACATATTTTCCAGCTTCTGTTTGAGAAGGTTCAGGCGGTTGAGAAGTGGTGTGGAGCATCACAGTATGGAATAATCAAAGGGTTAAAATGGCCTCTGTTGTTGTGTGGAGAAAGAGGGCCTTGGTTGTGATCGATTTCTCCTGTGCTGAGGATTCCCCTGAGCCCAGCATGCATCTCGGCATGGCGTGTCAGACGCTGCAACCTTGGGAAGGCTTGGCCTAGTTCAGCCCCCATCCCTACACACACACACACACACACACACACACACACACACACACACACACACACACACACCCTTTCACCCTCCACCACATGAAACCCTAAAAACACACATACACAATGCAGGTTTCTCTGGCAACTCCCAGTTCCTGCAGTTCTGCATCGAGAGAGATTCAGACCAGGAGAACCCATTACAACCAAAGCTTGTGCCAAAATGATTTCCAAATGATTCCTGGAAACACTGTTTTTTTTTCTTGAGGTTTTCCAGGGTGTGGTAGAGGTGTGTGTGTGTGTGTGTGTGTGTGTGTGTGTGTGTGTGTGTGCGTGTGTGTGTCTGTGTGTGTGTGTGTGTGTGCGTGCGTGTGTGTGTGCGTGCGTGCGTGCGTGCGTGCGTGCGTGTGTGTGTGTGTGTGTGTGTGTGTGTGCATAGTCTTGACATAGATGATGAATTCACCGCACATGCAGGGGTTGGGTGGGGGGTGTCAACACTAGGTGGTCAGTGTTGCGTTTAAGCTAGCAGCAGGCTCCAGTTTAAACACACACAGAGAGAGAGAGAGAGAGAGGGAAAGCAGAGGGACAGATGCTCCGCCTGTGAGGTGGGGGCATCTCCTGACCCCCAAGGTCACCATTAAACCCACTCACTCTCTCTCTCTCTCTCTCTCTCTCTCTCTCTCTCTCTCTCTCTCTCTCTCTCTCTCTCTCTCTCTCTCTCTCTCTCTTTGAGGAAGGGGCAGAGGGGGTTTCTCCCTTGTGCCCCCCCTTTCATGAAGCTGTCCTAGATATCGCCCCCCAGACTGCTGTTTGTGCTGAAAAAACATGTGCAGCTTTCATTAAAAAGAGCCAAGCAGCAGACCTCCACTCCTCATCCTACACCCCCCCTCCTCCCTCTCTCTCTCACACACACACACACACACACACACACGCGCATGTCCCTACAGACACACGTGTGGCTAGCCTAGCGTGTTTCATATCTAGCATTAGCTCCCGTCCTTTGGGAATTTCCTCACACCTCCGGTTCTAGAAGCAGAAGCTCTCTGGGGTCGAATCCATAATTTAGTAGCAGATGAAAGGTGATTCACTCTTATTGCTGCTGAGGGGAAGACCGGACCTTTAAAAACATCAACCTTGAATGTCCTCTTTAGAGATGTAGTTATATACCGTTGATTTTCCTTTTGTAAGAAAATATGTCATGGTGTATTGAAGTGACTCATCTAGATGAAAGGGATGGGAAGGGGATGAGGAGGGGGGGGTCTAACATGATTATTCCCGCTATTCAGTCCACTGGACAGCAGTGTATTACCTGACAGATGGAGCAAGCAATGTAACTCAATCAAAGCCTAATCGAATTAGGCAGTTAAAGAAATGATGTATTACAGAGTGGTGACATTTGTGCAATTAACACTCTCGGCTCGTAGCCTGAGGAGGGTGCCATTATTGGGGCTGAAGAGGTGTTTCTCTCTGACGTTGGCAGAGACGGGAGGAAAATGTGTCTGTGGTTGTTTTTGTCCTTTTTCTGCCTCTTTTATAGAGCCGTAAAACAAAACACCTGCGCTGATGTGTGTAAATGTTTCTTTTTAAGAGGCTCTAGGTGATGGTGGGGCTCATCTTAGCTCATAGCGTCTCGCTTGCTGCTTGGATATCAGGCATTGCTTGCTGCTTAATACACAGTCAGTGTTTCCGACAATTTTCCCATGATTCCTCAGGGGTGATGTGCGCAAAGATACACGATGGAACTTCCTCTCAGGAAGGGCGGGGGACCCAGAGATTACGGCTGTCGGCTCGTTACCAGCTCCCTCGATAACCATCGTTGCTCTCTGTGTGTGTGTGTGTGTGTGTGTGTGTGTGTGTGTGTGTGTGTGTGTGTGTGTGTGTGTGTGTGTGTCCATCCATTCCTGGAATACCACCAATCCCTTCAATTACTCTTCTCAAATACTCTTCCATGCGAGGGGGGAGGGGAAGATTGGGAGTGCACAGCACAGCACAGCACATTGTCCCAGAAAGAGATGGAAGCAGAGTAGAAAGCTCTAGGCTGCTCCTACAGTACCAAGCATGATCTTCTCTCTTAGGATTACCCCCGCAGACTCATACTATAATAATATCTATACTTATAGGCATATCCAGAGACACAAGCAGGCTGTTTCTCATAGACTCAACGGGCCTCATTCATCAACCGTTCTTACGAAGAAAGTTAGTTCTTAAATCACACTTACGCAGTTTTTAAGAAGATTTGTATTCACCAATATAGGCTTGTCAATGGGACCTTAAAAACAAATTCAAGAAAATTCTTAAGAAGATATTGATGAATGGGGCCCAATGATCCAAAGAGTGGGTAAGAGTTGAGGCCATCAGTGGAAGAGCTGGGTGGATTGTGCACTACTCCAAATGAAAAGGGTTTTTTAAGTGAAGGGATAATGCCACTTTAAAAGCGCCATCAGAAAACAAAGCTTGGCAAGCTCGCGGAGCTTTTGTTATGAAATAGCTGGCAGATTGATTGCACTGCCACCACTCCAGGTGGCTAATTTAATTAGCAGGTGTTCGCTGCATTGAGAGAAATTTCCCTCAGCTGTCGTTGTGGAAGTGTTATGGATTTTTTTTTTTTTTTTTTTTTTTTTAATTGAGTCGACTAAGCCAGCACTTTTAAAGCCCATGCTCACTGTGGCCAAGTCTCAAATTGAAGTCAGTGCAATATAGTCCATACATAGTGTGCACTGAGAACTTGCCATCATAGAGTGCATCTTCGACATTCAGTGTTGCTCCAAATGGATCACCGCTTTGTAAAACTAGGTGGAAATGACAGACATAACCACCGTTTAAACTGGTGACGCAAACAAACATTCAGATTGATGATAACTGTAGTTTTGCTGTGTTTGTAGTTGTAAATGTGAACGCACTATGCACTGAAACGTAGTATTTGAAGTGATCAAGTGTGCGATTTGAGACGTGGCCTGTGTTAGCACACTGACCCGACATGGCCTCCTATGAGGCTTTTGTTTTGCATGCAGTTGTTCCCGTTTCCACCACGCGCTCATAACTGATAAGATAATCTCAGGCCGGCGCATAAATGCCACGGCCATTAATCAAGACTTATTGAATTCCGTTATCGGACCCCTCCTTCTTCCGACACACATATGCAGCATCACCGCGGTTATTTGTTGTCTTGGCGATGGATGGAGCGCTTTTTAATGTGTTTGTCCAAGTCGATAATACAATTTATACGAGTGACACACACACACACACACACAAACTCTTCTTCCGAGCAGAGGCTGTGCGGTGTCGGGTAGAGGTCTTGTTGTGCTGTGTGTAAGCGTGCCCCGGGCTTCTAATGAATGTGTCTGCTCTCTCTCACTCTGTCTCTCTCTCTCTCTCTCTCTCTCTCTCTCTCTCTCTCTCTCTCTCTCTCTCTCTCTCTCTCTCTCTCTCTCTCTCTGTCTCTCAGGCCAAGACACTGCGCAAACTGATCCAGCAGACCTTCAAGCAGTTTGCCAACATGAATGATGAGCAGAGCATCCTCAAATTCTTTGAGATCCTGGCGCCGGTCTACAGATTTGATAAAGAGTGTTTCAAATGTGCTCTGGGGGTAAGATAATGGACTCATTTCCCCCATTCTGACTGCTTATTATGATGAGTGTACTGTATGCTGAAGTGAGAGGGATGCAGTCTAGTGGACAAAGTTAGTTGAGGAGGCTTTTTTTTGTTGTTTTGTTTGTGGGCTGCATCGCCCTCTGGTGGTAGAGTTAGGAACAGATTTGACTCTCTGGTCATTGTGACGCAATTCTCCATTAAAAACATGAGCTAAGCCATTTGTGTTCAATTATGTCTTTACTTGCTAATGGCTGTAATAATATCATATGACATCACTGTAATATTTATTTCCACTGAGTGTTCTGAGTGTTTTCCGGTGTGTGTTGTTCTCATTGCAGTCAAGTTGGGTGATCTCAGTGGAGTTGGCCATCGGGCCGGAGGAAGGAATTAGCTACCTGACAGACAAAGGCTCAACGGTGAGAGACTCTTCAGCATGGCTGTTTCCTTGCTTGTAACTTTTGATGCCACTGTGTTGCTTCATAGACTGTGACGGTGAAGGGACATGAGTGGATCTGGATACTTGAGTGCGTTCCCAAAATCATAGTTGCTAAACAGTTAGCAGTTTACTTGTAGTTGGTTGTCAATGGGGCAATTGCATTGCCACCAACAAAATTGCTTACTGAGTTAGCAATTATGCTTTTGGGAAACACATCCCTGGGTCTGAGTGTGTCTGTATTATTGATACCTGCTCAGGGACTGTAGGTTGAATTTAGCATATAACCTGGTACCAAGCATCTTCCCTTGCACTATGTAATTTTAATGTTACCTGACCACTGCTCCCATTAAAGAAATTAATTCATTCATTTATTCATTTATCTCAAGCAGTTGCGTGGACCCATAAGCAAAGTTGTTTGATATAGATTTTAAATATAGAACGGATTCCATTTTATTCATCAGGACCCAATTTAGCATTTTGCCTGATTGTTGGGCTACAGACAGAGAGCAGTAAGCATTCCTGCTTGAAATGAAATAAAATGTAGTCAAAGTTCACAGCGTCTAGAAGTTTAAAGCTGCCAAAGTTACAATGTACAATCCTCACATAGTCACACAGTTTTCATCCAACCTCCTAATGCGTATTTAAGTTATGCAAATAACAAATCCTTTGGTTGGAAACACCTGTTGATTCACATCAGACCCCATTGCCCCGTTATGAAGACTTCAGTACAGTATGTGCCCAAGTCTTGATGCTCATTGGTTGTTTGCTTTGCAGCCAACCCATCTAGCCAACTTCACGCAAGTGCAGGCCATCCACTACTCATGCCTGGACGACAAGGAGCGCAAAGGCATGCTGCAGCTTAACGTAGCTGGAGCGGCTGAGGTAAGGCATAACACCATAATCACACACACACACACACACACACACACACACACACACACACACACACACACACACACACACACACACTCTGCTCTCTCTCTCTCTCTCACACACACCACATTCAGTCACCTCTCTCTCTCTCTCTCTCTCTCTCTCTCTCTCTCACACACACACACAGGCACGCACGCATGCACAGTGGTAAGAGGCGCCCACTCTCTAAAGGTCTCTGCTATTACCAATGCTGTACATGCACTGTGGAACAAAAATATAGGATTGGAAGACCTGTGTAAAAATGGACAGCTGAGATAAAGACACCTTTTATTGTAAAGCACTAGGTCCACATTTCCCCCTATGCCTCGCACAGTATAATAACAGTCAGTCAGTCCACTCCACACAGTAATATCTTTTTCTTCAGCCACTGCAGACTGCATAAAGTGGGTGTGCCAACACAGAGCCATGGCGTGTGATTGCAGTAGAAATAATAACTGTTTTATTGAGCTCTGGAGGGAATAGGCCTTGTGCTATTCTGTAGATTTCACCTACTGCTGAGTTCTTCAATCACCCAGTCAGTCTCTCAATCAGTGCAGATGTAGACCGAGACATTGATATGGGGAAGTTAATACTAAGAATTCATAACACATGGTCACATGTGAATGGAAAATGAATTGAGGTGAATCACAAAGAAGTGTGAAAACTGATGCACGAACGGTTTTCTGAACATGAATAGAGCCTCTCTCTATGCAGCACACTGGTGTCCGAGGAGTCTCTCTCTCTCTCTCTCTCTCTCTCTCTCTCTCTCTCTCTCTCTGTATCACTATCTATGTCTATCTCCCTCCCTTTCTTTCTCTTTTTTCTTTATGTATCTACGCATCTGTCTCTAGCTCTCTATTTTTATGACACTCCCCCCCATCTCTCCTTCTATGCCTTATTCTTGTTCTTTTCTTCTGATTCACTTACTCTTTTCAACCCCCCCCCCCTCCCTCACACACACACACACACACACACTCACCTCTCTCTCTCTCTCTCTCTCTCTCTCTCTCTCTCTCTCTCTCTCTCTCTCTCTCTCTCTCTCTCTCTCTCTCTCTCTCTTTTTCTCCTGGATGCTGCAACTCTCTCCTTCCTCTTGTCCTTGAGCGCATCTAGCGTGTCTGACTGACTGACTGAGTGTCTATCCGCTGTGCTCCTGCCACATGCTGACTAGGCACTCACCTCTCTCTCGCTGCACTTGTCAGTGTCCAGTCACATATTGATCTTGGCTGCCAGGCTTTTTTTGGGTGCTGTTGTCGTTGTTGTTGTTGTTGTTCTAGTTCTATGCAGGCACTGTGCTTTTTAAATGGGCCTGGATGTCTGTCTGTGTGATGGCTCATGGTTGACCCCAACACTGAGGGAGTGCAAGCTTGTTGACGAGCGCTTTCTTACTGTAAAGAGGAGTGGTGTTAGTCACATACATAAAAGGGGTGTGTGTGTGTGTGTGTGTGTGTGTGTGTGTGTGTGTGTGTGTGTGTGTGTGTGTGTGTGTGTGTGTGTGTGTGTGTGAGTGTGAGTGTGTGTGTTTGGGTTGAGGAGTTGAGGGGTGAGACCATAGGGGAACTGTGACTAAGGTGTTTTTCAATGTGATAAGTCAGGCACACTCCCACCCAACTCACACACACACACACACACACACACACACACACACATACTTAGAGGGAGGCTCAGGGAATCTCACTATGAATGGCCAAAGGGAGTGCAGACAATGACTGTGTGTGTGTGTGTGTGTGTGTGTGTGTGTGTGTGTGTGTGTGTGTGTGTGTGTGTGTGAGAGAGAGAGAGAGAGAGGGAGAGTGGTGGGGAAAAAAGGCATGAGTGTCTCTGTCTATGTGCTCATGTGGGTACATGCAGGGTGTGTGTGTGTGTGTGTGTGTGTGTGTGTGTGTGTGTGTGTGTGTGGGATGAGTGGGAGTGTCTGGTGGAGGGGGAGTTGAGTTGGCCCATGCTCTTCTGATGGGAGGAGACAGCTGCTCTCTCTCTCTCTCTCTCTCTCTCTCTCTCTCTCTCTCTCTCTCTCTCTCTCTCTCTCTCTCTCTCTCTCTCTCTCTCTCTCTCTCTCTCTCTCTCTCTCTCTCTCCCTCTCCCCCCTCATAGCAGTTGTAGTGTGGTTGATAATGGCCCTTTGTGGACTCCCCTGTTTTCGCAGCCTCTCACAGTGACCACGCCGTCCTTCCCCATAGCGGAGAACATGGCCGACCTGATAGACGGCTACTGTCGACTGGTCAACGGCACCGCGCAGTCCGCCATCGCCCGACCCCAGAAAGGTACGTTTTTTTAAAAATGATCAAACCAATGCCACCAGTCATAGAGTTCTGGTCCTCATAGGTTTACGGCTCCATGCTTTAGTCCCCCGAGGGGCAATCTTTCTTTGGCTGTTTATCACTGGATCTGTTTCTATGGCTACACTATCTGTGAGTCATCCATCCCGGGCACTCACCCTTCAGCTATGCAATGCTGACGGCTGGCTAACTCTAAAAGGGCAGCATTGTCAGGGATTTCTCACAGTCCCAACAGCATTATATGGAACCTTGTTTTTTTTCTTTTTCTTTTTAAAAACATACTTTGTGCAGTTGTGTATTTCTCGAATTCCTCCCGTTTTGTAGTTGTGCTTGCTGTTTGTGTTCGTCCAGTGTAGTATGTTTACAGTAGGTGGTAAGCAAAGTAGGAAGTGAGATGTAAAAACATGGGGGGTGACTGGATTCTGTTTTGGCATAATTCAAGAAGCACTCGCTCCTGTCCTAAACAGCGTCCCGTAAACATCTTTTTTCCTGCTCATCAATATTTTGATAACTCAAGTGTGCTTTTATTACTTCTGACCAACAGAGGGTGAGAGAGCTCTTCCGTCGATACCCAAGTAAGTCAAAGCTCAAGTAGTCATGCACTCACATAATGACAACCAAAGTAAATATGGAAAAATATACACACATATTATTATTGTTTGGTTTGTGTTTACAAATAAACAAACTGTGCATGCATGTGTGTGGGTGAGAGGGACCCAACTTGTTTTCTCCCCCCCCGTGAGTGTTGTAAATGGACAAGCCCATGAAGCATTTGTCTGGGTCTTTTTTTAGAAGGAGCTCAAGCACTACTGAGTATTGTCTGCCCTGTGTTCCTCATTATCAGAAATAGTCTGGGACCAACCACGCTCTTTCTTTCTTTCTCTCTTTCTTTCTTTTTTCTCTTCTTTCTCCACATTGTGTAACCCTCTGACTCGCTCTTGCCACACAGGGTCGCCAACAACGAGAAGCGGATCGAGGCGGTCCGAACCGGGGTGCGAGCCATCTCTGTGTCAGGTAGGACTTGAACTGTGATCAGTCTTGTTGGAGAGTCCTGAGAGTGTGATGGGCGATGAGCGATTATATTTGTCACTTGAAATTAATTCATATCAGTAGCCTTTAAAGCTGTGTGTAGTGTAGGATAGGGTAGTTTCAGTGTAATAGTGTGTGACTTTCTTGAGGTTCTTTTTTGATGAAGTGTTTGACATATTTTGTTCTAGCTGAGAGACATTACAGAGCTGTCTGTTCAAAGAAATACTATACTTGTCTTTTTTGTCTCTATTTACATTTTGATCAAATACTTCCCATGATACTACCCCATACTACACTGGGAGTGTGTGTGTGTGTGTGTGTGTGGGGGATGGGGGGTGGCTGAGAAATGAGTAACGGTAACCTAAGAGAGAATGAGTTAGCAACAGCTGGCATGTACCCCAGAGACAGGCACTGTCATATCACTGACACACAAACATGGCCCCCGTGACGTGACGCGCAGCGGAATTCTGCACTGTCAGAATCACAAGTGGCCTTCGCTCCACTTCGCACACAGACGCTTTCTCCTGTGCTGAAGGAGAAGAGAGGCGCCCAGTTGTGAGGTGCAGTTCGGGGGGAAGGGGGGTGATTGGTTGAAGGAGCAGGAGGCACAGCAGCAGGTGCCGGAACGTCCAGCTGGAGATGGGAGTGTGTGTGTGTGTGTGTGTGTGTGTGTGTGTGTGTGTGTGTGTGTGTGTGTGTGTGTGTGTGTGTGTGTGTTTGGTTTGGGGGCTGGGGGGTTATAATCCTGAAAAATGCACTACTGCAGCCAGTCAGATAGCTATCCAGCCTGCGCTGGGAACGTCCAGGCTGTCAGCAACGCAGCCACGGCTCCCTAACCACAGATGGATTGCCCCTCAGACACATACACGCACACACACACACACACACAGAGAGAGAGAGAGACATATACACTCTCACACACAAAAACACACAGATGTACTGTACACAAACACACACACACACACACATACAGAGATGTACACAAACACATGCAGGGTGGGCCCCAGACAGGGCATTTGTTTACTGAATGGAGAAATATGCTACTAGAGGATCACCCAGCTGCGTCTTGTCTCTCTCACTCACACACTCAGACACACACTTTCTCTTTCTCTCTTTTTTTCTCTCTCGCTCGCTCTTGCTCTCTCTTTCACGCTGTGTCTGAGCGCCATCTCTGTCCTGGACTTTTCCCCTTCTCTCGTTCGTCAATCTTTCCCCTCGCTCTTCCTCTCTTTTTCTCTCTGTGTCTCCTTATGTAACTACCCCCCAACACACACACACACACACACACACACACACACACACACACACACACACACACACACACACACACACACACACACACACTGATGTTCCTCTATTTGTCAGGCCTCTTCTGTCTGTCTGATCTTTCTCCATCTTTCCATCTCCCTTAAATGTCAAAGACTCCACAACCCCCCACCCCTCAAAAGTCCACCCCATGCAGAGGGCCTTGTTGCTCAGCTACTTAATGCCAGCAACCCCTTGAGGGATGTTGGTGGTTATTTGGGGGGGGGGTACACATCCCAAAGAGACATAATAGGGCTGATTGAGGATATGGGGGGGTGCGGTTCGTGTCTTGTCATTTTGCTCACTGGGGCCTTCGACTAGCCAGAGCGGTTGTAGGGGGGTCAGAAGGGGAAGAAAAAAAAACGGGGGCCACGGTCGCTCTGAAAGACCTTGTTTGTGCTCCGCGGACGACCACAGCACAGCAGCCCATCGGCCCAGCAGCCCAGCCCAGCCCAGCCCAGCGCAGTCAGTGGGGGCCCCCCTGTCAGGACGCTGTCAACCCGTCCCGCTGTCGCTCTCTCTCTCTCTCTCTCTCTCTCTCTCGCTCTCTCGCTCTCCACAGAGAACAGTGGAAGCAGTCATTGGGGAAGACAGCTCTGCAGAGTGAGGTTACGTTAGGGGCTTGTGTAAGAGGCTGCAGCAGTGGCAAGGTTCGGGAGGGAAGACGCCTTGTGTGTGTGTGTGTGTGTGTGAGATGTACAACTGTGTCATCATCACTACAATGAATGAAACAGACTTCTGCAATACTAGCCGGCTGCAATAATTTCAGCTTTTGGCTGGACTGGGGCCACTGAAGTATGACAGAGGTTGAATATTTGTCACTGTGGGGACAGTTACTGGTGGTGGTTTGACCCAGACTGGACAGGACAGGACTGGAATGGACAGGAATGGAAAGCCTTTACCATTTGACCAGAGTCTTCTGTCACAGCCTGCGGGAGGTGATTTATTACCAGTCAAGTCTCACATAGCTGGGTGTGGGGAATGATGATGCAGGAGTTGTTCTGTGTCTCATGAATCAATTGTGTGTAAGGACATGTCACACCTAAGCACACACACACACACACACACACACACACACACACACACACACACACACCCAACACACACACACACACCTACACACATGCACACACACACACACATGCACACACATGCGCACACACACACACACACACACACACACACACACACACACACACACACACACACACACACACACACACATAGACATGAACACACAAATTCACAGGCCCAGCCTTGTCAGGATGATGTTTACATCTCTGGTTGTTTCGTATGCAGAATCCATAAATGACATTTTCCTAGATTAAGGGTCAAACGACGTTTGCACTCCAGGGAGCTGAAGATGGGCTCCGTTATACATACTAATCAGACACGGCTCCTTGGAGCGCTGTTTCCATCGGGTCAATAATACCCACCATCATCACTGAGTGATGGTGATACAGTGCAAACCCATTTCAGGTTAGCTGGGATTGTATGTGTGCGGAATATTATCACAGCACTGCAATGCGCTTCCTTGCCTCAACTGTCATGGACGTCACAGGAGTGATAAGCCAAGTGGTTGATGAAGATTCAATTCAGACCATGGCTGTGGTCGGATGTTCTGTTCCTGTTTGTGCTCGAGTGTGTGTTCAAGTGTGTGTGTGTGTGTGTGTGTGTGTGTGTGTGTGTGTGGAGTGAGGTTGGGTGTGGGAGGTGGGGTGGTTCGGGGTGCGTGTCTGTCGATGGAGGGGAGTCACAAGGATTCTTGGAAGTGAACAAGGCTTCTCTCTCTCTCTCTCTCTCTCTCTCTCTCTCTCTCTCTCTCTCTCTCTCTCTCTCTCTCCCTTTTAAAAAAGGAGATTGAAACAGACAATTGTTCTCCTCATGCCATGCTCTGTTGCTACATCTGTCTCTCTCTGTCTCATCCCATCCTCTCTCACTCCAGCTCTCATCTTCTTTTCCAACTCTTTCTTTCTCTTTCTCTCTATCTCTCTATCTCATTTTCCCCCCTCCTGAAGACCTAGTGCCTCAGAGCCCTCCCAAGTCGGCAAAAGCCCGGCGCTTTCTCCTTCCTTTCGTCTTCTGCTCCCGTGAACCTTCGCCCAACGGTACCCAGGCTAGCCCTGCTGCCTGCTGCTCAGCTTTTGACTAACACTAACACTGTGTGTGTGTGTGTGTGTGTGTGTGTGTGTGTGTGTGTGTGTGTGTGCGTCTTTGAGGGATGCCAGGCTGCCTCTGCTCCCTGCTCCAGCATTCACATCTGCTCACAGCTCAAAAAGATGCTTGTAGCCTCTATCTCAAAGCCACTCACAGTACAGGGAGACTTCAAACAAGTCCTATATAGACCACAAAAACCCACGGCTTTGGAGTCAGTAATTCATATTGCGATCATTTAAAGAGTGTAGAAAGTTGACCAATTGCTCAACCTCTGCTTAAAGTTCAGCAAGTGAAGCCATTGATTGATTGGCATCGCATTGGAGAGTGACTGGCGGGGCTTAGCTTTTGCTGTGTGTGAGCTGTGATCTACGAGGCTGGCTGTACATGCACGACAAAGCACTTCTGCTGTTGCTGCCTGTGTGTGTGTGTGTGTGTGTGTGTGTGTGTGTGTGTGCACTGCTAATTGCTAATGGCTAATGCAATTACGCTAATGCTACTGTTATTGCGGTGGTGGCTTTGCCTGCTCCTTGTTGGAGTAGATGGGTAGCTGAATGCAGAGTGGGTCTGATTTAAAAAGAAAAAAAAATTATGTTGATATTAAATCACCACAGAGCACAGATCTGCCAGGCCCAGCCCCGGTTATTCCCTTGTGAGTGGCACTGTGACTTTAGGCAACATGCTTTAGCACAGCCCTGTAGCCTACTAGCTGAGGTCTGCTGCTCCACAGACTGCATGGCTCTCTCTGAAAGGGGATTTTATTGTGTGGCGGCCTGTGCTGGCGGGGTTAAGGGTAAACTGCTCACTGCTCAAACCCCCTTATCCACCTCCCTCCTCCTGTGACATCAGTCGTAGCGTTGGCAGTAACTAGGTCAGCCACTGCTGGAAGAAAGCATTGTAAGAAAAGAGAAGAAAACAAAACAAAACAATAACAATACTGAGCGTCTCAACAAAGGAAAGGCAACTTCACCCACCACTGCAAGGGAGACATATTCTAAACTCTGTATCTAGCTTCAGAAAGAGCAGGGTTCTCTTTTTTCTCTTCTCTCTCTCTCTCTCTCTCTCTCTCTCTCTCTCTCTCTCTCTCTCTCTCTCTCTCTCTCTCTCTTTCTCTTTCTCTCTCTCCCTCTCTCTCTATCTCTGATATTTCCATTGCCTTCCCTTGGCGTTAAAATAAACACAGCTCGGCTGGAAAGAGCAGCAGACGTCTGCAAGCTGTGAAAGATGAAATAAGCCCCCGACCATTTTATTTTCTTCCTCTTCTCAACCTTCCAGAACATTCACTGCCACAAATCAACTGCGTTGCTCTGTCTCTCTCACAGACGTCAACACTTTTAACACTCACACACTCTCTCTCTCTCTCACGCCTGGCTTCGGTTCACCTCTCCTTTTTATATTGCTTTTAAAAAAAATCATTATATTTTTCCATGCTTCTCTTCACCCGTGAAGGCATTCATACTGTTGTCATATTTTTATTTATTTGTTTTTTATTCCTCACATATTGGAGACAAATTTGACATCCCCAGAGAAGCTAAACGGATTCAGACAGAGTATAGACAGTACATTCTGGTAAATCACCACCCACCCCCACCCCCCACCACACACACACATCTTTGGCCCGCCCTGCCAGCCTTACCATTGGCCTTCCACCACTGTCCATCATGAACCCACTGCAGAGTTGAGTTCGTAGTGGAAAGCCCAGGTGACTGCCAGTGGCTTGAACCTACATGAACTCCTGGAGGAGAACAATGCTGGCAGGAATGTACACACACACACACACACACACACACACACACACACACACACACACACACACACACACACACACACACACACACACACACACACACACACACACACACACACACACACACACACACACACACAGCAAAATTCAATCAGCTCCCACACATTCCAGTGGCAAGCCTAACTCAATTGCAGTGGTGCTCGAGCCATAGTCTGTGACTCAGCATAGCACTGCACAGCCCAGCACAGGAGAGAAAGGTGGTCAAGTGCTCCAAAAAGAATCCTAACGCCATTCTAACAGCTCAAGAGGCCACAACGCTCGCTTCTGTAATCAAGTTAACTTCAGATCATATCAGAGAGACTGTCATGTTTTTTGTGCTGAAATGTGTCTTCATTGCATTAACCTGGTTTCTTCTTATTCTCTGTACATCCTACAACCCCCCCATCCCCCTCCTCCTCTACCTCCCTCCCTCCCTCTCTCTCTCTCTCCCTCTCTCTCCTTTTTGCATGCCTCTCCTTGGACCTGCAGAGGATTGTAGTGGGGATGGTAAAGTTTTTGGCTTTTTTAATATTCTTTTCCATTTCATCCTTTCCCATGGGCTGCCACTAACACGCTAGTCTAGAGCTTCTTTTGTAGCTGGTGGTGATGGATAGAGAATGTCAACTGTAGAGTAACTGGTGTAACTGTAGCCTGTGTTTTAAACGTTTTGCTTAATTTAGATTTTAATGAGTGTATGTGATATGTAGTGTGTGTGTGTGTGTGTGTGTGTGTGTGTGTGTATGCGTTTTAAAGTGTAACTGTGAGAGACAAAATATGTGTGGCGGTGAGTTTGTGCAATTGTGTGTGTGTGTGTGTGTGTGTGTGTGTGTCTGTGTCTGTGTACAGGGCATGTATTCCACTAGAAGTGTTTCTTTCACATTGCCTCCTCCCAGCTCTACTGTCTATCAAAAGTCTGAATTTGGTCAGGAGAATTCTCTCTCTCTCACACACACACACACACACACACATACATACACAAACACACACACATTCACTCAGTCACTCATGATCTCTCTCTCTCTCTCTCTCTCTCTCTCTCTCTCTCTCTCTCTCTCTCTCTCTCTCTCTCTCTCCTTCTCTCTCTATTTTCCTCCTGCCTTACTCTCTTCCTTCCTCTCCCTTTTCTTCTCTTCTTTCTACCTCTCCCCTTTTCCCTCTCTCTTTGCCTCGGCGTGGCCCTGCTGTTGCTGCTGCTGCTGCATTCCAGGCTAAAAAGGAATCAGCTACAGAGACACAATTATGTTTCAGGACCTAAGGAGCAAGCCAGTGGCCACTGACACACACACACACACACACACACACACACACACACACACACACACATATACACACACCACACACACACACACATATATACAGACAGACGGATAGAAAGAGAATAGGGCAGAGTTCAAAACAGCCTTTCCTGATCTTGACCGCTATGATGGAGAGAATTGTTGAAAGGAAGAGACAGAGAGAAGTGCAATGAGGAAAAAAGAGAAGTCCCCCCCACACACCCCACCCTTCACCCAAACACACAGCTGGAAAGGCCGGCTCTGATTGGACAGACAAACAGACAGATATGCGCACCACATGAGCAACTGAGCAACTCTGCTTGTGTGTGTGTGTGTGTGTGTAAAAGCTGGGAGGATTGCTTGACTGTATGGAGGCAGGAACCTTCCCTTTATGTGTGTGTGTGTGTGTGTGTGTGTGTGTGTATGCGCGCATGTGTGCACTCGTAGTTGTTTCCCAGTCTTGTGGGTGGGTGTGTATGTGTATGTCTGTGTGTGTGTGTGAGTAGACCGAGTGTGTGTGCCTGTGTGCTGTCTGACTGTAGCGTTTATTTTCAGCTGGCTCTAGCATCTACTGTGGAAGATTACTTATTTTAGTGCTTTATTTTTTTTTTGCGCTCTGCGCTCCGGGCAGCATTAGCTAGAGTGGACGTTGGACTAAACGGAACAACCCTTCTGCCGTTCTGATCGTTTGTGTCTCCTCTCTCTCCCTCCTCTCCACACACAGAAACCGACGACTATGCGGAGATCATAGACGAGGAGGATACCTACACCATGCCCTCGAGTAAGTACCAAAATAATCTTCTCGTTTTTCCTGAGCCTGTCAGGCAAGGCTGGTGGCAGCTTCAGCTGTGAAACGTTTGTACCAGTTGAGCTGTCAACCAGTCGGGCTGTCTTTTCCCCTCTCTCTTTTTCCTTCTCTCTCTCTCGCTCCCGCTCGCGGGATCCAGATGTTTCTGACTTAGGCCAAAATTCCTTTTGAAACGTGGCTTCTGTTCTTTATCATGACCTATTTTTTCCCCTCTAGCAGTTTTGTGCCTTTTTCCTCTCTTTCTCTCTCTCTCTCTCTCTCTCTCTCTCTCTCTCTCTCTCTCTCTCTCTCTCTTGCTCTCGACATCTCTCCTCTGTATCTGTTGTTCTTTATCTCTATCTATCTTGTCTGAATGGCCATAGGGAGCTGTGGTGCTATCTACACCTGAAAATACCAGAGGGTTCTTCTTTTTTTTTCCTGTTTTAGTCCCATCTGCCAGATCTCTTAATGGTTGTCGTCATGTGTTTTGGAAATGTTAACTTTACTCAGAGGGGTACTAAAAGAAAGCACTCCAGGCGTAACAGATTTTGCTCCGTGTTTACGTTTTAAATATTTCCAGAAAAGGTCCACACAAGTGCTGCTCCACGTTGAACAGATGTTCAGGCATTCCTTGCCAGACGCCTCGGAGCTCCATAAGTTAAACCTGCAGCCCGTGATCGTTTACATGCTTGTCATCATTTCAAACTGTGACCAAAAAGACTTTGCTAATTAGTTTCAAGTCCTTCTCTTGGGCAGCCAACAGCTGCTACTTCTCATACAGATACTGAATGTCTCATGGCCTGACGTTTTGTCTAAAACTATCTAGGAAACTTTTGAAAAGTAAAGCAACAGTTTTTGCTTTTCTTAAAAAGCATCTTAAGGCAAACTAGTAGTATACAGTCAACGCAGTATTGTATTCAGTGATTGGTGATTGGTGATTGATGACTGCTAATGACAACCGTGTAACTCTTAACAAGATGTTGCTAAGCAACCACAACCAACTTGTGCTAAAACATTAGCATGAGCTCATCTCTA
>JAODXP020000029.1:10479011-10489011 GCA_027497455.2 Sardinella longiceps
AGACCTGGGCCTGTGAAACAAGTTTATTTATTATCTGTGTTATTTAGCATGGGCCATGTACAGAACAATTTCTACACCAGAGTATCCTGTACATATATTGTACAGCTAATTTGAATCTGTGGTCCCTGGGAACAGCAGAAAAACAAATAAACAAACATACAATAAAACAATATGGACAGTACAGTCTTATCTAGTTGTAGAGACAACAATAGTAGCGTTTGTACAGCATACTAAAAGAAAAACAGCGACATCATGCTAATATAACTCAACAACTACAATCAATACAAGTAAGACACAATGACAGGAAACTCATCACACTTTATAGACTAATGAAGTGGTATCTTGTCTTGAATGTGTGTCTCTTTACAGCTGAGGTCTTTCCTGCAAGTCAGAAAATACAGTCTGGACCTGGCGACACTAATACTCTTTGCATATCAGCTTAGCACAGCACTCGCCTATCTGGAGAGCAAGCGCTTTGTGCACAGGTAAGGCCAAACGGATCTGACGTCTGTCTCCTAAAAGCCTTCTAAATACTCAAAAAAACTTCAATTATGTTGATTTTATTTTGTGATGATAAATCAAGTAGAAGTATCCCGAAAGTAGTTACACTCATACATATAAAAAATAAAATGTAATGAAATGATTTCTGAAAGTGACGCAGAATGGCTTTTATAGCGTTTTGGAACCAAACTCTTCAAATACACTCAAAACAACACCAGCTATTTACAAAGACTCTTGCTGTTGGGGTCCTTTTTATTACTCAGGATAAACAAGTGTGTTTGTGTGTTTTTGTGTGTGTGTGTGTGTGTGTGTGTGTGTGTGTTCTGCAGGGACATTGCTGCCAGGAATGTTCTGGTGTCTTCCACTGACTGTGTGAAACTAGGAGACTTTGGGCTCTCCAGGTACATGGAGGACAGTTCCTACTACAAAGGTGAGCTCCATCAAACAGGCCCAGAGGGAGGTGTGTGTGTAGTCTATGTTGCAAATGGATTAGAAAGACACAGTTAAGGTCTTGAAAACGTATGAAGCGCATGCAACACTGCCATCTGCTGGTGGTTTCTGAAAAAAGAATGACAGTCAGCCTATTCGTTGTATTGAAAAAAATGACGGATAAAATGCCTACTAATCCTAACTTTTCTCATGTCATTCAGCTTCCAAAGGGAAACTGCCTATCAAATGGATGGCTCCTGAGTCCATCAACTTCAGGCGATTCACATCTGCCAGTGATGTGTGGATGTTTGGTGAGTCACACACTCGTGGATATTATGCAGATACTATACATCATTGTTTAGTGGTACAGACTCAAAACTTACCAGGACAAAATAACTAAGATTGAACAGGAGCTGCTTTCGAGAATATGAAAATACAGCATTGTATGCATGCTGTACATTGTTTACATGTAGTGTTGACAATTAGTCTAAATTAATCTTCTTCTTCTTCTTCTTCTTCCTCTTCCTCTTCTTCTTCTTCCTTCATTTCCAAGGCGTGTGCATGTGGGAGATCCTCATGTATGGTATCAAGCCCTTCCAGGGCGTGAAGAACAATGACGTGATCGGGCGCATTGAGAATGGTGAGCGGCTGGCCATGCCACCCAACTGCCCACCGACGCTCTACAGTCTGATGACCAAGTGCTGGGCCTACGACCCCAGCAAGAGGCCCCGCTTCACTGAACTCAAGACCCAGCTCAGGTATCTGCCAACACTTTACTTTCTTCACACACACAAGATTGCACCTTGCCTGTAATATTGGAGGATGACATTAAGCACTTAGACACAGTAATATAATTATGAATATATATTTGCATGGCATATCATCATTAAATAATAATAATTATGTGTTTATGTTTGTCTGACATTACTATCACATGAAAAGTGGAAAATCAATTTATTGGTATAAAATTTTGGGGGCTTTATATGAAGGCGTGTGCTTGTTGCATGCAAGCAAGCATGGGACCTTGTACAAAGGCCCAGAACCAAATGAATGTAGTTGGTTAAGCATGTTTGCTTGGTTATTGCTATTAGGCTGAGGTTAGCCATTTAATTCAAATTTAATGAAAGATCCCAGAAGATTTGACCTGCCAAGGACCTACTTACGTAAAATTATTTTGGAAATCTCTTTTAGTGTAAACCAAAAAGAGGAGAGAAAGCCAGCGGCCTCGTTTCAGGCAGATTTGACCACAGAGCAGATCCAAAGTTTACAAATTTCGTCTGCAGACATTCTTTTTTTGTAAACTGCCAATGTCACCTCTGGCCCCGCGAGACTAACCCAAAACTATATGTTCTGTTTTGGTGAGCGGTATTTTTAGTATAGACTGCAGACAGACTCCAGGGTGGGAGGGGACATGAGCTACAATACATGAGTTACAATTCCATTACCTACCAGTAGATGTCTCCACTTCTTTAGCCATCCAATGTCTCAAATTCAAATGCACTATGTGTTCCTCCCAGGCTCACTCAGTAGATAGATAACCAGTAAGAATTACATTCAGGCACTGTAATGCCCCCAATTGCCTCTGAATTGAAACCAATTGAATGTCTAGGGTTGCATATATTTGTAAGTCCCTCTGGGGGCATGGAATTGAGTTAGTTCTTTACTTAAACATCTTTTGTGGGGGTACTCTCTGCAATGTCTTTGTAGTATATAAAATCATTACACTCATTAATGATCACAATAATGGCCGCGTCTGTTTGAGGCAAAGAATAGTTTAGAAGCATTCTTGTGACTGCTAACCCAAGCTCCAGGAGGATTCTTTGTGCCAGCAAGTATTTATGGGTGTCAGTGAGCCTTGTTAAGGAAAGACTGTTCCAAATTGTTGCCACACACATACACACACACTTACACTCACACACACCCATACACACACACACACACACACACACACAAACACACACACACACACACACATATCACCTGGGCCTGTGAAAGCTCCAGTGCCCTTGCCGTTAAGGTATTCAGGTCTTGCCAGCTTGGCTGGAGGGCTGCTGCTGCTGTTGCTGCTGCTGTTGTTACTGTTACCCTGGAAGGCCTGGGCCGATGGTCGTCCCATAGAACCCCATCCTGGCCAGCCCAGCCCACTCCCCGACCCGACTGCCAGGCTCCAGTCTTAAAGCTATGGCCCACGGCCAAGAGCAACAGCTTACCTCCAGTCAGAGGGGGGGCAGAGAAAGTGAATGAGTGAAGGAGTTAGTGATGGAGAGAGAGGGATGAAAAGAATGGGTGTAGAGAGAGAAAGAGAGAGAGAGAGAGAGAAGAGGTAGAGAGACAGAGAGAGAGAGAGAACAAGAAGAAAAGAGTCTTGGAGAAAGAAATCGAGTTTCCCACTAAAAGAGGGAAAAGGGACTGCAAACGAGGACTGCTCTACCGCTGCGATAAAAGACTTTGTTCCTTCAACATTGCGCCTTCTGTTTCGTCGTCACTACACTTCCTTCAGGTTTGTTAGTAACCAGTTCTGGTAGGTGTGGGTTATTCTTTAAGAAGCTGTGGTTTTCCGAGTGCCTAAATTTGACGGTTACAAACGTCAGTTGCATCCTGAACAACGGTCATGACATGACTATGCACATGGTAGCTACACAGCTTATTATAAAAGATTAACATAAATGGGATCTTGTCTGGGTCTATGGTTTCTGCTACGTGGATGTGCGTCTTCCTGCTGCTGGTAAACATATCGGTTTGGCTTAGGAGTTTATGTTGTGAAAGTGTGGTGTGGGTGTGTGTATGTGGTGAACTGTTGTTGTACTAATGGTGTAACTTACTTCTGATCTCTGAGAACAACTTTTGTCTGTCTTTGAGTATGTGTGTCTGACCTTTAGTCATTGATTTATTTGGGTTACAAAGCAATTTTTAACCACATTCATACCTGCATCTGTGACCAGCTGTAAGGGCAGAGGTATGATCAAACCCCAAAAAACAAAAAAAGCATGATGCTTTATACTTGGTTAGTGAAACTAGCTGTGGGCGTGTGCTTCTCCTCAGAACGTTTCAGATGGTTGTGAGTTTTGCCTTTTAGCCTAACCGATGCGCCGGTGATATTCCACTGTCATACTCTCCCCAGCAAAAAGAGGCTCACTGATATGCGATTTGTCAGCATTCTAACCAAAGATTCTAGGGCTGTGTAGAGAATCTTTGATTCTAACTATGAGTTCTGTGCTGTGTTGGCTGTGTGCAGCACCATTCTGGAGGAGGAGAAGCTCCAGCAGGAGGAGAGGATGAGGATGGAGATGAGAAGACAGGTTACAGTCTCCTGGGACTCGGGCGGCTCCGACGAGGCTCCCCCTAAAGTAAGACACATCCCTCCTCACATACATAATATGTCTGGTCATTTTTCTTTTCTTTTTTTTATGCCCTCTCTTCATCTCTGACACACACACACACACACACACTCACACACACACACACACACACACACACACACACACACACACACACACACACACACACACACACTCACTGCTTTACACATTAATGTGATATTAGCACCATACATGATGCATGATATAGCAGGTCATTTTGCAACCCTCCATGCTCAGGAATCTACAATTTAATTCGACATGTTACCGGGTGATAAAATTGTTGAGAAAATTGACAATGATAGACGTTTTATTTACACACTGCCTCTTCGACCTGAAATCTCATAAGGTGGTCTACAACTTGGCGGTGTTGGCCGAACTCTCTCTATATGTGGCTCTGGCTGATGTGATGTGCCTTGTACAAGACACCATCCTCCTCTTGAGTCCCATTCTCAAACAGGATTATGTAATTTCTGCCATGCTGATATACGGCTGATATTGGACTCCCTCCCTGTTGCTGAAATATGTCCCTGTCCCAGGGGTAGATGGAGGGGTCTTGTGTAGCTAAGGGACCAACATAAATACAGTGCATAAGTTATAGCAGATGGAAGGGTTTTTGAAGTCACAGTTAGTTGAGCAAAGCTGTGATGAATGGCCTTTTATAGGCTCAAGGAAAACAGAGTGCAAAGCTCATTTGTGATCCCCTCTCTGCATAGTGAGTTGCTGAGTTGTACTCTGTTGCACATCATGAATATCAAGACCATTTGTACTGTATGTTGTGCTTATTGAGCTAACCAAGTTGCGTTACTCAACTTGAGTCATTTATAAAATGAAAAGTTATGCACAAAATGATTAGTAGTACACGTTGGAGCTACAGTACACCTTGGCCTTGTTCTCTCTCCTCTCTGACATTTGTTGAGAGTAACCAACCACAACCCACAGACCCTCAGTGAAACTATAGCTTCCTTTTTTTGAATGCAAGTTATGCTCATTTACCTTCGCCTGTCTCTGGCCATGCATTTGTCATGCTATTACATGAAGCTTGTGGGAAGTGATAAGAGTTGATTCCAGAGATCTAAGGTGCGTTTAGATTCATCTAACATAAGCGAACGCTCGTTGCAAACATGTTCGCATTAATCAATGGAATTTGAATGGAATTTTGCAGAATGTTGGTTTTAAACTGTAAACACTAATGGCAAACAGAGTAGAAATTACTCGGAGGGGGCTATTAATGAGAGGCAACGTTGCTGTGAGACATACTGACAACTTAAAGCTCTTTGGGATTCATTTCCAATCGGGACAGACATCTTTTGCTATCCAACATACAGGACTGTTAGTGGAACACTACTTTTTCTGACCGTTCGTCTGTGTTCGCTAGCGTTAGTCAAGAACTTCCAAGGATTTGCAACCTGTTCACCTATATTCACGAACGTTCGGAATGTTAAGCGAATTTGAACACACCTTTAATCTCCCTTCTCTTGTCCCTCCTCTATTCCTCCCTGCAGCCCAGTAGACCTGGTTACCCCAGTCCCCGCTCCAGTGAGGGATTCTTCCCCAGCCCCCAGCACTCTGGCCAACACAACCATTATCAGGTACAGTACTACCAACACAAACACACTCGCTCAGATTCAGGCATGGTTAACAACTTAGTTGGCAATGGGAAATTGTATTGCAACCAGCAATGTTGCTAGATTATTTAGCAACTATGCATTTGGGAGTACAGTATAGTCTCTCTCTCTCTCTCTCTCTCTCTCTCTCTCTCTCTCTCTCTCTCTCTCTCTCTGTGTGCTGCATTTAACATGGTGACTCAGTTTTGGGTTTATTTAAATGCGCTGCAGTAGTCATGTCCTCAGCATGCATATCGTATCCATTACATGTACATTGTCCTCTATTGCAGTGAAATATGCATATCTGTAGACAGGGATAACTTTGTCATGGTTGTCATCCCACTGACCTCTCCAGGAATGAATCAAACGTTTTTTAAGTTGTTTAACAGTGCTCAGGCTCGTCGTAAAGCAAGCTGACAGCAGGCATTTCCTGTATAGGCCCGTTAAAAGTGCTGGCATTGTTGACTCGAGACGGATTCCATCTGCTGAAAAAATTCTTCCCCCCCACCCCCCTCAAATATTGTTGTTATCGCTTTTTATATTGTTAAGGGGTGGGTGATGGGGGGCCAGCTAACTTAGCTCTCTTGCCTTATAAGGTATTCTCTGTTATAGAGTGCAGGATATTTTTTTTATGGTTATCGTTATTATGAGCCCCCAACCTCTGTTTAGCCATGTTATTTTTAGGCCTATAATGGGCAAGGGATTGAGATTGCATTGAGAGTTGCGTATCTGGCACTGGGATTATACACCGGGGTGGAGGCGGTCATGAGAAATCGGGGTCAGTGGAAGCGCTCTCTCTCTCTCTCTGCATGCCCTATGAGTTTCACTGGACCGAGTAGCCAGTTAAATCTGCACTTTATTAGAGACTATTATAAATCCGGTTGGGATTCTACAGGCTTGTGGACTACTTGTGGACCCATCTAGTCATTTTTTTTAACCGTAGTGAATGCATGTTGTGGTGTTCAGGTGTCTGGCTACCCCACGCCACACAGCAGCATGTCTTCCATGCCCAGCGGTGGCTACCCTGCTCAGGCCTCCGTCCTGGACCCTCACGACTCCTGGAACCACCACCGACCACAAGACGTGCCCATGTGGTCCCCCAACGTAGAGGTAAGTGCTTTCAGCCATACTGTACCCTTCCCAACTTACTAAAACATCTGCTTCTCACGTATTTGGGTTTTTGTTACCTTTTAACCTAACCTATTTCAGCTTGAATTAGTGCAACAATCAATGGATTTTGCTTCTCAATTCTCTGATCTCTTCCTGGTGTATAGTATGATAATTAAGAGGGTCTGTGAACAATGGCAGCAGTTCATTACCCTGTCACTATTATTACCATGGCAGATGTTGCAGCTAGAATTCAACAGTGCTCTGTAGGCCCTATTAACTGGAACAAAATGTGCAATCTGTTTTCTTCGCCTCAGCTCTGTCAACTAATGCACTTTCAGAAAACTAACTCCAATGAACAAAAGTGGTTGTTAGCTTGAATCCTACTACTGGTAATATTTTGAAATGTCTAAAAACAATATTAGGCTTGTTGGCGCCAACCAAACCTGTTGCAACTTTTGCAAACCTGTTGCAACTGTTATTGATCCACTTCTTGCCGGTAAACCTCCTATACCTCACATGAACCGTTGTGAGATACGCAGTGCTAGCTCTGGCAGCTACTAACACCTCGAGATCCCCCAAATGCAAATTAAATGAAGTTGAACTGACGTGACGCGCCTCGCTCCACCCCTTTTTAGGACGGAGGGGCTCTGGACATGCGGGGACTTAGCCAGGCGCTGCCGCCGCACCTGATGGAGGAGCGGCTGATGATGCAACAGCAGCAGATGGAGGAGGACCAGCGCTGGCTAGAGCAGGAGGAGAGCTTCCTGGTAACGGCGCTACTCTCTGCTGCAAGGGGATCTGCTAACTGTAGTACTCTAGCCCCTTGCAGACCTCTGGGGGGGAACTCTTCTTCTTTCTGGGGATTCTACGCTGTTGCCTTTTCCTTATGACTCTTTTTCTGGGGCGAGTTCTTGTTCAAAGGCTTATTACCTGCTAAATTGAGAGAGTAAAAATTAAATTTGTTTGGTGCCATATTGGATTGATGTAATGCAGTCTCTACTGCTCTCTATAGTAGTCTACAGTACAAAAAGAAGAACTTTCCTTTCCTAAAGCTTGTCTTAGCACTCGCTTCTCTATTGCTTTTCTCACTACTGCTTGGAAATCAAGCCCTTTCTCTTTTTCCGGTCCTGTGATGGTTTGTACTTGAATTGCAGAACGAGCTGGAGTTGATTTCAACTCCGAAATGTGGTGTGCTTCATGCAAATCATATCAGAGAGGTTGTCACCAGCACAGCCCAATATGGTGTTGTTTTGTGGAAGATTAAGAGCTCCTGTCAAATAGTGGAATGCCGAGTGTCTTTGCATTTTGTATTGACACCTGTTTGCACCTGTGAAGAATGTGAAGTTTCCCTAGTCCCTTCCCTTGAACTTAATTGATATAATTTATCATCTGTTTTCTGCGTAGTATTTTGTCTCCAGGAGTCTTAAGATTTCCAGTGAGCAGATTATTTGAAATGTAACCTGATAGTTGCAGAGACAGACAGTCACATAGTCTCTGAGTTAATGTTGGCTGAATCAGTCCCCATGTGCTCACGTTTCCTTGAAACGTTTCAGGTGGTTGTTAGTTTTGCCTTTTAGCCTAACCGATGCTCCTGCGGCATTCCACTGTCATCCTCTCACCAGCAAAAGAGGCTCACCGATATTGAAAAACAAAGTTGTAAATTTGTGTGGTCATGACGGGGAGCGCAGTCCAACCTGCAGCCACAGATCCACCTCCCACGGGAGACCCCGGCATCATCTGTCAGAACACAGCAATCCCCCGAAAAAGAGACAAGTTCTCTGGCTCGACTCAACGGAGAGTCCTCCCTGGAACACTGCGTGGAAGCTGGCTTGAGAAGAGATCCCTATCGCTCGTTCTCTGCCAGACCGCATCTGAAGCTGTGGCCCAGTCAGTGTAAACAGGCCTCTCACCACCCGAGTCTGTTATTAAAAAGAAATGAGTCGCTGATGCGTGTTCAACGTCAATACTGGGCCTGTGTGAAAACAGTGCGCAGCTTTTACTTCTTGAGAAACGATTGAAAGCAGGAGGTGTTGAGAAACGATTGAAAGCAAGTTGGAGGCGGGAGGGGGGTGTACGGGGGCACGGAAGGGTTGAGTGACCGCTGCGTTTTTGGCTAGGCATGATGGGGAAGTTCCAGAACGTTTCGCTCATGCTGGTCACAGGTACTTGAGTAAGTGACCACTGTAATTTGGAAGCTCCTCGATATCCTGGTGAGGTCACCTCCCTGCTGTGATTGGTCTCTTTTTTTTTTCTCTCTTTCTCTCCTCTTCCGTCTTTCTCCAGCTCTCCCTCTCTTACCGTGATCATCTTCTTTTCCTTTTCCTTCAGTGGAAAGTCTGGCATCTCTCCTCTCCTCTCCTCAAACAGGGTTCATCTGGTCATCCATTACTGACAGTTGCCTTTGGCTGCCCACAAGTTTTTAATGGGAGACGAGTGGGAATCACCAGCGTTTTGGAGCTTCTCTGTCAACTCCCAAAGATAGCTGCCACTTAAGCCTTGTTGTCCTGTACTCAACAAAACTGGATCCGTGAGTCGCTTGGGCCCCTCAGCAGAATCCAGTATCTGTTCTGTCCTGTTTTTTATTTAGCAGGGGAATTCTTTGACATCACTGCGGAGAGAAAATGCGGTAATTATAGTGATGTCAATCGCTACTTTTGTTGGGTTAATTTGATGGTGTAAACCAGCATGGCTCATTTGGACAGCGAGCGATAAAGCGATAGAGTGACATGAGAGAGTGAGAGAAGCAGAAAACAAATCAGCGCGGAGAGTAGTCGAAGGGAGGGAGGAGAGAGAAAGAGGGAGAGAGGGAGAGAAGTCTCTTGGCCGAGTATTCTCTCTGCATGATTCCGTCAGGCGCATTCTAAAGCCTCCCCCCCCACCCCCCTTCAGCTGGAGAGACGAGCTTGCTCCCTCCCTCCCTCACTCGCTTGTCCCCTCGCTCGGCCGATGGACTCGCTCTCGGCTCTCTCTCTCAGCTCCCGCAGGCTCCGGGCTCAC
>JAODXP020000029.1:10491511-10529011 GCA_027497455.2 Sardinella longiceps
TCTGCCCTCTCCCTTTCCCTCTCTCTCCCTCTCTCTCTCCCTTGTATGTATGTATATGTATGTACTGTATGTATTTATGTGTGCCCTCTAACATCCACTTTGTGTTTCTATTTTTCTCTCACAGACGGGAAACCAGCACATATACCAGCCCGTGGGCAAACCAGGTAAGGGCACCGTGCCGTGCTGTGCTGTGCTGTGGCATGGCATGGCAGCATGTGGCGAGGGTAATTACACTACGGCTGTGGCACTGCCCTTGCCCGCCAATCCCCTCCCTTCCCCTCCCATGCCCCCTCCTCTCCTCTCCTCTCCCCTCCCCTCGACTCCTCAGCAGATTCTTAACTTACCAACAGGCACAGAACCTTCTGGGAATTTTGGAGGGAATTAGGGGGGGCAACAGTCAGTAGCTTTGTACACATTAGCATTATGTTTGATAGCATGTTAATGTTGTGTGCATTATGGTCAAACTTGTTTCATACTGTACATACATTTATGGCACTTATGGCTAAGTGCTTTTGAATGTACTGAAATGTAGAGAAGAATGCCGAGAAGTACAGAGAAGTATATCAGTATGTTTATATTCAGGCAGTGTTTAGATAAAAGGTTAAAAAGTCCTGGAGATATATACATACCAACAACATACCAGAAGCAATGGCAGCAGGCTTTTATCTGTATCCTAGCATTCCTTGCATCTGTTGAGCTATCATAGTACCACACACACACACACACACACACACACTTGATTAACCCACCATCCTGTTCCTGTCCTCTCCTCCAGAACATGCAGCTCCCCCCAAGAAGCCTCCCCGCCCTGGGGCTCCTGGCCTGGGCAGCCTGGCCAGCCTCAACCCCACCGACAGCTACAACGAAGGAGTCAAGGTAGGGCCAACCAACCGCACTTCCACCTCATAACCACCAGGGCCATGGGACCTGTAGAATTTACCCTTAGCAAATTGAGTACATGTGTGCATTTGCACATTACACTACTATTGAGAAGGGCAGGCAAGTAGAGGTGCTAGTTGTCCTGTATTGTGTGGACATAGACATTTATGTAAAAAAAAAGAAAAAACATGGAATTACAATTATCGTAGCGAAATACTGTTTCTGTCATATTCTGGAACTATATTTTTGGCATAGTAATACCAACTAGCTCAACAAAAAGACAAATAAAGCTGAATAGGAACTGTATTTCGCTAAGATAATTGTTTTGGAACACCACTAACCATTCGTTGAGCTTCACATGTTTTAAAATAAAATTTAAGGTTGTTTTAAGGACATTATCGAACATGCACAAAACAAGCCATTCTGAAGCAGCAAAGGGGGATTCAAAGATCCAAAGATCCAATGATCCAAAGATCCGAGACAGACCCAATCGTCAAAATTTTTGTGTTGATGATTTTACTCCAGAAAAGGGGCTCGACATGCTAAACATTGAACTTCCCCTTTAAAACTGCCATTGAGAAGTAAGGGTAAATACATTGATGGATGCTGGTCCTTAGCAATTCTCCCCCTGCTGAAATGGGGGAGGAACTGAATGATGAATAATCATCATCATGAACTCTTGCCCTGTAAGGCATGCTCTGCATGCCCCCCACCCCATCCCCCCAATCCTCCCCAAACCACCCCTCCTGTGGGTGTTTTATTTTGTCTTTCATTTTTCATCAACCTGGCCCTCGCAATCCTCCAGAGTGTGGCAAAGCTGAGGGTAATATAACCAGCTGTGGAGCAGATAGATGGGTACTGGAAGTTGGAAGTGTGTGTGTGCGTGTGTGTGCGTGTGTGTGTGTGTGTGTGTGTGTGTGTGTGTGTGTGTGCATGTGTGTGTGTGTGTGTGTGTGTGTGTGTGTGTGTGTGTGTGTGTGTGTAGTACAGAGGGGGAGCAGAGGGGGGCAGAAGGGTAGAAAAGCTGAAATTGAAAATGAAAACAGGCGGCTGCAGCTCTCTGCTCTGCGCCCTGCGTCCTGTGTCAGTATTTCCCTCTGGTTCGCCCGCCGCGGCCCGGATAGAGTTGCTTCTGAGTCAGCGGAACCCGGCCCGGCAAAGCCTCCCTCAGTCCGCTGCCAAAACCTCACAAGAAAAGCAAGAGGCCCTAGACCCTGTTTCTTCTTCTCCAGAACTCACTCACTCACTCTCTCTCTCACTCACACACACACACACACACACACACACACACACACACACACACACACACACATAACATATTTATTCATGTCTGTGTGTGACCGTTTTCATGTTAGTGTATCTTTGAGTGAATGTATATGGACACTTATATATAGAAATAAGTGCATTTTTAAGGCTCATGGTATGGCAGATCCAGACAAGATAGATATACCACAAATCATTACTTTGTAACAAGCAATAACAAACAAAGGTCAGGGAATGTGGTCAGTCCTGCTTTTTTTAAGCTGGCAGTGCAGAGGTCAGAGATGAATTGGGAAAGTTGTTTTTTTTTTCCTTCTTCTTTTTTGGTTTTGTTTGTGTTTAAGGTTTTTTTCCCACGCAACTCTTGACTCCAGTTCTCTAGCAAACAAATGGATTACTTCCCCCCCTTTATCTGAGTGCCAGTGTACACAGCACGGGCACTGTGCCGTTTAAGATACTCTTAAAGCTTCTGCCATTTAGCTTTGATATTTACTTCATCGCATCCAGATAAACTGCTTTGACCTTGGCTTCTTGAACTAATTGCTTTTCCACAGAAAAAAGGGCTCAGAAAATATGTAAACTGAGGGTAGAAAAGCTGGCCCGTATGATTGCCTTTTCGGTTGCAGCTTTGTGAGCTCTGGCATTTTTGGTGTGTTTTGAGAAAGCATGTATCTTATGATTTTGTTTGTTTGTTTGTTTGTTTTCCTCTTGCTTTTATAAACATATTATTAATAATCTCTCCCTCTCTTTTTGTTTTCCTGCATCCCTCCCTCCCTCCCTCTTTCCTTCCCCTCACGCTTGCCTTTCCCCCCATTTCGTTTCGGTCTGCCACACTGTTGTTGCACGTAGCCCTGGAGGGTAAGCGCTCTGTTTGTGTCACGCAACGTCTGGCCACTAGGGGGCTACTACTGCCTCACACACTCACTCACTCACTCGCTCACTCTCACCACAGTTCAGTGGATGGCATGGAAATCTGGCATGGCGCCTTGGTTTCCCCTCATGTATATACTCTGGGTCTGTAGTCTGACCAAAGCGGTCTTAACTCAGAGCTAAACATTAGCTCAGTGTGTTCTCACAGTCCAAGATGCACTATGATGTAGCCTACAGCTACATTAGTGAGTAGTGAATAATACTGAATACTTTGCAATATTTAACGATACTGAGTGAAATGTTATGAAATTAAATTGGACTAAAACATAAAACACTTATAGGTGAAACCATAAGTGACCACTTGTGACCACTTCCTCTGGCCATCCACTGTTTGGTGTTGGTACTGTAGTGTGTGTGTGTGTGTGTGTGTGTGTTTCTGAGGTAGCCTAGTATGCACCATTAGCCACCATCACTAATTGTAGTGTAGAGACACGGCTAGTTTTGCATAGACTGTAGTCTAACCCCTGTAGATAGTGTCTTGTCCTGTCCATGGGTGGGGAATGTTGGGTTCAACTATTTGTGTTTGTTGTAGAGGTCAAGCAATGTGTCTGTCTTTTAGGCTTGATATGGCTCGTGTAGGATTGGCCTCAGGGAGAAGGCACAAAATAGTTTTGTAGATGTCGAGATTTTCTGGAACAAAAACAGTTGTCCTTCTCTCTGAAGCCATTTAACCATGCAATACTTAATTCAGCCACCAAATATTTCGTTGTTGTGCAATGCTGTCATCTGGTGGTCAACCAGGTGAACTCGCACAATTCAATGAAAATAAATGGTGCACTAACACTGAAGTAAAACACTGCACCCTAGTGGGCATCTGGAAAATTACACAATTGAGGCGCTGTCTTTGGCCTCAGTGGCCTGTGCTTATATGGGATGTCTGACTCTGTGTCTTCCCTTTATTCCCACATCTGCAGATACAGCCTCAGGAGATCAGTCCACCTCCCACAGCAAACCTGGACCGCTCCAACGACAAGGTGTATGAGAACGTGACGGGACTGGTGAAGGCAGTCATTGAGATGTCCAGCAAAATCCAGCCAGCTCCTCCAGAGGAGTACGTACCCATGGTGAAGGTAAGATTGTTAGATATTTATTTGCCATTTATTTGGTTTTGGGTTCAGTATGTCACAATAACCGTGTAGGAAACATTTTCCTGACCTGGCAGATTTTATACATGTGTAGAACATTAAGAGAACTAATGACAATGACTAATGTCCAAACAGGAAGTGGGTCTGGCCCTGAGGACTCTACTGGCCACGGTGGATGAAACCATTCCCATCCTACCTACCAGCACACACAGAGAGGTGAGAACTACTGAGCATGCTCTATTTACTAGACTATTATCTAGATGACTGTCTGTCGTGCATGTACAGTACAGTGCTTGACAACTCCTCATGGCATGCTTTGCTGGACTGTAAAAATATAGTCATGTGTAATGAATATTGACCCACTCAAACTCGATAATGATTAATGGTTTCCTCTTTCACCATCATTTTATCCATTTGTGATATTCTTCACTCAACCTCTTATATTTGTAGATAATACTTGCCTATGTCTCATTTTGCACTCACTTTTATATTTGCATGGTAATATTATTACTTCTCTAGAGCTCTTTGGGACAAATTTAATGTGCTTTCTGAGCATGCGCAACATTCTATATCCCTCCAACCCTACTACCTAACCCAACCCAACTAGTAGTAGTAGTAGTAGTAGTAGTAGTAGTAGTAATAGTAATAGTAGTAGTAGTAGTAGTACTACTACTACTACTACTAGTAGTAGTAATAGTAGTAATAGTAGTAGTAGTAGTAGTAGTAGTAATAGTAGTAGTAGTAGTAATAGTAGTAATAGTAATAGTAGTAGTAATAGTAGTAATAGTAGTAGTAGTAGTAGTAGTAGTAATAGTAGTAGTAATAGTAGTAGTAATAGTAGTAGTAATAGTAATAGTAATAGTAGTAGTAATAGTAGTAGTAGTAGTAGTAGATATGACTAACTGTTATCTGTCCCCTCCACCCCCAGATTGAGATGGCCCAGAAGCTGTTGAACTCTGACCTGGGCGAGCTGATCAACAAGATGCGTCTGGCCCAGCAGTACGTGCTCACCAGCCTGCAGCAGGACTACAAGAAGCAGATGCTCACAGCCGCACACGCGCTCGCCGTGGACGCCAAGAACCTCCTGGACGTCATCGACCAGGCCCGGCTCAAGATGCTGGCCCAATCTCGACCGCACTAGCCAAGCCTAGCTCTTGAGCTTCCCACAAAAGGATGGGTGGCGCTACAAGGTGTTTTCTCAGCAGCGGTTGGGGGGGCGGGGGGGGGGGCGAAGGAGGAGTGGCAAACATTAGAGCACCAGAGACAAACACCCTGCGACGTCAGGGGGGCGTGGCTTTAGACTCGGAGCGCTGGAGCTCTGGAGTGCAAGGACTTTCAGTGCAAAGAAAGGACATGGCTTTGCCCATTTCTCATTCCACACGCTTTCCTTTTTGGTTTGTTTTTTTTGAACACTTGGACTCGTCTTTGCTGCTTCTCCAAGACACAACTGCTGGAGATTGTACAGCACAAAAAATGAACTTGGTCGTTTTTACTCTTCTTCTGCCTCGTCTATGTTTGTGACTGTTCTTTTTTTTTTTTCTTTGTCGTTTTGTTCTTGTTTTATTCTGTTTGTATCCTGAGGTGAGGTGATTTTTATTTGGGGTTGGAAGCAAGACACCCTTCAGCCCATCAGTGCAAAAATTCAACTAGCTTCAACTTAACTGGAACCCATGAAGGAACTCTTTTTTTTTCTGTTGTCGTTTTTGTTTATCCATTGCCGTCGAGTTCTGGGGAAACCCAGTTTGACACTTTTAATGTATCTATTCAGACACATTTCTTTTTTTTATGTCCAATAGTATCTCAGCCTATATGCTAGTCCCTGCATTCTGGATTTAAAATATCTATTTTGGAGGCTCATTATTTCAACGCTCTTAACCCCCTGTTGTATAGGCTCAGGGGGAAATCCTCAACAATGTATGGAAATCGTATTTCCTTACTGAACAAATATCACACCACTTTCTAAGTTAACTAATAAGAGTATACAAATAAATATATTTTTAAGCAGCTGGAGCTTCTGAGGTGAACGTCGTTGTCAACTGCTATTGGATGGGCCCGGTAAGGGACTGGTCTATATGGTGAACGAATATAAATTAGTTCCTGCCTCAGGGTTGGAGGTTGAAGACATGAAAAAGCATCCCTGCTCACAAGGCAGTTGTGGCCCATAGAAACAGAGCACATTACTGCTAGAACCAGATTCTTCATTTGCAATTCTCCTGATAAAAAAAGCATTTTACTTGACGTATATTTAAGCCATGTTTCATATTTGACAAACCCTTTTACTACTTCCCTTGAAAGAGGATGGTTTGAAGATGTTTGGTTCACTCGTGTTCCCACATGTACAGTACAATCTATTGAGATCACTAGTCATTTTGGGTATAAATTATTCTCAGGAAGAATTGACTGTACAGTTCCTTTAACTAATAAAAATGTGTTACAGTTAACTTTTGTATTCGGAAAAGCAGGCGTCTCTTTCTTAGGCTGACCAGGCCTGTCGTTTTTACAAGGCTCATGCTTCACATCTGAAATGTTATTCAAAATCCATTGCACCTCATGGTTGTTGCGCTTGTATTCAGAAAAGCTGTTGATGATAACCAAACATACTTTTTATAAGTGTTCCCACAATATGAAATGAAAGGTTTAATTACTTTCCAGGTCCAATTCCTTGGTGAGGTCCAAAGTGAGGTTAACCTCTCAGGCCTTAGACATGCGACTGTCCACCCACATTTTAATTCAGTTAACTAGTCAATAGGTCATCAAAAACAGGTCTTCCGTTTTCCGAGGTTTTCCTGAAGAAAGATCCAATTAGGTTTAATATACCTTTTTTTTAAAAAAAATGCAGAATGCACTTTCACTTAAATGGTTAAAAACTGGTGCTCCTAATTTAATGTTGCCTCTTTAGGATGTTAGCCAGGCATATAGAAGTTTTTTTGCAGGCCACATCCTGATTTGACCATCACGAGCAGAGCCAGTAGGCAGCATTTGTCATTCACCTGGCTCAACAATCCTGAAGTTAGGAGCACCAGTTTTTATCCATTTAAGTGGAAATGCATTGTACGTTTTGGGTCTGAAACCTAGAAAACATGTTTTAACAGCCCAAACGGCACTGGGAATAAATAAGAAAAAACATGATTTTTATTTTTTTTACTTCATGGCAGACCACAAATGCATGAGCCTTGAGGCAGTGGTGCTAATTCTGGTAAATTTCAGGATGTATGCATTTCAGGTTGTGTATTGCATAAAGTAGTATTTCTCAAACTGAGGCCAAGGGCCACTTTGCCCAAAATATGTTCTCAGGGACCACCTGTCCTTGTGCCTCGTCCAAGTCACTTGAATGGGCATTTCTGAATAGGTATTTACTTTTTATTAAAAATACTGGCCTGTCTTGTAGTACTCAGTGATCAACTGCTCTAGCCTTCAAATAATGTTAGTAAAAAAGACTAAATTCATTTTCCACCAGTGGTCCCCAGACCACACTTTGAGAACCACTGGTCTACAGTCTTGAGATGGGAGTGAAAAGTTCACAGTACAGGAAAAATGTGCCCTAGTATTTATTGTTTTTTTTTTTGTTTTGTTTTTCAAATTACGCATTATGACTATACTCTGCAAAAATCACAGACAACCACTTTCAGCTCAAGTTTTTCTTTTATTAAAAAAAGGAGAAAGGTTTTAGTCGAAGAGACCGAAGCCCATGTCGTCATCGGACTCCTCAGACTCTTCCTTCTTCTCTTCCTTCTTCTCCTCCTCAGCTGTAGAGAAAGACAACAACAACATTAACATCTCATTCACTCATACATCATCTCCATCCCACAACAAAGAGTGCATTTGAGGAGTTTGCTTCCAAAACACTATTAAAGCCAGTTTAATTCATTCAGATCTTTTTTTTATGCATTTTTCGTTCAGATGTATGAATACCTACTGGGGTACTTTCCCCCACAAAATAAAATAGCGTTTTGGAACCAAGCTCTACATTTAAGACTCCATACACACCTTCAGCTGACATCGTTACAAAAATGTACAACTTCAGCTTGGATCAGCAAATCTCAAAATGCTGTATATTTTCCTCCTAACTTTTCACTGCAAACTTATCCAGCCATTAATCAATGCCCACAAAAATCAATTAGTGATTGAAGAGTCTGACATGAGGCATTGGTGAGGTACTCAAATAGAACTGAACCTGCAGGCTATTGAAATTCAGTTGCCATCTCACCACAAGGTGAGCATCAATAATTTGCTGAAACTACCGCATCTAAGATATGCCCAGGGGTCATATAGATCCTGTTCCAACTACCCATCAATGCCCAGAAATAACAGGCAAAGGCGCAAATCTGTTTCTTGAGTCAATATCCAGGATGTTTGTTGCAACTCCTTGTTATTATGGAATAATGATACTTGAGGTGGAATCAGTTTGTGAATGTGAAACCAACCATGGGCATTTCCCCTTCAGCCACTGTGTTCGACCCAGATCGGACTCTTTCACAGTGTACTCAGGGGACAGACAACAACCATTTAATTCTAATCTACAACTCAAGACAGAAATGAAATGGCTCTGAAAACATGCAGAAACTCTTTTAACATCTATAAGGCCACCACTCACTTATTACTACAGTCTGAAGGGCCATTTAACTGTCAGAACCATTGAACAGCAAACAAGTGCAAATAATGGCATAACTTGGTCAGATAATGACAAAGACCCAAATGTTTATATCAGCATTATATCTCATTTAAAACCCATGGTACCAGAACATCCCCAAGTCCATTTCAGCCACTCACCTGGTGCGTCTCCTCCAGCGGCGGCACCTCCAGCAGCAGCGGCAGAGACTGGGGCAGCACCGCCACCAGCACCAACGTTGCAGATGAGGCTACCAATGTCCACGCTGGACAGAGCCTAAGGAAGGAAAGAGATAACACCACAATTTACACATCTGCATCAACAATGCCTTTGAGCAAATGTTACAAGATCACAGAATGTGATTTAACATACCCCAATAGGGCTAGTCTAGTCAATACATTTACAACAGCAAAAGCACATGAAAGGATCATGGTGGTTGTTCTGATTTCCAGCATACAGAAATACTTAAACCTTTACGAAATTAGGTGGTAACCATTAGGCAGATGCACATCATGTTGACATGAAAGCATGGCATGGGTCACTTGCTATTCGTGCTTACCTTGGCGAACAGACCAGGCCAGAAAGGCTCAATGGTCACGCCAGCTGCCTTGATGAGGGCGTTCAGTTTATCCTCCTGTAACAGAAAGACAGCAATGATGCAATTAATTCACTATTCTGAATGGCAGTTCAGTTGTTCTCCAAAGCTATCCACACAGACGATGTCAAAGGACGAAGGCACAACTGGGCACGTCAACCTGATCAACATGCCGGCTACAAGTAGCTTACCAGTTTGGCATGCTAACGTCAATATCTGTCAACAACTACGCCAGTAGGCAACTTTAAACACAGTATACAGGCACATGTGCTTCAAACCACAGCTTCAAACAACTTTAAGAGGTAAGAAAATGCCCCAAGCTCGTTACTTACAGCAAATATATTTATTCTATAGATTAACTGTAGCCTTAGCTAGTTGGAAGCAACGTGTAGGCCGGCTAGCAGAGTTGGGAATCAACCGCGTTCATTTCGCGGGTTAATTTCCTAACCAATAAAAACACTAGACATTTTATTTCTAAAACATGCTTATGATGAGGGGTTGCCATATCCACAAGAACATACGTTCAGCATGACCTAGACAAACACAGCGTACACGTTTTCGTTTCCAGTTAGCAACATGACTAAATTTGACACATAGCTCAAAAGCTACCAAGCTAGCATTATTAGCAACTGAAAAGATAGCTTACGGTGATGGCAACTTCGTCATCGTGGAGGATGAGAGCAGCATAAATACAGGCGAGCTCGGATACTGATGCCATTTTTCTTGAGTTTTAGTGTGTTTATAGACAAGGATGCCTAAATTTGTAAGTGCTAGTTGCCGGATTGAGTGGCCTTAGCTTCAACAGAAGAACCGAGCACCTTTAGGCACGTCTGATAACAACCACGTTTATGGCGGAAAGGGAACGTCAATGGCGGAAGCAGAGTATTTGAGCGCCTTCTTTACGTCAGAGATGAGGCGTGGTTTCTGGTCAACCCAACTTGACAGAGGGCTATCAAACCAAAGATCTTTCAACCCTCTCTGATCCCTATGCTCTGACCGGTCTTTGAAAAGTTCCTCTGAGGCCATACTTAGGTTTACTGATTTGCCCATAGTGTAAGCCTCTTTTAATATTCCTTCTCTATTTAAAAACACTTTTTCTGTAAATGAGGACATCGCTGTCAGCATTCTATTGCTGAAAATTAACTCACTTAAACCTACTGTACATAAAACCTTGAAAACCTCTTTCCAGCAAGTGAACATTAACTAGGCTATCTGACTGATCTTTATTATTTACAAACCATGTTACGAGGCTGTACAGTCATAAGGTGCTTGAGGTGACTGGAAAGATAACTCCTGTCCTGGGACAGAAAAAGGCCCACTTCAGTGAGAAAATGTATCTGGTAGAAGACACACATGTATGATGAGATTATCTGCCATAACTGAGGCTGTAAACAAATCTTGCAATTATGCCACAGATCATGTTTTGCAGGTCAGGGCATGGTGACACCTCTAACATTGAGTATCCACTTTTTTGTAATGGCACATCATGGCATACAACAGACTAGCCTGGGCCTGCCCATACTTCTTGTCGATGCATGACATTTTGCGATAAAGTCAGTTTGGCCAAGGAGGCAATTTCCTCAACTCTCGAACCCAGAAAAATCAGGACCCAATGAGAAACGAGCAGGCTGAAGGAGGCGAGCTTACAATTAGCCTACTCTTTCCAGCTCTGTCCCATAACATTGACAGAAGTTTGATAGCATTTGATAGACCTTTAGATTAATCCTGCCTGGAATTCCTGGAATGCTAGCTTTGCCAGACCACAGTTCATTTCTGAATGTGGCCGCGTAAGCCAGGCTAACACCAGACAGCAATGTTTCTGGACAACATCCTGCTCTTATATGATAGAGCATACCTGGGCAAACTAAGGCCCGAGGGCCACATGCGGCCCGTTGAACTACTTAATCCGGCCCGCGGAGCCTTCCCAAACTAATATAATTTCTCATTTAGCCAAGGTGACTGGTACTGTATATTATGGGACTGATTTATCATATTTGTTGTATTCATGAAATACAAATTCCACCCTTTTAAACCTGCATGTTAACAAGTGGGGTTACTGGTTTGAGACCTGCCAATCCACTGGCATCAACCGGTTGACTGGTAAACCCGGCCCCTTAGTCAATATCTAAAACCCAATGTGGCCCTTTGGCCAAAGTGATTGCCCACCCCTGTGATAGAGCTTTCATGGCAGATTTCATGGTGTCATATTGTTGCTGAGATGGCTTTGCGGAGATGGAAACGGAGACAGTGTAACAACAGTAGCATGATGAGGTTTAAAATTGAGGTATAGATTATCAGCAGTGTACAAGAGCTTCTGATGAATGGAGTGGATCACCCTAGCAGCAGCTGGCCAGGAAAAGTGTATTTGTACAGTAATTTCCCGCATATAAGCCGCATTGTGTATAAGCCGCAGGACAGTGTTTTATGCAAGTTAAAAAAAACAAAACCATATTAACACCATATAAACTGCCCCCCTGTTTTAACCTCATAGTGGAAGAAATTTTGCAAAATCAATGTATAAGCCGCGGGTAATAGTCGGGAAATTACGGGTAATCTACTGAAACTTTTTTTTTTTTTTAAATGACTTGCGCTCAACTTTGACGCGAGTACTGTGGCTCGAGACTGGTCTTGGACTCAAGGTTTAGTGACTTGACTACAACACTAGTAAGGAGTCCCTCTGGGGTCTGTCTTCATAAGGAAGGAAAGTCTGTTGACAATGTCTGCCACAACTGTACCTCCACCCGAGCGTGCAGATTAGAGCACTGATAGTATTGTCAAGTCAGGTCAAGTGGATGTTATTGTCTTTTCAACCATGCATTGTGTACAGTGAGACGAGATATTGCTTCACCATGTATCAAGTGATGTTACCACATAAACATACACATTCAAGACAAGGCAGCATATTTAGTGCAGTACAGTAAGAGGTAAACATAAAGTGCAGCATACAGCTATCGATGTTGATGATGCTACACCTTTAGCTAAATAAGGCCAGGTGCAGTATTTCAGTCAGTATTCAATCAATGAATGAGACTGTGGTGATATGATGTTCTCATTCTCACAAGAGACACCATGTAGATGTTTGACTAGCAGCCCTCTTGACCTCCTGTTCAATATCTTGTATATTGATATGAGCGTATGCCAAGCCTAAAATTACACAATAACACTACATTACCATCAGCTCAAAGAAGACTACAGTAATTTCCCGCATTTAAGCCGCATTGTGTATAAGCCGCAGGACAGTGTTTTATGCAAATTAGAAAAAACAAAACCATATTAACACCATATAAACTGCCCCCCTGTTTTAACCTCATAGCGGAAGAAATTTTGCAAAATCAATGTAGAAGCCGCGGCTAATAGTCGGGAAATTACGGTAAATACTAATGTAACAGAAAAATAACATTTTAATTATTTGACATTGCAAAGTTATGCAGCCCCTGTGATGGATCAGCCTTCCAGTTTACAAACTTCTCATTCAAATTCATCACAGAGCATCATGCTTTCCATGCTTATTAGCCAAGTTTGGTCATCTCATAACCTCACTCACGTCAGATGCAGCGCCCACGAGATTTCGCCATTAGAGACTTGTTTCAGAAGACTGGACATCATAAAAAAAAAATCTTGCCTATAATTGCACAAACCACTTGTCCGTCATCTTACTTCAACCTTACCAGTAGCATCCTGAGCCAACGCGGTTTCTAGTTTTTCACAAACAAGCATAAATCCCAGTATCTGCGGCATAATTGCCACAATAATCGATTTAACTCGCCTAATGTAGATGTCTCTTTCATATATAACTGTTAGTAGTGTTTTGTAAGTTTGCAATAGATGAGCTACGTCAAAAATCCTGCCCGGCTGTTCCTGTTCATATGGTCTCCTGGTTGGTCAGTCCGTTTAATATCAGTCCTGAAATAATTTTCAATGGACGCGACATCAGATGCCTGCGCCTAGGGGCGCTGCATCTGACGTGAGTGAGGTTTGTCATCTTATGGGAACCTAGACAATAACCAAAGATTGCCTCCTCAGTCATTCAATCATTTGTTGTCTGTCTCTATTGATGCATGTAGCCGTACTTATCTGCTATTGCAAGCTTAAACACTACTATGATAAGGCCTACTTAGGCCTACTGCAAATGAATTGCACTTTGGGGACAATAAAGATGAACTTCAATTTGAACTTCCTTGAACATTTTCTTGTCATGACAGGAAAAACACTCCATGACAACCTCTACTGTCATGTAGTTCACTAACCTTGCTCTTAAAGTTTCAAGAACACGAAGAACCAGAGAACCATTTACAAGGGAAAGTAAAACACAAATAATATGACTTTTTTATATTCATTTGAGCGTGTTTTATACATGCCTTGTAATTATCATTGACTTGATGAATAATAGAGGGGCATTTTCAGAGATAAAAAAAGAAGGCCAGTAGCCTAATATAATATCTCAAATCTTGGGGGGGGGGGGGATCATTCTTTCAATGTTTTGTGAGCAAACACACCAAACTGTGGAATTCCTGAATTATCATAGCTTGCAGAGACGGACAAATATTTGAATGTGTGAACTAACAGTTTTGGCAGATATGGACTAGCTGGGAGATCCGTGGATACTGAACGCTCCCTTCTTGTGGCGGCGGCACAGAATTCTAGTACGCATGCTCTGTGTGTGTAAACGCCCACACCAGGAAATGAATGGAGGAAGTGATTTTTTTTCACGCCGATAACCCTTCTACAGTCTATGCGAAAACACTATTTTTTTAACCGAAACTGACCCAGCCTTCTTGACTGATGATAGAGTCGTCGTATGTATATATGTGCGGTTCATTTGCATTTGCGAGAGCTGATTTTACTTTGTTGTTCAATTATTATGTCGTAGATCAGTAACGTTGGACAAGACTGACAGACTGGACGCATATGGCTTGTCAGCAAGGATTCTTTGGGACCATGCAATAACGCCAAGATACTGGAGAAATGTACCAACCGGCTTCTCAGATGGTTGACCCTTATATGATCATTTTTCTTAGCTACATACATAGTTTATTATTTACTACATAGTTCGCAGTCAGTTCTCTGTTTCAGTATTTCACGTTAGTTCGTTATCGTAGAATTGGTCCTCGGAAAGCGATAGAAAAATGTTTCATAAAACCTCATTTACAACCCTAGTCATAGGTGTATTTATTGTATACGTCCTGCATACTTGTTGGGTGATGTATGGCATTGTTTACACTAAGCCATGCGAGAATCCTAAAAGTGAAAACTGCATCAGTCCTTATTTAGCAGCTAAACCTCGTCTGCAGGTAAGTAACGTTACACAGCTTCTCAGATAACACTTCAGATGCTTATCAGTGTACTTAGCTATCATCAAACACAATAGTTAATTTCTGATAACTATCACACATAGTTGATCATGAACACAATTTTGGCTGCTTTTTGGATGGTCATGCTAAGTTGCTGTAGATATCAGGAAACGTGAATTGATTGACACGTCATGTTAGTACAGGCTAATGGATACCATTTTTTTGTGTCTGTACTTGCAGCTGAGCGTGTATACAGCTGTGCGTCAAAACGCGGAAGGCGGGCACACACTTATTTTGAGAGAGGAAGACTTCGATTTGCATTCCAAGTTTGAGAGGTACAAATCTATGTGCTTCCTACTTTGCAACTCTCAGAGGGACTGTAGTAAACATTAAAATAAAACTGTCATTTAAATAATTTGTTCAGTTAGTAAATTGGGTCTGGTCTTATTTTTACTGATACTTACTCTTACTCCCTTTACGCAATCCTTGCTGTAGGCTGGTTAACATTACTCTACCTAAGAAGACTCGAAAAAATGGAACCCTCTTTGCCATGGTGTTTGTACACCAAGCAGGGGTTTCCCCATGGCAGGACCAACGGCAGGTTCACCAGGTGACCCAGCTGACCACCTACATGCTACCCAAACCACCAGAGGTCAACCTCATATCCAGTGAAGAGGAACAAAAAGTAAGTATTCTCAAACGTCATCAGACAACATGTTGATTTCTAGGAAGTGAGATACCAGACCAATAACACATTTATATTACAGCTTTAGTCTTTGTTTTTAACACTTAACTGGGAAGCTATATGCTGGGTAGGCCTACATAATGGAAAGTCAAAGTCACCCATACAATTGAGCTTAGAATATAGGAACATTTATTGTAAGCATAGTCTTGTACTGTATATTCTTTAGATTTTTCCAAAGCTGAACTTGAGACAATGACTTTGTCAGAGGATGGGACGGGACCATGTGATGGGAAAATACTGTAGATATCTTGAAGTCTTTCATTTTTAGTTGTGGGTCAACGCTCTTGTTTACACAAACTCAATTTGTCACATTCCAATTGCAAGACATCATATTGTCTACTGCCATGTGCTCAAGGGACCAGAATGGTGTCTGGCCACGCAAGACCACACACATTGAGTTTTTAGTGTAGTCTAGTCAGCACAATGTAAACACAAAGTACAAATGTTCTTCTCCACAGGCTAAAGAGCAGCAGAAGCCCAACTCGGGAGCTGACAGACCTGTGTCCCACTGGCGCACACGGCTAACCCTGAATATAGTATCGGAGGAGTTTGTATTTGATCGCAATGCTTTGCCGGCTGATGTGCATCGCTACCTGAGAGTGTGAGTAATTGCACCTAGATATCTGAAAAACATTAACCGCCTATTATCAGTGATATAATCAGACCAATTTATAATCATATTCATATGTCTTGAATGCTTTCAGTGGTGAGATATCTGCAACAATGAAAAAATATATGATTAAAAGTGTCTACTAGGCCTAATGGAATGACAGTGACACTATCATAGCTGAACAGGACGAGTCATTTTTCTTTGTTGCGCCGACACAAAATTTAAGAGTTCCCCCTCCTGCCTTGTCCCACTTTAACCACTGGATATAATGACACTCAGTAATGCCTTATTGCATATTACTACTAGTTTTAAATTACTTGGTTTTAGTGTCTCTGCAAGCCCATGGGGTGAGAAGCTCTTGTGTGTCTGCTGTACTAGCTGTGAAGTCTTGTTTAAATGTTCAATATGTTTTTATGGCTTGTGGTGCAAAGGTGAATTTCCACAATAATGTTTTCCATTCTATTCTATTCTATTCTATTTTAGATATCAGAATGGAAAGAAAATGGTATATTTGCCATTGCTATTTGTGGATGAGCTGAGCAACCGAGTGAAAGACTTAATGGTATGTGTTTCCTGCAATATGAAGACAAGAAGGTGTCTCCAATAAGTACTTTTACTACCTTCTCTAATAGAAATCATAGTTGGCCTCTTATCCATGTGTGCCACCTCATATGCATTCCCCAGGAGATCAACAGCACAACAACAGAGGTTCCCCTCACCATCTCCTATGACACCATATCCCTGGGCCGGCTTCGCTTCTGGATCCACATGCAGGATGCTGTCTTTTCTCTGCAGCATTTCGGTAAAACTACCTGTTCAATCTTCACATCATTGTGCCGCTTTGCACATCAAAAAAGCAGTTTTTCATGTCTTTGAACAAGTTGCAAATGATTTGGTACATCCATGCAAATTATTATGCACAACTCCCTGCTGAATAGTCACTTAGCCATTCTTTTTCATATGTCAAGCTTATAAGCATGTAAGCAAGCTGATGCATGTAAGCAAGGTGTAGGAAGACTTCACTGCAATTCCTACAGCAATGCATGTACAGTTCCTATTTCATAATTATACTTTTTTGGTGTTGTAGTTTGTCAACAAATCACAGGACAAACATTTAAAGTGTAATGTGATTCTTTAGTCTCTTACAATTAATCTCCTACATTTTGTACATTGCTGTACATACACTGAGATACAGAAAAAAACCTTATAGTTTATAAAGTTCATAGAACACCCCTCCATTGTCATTCTGACTGTCAATGTTCATTGACATAGATATTTATTTTTGATAGATGAACTAAGGATTTTGAGCGAGAGACTGGCTTTTGCAAGTAATCCATGGCATTTTGCTGTTTGTTTTGAGAAATTCACTCACTGTTTCGCAAGAACAATTTGAGAAATTTACCAAATCAACTGGGAAAAACTTTAATTTCCTAAAAGTCTGTTTGAAACTTTGTTTTTGTTTTAGTTCTTCTTGGTTATTGTTGTTTTTTTTTATTTTGTAGAGAGTAGAGCAGGAAGCAAGATCAATGTGCTGTCAATTTCTCATTAGCAAAGTTGATGCAGTAATGCTAAGCTAATTATGTAATCATAATTTGATGCACATGAAACTCGTATGTAGAGGACACATTGGGTTTAAAACACTAGAGGTGGTTGTTGTAGCCTTTGTATTGCACTTCTTTTGCAGGGTTCACAGAAAAGGACACGGATGAGATCAAAGCCATCTTTGTGGACACCAATCTGTACTTCCTTGGCTTAACCTTCTTTGTGGCCACCTTCCATGTAAGTTTGACAGACTGTAAGTCAGTTCAGTTCTCTTGATCTGATCAAAGCTATGCAACTTTAATTGAGAGCATGTATAGTGCTGGTTTTATTTTGAACTAGTTAGGCACCGAGGGACATAGGGAATTGTGCTAATTAGGGTAATTGTGAAAAAAAAAAATCCAGATTGTTATTATAAATGACTGGAAAGGGTGTGTGTGTTGTAGACCTGAACCTGTTTTACTTAAACAACCAGCGTAGCTTTATGATAATGCAGACCACATCAGTGATGGCTTTCCTGTTTTTTTGTCATCCCTAGCTCCTGTTTGATTTTCTCGCCTTCAAAAATGACATCAGCTTCTGGAAGAAAAAGAAAAGCATGGTGGGGATGTCTAGCAAAGCAGGTGAGAAATTACATGGATTTAGTGTAATAGAATATAGGATGTAGTATAGTGTCTGTGCTGTGGCGAAATATGTGTGGTTTTTCTGTCACAAATAGACTGTTATGCAGACTAGGTGGAGTAATTTAGCTGACTGCAGGAGAGCTATTTTATCACAGCTGGTCCACTCAGAAAGCAGTTAGATTTAGAAATAAAAACCTCTTTGATCCTGTCAGTGTTTGTACAGGATTGAACACCGATGCAGTTCAGAACTCCGTCAAAACAAAGCATCAGCAGATATGAATTTCTGACGTGTGCGTGCAGCTTTTAAAATTGCTCTGCTCACAAAATCGACCGCATGTGCATTTTGTCCCTAATCTAGCACAGCTAAAACAAAACAGTGGAATATCTGTGAAGGAGTAATGATTCCAGATGTTCTTGGCTAGAAATTATGAGTGCTATCCTGCTGAATTTTGTTTTATTTTGATTTTTTTTTTTTTTTATGTTTTTTTCCTGCTTGGCTCTATAGTGCTCTGGAGATGTTTCAGCACCATAGTGATCTTCTTGTACCTGCTGGATGAGCAGACCAGCCTTCTTGTTCTCATTCCTGCTGGAATAGGGTCCATCATCGAGGTACCCCCCCCCCCCCCTTCCCTTCACTCCAAAACTAACTCAATGTTCCTCTCAAAACTTTGTACTCTCTTAATAGCTGCTGTGCCATCAGAGCCTCTCAGATTTATTACCCTAATAGGGCCTTAATTACATTGCCTCTGTAATCTCCCCCTCTGTGTTACCTTTAATGGAGAGTATTCAGTGTTTAAGATAATGTATTCATCTAATTAACTGAAATGTAACATTATATTTTGTGTTTCTTTTAATTTAACCAAATGTGATTTTTGGAGCTTGCTCTAGACATAATTGTGGTATGTTATCGTGTTTTGTGCGGCTTTAATGATCTTTGTTGGGAGCCTCATAAAGCCAATGTGTTTGCAGTGGCAATGTTTTCCTTCTGCACTAACTCTCCTTCTGAAACTGGGGACAGGTATGGAAGGTGAAGAAAGCCTTTAAGATCCAGATCATTTGGAAAGGCGTGAGACCAACTTTCCTGGTGAGCAAAGAATTTTCCCCATCTATCTATCCATCTATCTATCTATCCATCCATCCATCCAAATTATTCATTCTTTTATTGATGAGAGAAGGCAGTTGTTTATTGCATGCACACAATCTAGCATTAACCTAAAATAATTGGGGATTTGATCTGACCTTTTTGGAATGGTGGTCTCTGGTGATAAAAACTTCATATTGGGATGTGATTTTAATGATTTTAATGGCCGAATGTGTTAACTGTAATTTATTCACAGTTTGGGAAGTCGGACGAGTCCGAGCGGAGGACAGAAGAATATGATACACTGGTGAGTTAAAATAACATCCACATCAATGCTACACAACTTTTTCACTACCAGTAATGTTTGTCTCTTTTTGTACCCAAACAAACATTTGACATTTGCATTTATTTATTTTGAAGATGCTTTTAGTCAAATCGCTTGCGGAAAATGACACAAATTTCTAAATACAAATTATACAAAAATTCTCCTGTTGTTCAAAGCAGTGACAGCAGCATTGCTAAGTAGCTGGTTCCTCAGAGGGGAACAGGTGTGTTTCGTTGCAATTCTGAAAGTAACAATGTGAATATGAAATATACTTTGCATTGTGTGTGTCTCTCCACAGGCAATGAAATACCTGTCTTACTTGCTGTATCCTCTCTGCATTGGCGGAGCAGGGTATGCTCTTGTTTATGTGAAGTACAAAAGGTAAGCTGGAGATTCGACTTAAGGCATCTCATACACTGGTCCAGTTGTAATTACTGTCTCATACACTGATCAAGTTGTAATTACTATCTTATACAATAGTCCAATTGTAATTACTGTCTTGTACACTGGTCCAGTTGTATTTACGGTCTTATAAACTGGACCAGTGTATCCAGTTGTAATTACTAGCTTATACAGTGGTCCAGTTATAATTACTATCAAATACACTGGACCAGTTGTAATGACTGTCTTATACACTGGTGCAGTTGTAATCACCGTCTAATGTTTATGCCTTTTGCCACCTGCCATGTCAACAGCTGGTACTCCTGGCTTATCAACAGCTTGGTGAATGGTATGTATATGATAGACACATACAAAACAATCATTATTAGTTTTCATTTAAATGATTTATATTAAATAGTAATATATCAGCATAGTTAATATTGCATATACTATATGTTTTTAAAAATACTGACCATGGGCAATGATTTTCAACAGGGGTGTATGCCTTTGGATTTCTCTTCATGCTACCTCAGCTCTTTGTGAACTACAAGGTCAGTGGTGATGATGACTCATGTTGCAACTTTCTTGCCAAGAGTTGTTGAGTATGACTTTTGCTTATTGATTTTTACCTATGCATTTCCTGCAGATGAAATCAGTAGCTCATCTTCCATGGAAGGCATTCATGTATAAGGTAAGAACAGATAATGGTTTTGCACATAAAGGCTGCATTCTTTTCTTTTCAAGGTCTCTCCTATGAATCAGTGTTGTCTTCAAAGTAGTTAATTTGAGGGTTTTTTTTTTTTTTTTTAACCTCCTCACAGGCTTTCAACACCTTCATCGATGACGTTTTTGCCTTCATAATCACCATGCCGACGTCCCACCGTCTGGCTTGCTTCAGAGATGACGTGGTCTTCCTCATCTATCTGTATCAGAGATGGTGAGCCCCCAGCGTTAAAACACTTCAAAGTGCAGTTATCGTATATGTTCATACAGTATGTCTTCAGCGAGTCGAATGGTGTATGCTGTGTGCATACAAAGGGGTGTTTGACATGGTTCTTCTTTGTGATTTCAGGCTTTATCCTGTGGACAAAAGTCGCGTGAACGAGTATGGCGTGTCCTACGATGAGAAACCGAAGGGCAAGAGCCATAAGGATTAAAAAAAAAAAAAAATGTAAAAACCCAACCCATCAGAACCTTACGGTTCGTCAGCTGCAGCCTCTGCTTCTTCTTCTTCAGGGCTGATGTTTGAAAGTTTGAACCACCTCCCCCGCCCTCGTGTTCGTGGAGGTCAGTGATCACCCCATGGTGTCTGTGAAGGGTTAATCGAAAAAGACTTGGTCTACCACTAGGTATCTCAGAACCATGTTGCTATCGTTGAGCCTTCTAGCAGGCTCCGTTAAGACATGCTGCAGATTGAGCCAGGCCCACCCGAACAACAACTTGCCTGCATTTCCATATCATGACCAGCAGAGGGACCACTGCATAACCCTACAACTTGATGTGCATAAACTAACTGGAACATGCATTTGGCTGGCTAAAGTGGTAAAAGAATTAAAATTAAAATGCATATGAATGTATGTATTTTTGTATGTGTGTGAGTATGTGATTGTATGATTGTTCAGTTTTGTTGTTATGGAATCTGTTACTGGATTTAATAAAAAATAATAATCTTGATAGTATTTGTAAATTAAGGTTACGCCATTCTGGTGCCAAACAGGTTGCTTATGATGACTGGTAATGGAAAGCATCTCTAAGCTGGTGAATACAATGTGCTCTTTTAAGATACTGACTTGTTTTTTGACTGCTGAAAATTTGAAATGTTCTCAAGGGAAACAATTAATGCTGCCATGCATGGTGTCTACATGAAAATGTGATAAGGGCATTTCGATCAATAAAATAAAATGGTTCCTTTACATGCTAATAGTGTTATGAGGCTGATTGATTGAATCTGGACCCGGGCTGAATGTGAACACATCTGCACAGAATTTCAGACATCATATGGTTAAAAAAAAAAGGAAAAGAAAAATTAATGTAGTCTGTCTTACTCAATGAATATGTACAGAAATAGACATAAAGAAATTAACTGATCAAAGGCTAATTATTAAATATGAGATTAATTTAAATAATAAAGTTTTACACATATTGAGTAGTTTGATGTGTTAACAGACTGTCTTATGAGGGCGCAGAGATTCACCATCCACTTGGTGTGTCTGTTGTCTGTGGGTGGGTGAGTAGTATGCTTCCTGCAGATGCCAACACCTGGCCAAGGCTGAAGCAACACCATGGTCACAGTTTTTTCTTGTTTCCCAAAAACACTGAAATATGACTTAGGCAATTATCCTATGAGGCCAACAAAATATGTTTTATTCATGATTTATAGATGTTAATATGCATTTTGTTTTCTTTGTGAAATTAATCTCAGCGTCGTGGGTTCAAGCCTCATGTTGGCGTTGGCTTTTGGCTCTCGCCACATCAAAAACAAAGCCTTCCCCTAAGAGCTGTGTGATCTATTTCAGTTCTACTTTCACAAAGACCAGGACTGAGGAGGAGAGTGCAGCACAACAGCCACATGGCTGGTTAGCTCAGTTGGTTAAAGTGTGGTGCTAATAACGCCAAGGTCGCGGCTTTGATCCCCGTATGGGCCAAACTCTTCGTGCCGCAAAGAAGCTGCCAGGCATGAGCCCCGTGCCATTTCGTCACGTGCGTCCGCTTGCCGTCAGCTGATCAAGGCGTAGCAGCTCTTCTGCAAGGCCCAGATAGCTCAGTCGGTAGAGCATGAGACTCTTAATCTCAGAGGTTGTGGGTTTGAGCTGAACGCTGACTATTGACTTTTGAAATACCCAAAGTATTTCAGTTCCACTTTCACAAAGACTAGGACTAATGAGGAAAGTGCAACAAAGAGTTTAGTTATTCTCTATAGGCTTCTTGGTTGACTGGTTAGGAAGTTGGACTCTGATCCAAGTTGCTGTCAATGTGAGTTCACAGGTTCAATACTCAGGTCAATGTGATATAGCAGTTATAGTAATAGTAATAAGTAATAAACTGTGGTAAAGATCATTGGTTGCCTAGACAAAGGAGAAAGGTTAGCTCAGTTATGTACAACACATTAGTGTTGTTACCTGGAGAGCCATCCAGCCCCACATTAACTAATGGCCTACATGCATTAATGCCCAGTATAGTGTCATTTTGGGTCAGGTTTAGGTTTTAGGATTAGAAGTAAATGTACAAGCAACTTAAGGAAGCGTTATGCCTAAACTGAGATTCAAACCTGGGACGCCCACTCAGTAGCCTTGGGTCAAACCACTAGGCCAAGCTGGATTAGTGGTACAAATGAGCTTGGTTCAGCATCATTCCAACATCATTAAGTTTGCTGATGATACAACAGTAGTTGGCTTCATTTCTGACAACAATGAGCAGCCTTACTTAAATGAGGTAGACAGACAAACACTCATGATAACTCCCAAATGTTGCCAAGACAAAGGAGATGATTATTGACTTTGGGCACAATCAGCAAAGACCAGGACATAGGAGGAGAGTGCAGCATACCAGCCCTGTGGCTCAGTTGGTTTGGTTCGAGTGTGATGCTAATAACGCAAAGAACCTCAAAGAAGCCGCCAGAAGACCTCTTTGTGAATGCCTGTCAGGCCTACCTGCCCCCGCAACAAAGAGTTTTGCCTCTGCGCGAGGAAGGCCCCAGCTCAGCTTTGCTGGCAGCAGGTAGGATATGTAGATGAGAGGCGAACGTGCAGGCCCCAATGGGTGTGACGAGCACCTGGAGCCGGCTTGTGTGGCTCAAATGGGTGGGCTCGAACTACCAACCTTTTGATTAAGAGCCAAAAGCACCAATCGATTGCGCCACAGAGACCTCAGCACAGCAAATGGGGTCTCACCATTGGTGCTTCGGGCAGACATGAGGCCCAGGCCAGTTCGCCACGTGTGTCCGGTCGCCGCGCTGTAGTAGCTCTCACCATGAGTTCGGACCCCAATATGGAAGTCTGAAATGGTTATCATTACAACCCAGAACATAATTATACGGCACTTAGGCTTATAGCTGTGATTAAAGAAGAGCGCAAGCATAGGCCTACTAGCCTGGCTATGCCATCCTACAGTACGTACCTCCGCTAAACATTTTATCTCCATACATAGTCTGGTCCAAGCCCCCCTATTTCCTTTTGCCTCGGTTGCCCTACGGTTTAGCCAATCAGAACACAGTTTAGAGTGATGTCTCCAAATTTTGTAGTCCTACAGGATAGGAAGTTCTTCCCCCAACTTTCGAATTACATTCACAAAATTGGTACATGACAAGATTAGCATCCATGATCTTGAGGATTTATTGCCACTACAATGTCAAAATAGATCAGAACTTGCCAGATATATGTTATTACTGAAAGCGAAAGTTGTAGGCGTGAGAGCCAGGTGAGAGAATACGTCATATCCAAACGGAAACCTATTTCAATTGCATTGGGCCAGACTGTATGACATAGTCAACAGCTGGCTTTTAGCCCAGGCTGTAGGCCTACCACAGCGTAGGCTATTCATAGCATATAGGCCTAGTAGTATACGCGTTGTTTGTGTCCCAAGAAGTATTCGAATAAAAAACACGTCTTAGATCCATAGCACACAACCTTTCAGGAAAATAAATACACTGTTGGCCTGCAGATGTCACCAGCGCTCCACTGCAATGGGGGCTTGGCCGGCGTAATTTCTCCCGGGTGAGACCTACACTCCTCCCCTCTGTGAATCAATTTCTCCGTCTGCTCAGCGACCGAACGAGTCAGAAAATAAGTTGGTGATTGTGACCAGAGACAGTGAGCTCTGACGGGAGGTAGAGTGCACATACTGACTGGGTGTGGTGGTGTCAGCCAGGCGACAGCATGGTGCCAGGAGTGCACTTGGTGGCTGAGAAGGGGGAAGTTGTGCTAATGGATTGCAGTGTGTGTGTGTGTGTGTGTGTGTGTGTGTGTGTGTGTGTGTGTGTGTGTGTGTGTGTGAACTGTGACAGCCTCTCATACCGACGAAATATTATGCAGATGACAGACTGGCGGATTGATATGTTTGACAGACAGAGGGTGACAGACTGACAAACAAATAAACAGACAGACAGACAGACAGATAGATAGATAGATAGATAGATAGATAGATAGATAGATAGATAGATAGATAGATAGATAGAACGGCGGAAATGAAGAGCACGGTGTGGGCCATCATTGATTTCTTGCTGCTTAAAAAGGCTCATTTGGAGTCCGGGAGCAAGACTGGGGCGTATTGCTCCGGAATGAGCAAGCAGGCTGAGCGGGGAATTCGCTGCCCCTCGAGTTCCTTCACCTGAAAGAAACCCGGAGCTGCAGCGAGCTCGGAGAGCACAGCGTGCCGGGCGGGCGGCTGATTTACGCACCGTCTCTGTTTGCCAAAACCTCCTCCCCTTCTGAGAAATCTCTCCTCCTGCAAGTATTTACAAATCAGAGTCTGGCTGTTATCGAGCTGCAGGTACACGCATAAGTTGAAGAAGCAACGAGAAGAAAATGTTTTTAGTCATGTCTTCTTCAAGGAGACTGCCCACACACCGCAAGCTATATCCTTCTCATGTAAACACGCAAATAAAAACAAATCCAAATCACAAAATCAGTAGTCAGCAAAAATAACAACTTCTCATACCGTTTAATTAGTAGCCTACCAAGCTCTGAGATAAGTTTCTCTATGTCACCAGGCCCAAATGCCCAGTTTTTACTGTTGGGTAAGGACACCGGTATCACCCTCTGCATGACTTGAGCTGAACATGAGACTATTGGCTACTTGTGGAGACGTATGCAGTCATATTCAGTTTGGCCTCGAAGGTCTACATCAAGCAACGTATAGGCCTACTATATAGCCTAAACACATACATGAATGAACAGGTTCAGTCACAATAGGTTTACAGAACATCCATTACTCAGGCCTTGGCACAATGTCAGTGTAGGCTGAGCAAGAATACTACATGTGCACCATAGTGTACTGAACTGAAGAAGAATTCCCTGACTCACGCGAATTCAATATCTCTCCACTTCTTTTCTGCTGTGAGCCTTGACGGAAGCAGGAAACCCACACGTGTTGCCCTTATGCTGTCCTTTGCACCTAACGACACCGGCGGCTCCTCTTAAAGTCCTTTGCATAAATCATGGGCGCTTCATTTAAACGAATGGGCATATTCACCCACCCTCCTCCGCTACCCTTCCTCGCATTACCTTTTGGGAGAGGGGATTTGGAGTGGGAGCATATGAATTTCCATTACCCCTCACTGACAAGTAAATTGCTTACTTTTAATTGGAAATGATCATAACTCTCGCGCGGGCGTGCTGTGCTGTGGCTTTGGCGGGCATTCATTCTCATATGGCGCCCACGATGTCGGATCCGCGAGAGACATCCATCAAATCTCAAGGCAGTAGACACTTGCTCTCCACAATGCGGAAAGGAAAGTGACCTTGCGCAACAATGAGGCAAACTTCAAAAGCACACTCCTTTTTTTTCACTTTCCTCTCTATCTAGCCTTTCCTTACCTTTTTGAGTCTTCCCTTTCATGTCAAACTTTCCTTCCTCTATCTCTTTCTTTGTTGTTGAACTGCTGTTGGTTTTTCGTGTGACTCTCGTGGGCATCTTCAATAGAGGCTGGCTTGTTCTTTCACGTGTGAGATTTATTTTTCCTCTATACACTATCGTTTTTTGTTTGGCCCATCTATTTTATCGTCTATTTCACCTTCTCCCCGTGTGACCTTACAATAACTTTTCCCCGCCTCCACCAGGCTTTCTTTCTCCGACTCTCTACAATGCGAGGATGCAGCACGATGCGGCTGCTGGCCATCTCATCAAGGCGGCGCGGGAGGCGGCAGATGCCGCAGAGTGGACGCAAGACAGCGAAGACATCTGCAGTGACGCTCCTGCGTAGCCATGAGTGCATTCGCAATCTGTATCTCAGACGAGGCAGCGAATTAACACAGACAGCGTGGGGTTGGTCGCACGTGGTGTGTGTGTGTGTGTGTGTGTGTGTGTGTGTGTGTGTGTGTGTGTGTGTGTGTATTTCGCATGGGATGGCACATGTATGGTCAAGCCTAAACGCACGCCACTACGCAAGCAGGCTGTGCAGGGGAAACGCGTGGTTGAAACTTGGCCAGGACAGAAAAAAGAACATCCCTCACAGTGTAACTCGCAGATGCCATCGTTACGCTGCAGCACTGTGCAATCATGGCCTATTGTTAGCTCGCTTCACGTGAAACATGCTGATAGGGGAAAAGCAGAAAGCGAAAACAACATGGGACAAGCGCAAAGCACCAGACGCATGTGTCTTGTGTGTGTCCTACCGTCCTTTCTTGCACACTCATCTTGCACGAGTGTGTGTGTGTGTGTGTGTGTCTGTGTTTGTGTGCTTTATTGACAGTCCCTTGACTGCTGACACCCTGTTGCTAAACCCATCTCCAATTCATTCACTGTGGCCTTTCTCTCCCTGAGGGCAGCCACCCGTACTACGTCTTCATCTAGTTCCCTGGCGTTTCATTTCCTGAGAACACATATCTGCTTGATTCGCTACAAGACTCGGCGGTGTCTTCTCCGCCAAACAGCACGATTATTACCGCCCTTGATCTTAGAGTCGGTGTAGAATGGACTGGAATCGGGAAAACGTGAGGAAGAGAGGGGCGAGAAGAATACTCCATCTGTCCATAACCGGCGCTCTCCTCGGAGCTGTCCAGTGCTGAAGTGCATTTTCAGAGATGAAAGGCCGTTCGGGGGAGTCGGCTTACGCCATGACACCTGATTTCACATGCCTGTGATCTATCTCCTCCATTCTTTCTCCCCCACCACCTCCGCCCCTCACAGCGCTCCGTTGGCTATCAAACGTGGGCCTGTGTGTGATGTCGATTCCTGGAGCTTATGGTCAAGCAATGTTCTTGCAGTTCATATGTGAGAGACTTCATAGCAACAACACAGTAAGCCATTTATTTCAGATTTTCATGCCTCTTCATGTGTTGAGAGGACACATGCAGAGACTTCAACTTCATAGTCAAGGGACTTATGAGCAAGAAACAAGAACCTAAGAGGACATTTTACAGGTTAAAGAGAGAGAGAGAGAGAGAGAGAGAGAGAGAGAGAGAGAGAGAGAGAGAATTCTAAAGGTATGGAAGAACAGAAATGAAGAATTTGAACTTATATGCCTAATGTCTTCTGAAAGGACTGAAGCCATAAAGACTGCAGCCATATTTGCTGTTGTTCAAAAACTGCTTTGAGTTTTAACTCTCATTTCTTAAAATATTTGTCTTCTGAGATCTTGCCACTGTAATAGATTGTTGTGAAAGGAAAAATGTATTCGCTTTTATTATGCTCACATATTTTCAACATTTTTTTTCGACATAAGCCACCCAGAGAATATATATACGCTGTCATCTTTTTTTGCAGAGCTACAAAATTCACCAAGGAAATAACTCTTCACACAGTCTCATCTTGGCATCCTATTCACTACTGTCTCTGGTGTCTTTACACAGCGAGACTCCTATTTGTGTATTGAACAACCAGGGGAGTTTGGGGCCTACATTACACATTCCTGAGTTTACTTTTAGGTACTACATAGATATGGTACATACCACTGGGAAACATATGGCATATCATGATGATCATGAACCATTATGAACCAGAACATATGGATAGTGTAAATAGGCTATTAATAGGCTTAAGGCACAGATTGTGGTTTAGTCCATCTTTGGTATAGGACCCTCTCGTAAACGAGATGTTACATCTCAAGGGGTTATCCTAATAAAATAATTTCATACTCTGGTGTATCTCACTGTACCGTTGATAAAAAAAACATAACTCACACTGTTAGAATGTATGTAAGTAACACTTTGCTAATGTTTTTTTTTTCTTCTTCTTTTTTTCAAATCCAAGTATCCAAGATCAATGGTTTTGAATCTATCCACTCCCTATAAGATTTTACTTGCGGTTGCTAACATTCTTGCCTCACTTACTGTACATTTCTGAATCCACTTTCACCTTGTTTCTTAGAAGCCGAGTATCTGAATTTTTTCCGTTTAGATCTCTGTATACATCTGAACGTCTTGTTCTTCCTATATGTGCTTTTGTATATTTAATGGCAACCAGCAAAGCAAAGCAAATCCTCAGACGTCTGCGGAGGCCTCTATAAAATATGTATGAGCAAAATCAGCAAGTTGTCCACCAGAACGTTACTTCACAGACAGCCGTTCTCTGAACATGTGAGTCTGTGTGAAGATGATGTGTGGAGCTCCGGTGTATATGATCCTGCTTCACTGCAGTATCAGACACTCCACTGGGTAGACTCTGAGACTTTGTCCCTGTTGTTTATGTTAACTATTTACTATAGGTAAGGCAGGGCTATTGATCATTCTGTCAGATAAGTGAGGCATGTCATTGATAATCACTCTGATTCATTATTAATTCATGTTGAATAAATGATGCACATCGCTGGGGATGGTAAGCATGTTATAACTCATTGTAGGGCACATATGTGAGGCGTTCATTTGTCAGATTCAAAATGGCCGTTTGCCACACAAACTCGGCTCTGGGATGTGGCAGAATGAATCGGTCCCTGAAGTCTCCCTCAGCTGTGGAGACTTGTTACATTAATCAAGTGTTCCTGGAGAGTATTGCCACCTGATGCGTCCCCCCCCCTCCCCATCACCCCCTCTCTTTCTTCTGGTGTTGTTTCTTTGAGTGCTCGCCTCTGTTCTCCATGAGTCGCTCGGCGAGATCATTAACGGGAAAAGCTCAAATGTCACCCTATGAATGATGGATCAATCGCAGCTGTCACGGTCGGATGGGGAGGCCATGGGGGGATTATCACTCAAAGCCTAGAGCACGCGGTAATTAACGGCATGGCAGGATCCGTGAGAATGGAAGACGTCCTGCTGAGATATCCTTAGGGCTGGGCCTTGCCCTCACACAGCCCACATGTCTGCCAGACACCCCTCCATTTTACACATGCATCAACCATGAAGAGAGCCGTGTTTGACAGATGCCTCCCACCACACTCCACACAAACCAATAGATGAGGCAGTAATATTGACGTTTCCTCAATGGCTTAGGGCTCGAGGAATCGATTCAATTTGAGGCATTTCCAACACAAGTGCAAAGAGATTATTATTATTTCTGCTGGGGCCAGCTTGATATGTATCACGTTTTTTTTATTTATTTATTTATTTATTTTTTTAGAGCATGTGTCTTTTGGTCCATGACTTGGGGGACATTGTATCAATGTCTCTTTGGACCTGGCATGTGCTGACAGTCGTTGACAGGCTTGTCGTGATGACGAGGACTGCTGCTTGCACTGGTGGTTTTGTTCCCAGAGTGTGGCTGTCGTTAAGAGAGTGCGGTGAATGTCCTAACACTGTCACTGTAGCCGGGGTTTGCAGTGAGGACGTGTCACCCTGAGACGTTCACCAGCAGACTCTCATTACTGTACCATAAAGAGAGCATGTGGGTTTTATCAAACACATTTCAGACACTGACATATTTCTGTCTTTTTTTTGTTGCCACTTTTGCAAAGATTTCTGTCAGAAAGTTCTACAGATACATTATTTTTTCTATACAAAATAACACTGGCCTCTTTTATACAGAAATATATTTTTTTTACCTTGACTGAATTATGTTTATATAACTAACACTGTACTTGAGTTTTCAAATCTGGGCCAACGGATAATGGATGTGTTTGAAAATCATCTTTCACATTCTTTATATCAATAGCAACTCAAATGCTATTTGCTCAACCAGTACTCTTGTCCTGTTGGAAGGGCACATAGCACTCGTGTATTGTGACAGGTCTAACTGCTCAAGGATGAGCTGATGAGTGCATTGAAGACCAATAGCGTCGTTGCAAACTGTCAGATCCTGTTCTCCTTTCATCTCTGTGATGTGTGTATGCAGCTTCCTTCCTCCAGGCATCTTTTTTCATGCTATATGCCTCCCGTTCCGCTGCTCCAGTCTACAGCTCAAACCATTCAGCTGTCTCAGTTACAGACATTACCACACGAGCGTCAAGGTCACCAGTCAGGATTGCAGTTGAGCTCAGAGCAAATACACTGAGAGGAATACATTCGGTAGGCCTACTTGTCCAAGCTGAAGTTTTGGCAGAGGTAGAACAAAACAAACAAACAAACAAAAAACAAACAAACACTCAAACACAGACACAAACAAACAAGGATAGAGAAAGTAAATACCTGCTATGTCAATACATTATATTGTGTAAATTCAGTGTCTGGCTGATTTCAAAGCAGTACATAACATAAAAGTGGCAGATATGTACACCTGTGCAACTGGAGACTGTAAACAATGGTGATAGTACTCAATGTCACGGGAACAGTTTCATATTTTTGTGTAATTTATGTAAAAAAAGAAAACACAACAAAAATTACAAAGGGGAGCCACACATTACAAAAGCAATTAGCCTTTTTTAATCTTACATTGCATTGAAAATTTACATAATAGATTCATACATTTTACAAATAATTTGTTCATAAAAATATATTTCTTTACAAAAAAACTTTTTTTGTTCCATTTTCTCTTTTTTTATATATACTTATTTTTCTGAATGCATTAACATCGGAGGAGTACCCAGCTGTATGGCAAAGAGTAATCTGCTTGAAAGAAGTCCATTCCTGTATGGGTAATTTTTTTCTTTTTATTGCAGTCATTTATAAGTGGCAAAAAAGGAGATGTCGAGTGACAAAATAATATAAAAAAAGAGGGTGGGGAACGATTCTCGAAAGGGGCTCTGTGGCGTGTCATTAAGAAGTTGAGCCACTTGGTCTCTTGAAGCGACCTAGGAAATGTCATTTTCACAATATGAAGCAGTTAGGCCTAGATGAGAAAGCAGCAGACCTGGGACACACATATAGAATAGAATTTTTTTCCTTGAAACTTTTTTTTTTGGTAGGCACTGTGTAAAAAACAGCCTCTTTTTGAACAAAATGTTTTTACCTATTTGAAAAAGAAAAGACATCATCAGTGAACGTAAAGCGTCAAGAGCAAACCAGAGAGTAATAGAGAAAAAAAAACATTAATGTGAGGGTGAGAATGTGTGTGTGTGTGTGTGTGTGTGTGTGTGTGTGTGTGTGTGTGTGTGTGTGTGTGTGTGTGTGTGTGTGTGTGCAGTATGTGTGTGTGTGTGTTGGGGCAGGGGTGGGGGTGTGGGGGGTTGATTGTTCTAGGACAAAAATAAAAACCACAATCTCACACCAATGTCTCTGCTTTTCTCCTCCTCAGTGGACAAGATGGGACAGAGCGTAAACAAACGCAGTGAGTGAGGACAAGTCAGGATAGTCTCCTAAAGTCTGCAGATGGGAATAGAGCTGGGGGGGGGGGGGAGTGGGGATGGGGGGTGTTATGAACTCCTTCTCTCTCTGCCTCCCTCCCCTTTCCATTCATCCAAATGTGCCTGTGTGTGTGTGTGTGTGTTTGTGTGTGTGAATCCTGTGATCTGCACAGCATGCAATGAGTGGGACGTTAAAAGGCACTGTAATGGATCTCACAGCTCAAGGGCCCGGCAACACCAGCACCAGCTTGCTCTAAATCCCACTACAACTCAGCCCAGAAGAGACAGTCATTTACTGTGTAAGTGTGTGTGTGTGTGTGTGTCACGTTTGAGTCATTAAGTGCTCATCAATGAGCAAATGCTGACTCGTTGGGCTGAGATAGGAAAAGCACCCTAGCACTGTCGCTGGAGGCTTGGCAATGGCCAATATACTTTACAGGGATGGAGACTTGACTGTTCATGTGGGTTTGTGGGTGGTAGTTACCTATCCCTCTCCCTCTCCCTATCACTGAACGTTGATGATATTCTGAAAGTGGATCCTCATTGCACCATGGAGCTACTGTACCTACACCTGTTTCTACACCTTGAAGGGGATGATGATGATGAGGAGGATGAAGATGATGATGCCATGCCATGCCTAACTCTGATTGGTCAGGAATACTGATCCATGGCCCATATATACAGGATAATTAGGGTGATACTGTTGCCATGGTACATAAGACACATGCGTTAGTTGTCCATCACTCACGGGTTCTGAGGTTTGTAGAAAAAGACTTAAGTTTTAAATGCCAAGTGCATTTCATTTTATACAAATTCTGTATATAATAATAATAATAATAATAATAATAATAGCGATTAATGATTGAAATTATCAAATCATCTTATCAAATTGTCAAAAATGTTTAAATATAGTTATTTGAGGATGGTGATGGCACACTGATGGCTATACGTTGTACAGCTGAGCACACAGACATTTCTGTAAGTGAGGGATTCTTGGAATGACACAATGCTCTCTCTCTCTCTCTCTCTCTCTCTCTCTCTCGCTCTCTCTCTGGCAACATTTTTGGCTGCAGACTTCAGGTACAAAATACTGACAGTTGTCCAATGTGTTGTCATGGGGACACAAACATTAATATAAATAAAAAATATACAAACACGTCTGATCAATAGAAAAATGGATATGTTTTAAAAAACACACTTCAATCAGTTCATTTCTTATTCTTAGGGGGGTCAAAGAAAACCACCCACTTTCTCATCCGCATGTACAAACGCACCTACACACCATCACAACTCGTGTAGAAACAACAAAGAACAAGCATTCAAGACTGGAGCAAATGCCGGAAAAAATGAAGCCTTTGCTTAAAAACAAAACAGAAAAAGCAACAGTTGGAAATGAACAATTTATAATGTGTTGCGTTCAGTCACTTGAACAGCATATTTTGAACTATTTCTCTCTTCTCTATTTTTTTTTCTTTTCTATAAACTCTGTATAGAATCTGTTTCCTTTCCCAGGGCTGAACCCCACTTGGTAATATATATAGCACAAAAATATAGGTGGTGAATGCTCCTCGTATATATGTAAGAAGATTTACAGATTCTTTTCACTCAAAAAAGACCAAGTCTGCTGTGAGGAAGCACTCACAGAGTGCAGTAAAAATAAGAGGCAAGGCTCTCCACGCAGGGATCTAGTGAAGAATTTGAAGAATTTCCCCAGTTCTGGTCAAGTCAAGTCTTCCAGAACATGACATTGGGGGAAAAAAAACAACACCAAAAAGAAATAAACAAAAAACAAAAACAAAAACAAAAAACAACAACAAAAAAATCCCAGTGTCCTCCGAGATAGATGCACATGGTCAATCATGGTTCCTGAAGAATGTGCTTTAAATACGAGCGCAGTCGGTCAGAACTGACTGCTTGACCCTCACCCAGTCTTGAGTCACCAAATCTCTCGATATCTGCAAAAGCCTTTTGCTCCACTCTTGTTATACATTTAAAAAAACGAGATGCTGTTTGTTTGTCTAGTTTCGTTTTGTAGTTTGTTTGTTTTGTTTTGTTTTTTTTTTTGCGCTGAGCAGACTTCATTATACCATTGTGCAGACCGTGTTGAGGTTGGGGTCGAATCGGACTGCTTTGCCCTCTACGGATTTAGCATTGGTGTTGTACATGGGATTCTCGAAGGCGGCCTGTCCGTTGTTGTTTTCGTGAACTGAGCAGCCTGTGTACTGGGTCTTGGGTGTTGTCCTAAGGGAAACAAACAAACAAACAAATAAATATTGTAAATAAACAATGCATATAAACAGTAAACAAGTAACAGCAAAAAAGTTTGTTGTGAACAACCACACTGCGACAACACTCCGCCGTAGCGACTTACCGCTGCTTGTAGAGATAGAATCCAAAGCCTGCAAAGATCAGGGCGAAAAAAGGCACAAGGATTGCTATGGCCACAGAGCTGCTGTTTGTACCGAGGGGAGGATGGGACGAGTTATTACTCTCTGACATGTTCAGACCTGCAGGAAAAGATGGGGGCACACACAAAAAAAAACACTCAGCGAGTTTTTTCGCTTCTTTTGAGAAGAAGGACAAAAAACATAAAAAAACATATTTTTCTTGGGCATAGTTTGGGAGGCACTCACTCAAAATGTTTTTTTTTTTTTTTTGGCTTTGCAGACAGACTGAGTTTGAGTGCAAAATTTGTGGTGTGGGGTAGAGACAGTTATGTACTTTGGCTCATGGCAAAAAATATCAGCAAACAAAACAACGTTTATTTTTTTTTTTTACCTAGTCTTTGCAGTCCGAACTGTCCGTAATCTTTACCCTGTATGAAGCCTTGAAAGACGTAGGTGGCACCGTCAGGTTCCGCAGACACCTAAGACAGGAATTGGGGGGGTGGAAAGAGGGGGAAGGGGGGGGGGGTTCAGATGAAAGCTGTTAGCTTGCTTCTCTCTTTGACAGTGATTTAGACAGCTTCAAAGGCACTACAGGGAATATGAAAAGACTTGAAAGGTCTGTGAAAAAGAGTTCAGGGCAAGGAGGACTTTTTTTTTTTTTTTTTTTTGGTGTGTCCTCATGTGAAGAACTTCGATCTAAAAGCCCAAAGATTATAGATCTCCAACTTAATTGGATGTAATCTGCATGATATAAATAAAAATGTGGATTGCGGAGGGCTGCAAGTAAGTCGAAAATTACTGCACAAAGCAGCCACTGAATGGCCACTGCTGAGTTTCTACACACTATAGACATCTGCAGGATGCCAATGAGCTCTCTGCCTGCACTGCCTTCAGGCAAGGTAGATTTCACTCTTTAGACGGATGTTTCTAGAAACAGCTGTGTGGATTTCCTTGAATATCTCAGATCACAGCCAGGCAAAAAGGCACTTACAAAACCGTCCATGGACCACGCCTCCTCTTTGAGCTTGCTCAGCGTGGTGTGAGCGGACGTTTTCACCTCGTACAGGACGAGCATCAGCCGCGCTTCCTGGCTCTTGTAAACACCTGGGACACACACACACACACACACACACACACACACACACACACACACACACAAAAAATGGAACAAGAAAATGAGAAAAGAACCTGGGCTAATTGGGAAGGTTTTTTTTTTGCCTCTTCTTGTTGTTGTTTTGAACTCTCACTGTCACTGAAAGAGAAAAGCCATCATAAAACACTGACCTCTAAGCAAAGCCATATACGTCTACTAAAAAACACAGTCAGAATATTTTTCTGGAAGATTTTCTTACTAAACTTCACCAAAAGGGACGTCTTCCTTTACAAAAAACGACTTCTAAAGTTAGCTGTGTGCTGGGCATCACGCCACAACGAGGGACCCAAAGGTACTCTATGTCTTCACAAGTGGTCTCCTATTGGTGCTGGCTGGGGAGAATGCGTCACCGTCTCCTCAATCATATGTGGCACAGCCTTGGCCCGGCACCATCGCTCTGAGATTCCCACTGTCTGCAGACAGGCAGGGCGATCCATCCCTCACGCACGCACGCGCTCACACGCTCGCACGCACAGCGTCTTCACTCACCTTTTCATGTAATTATTGGCAACGCTTCGCCAATCCTCAGTCCAATTTTAACGAGAAGCACCCCCCCCCCACACCACTACCACCTCCCCCACACACATCACACACACACACACACACACACACACACACACACACACACACACACACACACACATAACCAAAGAGGGAGATTAATTAGGTGGTATAAATCACATGTCATGGGTAAAGACAGAGCGAGGGGTGTGAGTGAGTGTGTGTGTGTGTCTGGAAGTGGTGTTGGGTGCGTGCGTGTGTGTGTGTGTGTGTTTAGGGGGGGTAGGGGGTGAGTGGGAGGGGAGGGCAGAGGCACGATGATGGAAAATAACGCCAAAAAAATGTCAAACCACATTAATATTTCATTACGGGCGAAGATGGAGGGGATGCCTGGGCGTCAGACGAGAGCTTTGGTAATGGGGCTGATTTGGAGGGAAAATAAACATGCTCTGCTTCATGCCAACGCATCCACCTCAATGGGCTCCTTTTATGGGCTGCTACTCTTCTTGGAGGAAATGAAGGCTCCCGAGAGCACACACACACACACACACACACACACACACACACACACACACACACACACACACACACACACACACACACACAAGGCTTTGTGATGTCTGGCAAAGTCATTAATTACAAGCCAAATCTTTGTTGCATGTTAAACTTCAGTCATTACACACAACAAGGCGCAACACTGTGCAGCCATTTTTTAAAATGAATGTTGAGAGATAACTGAGCGTAAACAAGCTGCATTGAAAATAAAAAAAGTGAAAAAAAAACAAGTCTTTTTCTTTTTCTTTTGTGCTCTCTTATAAAACATTTTCTTTCTGATCTCACTACACTAGAATTAAATGGCGCAACAGAGAATGCTGAGAGTCAACAAATCATTAAATAGTTACAGATATGAGTTGTGAGAGATGGATTTGTGTGTGTGTGTGTGTGTGTGTGTGTGTGTGTGTGTGTGTGAGAGAGAGAGTGTGTGTGTCTGTTTGTTTTGTGTGTGTGTGTGTGTGTGTGTGTGTGTGTGTGTACCTGAAAGCAAGAGCTCCATGTTGCTGTTGGTTAACGTGACGTTAACTCTACCCGTGCTTGTGTTAAAGCTTGTGATAGTCAGAGTCATTGGCTGCTTCTTGCCCTTGTAGTTGTAGGAACCTTTCCAGATGTAGTTGGGAGCGAAGACGTCATCTGGGACTGGA